>JASFZW010000003.1:1200000-1860684 GCA_031763795.1 Prototheca wickerhamii
CTCGTCGCGGATCTGGACGAGGCGCAGCTGAAGCGGGTCCTGGAGATTGCCCGCGATTGGAACACGCACACGCGCAGCTGCCACGCGGCCGCCGCGGTCCTGCAGGCGGTGCTGCGCACGCATGCGCCCGGCACGCTGTGCGCGCTGCCCGGGATGGCGACGCTGCTCGAGGCGCTGGTGCCCTACAGCCAGCGCCACGCCGCGCGGCTCGATAGGCTGGCGCGCTCTGCCTACCTCGTGGACCACGTCCTGGACGCCATGGATGTGCTGGAGCCGGTCAACGTGGACCCTGCCGAGCAGCTGCCAAACGGCACGGCCGCCATGGCGCACTGACCGATGAAGCTGCACTAGCACTCTGTCGATGTGTGCGCACACTCTTTGACTCTATCATTTCATTATACAATGCATGCATCATCTTTGGTAAGCCGATGACCAGTGCCGCCCCTAGGAGACACTCGCCACCACTCTGGTGGGCTTGGTACGCGATTCGCAAACGATTGAAAGGCTTCTGAAGGGTATCTAGACGTTTTACAGGATTCAAAGAGGGGCAGAGACGTCTTAGATGAGTTGTATTTTCTCTTGTCAGTGACCTCCAGTCTGCGGAGTGCACACATCGTCGCAGCGCACAGGCACCTGCAAACCACTGTTGCAAGCTACGTACAAGACTCGGACAGCCAAACATTTGCCACCGAGCGAGCGATTATAGTCACAAAGTACATTCATTCAAGAATTGTGCGGCTCGTCGAGCAATGGGACTTGCTGTCGAGCAGGATCCCTGGCAAGATGCCTTTTGTACGCCCTGCGCCGGAAAAGGGGACGCAGCATGAGCCACCAGGCCCGACCAAACCTCTCGGGCCCCACCATGCACGTTCCTCCAACACGATAACACAACTATACCCATTACAAGCCCATCGCACCTGAACGAGTCGATAGCCATGGGCGCCTTGGACTCGAGAGGAAGCGTCTCGTCGTTCCAGTCGCGATCGTTGCTGGGCTTGTCCCAGTCCCCTCGCAGCTGCCGCAGCCTCCTGACCTGCTCCTTCATTCGTTGCAACATTTCTACTTGCTCAGCGTTGCTCTGATCGATGCGCGACTCAAAGTATCGCACGGAAGCCAGGAGGTCCTGCTCGGCGCCAGGCGTTTGACCGCTCGGGCCCGCGGAGGCGGAGCCGTCACCCTCTGTGCCGCCTGCCATGCTCGCTTCGGAGGTCCCACTCGTCCAACGGACCGCGAGATGCGCTGGAGCAGATTTGCGAGACGGCCGGGCTGCAGTCAACATAGCAGCGCGGCGCGATCTGGACGACAGTATTCGATCTGGCCGCAATCGAATCGCCCTTGACTGGGTTGCGTCGAGCTGTCTTCAGATAGGATGGCAGTGCGGTTGAGGTATGCTAGTGCTGAATTGGTGCTGAAGTAACATCAGTATATCAGATATTCGTTGCCGTACTCAAGTAATGTCAGGGCTGCTTTGCGTCCAGACGCCATACCTAGATGTTTGTGCAGCCCATGACAATATCGTCATCGAAAATGAGCGATGGAGGGATGCTGGGCGCTTCTTCTTTTGGCAGCCATCTTCGAAACCCCAGACCTTCCTCAGCCTGCCACCTCTACACAAATCATTTCCCTTCTCCCAATCTAGACGGAACAACCTTACAAAAATGGCAGAAAATGGAATTCTCCTTTTGTTTGAAATGGCAAGACAAGGGGCACAGAAACCGCCGCCCGCGCCGCCTGGCGCCGCGGGCGCGCGGACCACCCGGCTCCGCGAGCGGAGCCGCGCGGCGCGCAGAAATGGTCAATCAATTTGCCCGCGATTGGGTCATGCTAGCACGTACTAGGGGGCAATCAGAAGAGAGAGGTGTATGTGCCGGGGGGTGTAGGTAGACATGCCGAGGTGCCCCGGCAGGGGATTGGCCGGCTGCAAAGCGTGGCTGGGAGAGAGGGCTTGGGGGGCTGTACGTTTAGAAATCGGCAAACACTGATTCGCACTCTTCCATCTCCTCGGGCGACTCCTTGGGCGGCTTTTCCGTCCGCTCGCCCTCCTGTGTTATTATAAGGTGGAGAGTAGGTATGAGAGCGGGGGTGATACACACAAGATCACATAACAAAACACCAAATTCACCCAACCTGTAACACACCCTCCCACTCCCCCAAACCACTACTCACCGCGAGTTCCTGGAGCCGCTTGGTGGAGTCGTGCGTGCGCGGCGTGCGCGGCGGGTCCATCTTGCGCGCGGCGAGCGCGTCCCAGTCGAAGCCGGCGAACCAGCGGTGGTTTTTGATGTCGTTGGCGCGGCCGGCCAGCATGCCCAGGCGGCGCGCGGGCTTGCGCTCCAGCAGGCGCAGGATGAGGTCGCGCGCGGCGGGCGAGACGTAGGGCGGGAAGACGATGCGGAACTTGTCGTCCACGATGCGGCGCATGACGACCATGGGGTCGTCCGTCTTGGGCGAGGTGAAGGGCTGGCGCCCGGTGAGGAGCACGTACATGAGCACGCCCAGGCCCCACCAGTCCACGGAAAAGTTGTAGCCCTGCGCCAGCACGTTCTCCGGCGCCACGTAGCCGGGCGTGCCGCAAAAGGTGTAGGTCTTGCGCCCCTGCTCCAGCGGCTTGGCGAACCCAAAGTCGCCCAGCTTCATGTAGCCGGCCGAGTCGACAAACACGTTTTCCGGCTTGAGGTCGCGGTAGACGATGTTGTGCTGGTGCAAGTACTCGAGCGCGAGGACCAGCGAGGCCACGTAGAAGCGCGCGACGGGCTCGTCCAGGCCCTTGAGCATCTTGACCTTGGCCCCGAAGCAGCTCTGCACCACGCCGCCGCCGTCGTCCTTGTGCACCGAGATGACGTGCGCGTCGGCGACCAGCACGTCCATCAGGTCGCCCCCGCCCATGTGGTCCATCAGGAAGTACAGGTGGTACTTGTCCTGGAAGCTGGCGTACTGGCGGATGCAAAAGGGGTGCGTCAGGTTGCGCGTCACGGTCTGCTCGCAGAAGACGTGCTCGGGGCACTGCACCACGCCACTCTTGCGCATGCGCTTGAGCGCAAAGACGCGGCCCTTGGCCTCGTCGCGCGCGATGCAGACGCGCGAGAAGGCGCCCGTGCCCAGCACCTGGCCCTCCAGCAGCACGAGGCGCTTGGCGCCGCCCTGCGGCCCGGGCTCGCCGCCCAGCTCGTCCACCTCGTCCGCGTGCCCGCGCGCGCGCACCTCGTCCCAGCGCCCGTCCGCCGCGCGCCGCCGCAGCAGCACCTCGGCCGGCACGCGCGTCGGCCCGCCGCGCGCCTGCAGCTTGAGCAGGCGCTGCGTGACCACCTCCTCCGACTTCTCACGCGTGAGTAAGTCCTGCAGCGGGCCCAGCACGGCGGTAAAGGTCTCGCGCCCGATGACCAGGCAGGTCAGGCGGCTGGCCGCCTCGACGGTCGCCTTGCGCGGCTCGTTGGAGAGCAGCGCGCCCTCGCCGAAGAACTCGCTGCGGAAGAGCTGGTTGACGCGCTTGCGCACGATGCCGCCGCCCTCGCGCCCGGGCGTGCCGGCCGGCACGCGCTCCTCCTGGAACACGGCCGCCTCGCCCTCCTTGATGATGAAGAACTGGTCGCCGTCCTCGCCCTGGCGCACCACCGTCGCGCCCGCGGGGAAGACCACCTCGTCCGCGGCGTCCACGAGCGCCAGCTTCTCGCGCTTGGTCAGCTTGGCGAAGATGGGCACGCTGTTCAGGAAGAGCTCCAGCTGCTGCGTGGCCGCCTCGGTGCCGGTGCGCGCGTGGCGCCGGAAGAGGTCGCGCTCCAGCACCCACACCACTGAGTCCTGCGTCGCCGCCACCGTCGCCGAGCGCGGCGAGTTGTACATCAGGCTCACCTCGCCAAACACGTCGCCGCGCTGCTTCATGTTCACGCGGATGTTGGCGCCGCGCCGGCGCTGCAACACCTCGAACTCGCCCTGCTTCACCAGGTAGAGCTCCGAGGCCGCCAGGCCCGTGTCGCCCTCGCGGATCAGGATCTCGCCCGCAGGGATGCGGCGCTCGTACATGTCGCTGCAGATCTGGTTCTGGACCTCGTCGTCCAGGTGGTTGAACAGCAGCATGTTGCCCAGGCATTCCTAAGGGTGGTGAGATGGAAAGTTCAGTTGGTGAGGGGTCATGTCAAAGGCCCTGGGTTGTTACCGCGCCTCCTAGGCACCACTCCCAGGCGTCCACCATCGCTACCGGCCATTGCATTCACCCGCTGGGACACATTCGTAACACTACGCATCCATAGAGCCATTGCTTGGACAGCCATCGCCAACAATCCCCGCTGCCCATACCGATGGCTGTCCGGCACGGACCCCTCGGACGCCCTTGGTCGCCCTGAAACCCGGCCTCACACACCCCCATCGACCTTGATGTAGGGAATGTCCTGCTCCTTGGCCAGCTCGCTCGCCGGGCGGGCCGCCGCGGGCTTCCGACGGGCCTCCGTCACGGCCTGCTGCCGGCCCACGTCCGACCCTCCCTCCATGTGGTCGCCAGACAAAACGTTCCCCATCTCGTCCTCCTCCCAGGTGTAGCGATACACCTCGTCAGACGCCGAGCCGCGGCCCCTTTTGCCCTCTTGACTCGGGTCGACGGGGCCAGAGGGTGGGGTCGCCAGGGTGCACCGCTGGGGAAACCCCTGGTACGATGGTACGATGCAGCTTTAAACGTCTCAAGCACTTTGTCAATGCCGTAGACTCTCAGTACGCGCACAGACAAGTCGTTGGATGAACCTTGCCGGGCGGAGAATATTAAGGCCCACTGACACGGAAGTGACGCGATGGTTCGATGGACGCGTGGGGAGGGCCGGGCCGGGATGATCGGCGCCCAGGCACGGATGATGCGAGCCTCTGACTTGCGCCTGGCTCTCGCGGCAGGGGTCAATCCAATTCGTTGCTCTTATCGGTGCGCATTATCGTCTAGCTAGAAGCATCGTAAGGCGCCACCTCCCCGGCGCTGCGGTCGGTCGCGATGAAGGTCGACCCCGACAGGTTTCTCAATGAGTTGCACCGCATGTTTGAGCGGCAGGAGAGCGCCGGCAGCGTCTTCGTTACCATGAAGCGAAGTACGGGGCCAGGGCATCGGTACTGGCGAACGGATGGTGGCAATGCGATTGGAGGCAGCTTGTCTTGCCCTGTGCACACTGATGGAGACTGTCCTTTCTGCGCGCTCCAACCGCAGCCAATGAGAAGCCCAAGACCAAGGCCGATTGGGATGCGGTGCCGTATGGCTGCCTGGTCCGCGCGACGGACGGCAAGAAGAAAGTGAGCACCCTTTTGGGCCCCAAGGACGTGCTTCGGTTCCAGGATGCCTACGACACCATCCTCAAGGTGAGCGGGTGCCGTCTGTGCGGGAGGGGCCACCTGGATTGGCGCGGCGGAAAAAGAGTCGCTGTCGCCCCAGAACCTGACGTGGCTGCCGTGCACTCCCAAATTCTCTAGGCCAAGATGGACGCGTTGAAGGACAAGCCACGCAGCTCTAGGAAAGCATAGAGCGCTCGTCGACCTTGGATGTTTTATTTTCCTTTTACCAGTATGATGACGATTTTGGCATGCGTACCCGGTCTCTATTTATTTATTGCCTTCCTGGTCGTGGTCGGTTTGGGTGTGAAACGATCAGCGAATTCTTCATAAAAAGGATCTTTCGAACGAGATCGCGATGTCGACAGAGCATACGCGCTTATTGCGATGTACATGGGTCGCAAGCCCGGCCAAAACTGGGACCATCAATTTCATACCCCATGCATGTGTAGTGGACGGGCACCAGGTGCTCATCCGCGATGTCCTCGCGGCCCCGGTCGGCCCCTTTCAGCACCCATGCGAGGGGGGTCCCGCTGTTCGATCGGGGCAGGTTTATGGACCTGCCCCGACACGTCGCCCGCCTCCTGCTGGACCTTCGAGACATTTCCTCGTCCCTCTTCTGGTTCATCTCGTGCCAGACGTGGTACACGCTGCACTGCACGCTCATCACCATCACGAGCAGTGAGCCGGGCGGAGCGAGCTTGATGCGGTCGAGGAGGGTGCAGCCTACTTATTAAAAATAGCAAGTGACACGTTTGCTCGTCTGCCTGGTCAGCAATGCCCTTATCTGCACCCCTCCCTGCAGCCACGTTCTTTTCCTTCATAACGCCAAGTAGCCCAGCCATTGCTGATTTGGAGTGGACGCTCATCTGCTTTGTGGTGGTCCTGCCGCTGGTAGGGTTTACCTTTTTTGCCTATGCGCGCCGGAACAGGTGTCTCGACGACCTCGCGCAAGGTATGCTGTGCGGCGGGGTGTAGCTTGTGTGAGGCCTGATGGTTCAGGAGAGGGCCCATAACCGAGTGCTTTGTGCGAGTGGTTCTTATTTCCGTATGTGACGCATGGGCGTACGTGCCCTCATCCCTTTCCCATTGATTGGTTGCCAACAAAATCTCAGCAGGTGACCAGTCCAAACGCTTACGATTGAAGCAAACCCACTCTCTGCCCCTCCACTTCTCCACCAACCCCGCAGTCAAGCTGCTGATGATCGACATGATTGTGGCGCACGAGAGCGAAAACGATGTGAGCGGCACCGGCCGACAGCGTCCGGGAGACGATCTACAACATCTCAGACGCGATGCGGAGCTACTTTCTGCCTGCGCGCTTCTACAGCCGGTACTACCCCTACATCAACTTCCGGAGCGCCATGGTGCGGGGGGGCTTTTTAAGGGATTGTGGGGTGTGCGCGTCGCAGCTGGCAGCAGATATGTTTCGTTCCATATCATCTGCCCCACGCTTTCCACCCAACTTCCATCCCTTCCGCTCTAGATCCAAATCGCGCTGGATAGGGCGCGGTACACGAGCCACATCCGCGCCTGCCTGCACAGTTTGACCCTGGCGGCGCGGTCGCTGGGCACCAGCGGGGCCCTGGCCCCGGCCCTGGTGGCGCAGCAGCAGGAAAGGGTGGCCAAGCTGGCGCTGCTCCTGGAGCGCCTGGCCAACGTCAAGGAGTTCCGGACGCCCCAGGGCGTGCGCAGCATGTCGCGACTTTACGTCGCCCTCATCATTCCCATCTTTTTCGGTCCCTACTGGGGCTGGGTCCAGCAGCGGATAAACTACGGATTTGCCTTCTTCTTCAGCATCATGGTAGGCTTGGGGGGTGGGGAGAGGGGGTGCGTGCCCGCCCACCGTTGAGAAAGGTATCGGGCACTGGCCCAGTCGACCGCCTTTACGAGCGCCAGCTGTCCTCATTGTCGCCACTCACTCAACTCAACCCCTCACTCTCACCCCACCCCAGATGGAGTGGGCGCTGGTGGGGGTGCTGAACGTGAGCCTGGCGCTGGAGGATCCATTCGACAACCTGGGCATGGACGGCATCTTCATCGACGAGCAGCTGTTTGAGGTGCAGCAGGTGCTGGAGGGGGACTATGGCACGCTGATCCAGGAGCCCGTCGCCGGCGCCGGGGGCGGCCGCCGCGCCCGCGATCAAGGGCGGCGACTCCGACGGCAACTTTGACAATGCCCAAGAAATGATGCAAAACGTTGTGTGACTTGATGCGTGCGGGTGACCGCGGGCACCTCTGCGCCCATCATGCCTCCGGATGCGGCCTTTGAGCTCGCCGCACGCCCAGGGCACCATTTGGCGAGGATCCGCGCGAGCTCCCGCCACCCTATTCCCCTTACTGCACATATGCCCCCTTCCTCGCAGCAAAATGCGCTACATTTAGACAGCTGTTCGAGCTAAAATAGCATCTGCCTAATTAGAGCGTGCACAAGGCGGCGCACTCGACATCATGTCCCGTGAGAGGGGACGCGACGACAGGGATGGCGGACGCGGCCGGGACGACCGCAAGGTCTCCCTGCTGGTTCGCAACCTTCCTCTGGATGCCAGGTACGTTTCTTGAGTAATGCATGTGGGCAAGCGGCAGGATACGTCTCGATAGCGGTGCACACTGCCGGCACCTTCGTCCTAGCAGGCCCGACGAAGTGAGGCGCATTTTCGAGCGATTTGGCGAGGTCAGGGACGTCTACCTTCCTCGTACGTGGTTGCAAACTATGGGTTGTGCACATTTATGTATGTATGCGTGAATATAATGGCGTGTGGGATGCTAATGCAAACGCCGTGCTCTGCCCCTTGTGCAGGTGACTTTTGTGAGTGGTGGCGATGAGTGAATTTTTTGGTGGGGGGTGGTCATATTCGCGGGTGAATGGAGGCACCCAGTCTTGTGACCATGCAGATGAATGCACTGGGATGCATTGTCATGGCCGAGGGCTGGTAGCTGTGAACAACAAAGGGGTTGCGCCGTGCCCCTCATCCCGTGATCGACTCCTGTGCTCTGATGAATGAACAGCTGGCCATGGGTTGTGTGTTCGAGGGAGGAGCGCAAGAAAGGGTTGAAGCGCATGTTGCAAGCGGGCCAATCCAAGCCTCAAGTCTCGAGCAAGCCAAGAGCGAGCCTGTGGGTCCCAGCTGACCGCCCCGACCTCCCCGACAGATAGCGGACGCCCAAAGGGCTTTGGCTTCATCGAGATGCTGGACACCCGCGAGGCCGACGAAGCCATTTACAACATCGACAGGACCGAGCTCGGCGGCCGCACCATCACCGTGGTCTACAGCCGCGAATCGCGCAAGACCCCTCGTGACATGATCGAAAGAGAACGTAGGTTGTTGGGGACAGGGAGTGTAGTGACGTGGTTAAGTGGCATAGTGCGCAGATAATCACGCAGCCATGCTTTCCACTCGAACTCAACAGGTCCTCGTGGCGGAGACGGGCACCGGGGTCGCTCACGGAGCCGGGAGCGCCGGCGCCACCGCTCCCGCAGCCGTTCCTTCTCCGGCAGCCGCCGGCGGCCACGCTCGCCCCGCGCCGGCGCCGCGACAGCCGCAGCCCGAGCCCCAGGGGCCGCTCCCCGCCCAGTCCCCGGCGCCGCCCGTCCCGAAGCCCGCGGCGGAGGCCGTCCCGGAGCCCGAGGCCCCGCCGGCGGTCGCCCACCCGCTCAAGGAGCCCTCGGCCTCGCTCGGTGTCCCGCAGCCGGAGCCCCAGGCCCACGAGCATGTCCCCGACGAGGTAAGGGGAGCCTGCAGAGATGTTGGATTGCACGCGCAACCTGTTTTTGTTGAGTTTGGGGCCTGGGGTGGTGGGGTCTTGTGGATTTCAGGCGTGCAAACCGAGTGTCCTGACGCGTTGATACAATGCCACTTGCAGGTCGCGGTCGCCGCCAGCTTCTCGGTCGCCCAGCCGCAGCCCCTCGCCAATGGCTTCACGCAGCCCGTCCGTGTAGTATGGCGCGACGGTGGCCGCCCTGCGCTCGGCTCCCGTCCTCATCAGCGCAGGCACGCGAATCACATGCTTATCCGATTGATCACCCAGAATCTCGCACAACACTTGGCTCTGTGTAAGCGGACCTAGGACACGAAGGAAGAGTCCTTGGCGAGCACAATGAATATAAACAAATGAGAGCCAGTGCGAAGACATGCTAGGCAGCAGGCTGTTGGTGGTTCACCGCGCAGCCGTCTCGCCTTGTCGTTTCCGGGCCGGGACTCCGCCGGCCATGGGCCAGCTTCTCAGCGGCCTGTCGCAGGGACGACCAGTTCAGCCGGAGCTTTCGCGCCTGAGCAGTACTAAGACGTCAACAAACGTGTGGCTGATCGCAGGCCTGGGAAACCCCGGCTCCACTTACGCCGGCACTCGACACAATGTGAGGCGTGCTTGCATGGGCGGTGTTCAATGAATCGACCGGAGGGTCCTTGACGTGCGTTCTGGAAATCACGCTCCCGCACGCCCGCCGTCGCAGGTCGGGTTCGATCTCATCGATAGGCTGGCACAGGAGGAGGGCATCCACGTGACCAAGCACGCTGAGAACGCGCTGACCGGGAGGGGCCGCATCGGGGACGTGCCGGTGCTGCTGGCCAAGCCGCAGACATTCATGAACAGGAGCGGGACGAGCGTCAGCGCGCTGGCGCGCTACCACAAGATCCCCAAGGATCGCATCCTGATCGTGGCCGACGACCTGGACACGCCGCTGGGCGCGCTGCGCCTCCGGACCAAGGGCAGCCACGGCGGCCACAACGGGCTCCGGAGCGTGCAGGCCTGCATGGGCGGCGCGGCCGACATCCCCTCGCCTGCGCCTTGGGGTGGGCAGGCCCACGGACGGCACGGAAATCATCGACTGGGTCCTCCAGGTAAGGGGAGTGCTTGATTGATTAATTGTCTGTCTGTCTCGATAGGCGCGCCTGGGTCTTGCTTGCTTTGCGACAAGAATCAGGCACTCATGATAATTATGCTCCCCCTTGCTCGCCACTCACAAGTAACCCCCCCTTCCCTTGAACGTGCTGTAGAAGTTCCGCCGGACCGAGCTGGAGACGGTGGATGCGATGCTGCAAGAGGGCGCCGATGCGGTGAGGGCCCTGGTCTCCCTCGGCCTGGACAAGGCGGTGTCCGGCTGTCGGTTGGATGCACGGGGCAAGCAGTACACGCGCCAGGCTGCCAGCAAGAAGCGGAAGGGAGAGCCCCGGCCAGAGACTGCCCGTCCCGGCCCCAACCAGTCTGGCGCCGCGGCCGAGTGCGCTTGATCGTCGCTTGGTGCGCTGCATGTTCCAGCGCCCCCCCTTGCCACTCCATAGCTGAGACTCTTCGTGACTACAGATCGCCAGTGTCTGTACATTTCATTTGCACAAGGTCTTAGGTGGTATCGGCCCTGCGTGGCCCCTCTCTTGGGCTTGAGCCGGTCATCAAATGGCCCTTGCTCACAAATCAGTTGCTGCTCTCCAAGCTTTCGTTGCGGTCCCGCTCCAGTATGTGACTGACACGCTGCTTGATGTTGACTCGGGGCTCCCGGGGTCGACTGCCCCCCAACAGGCCTGGGAGCAGGGCCCGGAGCCCCTGCGGCTCCGGCTCCGGCTCCTCCCACGGCTGCAGCTCGTCCACCTCCCAGACCACCAGCCGCGGCGGCGGGTCCGCCAGCGCCCTCTGCTTCTGCCTCCACCTCGCGGCCTGCGCGTCGGAGGAAGAGGGTGGGAACGCATCTACAAAGAGAAATGCTTGAGGCAGGTCCATGTTGTAAGTATACATAAGAGACTGCGTTCGTACCGCGGGGGGAAGATCGAGCGACATGGCCACCAGGGCGTCCGACAGCTCCGAGCCCACCGACACCTTGGCCGCACGCGGCGTGCCCTCCGCCCCCTGTGGGCTCCTCAGAAATGGGTTCTCAGAGGCCCTGCCTGGGGCAGGCTGTTCCGGCGCTGTGGAGGCTCGGGCTTGCTCCTGGATAATTGGCAGAGTCGGGGCCTGTGGCCACGGCAGCTGCTGCACGGCTTCGTCTGAAGAGTGGCGGCGACCGTTGCCCACCGTGCCGGTGAACAAGGGTGCGGCAGCCTTGCGAGGCGCGGCCGGGGCACCGGGCCGCTGTTGGATGGTTAGAGTTTGTATTGCAGTCGGCTGGCGCGTGGACCTCGCGGATGATGCCTGTGGCGATGGCTTCGCTAATGCCAATGACGGCGCGGGCCTTGCTTCTGATCGTGGCGTGGGCCTCGCAGCCGGCGGCGGCTGTGCAGCACCGTTGCGGCCACGGTGCGCGCTGCGAGACGCGCCGTCGGGCGCGTTGGCCGAGCTCGCCGCCAGCGCGGAGAGCATGCTCCAGTTTTCAGAGCGTTTGGATTGAGTTGCAGTGGTCGGGGCGTCCTCAATGCTTTTGTCCGTGGTCGCGTCTTGCGCCGGGATCTCGCGGTGCGCGAGGGCCGGCATCTTTTCATCCGCCGCCAGGCCCGTCTCTTCGCGCTCCGCTCCCGCATCGTCGCCCAACACCAGCAGCGAGCACCGGGCCCAGACGTCGGCGCTCGCCCGCTCCGGCGCCACCTCCGCGCAGACGACGACCTCCTGCGCGCCCAGCAGCTGCGTGACCGCGCCCGCGGCCGCCTGCGCCGCCATCCTGCGCTCCGATTCCTGCGCGCAGTTTGGGTCGGAAAAGGAGAGTCACTTGTCATGGAGTGAATGCGTGACGGTGGACGTCTCGGCGACGTTTCAAGCACCTAGTAAAATCAGTCTCAGCCTCGCGTGCCTGGAGCGCGCTGGAGGGCCCGCCGCCCAGGGTCAGACAGCACAGGACGGACGAGGCGGCCGGCGCCGCGCTCGCGCCGTCTCGCTGCTCGAGAAAGGGCGACGCGGCCGCGGCGCGGACGGCGTCGCTGGCGAGGTGCATGAGCGAGGTCTTTGCGCCCAGGTCGCGGGCCTTGCCCAGTCCCAGCCGCGACTCGCCGCGCCCGACGGCGCCCAGGCCCCGCGCGCACCAGAGCTGCTGCAGCGGCGGCGCGACGAGGCGCCGGAAGCGCGCGAGCTGGGCCTCCGTGTGCCACATCATCGCGCCGCGCGAGCAGGCCAGCAGCTCCCGCGCCCGGACCGCGCGCAGCACGCCGCGCACGCTGGCCTCCAGGGCGCCGTCGGCCACCGCCGCGGCCTCGCCCGCCGACAGCGCTGCGGAGCGCATCAGGCGCGAGCGGTCCACGCCCGTGACCAGGTGCGCCCGCGCGCACGCGCGCCAGGAGCTCCGCCGCCGCCCCGAGCGCGGCGCGGCCCTCCAGGCCGTAGGGCGTGGACAGCGCCGCGACCGTAAAGTGCCCCGCCGCGCGCATGGCGCCCAGCAGGCGCAGCGTGAGCGCCGCCTGCGGCGCCGTGGCGGCCGCGGAGCCGACGATGACGGCCAGCGCGCCCTCGCCCGAGCCGATGTTGCCGCGCCCGCCCGCGTCGGGCGCGGGCGGGCCCACGACCGAGCGCAGCACCTCGGCCGTGAGGTAGCCCTCGCAGTCGGCCAGCACGCGCCGCACGCCCCCGCCGACGGCCGCCTGGGCGCCGCCGTCCACCTCGCAGTGCCACAGCTCCAGCCGCAGCGCGTCGGCCGCCTCGGCGCCCGCCAGCAGCGAGAGCACCGCGGCGCCCCTGGGGGGCCCACGCCGATGACCCGCACCGCGGGCGCGGGGGCGCCTGCCCGACGGGCCCAGAGGCCACGGCCTGGGCGGGCAGGCGTCCTCGCGACGGCTCCTGCCGCAGGCGCCCAATGGCTCCCTGTGGGCGGCGACCAGTACTCGTCCTCTGGCGAGCGAGGTCGGACCACCCAAACCCTGGGCACGAGACTCGCCGCTCGGCAGGGCATGTGCTGGCATGCAGCATTCTAGCTCCATTCCAAGAAACGCTTTGTGCAAAAGACGCCATTGCTACTTTCTACTTCTGCTGCAAACGCCCTTCAGGAGGTCCTTGTCAATCACGCGCCTAGATGTCCTTCAGGAACGAGGCGGGATCCGGAACCTCGCCGTTGAACTCTGCTTGCGAGAAGTCAAATCCGGGGTGCTGAGAAGGATGGAAAGGAATGTGTGCGTTGAGTGAGAGCGAGTGTAGCAAGGGTCGTGGAATGTTGGGCGGTACCCAAGAATTTCCATGCTCCTTTTTTGCTGTTCATGCAAGTCATCAGCACCCGCGACCACCAGCCCAACCCCAGTCCATCGTCACCTCGGCTTGGAAGCGCTCGAGCATCAATCGCCGCTGGTCCTCCGCCTGCTGACTGGCCTCCAGGTCGTGCCCGGCAATGGCCGCCAGCCACGTCTGGCCCCTGTGCGCCTTTGCCAGGTGCAGGGAGAGTATGCCGTCCTCTGGCGAGGGCAGGGCAAATTTGGAGCGTGTCGCTGGTGATGTACATGCGCCAATGGCGAGTGATTACCTAAGCGACATCCCGACATCATGCAACGAGTCTGCGACCGCAATGAGCGCAATTATTCCTTGAACTGACAAGCGTCCTCAAGCCCTCCATGCGACTTCCTTACCGACTGTCCACAGGGAGTCAGAGGAGATGATGCTGCCAGCCAAGTCCTTCTGCAAAGCAGGATTTGAATAGCCATTTGAGATATACTACTACTGCTTCATTCTCCCGGACAGTCCGGCCAAAGAAGAATACGCGCTAAGGCTCATCAATAATGAGCCGCACGCACAGACTCACATCCAGGTACGGCGGCAGACCCTTGATGCCGACGGTAACGTGCGCCTCCCGGATGGCGATGCTCAGGTCCTTGGCTCGCACACCAGGAGGGAGGTCGATGAGGATGGTGACCTCGCTGCGCAGGCGGGGCACAAGGCGCGGTCAATTATTAACGCGACAGCCACACCAGGCCTTGCGGACGGGCAAGGCCGGGTATTTCTGCACGACATGCCGACCTCCCAATCCTGAGCAACCACCTGACAGTCTGATTCCACTCGTAGACTTTTTGGCCGTTGTGAATGTAGGCGTGGTTGTCGGTCGGGGCGATCCTGTCCATGCCGGTTTTCCCTGAGACCCCGCAACCCCGGAGCCGTCTGGACTCCACCGGTTGACAGGGCGGGGTGGGTACGCTTTATGGCCTTGAATTAATTAATGGTGCTGATACAAACAGCAAGCACGTCCCCGCAGTCAGCAAGTGATGCTCAGGGAAGGGTGTCTGCCATTCCGTGCGCAGGGATCTCGTGCTGCCACCTGCGGCCCCACGGTTTGAACAGCTGGATGGGAAAACTCCCAGGACTGATCGCGGCACGCTGGGTTTATCAACCACTCCCAGGAAACCGCTGCCTGCTCGGCGTGCACCATCCTCATTTCGCAGAAAATAGTGTCTGGAGCTGTCGAGATGGCTGGTTTCGACGCGTGCTGACTCGCACGCCGGAACCTGGACTGGGTGTGAAGCTTGGACATTTGCGGGGCCACTGCCGCAGTCGGGCGACCGCCTCCCCTGCATGGGACGCGGTACAAGCCGCTACATGCGTTTGTAGTACTGCATCGATCGGCGAGCGGCAAGCAAGCTGGGTCCATGCCGACGATTGGCGCGAGCTGGTGGCCCAGCGGCGCTGCCGTCCCGTGCCGCTATCGCGCCGCCCCACCGCCCGTGGACCGCGCGTTCTACGGATTCAGCGGCATCCTCCGACGCATGCACCTTCGTAACGCCCGTATGCGGGCTTCTCATGACGAGTACGGGCCCTACGGGGACCTGGTAGGCCCCGCAGAGTCCAGCGCCGCCTCGGCGCGGGGAGTGGACCTCACCCCCTCGCAAAAGGCGGCCATTGAGCAGTCGCTGGACGTCCTGCGCGCGGACATGGACGTGCTCAAGGGCCTGGTGGCCGCCTCGGAGGAGGAGATGACCATGGCCGAGGGCGACGGCGAGGGCGTTCGGGAAGAGCTGGTCGCGTTGCACGCGTGGCCAGAGTCAGACCGCCCTGGGGACGCGGACAGCAGGAGCGCGCTGGCGCCCGACGGCCCTCAGGGCGCTGCCGACGCGGCTCCAGCCTGGCCCGGGACGCCGGACCAGGCGATCGAGGACCGCATCTCCGCCGCCGCCTTTCCCTTTGGGGGCGCCGAGGGCGCGGTGCCCGTGGCCGCGCCGGTGACCCCCGCGGCCGCCGCCGCGGCCGCCAAGGCTGCCAAGAAGGCCAAGTCCCCCGTCAAGGCGGAGTGGAAGGCCATCATGCGCTGGTCCAACCTGCTGCGGTGCGCGATATGGGGAGAGGTTGATGGAGAGGAGAGGTCGGAGGGTGGGTCCGTATGCTGCATCGGTCTGACTAGGAGCACTTGTCGCCACCAGATGAGACCGCCTCATGCGCCTCACGGTCTCTATCCCTTCAACAAATCCATATAACAACACCTCACCCGCACCCAGGCGTCGAAAAAAGCGGAGCAGCTTGTCGAGCATCCGCCTGCGCAAGGTGGTCGTCTTTGGCGGCGGCTCGTTCGGCACGGCCCTGGCGACGGCCCTGGCGCGCCAGCACCCCAACGCGCGCGTCTCCATGCTGCTGCGCGACCCCTACCTGGCACAGGACATCAACCTGACGCACGTGAACAGCCGCTACCTGCCCGACTGGACGCTGCCGGCCAACATCGTGGCGACCACCTCGGCGCGCGAGGCGATCGAGGGCGCGCAGCTGGCCATCCACGCGGTGCCCGTGCAGTCGACGCGCCGCTTCCTGAGCTCCATCCGGCCCTCGCTGCCGGCGACGCTGCCCATCATCTCCGTGTCCAAGGGCCTGGAGGTGAGCAGCGGCGGGCTGCTGTCTGAGGTCATCCCCGCCGTGCTGGGGCGCAAGCACCCGACCATCTACCTCTCCGGGCCCAGCTTCGCCGCAGAGCTCATGGCCGGCAAGCCCACGGGCGTCGTGGCCGCCAGCAAGGACAAGCTCCTCGCCGCCACCGTGCAGCACGTGTTCGCCTCGCTCACGCTGCGCGTCAACACCTCGGCCGACGTCGTCGGCGTCGAGGTCTGCGGCGCGCTCAAGAACGTGCTCGCCATCGCGGCCGGCATCGTGGAGGGGCTCGACCTGGGGCACAACGCCATGGCCGCGCTCGTCGCGCAGGGCTGCGCCGAGATCAGGTGGCTGGCAGAGAAGATGGGCGCGCGGGCCGCCACCGTGTCCGGGCCCGCCGGCCTGGGCGACATCATCCTCACCTGCTACGGCTCGCTCTCGCGCAACCGCGGCGTCGGCCTGCGCCTCGGCCGCGGCGAGACCCTGCAGGGCATCCTCAGCTCCAGCTCCCAGGTCGCCGAGGGCGTCGCCACCGCCTCGGCCGTCGTGGGCCTCGCCAGGCGCTACCGCGTCCAGCTCCCGGTGCTCACCGCCGTCGCCCAGATCCTGGACGGCCACATCAGCGCGCGGGAGGCCGTGTTCGAGCTCATGAACCTCCCGCAAATCGACGAGTAGGCGCGTACAGAGATGCTGTTGTCGTTGTTGAAGATTCAGGGGTTAGTGCAACCATCTCCCTCTGCGTGCTCGGTCGCTAGATACATAAACATTCGACTAGCTACCTCCCTCGCCCAGACCCCATGCATAGCTCTTTGCATCCCTTGTTGGGTGGACGCACAATTTTGAAGCAGTCCCAGTCCGTCGCCGGGCCCCCACCCCCTGCCACTCCTCTGCGTCCACACTGAATCCCGTATTTATGGCCTAGTGACATTGTGACTGCGTATAATTGCTAGGCACTCAAGTCTGGCAAAGGGCACGAGGGCTCCAGGTGAAAGGAAGAAGTTTTGTGCGTGGATAAATAAGATTGTGTTTAGGAACCGACCTTTGCGTGTGGCGGCGCTTAGTAGGCGGCCCCGGTCGCTGTGCGCAAGCGCATTTGCACGCGCGCGGCAACATCAACTAGTCGGATTCAGACAGCCGCAGCAAGGCGGCTTCTTGGTCGAGGGCGGCGACGGCAGTGATGCACTCTTCCAGTTGCCCATCCAGAATCCTGGCCAGATCGAATCGGCGCTTCAGCCGGTGGTCTGCAAGAGTTGGCCGTGAGGGGAGGAAGTCATCATGATGGCCTTGAGAAGGTGAGAGTATGGCCACCCATCTCCGCTTTGGCGGCGACAAAATCGGACGAGGTTTGGTGCTAGAGGACCCAACTATATGCCTCACCCCTATTGGCCCACAAAAGTAGATACACAAATTTCCCTCCAAACAAGCGCCCGCCGCGTACCCGACATGCGACCGTCCTTGTAGTTGTATGTCTTGATTTTCTCTGCCCTGCTTCCCGTTCCCAACTGTTTGTATGATGATGGGAAGATAAGAGCTTGCTTGCTGGGTCCCGATATCCCTCGAAATTAAAGCATTGTTGAGTGTGCACACATTCATTTCGCGACAAGCCACACATGATCACCCCTTCCCATAGGCCCAAGCACCGTTCACCTGGTCCTTTCTCCGCGCCGCCGTTTCTTCGTGCCGCTTCGCCAGCTCCCTCTCAAACAGCTTGGCGCGGAGCAGCTGCAGCGCCCTCTCCTTGTTGCGCAGCTGCGTCCTGTCCTCCTGGCAAAAGATGCGGATGCCCGTCGGCTTGTGCACCAGGTCGATGGCCGTCTCGACCTTGTTCACGTTTTGCCCGCCGGCGCCCGAGGCGCGAGCCGATGAGATGTCGAGGTCCTGCGGCGTTGGGGAGGAGATTCATGTCGAAGGTGATTGTGGCTCTCGGTGTGCAGCAATCTGGCGACTCTCTCGATGCTATGAGCGTGCAAGGGTGATATAGGAGAGTCATATACCGAGCCCGGATCGAGGCTTCGTCGCCCCATTGCAGGCTACTCAATACCAAACACTCTCTTCTCCCCTCTCCACCTCTCTCCCTCCGCGCTTCCAACCTTGGGATCCAGGACGACATCCACCTCGTCCGCCTCTGGCATGACCGCTACGGTGGCGGTGCTCGTGTGCACGCGGCCAGAGGCCTCGGTGGCCGGGACGCGCTGCACTCTGTGCACGCCCGACTCGTGCTTGAGGCGGCTGTACACGTGCTCGCCCGCGATGCGCAGGATGGCTTCCCGGCAGCCGCCGCCCTCGGCTGCGGCGTAAGAGACGCGCTGCACCGCCCAGCCACGGGATGCCGCATAGCGGTCGTACATTCGGACCAGGTCGGCGGCCCAGAGCGCGGCCTCGTCGCCGCCCGCGCCCGCGCGCACCTCCAGCATGATGTCCCGTGCGTCCAGCGGGTCGCTGGGCACCAGCAGCGCGCGCAGCGCCGCGGCGGCCCGGTCCAGCTCCTGGTGCAGCGCCGCGCTTCTCCTCCCGCGCCAGGGCCAGCATCTCCTCGTCCTCGGCCCAGTCCCGCGCGGCGTCGCGGGCGGCCGCCAGCTCGCGCTCCAGCCGGCGGTACCTCGCCAGCGCCGAGATGGGCTCCTCCAGCTGTGCCAGGCAGCGCGCGAGGCGCTGGTACTCCAGCGGGTCAGCCGCCGTCGCCGGGCTGGCCATGTCCGCCTCAAGCGCGGCATACCGGCCCTCCAGCTCCGCTAGGCGGCTCACCAACGCAGCATCCTGTTTAGGGAAAACGTATATAGGAGCAGTGTTGAGGATCTAGGCGAGCTTCAAGTCAATTTTTTGTACAGGGGCCCAATAAGCAATCTGCAAACCGTGCCACCCAGACGACTCACCCGTCCTGCCGCGCCTAGGACGAATAGGCTTCCCCGAACACGTTGACGACACGAACACACGTTGTAGACCTGGCGTACATGGCTTCCGCGGGGCGCTCCTGGACCAATCGTCCACGGATGCCGAGCACGAGCCGCCCGCATGGCATGGGGCTTTTGTTACGAAATGACGGGCTCGCGAGTGCGCTAGGAGCTATGCATGCGCAAGCCCATTATTCGCTTGATCGATACTGATATCTATATCATGTAGTGACAGAAAAAATGGTTACGATCGCCTCGGGGTCGAGCACGTATCGGATTGTTAACAATCTATCTGGGTAACAATGCCGCATGGCGCGTGCCTTTGTCGAACGAACGATAACTCTGGCAATCCACATCTCTGTCTCTCCAATTAATTTTTATATTTGCACACATCGATAGCTCCGCTTCTGCGAACGATCGGCGATACTTGCATCATCTCCGGAGATGCAGCAAAGGGGGAGATGAAAACATCATCATAAGAAGAAGATGGAGGGTGAGAGGAGGAGTCTCAACGAGGATGACGACCACCTCCTGCCAGCATAGCGCCAGGGGCAGCCCAGAAACATCGCCTGGATCCAGCAACCTCGCTCGCGCCCAGCCAAAATACCCAGCCTAGCCCGCGAGGGCGGTGGCGCCCGAGATGATCTCGATGAGCTCGGTGGTGATGGTGGCCTGGCGCGTGCGGTTGTAGGTGAGCGTCAGCTTGCCCAGCATCTCCTCGGCGTTCTTGGTGGAGTTCTCCATGGCGGACATGCGCGAGGCCTGCTCGCTGCAGTTGTTCTCCATCATGCCGTTGAAGACGGCGACGGCCATGTGGAACTCGCTCAGGTCCTGGAGCAGCTCCGCGCGGTCGGGGCCCTCGATCTCGTACTGGTCCAGCAGCGACCCGGACTCGGCCTCGCGCTCCAGCGCGTCGGGCGAGAGCACCGTGGCCAGCGTGGGCTTGAAGGAGATGGCGCTGTGGAAGCGGTTGTACACCAGCCGCGCGACGTCGTAGTCGGTCGCCTGCACCATGTCGGCGATCGTGGCGGCCAGCGGGAAGGTGATGCGCGCCTTGCCCGTGTCCACGACCGTGGCGTAGATGGAGTCGCGCATGTCGCGCTGCAGCTGGCTGCGCCCCTTCTCACCCATCACAAACAGCTCGTGCTCCTTGTCCTCGCCGGACTCGGCCTTGACCGCGGCGCGCGTGTACTTGCACACGGTGGTGTTGATGCCGCCGCACAGGCCCTTGTCCGAGGTGATGGGCACGTACACGTTCTTCTTGCCCTGCGCGTCGGGGAGGTCGCCCAGCAGCTTGAGCAGCGGCTCCGCGATGCCGCGCGCGTTCTCCGTGTTGACCTGCGCGGAGCGCATCTTGGACGCGGCAACCATCTTCATGGCCTTGGTGATCTTGCTGATGTTGCCCACAGACTTCATGCGCTGCTTGACTGTGACAAAGGTAGAAAGGTGAAGGGAAGGGGAATTTGAGCGGGTGTTCACCAGAGGTAGAGAAACAAGGGAGAAGATGAGCTGCACAACGTCTTTACACAACCGTCCGGTTGCTGCTGCGCACTCTCGCAAGACAGGGAGCCTCAATCCGGCAAACCCCGCGCCGAGGGCGCTCGGCTGACCCAGGCGCCCCGAGCACCGTTTACGAATACCGCCCGTGATACGTACCGAGCAGGGTGGAGGCATGGCGCGCGCCCTCGACAGTCTCCCTGCGCGACGCACGGAGCACGATGAGCGGGTGAGTCACCACCCGGAACGCCACGACCCCCATCCCAGAAGTCGCCCCATTGCACTCCAAAGTCTGCCTCAAACGCACTCAGAGACAGCGACGGTAGGCTTGAGCGCGGTGATGGCCTTCTCGGCCTGGCTCTGCCTCTGGCCTAGCTTGCCGCACAGCGACTGACCCGCCCGGCGCAGCATCCTGTTCGATGCCTTTCAGGCGTGTATGATGCACAAGGTACCAAAGCGTGGGGTGGAGGGGTCGCCCGTCGTGCGGTGGGGCAGGGTATAAACGATCTCTGGGCCTGGGCGCCAGGCGCTCATCCACGACCCGAACGTGGTTTCCAGGGTCGAGGGGGGCGCGCGATCACAAACCGATCGTCATCAGCTGAGGGGGCCACGCGTATGCGTGTGCGCACGTTTGATATAATGAAGTGGAACCCGGCACAAGTAAAAACTCTGACCTTCGATTCAGGCACACTTTACAGGAGGAATGAAATTATTGTCCTGGAATTGCGCCCAGAACAATCGCAGAGGTGGTACCACTCTATTTTTTCCGCTCGGCCTTCCAGCGAAACACGTCTTTCTTGCCGCCCGCCTCCTCGGGGCTGAGTTTCCGTTTCCTGCCCTTGCCCATGACCTCCTTGGTGACGGCCATCTTGGAGGCCAGCTTGCTCAGCGTGCGCTCCCGCTGCTGGCGCTGGAGGAGCTCCTTGTAGGCCTTGGCCACCCGCAGCTCCGTGCGCGCGGCGACGCCCTGCGGCGTCTGCCCGGGCTGCAGCGGCGCCGGCTGGGCCAGCTGCTCCGTGCGCGGCCTGTTGAAGGTGCGGTCCAGCAGCGAGGGGTCCGTGTCAAAGTAGGCGGCGGGGTCAAACGACTCCTGCTCCTGCTGGCTCTCCACAAACACAGTGTGCCTGGGCGTGGCGGCCCCCACGAGGTGCAGCGACTTCTGGAGCTTTTCCACTTTCTGCAAAATAAGATGGATATGTAGAGGGGTTTGTTTGAGTGCAAGATTGATTTTTAAGCAAAGTGGATGCATGGCGGGACAGTGCATGGACATGGGTACTTGAAACAGAGTCGCATCCCATCCATCTCAACATTGCAGCAGTTGCACAAGTGCTATCCTGCATACATGCTTCAGAGCAATGCCTCCCTCCCCTCTCTCTCTCACCTTTGCCTCGGTGCGGGCCTTGACGCCCAGGTACCCGATGTCCTGCGTCCTCATCAGCCGCAGCTCCTCCTGCGAGTACTTGTTCGCCTCCGCCGTCGGCACGACGTGCACTCCCTGCCGCGTCCGCGACTTTTCCATGGCAAAATAGAACTCATCGGGGTTGCGCAGCTCGGCCTTTTGTTGCAGGACCTGTCGGTGTATGACGAGGGGTGGGAGGAGCCGGTGAGGAAAGAGTTCCTGCCGGCCAGCGCATGCCCAGCGCCTTCTGCGCTGCCTCTCTGCTCGTCCTGCCCAACACGGAGCCCACCCTCCTCTTCCTCGTACCTGGATGGCCTTTTCCTTCTTGTGGTAGTCCTTGGCGCGCTGCACATAATCCTTCTTCTTCTCAAGCAGACCGAACTTTCGCCGAGCGGCCCTGCGAAGGGGTGCAAGCGAGGTTCCAGGGCGTCAAAGACAGCGGGAGCATAGCGCATGTCTTTGTATCATACTACAAAATGCGAAGCGACGCCGCCCACGCACGGCTGCGCTCGCTCGCGGTACGTCCGCCGGGCCACTGCGTCCTTGAGGCCCATGGCTGCTAACGGGCGTTGTTGCCAGCAGACACAGCGACGCGGTGTCCAATTCGCCCAACGATATAAGAAAACACTTTTTGCAAGGAACAGCGCACGCATCCGCCCTAGGTCTCAATGCGAGTGCCGAGCATGGAGCGCAATCGTCGGGATTGCGGCCAGGCTCCATCACTCGCATCTACGCAGGCTTCCCGACATCAGCCGGCGCGCAACAGTGGATCCGCACCCAGCGATGCGTCTCTGGCAAACCCACACACGATATTGGCACCAAAAACCCATACATCCGCTGCAAATCGAGCTCCAGTCGATTGGTGGTGAGGCTGCTTGGCGCATTGGAGGCGCTGCCACTGCCAAGCGCTGAGCCCCGCGAAGCGGCCTGAGCGCCAGCATGTCGGGTCTGCGCTCGGCCACACCGGGCCTTGGGTGCCCCCCCGTGGCAGGCGCGCGACCAGGCGTGACGGTTTCTGGCGCATTCACCGCGCGCCCCAGGGTGATCCTGGGTGCCCGGCTCACCAGCTGCCGGCAGGCAGCGAGGGCCCGGGGTGTGCGGGCGGCAGCGAGCGCACCAGAGGCCCCCGATGGCGGTTCCGAGCCGGCCAAGGCCGTCGGTCTGAGGAGTGAGCTTCTGAGCGCTGGGATCAGGGCCCTGTGTGTGGCGGCCCCCCTGGTCGTCTTCCCTCTGGCCGCTGTTGCCGCCGTGACGGGCGGTGGCGGCGGTGGTCGCGGCAGCCGCGGCGGGGGCGGCGATGACGATGAGGGCGATGATTTCGATGGCGAGGACGACGACGGCGCCGAGTTTGAGGAGAGCGGCTTTGAGGAGGAGGAGGAAGAGGAGGAGGGGAGCGACGAGGAGACAGAGGATCGGGCACCAAAAGGTAGGAAAATGGAGGTTTTCAACATCATTCATAGTAATTTAGTTATAAAATATATGTATCACCTTGTTCTTTACATCATATCTGATCGATGCGATCCCCCTCTTTGAACGCAATCGCGCAGGCGCGGGCAAGCCGGACGTGAGCCTGTCCGTCGGGCAGACCTTTTTCTGTGCGGAGCTGGAGGCGAACGGGCTGCCCACGGGCGAGGGCATCCCCACGCAGGACGAGCTTTTTGCGGGCCTGCAGTGCCAGCCGGGCCTGGACTGCTCGCGCAAGGAGCTGGCCCAGGACATCAAGTCGCTGTACGCGACGGGCCTGTTTGAGCGCGTGAACGCCAAGGTGCTGCCGGCGGCCTCGTCCTCGGGCAAGCAGTTCAAGATCGTGTACGATTTCGCGGAGAAGCGCTACCCCAAGCTGCAGAGCTTCGAGGTCGAGGGCGCGCGCGTCATCCCGCCGGCCGAGATCGCGGCGCTGAAGAAGCGGCTGCGCGCGCTGCGCGACGAGCCCTTCTCCATGAAGACCATGGCCCTCATCAAGACGGCCATCGAGGGCTGGTACCAGGCGCGCGGCTACGGCCTGAGCTACATCTCGCACTTTACGGGCATGAACACGGGCCAGGTGGTGGCGCACGTGAACGAGGGCAAGACGGCCAAGATCCGGGTGGTCTGGATGGACGACAAGGGCCAGCCCACGCGCAAGCCCGGCAACGTCAGCCCGGGCTTCATCCTGCGGCACTGCCCCGTGGAGAAGGGCAAGCTCTACAACCTGGCCGACGGCCGCAAGACCCTGCAAAACGTCTTCTCCCTGGACCTCTTCGACAACGTCCAGATCCTGCCGCGCCAGTCGGAGCGCGACCCCACCAAGGTCGAGGTCGACGTCATGGTCAAGGAGAAGCCCCTCCAGGTCGCCGACATCGAGACCGAGTGGGCCCTCGCGGCAGGTGGGTTATATAGAGGTTTGGGCATTGTTGGTGGGTGTGGGTGGTGGTAACGACTGAGATGTGTTGGTGTTGGCAGACACACAAGCCACATCCAAGAGAGTAAGACTCTCCACACACACACACACCTCTGCAGACGCGAAGAACAGGCCGAGCTTGGTGTCGCTCATGCCCGGGGGCACCATCACGTACGAGAACCGCAACGTGGGCGGCAAGGCCGCGACCCTGGCGGCCTCCATCAACACCAAGTCCTTCTGGAACCCGGCGGAGGACATATCCTACCGGCTCATGTACCAGCTGCCGTACGTGTTTGGGCTGGGGGACCCGCAGCGCACCAAGCTGCAGGCGACGGCCTTCAACGCGCGCAAGCTGTGCGGCGTCTTCACGCCCGGCCCCGACGGCGAGGAGGTGCCGCCGGTCTGGGTCGACCGCGCGGGCGCCAAGGTCGCGCTGACGCAGCAGTTCTCGCGCAACTCGCGCGGCTCGCTGGGCCTGGTGGCGCAGGAGGTGACCGCGCGCGACGAGACGGGTGCGCCCTGCGCGCGCGGCGGGCGGCTGAGCCCGACCGGGCGCCGTGGTCCCGGACGGCCCGCCCTGCACGCTGGGCGCCTCGGGCACGGACCGGCTGCTGTACGCGCAGGCGGCGCTCGTGCGCGACACAACCTACCTCAGCCGCCACGACGGCGCCACCACGCTGGGCAGCCGTGACATCTTCACGCTGGACCAGGGGCTCGGCGTCGGCACGGGCGCGCCGCTGTTCAACCGCGCCACCGCCTCCCTGACCCGCTTCCTGCCCCTCGGCCCGGCGCGCCCGCGCCTGCGCCTGGGGCCGCCCTCGCTCGCGCTGCACGCGCGCGCCGGCGCCGCCCTCGGCGACCTGCCCGCCTACGACGCCTTCCTCCTGGGCGGGACCCTACTCCGTCCGCGGCTACAACGTCGGCGAGCTGGCCGCCTGCCGGCGCTTCGCCGAGGGCGCCGCCGAGCTCAGGCTGCCCGTGCTGGGGCGCCAGGTCTACGCCTTTGCCGAGGCCGGCTCCGACCTGGGCTCCTCGGAAGAGGTCCGCGGCAACCCCACCGCCTACTTCCGCCGCGCCGGCGCGGGGTCCTCGGTGGGCGCCGGGGTCAAGCTGGGCGCCGTGCGGCTCGAGACGGTGCGCGACAACAACGCCGGCCGCTGGCACGTCCTCGTGCACTATGGCGAACGCTTCTGAAGTTGTAGCGGCCTGCCGTCTTGAGGAGGGCTGCATGTTTCTCAAGTGGCTATGTCATGCTTTCGTGCACGAGTGCTTCTGGAGCTCCTCGCATCGCTCTTGACCAATTCCTTCTCTGGCTGCGCATGAGCAACAATGCTTGTCCATACACAGTCGCTAGTCAGTGTGTCTAACAGGGCACAGTCAATGCACGGGGGGGGGTGATGAGCTAGTCGCAGGCCCTTGTCGCCTTTCGGTCAGGAGGAAGGACCCAAAATAATACAGATGGCCGTCAGACATGCCCTGTCAAGGTTGTTGTCGCGTCGTGCGCGCTGCGTTTGGCAGCGGGCTTGATAATAGGCATGCTAGTCACGTCGTCTCCAAAACAAACAGTGCGGCGATTCTCAGCCGCGTAGGTCAAAGCGCCTCCCTATCGTGCACGTCAACAGGCCTCGGGTCCGTGCAGCGCCGGAATACCGGGCAGCTTGTCCACGATCGCCGGCGAGCGCTTGGCGGCCGTCGAGGCGCCCTCGGCAGAGGGCGGCGCAGACCCCGCCTGCGCCAGCTTCGAGTACGTCACCAGGGCCTCCACGTCTTCGTTGGTCATGCCTCCGGCCGGCGCCGGCGAAAGCTTGGGCTGGTACGACTGCGTCACGGCGCCGGCCCCCGACAGCGTCGCCAGCCGAGCCACGGGCGGCGTGATTGGCGGCAGGCGCGGGGCCCTCGCCGGACTCGGCGGGCGGCTGGCGTTTCGCAGCGGGCCGTGGTGCAGTGAGAGGTAAAAACTACAGCGATGGGAAGAAGTGACCGAAAATGGGTCCTTTGAATAGACAATAATCGTGTATGAAAACAACTCCTCTCCCTGGTGGTTTTACTCAATATTATGATTGTTCATACCACATCCCACTGGCATGCCTCAGCGTGCAGCTCCACCGGTCCCGAGCAGGGCGTACCTCGTAGGATACAGACGCAAGGACCGCGAAAAGGTCCTGGTAGAGTCATTTAGCGCCGTGCGCCGGCCCTGCAAGGACGTGAGGGCGCGGTGCAGCCTGGCCGGGAGACCAAGGAGCCAGTGCACCACGCGGCCCTTGAGGACGTGGGCTCGGACCAGCCACTCCACGAGGCTGCGCCGAATGCAGGATTTCACGAGCTCATGTGTGTAATTAAATTGAATGATGGAGTCATAGAGGATCCTGTGGCTCCTGACAAAAGGATGGGGGCCCTCGCCGGTGGCGGTTGATGGGGCGGCCCCGGGGGCGTGGTCGTCCATCACGCTCAGGGACAGCAGCAGGCGCATGACTGGCGTGTGACCGGCCAAGCTTGATTTTGCTATTTCCTTTTCCGCCTTCCAGGCGATGCATGTATCTGGGTCGCCAATGCAACACGCGGGCAGCTCTGCTCCTTTTCGAAATCCAGCTCGAGGATTTGGTGGTTGGATCCTCGCGAGATCCGGGTGCGGTCCCCTGTCCCCATCGAGCCAAGCGAGTGGCATGGCGAGGGATGCGGGACATACCAACCGTGTTTGTGGTGGATCGTACCCCTTCATCCGCCCAGGAATGCGACCTGGATCTCTGTTTTGCGGCGCCCGGGCCTGGTAGTGATCCCACGCTGACCCCATGGCGCCCGTCGCGACGAGGGGCCAGGCTGCGGTTCCCCGCCCCGCTGCGGAGGAACCCATGCCCAGGCGGACAATGTTGGTTCCCCGCCTGAGCATGCTGACCAATCTCAAGGTGGGCACGGAAGGGTGGTGCGCTTGACCTGCCACAGCCGCGTCGGATTGATGCCGAGACCTGGCATGTGCCGTGCCTCGATGCAGGGAACACCCTACTTTGGAGGAGAAATCCTGTGGCACCCCGTCAAGGAAGTCGTCTACCTGGTGCGTGGTGGGGCGCAGCGATCGCGAGGGGTCTGGGGGTGGGGGGTGTGTGGGGGGGATGGGAGCAACTGATGTCTCCCAGCCAAGGAACCAGGCATCAGAGGGAATACCCCCAGGCGCATCTCTGGCAGCAACTAGAGCATTCCTCTCACCAACCACTTCCTCTCAATGACCAGGTCGCTGCGACGTCGGAGCACAGCTGCAGGCTGCTCAGCTTTGATGCGCGGTCCGGGTGCCAGCTGCAGAGCGCCGACTGCCGCTTCCTGCCCGCCAGCATGTCGCTGACCCCCGACGGCGCCTCGCTGGCCCTCTTCTCCGAAGGCCAACAGCGTGGCCGTCTACTCCACGGCCAAGCTGCACCGCGAGTCCATGCACCACCTCAAGTCGCGAAAGTCGGACTGGGGCGGCGTGCTGGTGGCGGCCGGCGGCCGCGCCGCGCGGCAGCCCGCTGGTGTACTTCACGCTCGCCGGCGCGCCGGGCCTGCGCGTGCTGGACACGGGCGCGACCTCGGCCCCCGCCGCCGGGGACAAGGGCGCGGGCCCCATGACCAAGCTGCGGTGCGAGGCGAGCAAGGCGGCCATCGTGGCGCTGGCGGCGCACCCGACCGACGCGCACACGCTCTTCCTCACGACGGCCGGAGGGCGACTTTGTGGTCGCGCGGCGCGCCCGGCCGAGGCGGCCTGGCAGCCGGGCTTCACGCTCGCGCTGGGGGCCGCGTTTGCGGTGGACCGCGCCTCGAGCGCGGCCGTGGCGTTGGCCGCGGCGCCGCACCCCATCCGCGCCGGCTGGGCGCTGGTCGCGGTGCGCACTGCCGGCGCCTGCGTGGCCGTGGAGGTGCACGGCGCGCAGGAGGCGCGCGCGATCGGGCAGATCCCGGCGCCGGTGACCGGCAGCACGCTCTGCGGCGCCGGCTTCGTGCACGGCGGCCGGCAGCTCGTCGCGGCCGCGCGCCTGCCCGGGCGGCGACGTCACGCTGCGCGCGCTGGACCTGGTGCCCGGCGCGGGCGGCGCGCTGGTGGCCGTGCCCTCGGCCGTGGCACCGGGCACGGCCTGGGAGGCGCTGGGCGCGCCCGCGGGCGACCCCGCCGGCCGGGCGCGCGGCCTTCCACCCGCGCTCCGCGCTCGTGGCCGTGCTGCCCAGCCGCGACGCGGGCCTGCCCGCGCACGCGGCCGCGCCGGCGCGCATCCGCCTCCTCCAGCTGCTCGGACGGCGCCGACCCGGCCGGGCGCCTGGGCGCGCCGCGCACGGTCTCCGTCCTGGACTCGACCCCCGGGTTCTGGACGGCCGAGGACGGCGCAGCCGCGCGCGACGGCGACGGCGCCGACGCGAGCCCGCCGGCCAAGAGCAAGCTGCGCTTCCCGCGCTACGCGCACCTGCTCGCGGACGAGCGCGTGGCCGCGTACGACGTGAGCCACGGCCTGCTCAGCGACGCGGTGGCGCTGCCGCCCGCGCTGCGCGCGGCGCGGCGCGTGGTCGCGGCGCTGCGGCCGCCGCGCGGCGGCCTGTGGGCGCTGCTCTGCGAGGCGCTGGGCGACGGCGAGGGCGAGACGCGGCCGGGCGCGCGTGTGGACCGCGCTGGGCGACGAGGACGCGGCGCTGCTGCTGGGCGGCGGCGCGGCCGCGCCGGCCAGAGGGCCCTGGTTCCTGCCGGGCGCCTCGCTCGCGTTTGTCGGCGGCGACGCGGCCTCGCTCGCGGTGCTCTCCGAGTCGGGGCGCTCCCTGGCCGTCTACGACGCCGCCGCGCTCAGGAACGCGGAGGAGGAGCCGCGGCCGCGCTGGGCCTGCGCCCTGGGCGACGCCGGGTGCGCCGCGCTGCTGCCGGGCCCGCCCGCGCACGTCGCGGCGCCGCCCGAGCCCAAGCCCTCGCCGCCGGAGGACGACGACGGCGCGGGGAGCGGGGACGAGGACAAGGAGGACGACGCCTCCTCCACGGACAGCAGCAGCGACGAGGACGTCAACAGCCCCGCGGCCGTGTACGCGCGCGAGCTGCGGGCCTGGGAGGCGCGCGAGCTGGCGCGGCTCGAGCCGCCCCGCCTCGTCGCAGCTTTGGCGCGCGGCGGCACGGCGCTGACGCTGCTGGAGCTGCCGCAGAACAAGCCCTCGTCGGCGCGCGACCGGCTGGCGCCCCGCGCCTCCATCGCCCTCGAGCCGGGCGAGGCACTGGTGAGCCTGCGCTGGCAGTCCCTGACGGGGCCCGGCCCGCGCGGCGGGCCGCTGGACGCCTGCCAGCTGCTGCCGGGCGCGCGCACGGGTGCTGTCAATGGGGCTGGCGCTGCCACTAACGAAATCGATGATGACGCCGATCAGCAAAAGACAGTCATCCGGGCCGACCCGCGCTTGGTCGCGTGCGTGGGTGCGGTGCTCACCACGCGGCGGGTGCTCTTTGTCTCCGAGCGATTAGTGCCCATCGTGTCGGCGCGGCTGCCCTCCGACGCCGGCGTGCCCGTCTCCTCGCTCTGGCTGGGCCCGCTGCTGCTGCTCACCACGAGCGCCGGCCAGCTGCTCTCCGCGCGCTGGGACGGCAGCGTCGGGCACGTGGCCACGCTGCTGGACGGGCCCGGCGCCGGTGCTGGTCGGGGCGCTGGCCGACCGCGTGCTGCTGGCCGTCGCGGCGGCCGGCGACGACGCCGCGGTCGAGGTCGCGCCCCGCGCGCTGCGCGTGCCCGGAGCTGCTCTTCGAGGGCTGGGTGGGCCTGGGCGCGCTGCCGGGGCGCTGCCGGGCGGGCGTCGGCGCGTGGCGGCCGCGCTGCGCGCGCTGGCCGCGAGCTACGACCTGACGCGCCTGCCCGCGGCCCTGCTGCGGCAGGCCGCGGCCACGGGCACGGGCCGCCTGGCGTCCGCCCTGGCGGCGCGCTCCGAGGCGGGCGCCGCGCCGGGGAGCGCGACGTCGGCGCTGACGACCAACGCGCTGCGCTCGGCGGTGTTTGCGGCCGAGGCGGGCGACTGGTCGCCCCTGGTGGAGCTCATGCTGACCGAGTGGCAGGCGGGGCCCTGGTACCCGGGCCCCGCGCCCCAGGGCTCGGCGCTGGCCGGCCGCCTGCTGGCCGTCGCGCGCGCCTGCCAGCGGCACGGCCGGCTCGGCGCCGCGCGGCGCCTGCTCCAGGCCGCGGGCGCCTGGCCCGAGCTGCTCGCGCTCTGCGCCTTTCCAGGGCGACTGGGCGGGCCTCGCGGCCGCGGCCAGGGCCTCGGGCGACCGCGGCGTGCGCGCGCTGGGCGACCAGATCCTGGCCGTCAACGAGGACGCCTTCCGCGGCATCGCCGCGCGCAGCGCCTACGGCGGGCGCGCATGCACCGCCGACTGGCAGGTGCGCGCGGTGCCGCGGCGCAAGGACCGGGGCGTGGTGGAGAGTGACGGACAAATCAAGGCCGCGGCCGGGCACGACAGCGACGAGGACGCAGCAGAGGGCGACGCGTACGAGGCGGAGAAGGATTCCATCGCCGCAGATGGGCTGGAAGATTCTCCCCTCGAACGACGACGACGACGGTCGTCTGCAGGCAGAGGTGATCGAGGTCGCGCCGGCGGGGCGACTGCCGTTTGTGGAGGCCTCGCTCTCCGTCCATGCCTGCCAGGACGCCGCCGTGCGCCCAGGTTGGCGGCCCCCAAGCCCGGCGGACGACGAGGAGAGCGTGCCGATCCCGCCGCTGGAGGCCGGGGCGCTGGCCTCGTACGTGGGCCTGCCGGGGCCGCCGCGCTGCGCCGCGGGCAGAGCGCGGCCAGCACGCCCGTGCGGGCCGGCTTTGGCGACGGCATGCTCAGCCGGGTCTCGCCCTCGGCCGCCAGCGTCACGCTGGAGGAGCCCAGCCGCCACGGCGCGCCGGGCGCCGCGCCGCGCTCGCTGTCGCGCCTGTCCGACTGGGGCTCCGAGAGCACGGTGTCCACGGCCGTGCCCTCCGTCGCCAAACGGGGCCGCCGGCGCGCCAGGCAGCAGCCAGCCGTCGCCCGACAAGCCGCAGGCGCCCGGCCTGGCGGGCGCCCGCGCCGGCCCGCCAAGCAGGAGGAGTCGGACGACGAGGACGACTTTTTCGACTCTGACGACGATGGCGGCGACGCCTTTTTTGGCGCTGCCGCACGCGCCCAGCCGCATCGACGCCGGGGCGCCGCCCGCGCTGGCGCCGCCCGCCGGCGCGGCGCAGCCGGCGCCCGAGGCGCCGGGGTCGGCCTCGCCCCGCTGCTGGGCGACGCGCTCGCGGAGCGTCCGGCGCGGTCGCTCAGCAAGGGCGGGGGAAGTCAGCGCTTCAACTTTAAGATCCGCGACCTCGACGGCGAGCCCAACGCGGCCTCCAACTCGCAGAGTCTGCGCACGGCGGTGCAGGTACGGGCAGGGGTTTGTAGGAGGAGAGTGTGTTTGTTCAAGTTGCAGCGAGAATCTATTCCGCGAAGCGATATGTCAACATGCACTCAATTCACTCGCGCAGGGCTTGAAATTGGCGCCCCCGGCGCCCTCTCCGAGCGCCAGCGGCCGCAGGCCGCTGGAGCGCTCCCTCACGGGGGCCTCCTCGGCGCCCAGCGACGTGGACCCCTTCTCCGCGCTTTCAGGCCTCGGCGCGCCTCCCGCGTCCAGCGATCCCTTTGACTTTTTCGCGAGCGCGCCGGCGCCCAGCGCCGCCCCTGCAGCCGCCCCTGCCTCCGCGAGCAAGCCCATGGTGCCGCCGCCGCAGGCCAGCAAGGACCTGCTGGCGGGGTGGGAGGACTTTGAGAACCTCTTCGCGGCGCCCTCCGCGCCCGCGACGGCGCCCTCCGCGCCCGCGATTGCGCCACCGCCCGCGCGGTCGACGCCGGCGCGCGCGGCGCGGCGCCGGCCTCATTCTTGGCCCAGCAGTGGCCGCAGGCGGCGAGGGAGCTGCGCGACTCCGCCTCGGTCAACCAGTTTGCCGCCGCGGCGCTGCTCGCCGCCGACGCGAAGAGCCCCGTCGAGGCGGCGCGACTCGCGCGCTTTGCCGCGGCCGTCCCCCTGGAAGGCGCTGAAGCGGCCCTGGTGCTCTGGGCCGCGGCGCAGCGCCAAGTCGCCGTGAAGAATTACGGGTGCGGGTCGTGAGGACGGTGGTGGTGGTGGTGGTGATGACAGGGTGCAGCAGAGCTGGGTGTTAACTGGCGCCATTGAGAAGCCTGCTTATGGACGCACGCGTGGCTCATGCATCAGAATCCCTCCCTCCCTGCATTAATCTCGCACAGGATTGCGGCGTCGATGCTGAGCAAGCTGGTTCTGAGCTCCATGACGGCGGTGCCAACGGAAAAGGTGCAGGAGCTGCTCAACACCTGCGACCGTGCCGGGGACACAAACGCCGTGCCCCCCGAGGACACCTCTGCCTTTGCGTCGCTGCTGGCCGCGTGCCCCGACACTGCCGGCGCCGACGAGCTGGTCGCAAACATTGTTCGTGGCTGATGAGCTGACTTTGATAAGCCCATCAAGGTTGTAAAACAAGGATTACAAGGATTGTGCGCCAAGCCCCAGGCGCGCTTTGCCGAGAAAGTGGCCGTCCGTGACAAGAAATAATATATATGCTTGGAATAATCTTGTCAGATAATACTTTCTCCAACTAGAACCTGTCCATTAAGTTCTGGCACCCGAGCAACAGCAATCGCCAATGCGATGCTTGCGCCAGGTGCGGCCTTGTCCCACCAACGATGCAATCGCTCCTTGAGATTGGGTGAGGATCTGGTCTGGCGACGCCGGAGGCGCGGGGCCGTCGGCCGCGCCCTCCTCCGGCCCCAAGAAACTCGCGACTCCAAATGCAGCGTCACCGCTTCATGCACGGCGTTAGAGTGTCAAACTGACCGTTTACAGTAGACACCATGGCTCCCAAGAAAGAAAAGGCCGCTCCGGCTGCCGAGCAGCCGAGCACCAGCGAATCCCCCATGAGTGGCGTGGTGTATATTGGGTAGGTGGTGGTCGCGAGGCTGGTCTTGGTGCCTGCATGTGACGTTTTCATGATTGGTTTTTGGCAATTAATTCGCACATACTCTGTTCGGACCGTGCAGGCACATTCCGCACGGTTTTTACGAGAAGCAGATGCGAGGTAAGGCCGAGGAGGGAGGGTGGACGAGCTCGAGGTCTGCTGTCGCTTTCCAATATTGGCGCGTGCGATTGTTGATAGACAATCTCTCCATATGTGTTTTGCAGAGTACTTTTCTCAGTTCGGCGAGGTGACCCGGCTGCGCCTGTCGCGCAACAAAAAGACGGGCAAGAGCAAGCACTATGCCTTTGTGGAGTTCAAGTCCACGGAGGTGGCCCGCATCGTTGCCGAGGCCATGGACGGATACATGTTCTTCAAGCAGCGCCTGCAGGTATGTTTTGGGTCGGGTCGGGGTGCGGTCAATACTGCTATCGGTAATGCATGCTGGTTCTCCAGTCGTGCGTGTGCTCGGTGACTCACTATGTTTTTATCGTCCCTCGTGTCCAGGCCCGCGTGATGCTCAAGTCCCAGGTGCACAAGGACCTCATGAAGGGCGCCAACCGCGAGTTCAAGACGGTAGGTGCCTGCCGCAACGGAGAGGAAGGCGCAAGGATGGCGGTCGACGTATGCCTCAGATTAAATTTCGGGGCCGTGCCAAGCCGCACACCCACAGTTCCCTCTCTCTTCCTCCTTCCTTCAGATCGACTGGCGCAAGCGTGAGATGGAGCGCCACAATGCGGAAAAGACCCCGCAGAAGGAGCGCATGTCGCTGCGCCGGGCCCTCAAGCGGGACGCTCAGCGGCAACAGAAGATCAAGGAGGTGAGCTCGCTTGCTTTGCGTGGAGCGAGTGGCCCTCGTAACTTGCGGGTCCTGCGCTCAGCTTCTCTTGCATCCGCCCCCTTGCAGGCTGGCATCGAGTACGAGTACAAGGGTTTGGCCGCCAGCATTCCCGCCAAGCCGACCAAGACGGTGTTTTCGGACGATGCGTGAGTGAGCCCAGGTCTGCACCTGCAAAGGGCCTGGGCACGCAATTCGGCTGGACCTGCGCCGGGTCGCGTTTGGTCGGATCAAGTTCGTTGGCGACGGGCCTCTCGTTTGCTGTGTCAAGCTCCCCCACGCCAGGCCGCGTGCAGCTCCGTCCCGCCTTGCTTTGCACCGTTCTTTACACACACATTTGATTGTACCAGAGTAATCATGCATCAAGCTGTGGGGTCACTCGCCTGCCGGCGCGCGGCGTCCACGGAAAGGGATCCACTCGGGCTCAACAGGCAACTATACTAGACCGATGAAGGGTGGATGGGGCGGGGGGGGGCCTTGGAAAAAAAACGCCATTAATGCTAATCAACGGCAGCCCGCAGTTGATCGGGCACACAGACAGGGCATCTACTCGGCAGGTGCATTGCACGTAGAAAAGGAAGGCAGTGCCACAGGCACTGGAACAGGTGTAGAGAATTGAGTGTACTCCTGGGGAAAAAAAGAGATGACGAAGAAAGAATCGTGGCAACAGCCGCGCCACCCGTTGTCCGGGACCCGGGTCTGGTGCGGGCAGGGGTGTGGGGGCAGGGCAGACAAGCGCCCGCCTCGCACGAGCCCCTGCCTGCGCAAGCCGGTGGGCGGCGCGCAGCGGGCGGCGGCGGGCGCGGCCCAAAATTTGCATTGCAGCGGCACGGCACTCAAAGTGGTATCACAGCAATGTGAATGCCGCAAGGCGCGCGGGTCAAGGGACCTGGAAAAGAAAGGAAGGGTTGGAATTGAGCGTTGGGCGAGAGATAGCGTAGAAAAAAGAAAGTGTGGCGGATGGGCTGGGGGAGGGTCGCGGCGGGGGGCGTCGCGCTCCTCGCGCCCGGTCCGATCTGGGTGGCAAAAGCATGGGGCGCCATTCTACGCGATCAGGGGAGGCGGCTGGGGTCCAAGCGCCCGCTTGACTGTATTACGTTTGGGAGTGGGAGCGTGAGGGGCGTTAGGTGATTGCGATCGGGTCAGCTTGTCGATATATGAATGTGATTTGCAGTGTTTATGCGGTCATTGTTAGGCACACCACATCCAACCAGAGAGCACACCACAGGCTCCCCTCCCAAAGCCTCTGGGCGCCGCACCAGTCAAAAACTTGTTCCCCACTGGCTTCCCGTGGAGCGCTTGAATGACTATATCGGTGACATGGGGGTCTTCAAACTCGCAAAAGGCATATCCCTGCGGTTTAGTGGTACAAGGGGTGCTGATATTGAGAGTCCTGCAAAGGTGAGGAGGCTGGACGAGGCCGCCGGGCCACCCGACGCCGCCTCCATGCACACAAGCCCTCGTCCACCCCTCTCCTCACTTTGCTGTTGCCCGTGTTGCGGTCTTTGACCAGGTTGAAGGCTTGCAGCTTCCCAAAGTGGAGCAGCAGGTCCTGAACCCTCTCCTCGGCCCACTCGCTGGGCAGGCCTCCCATGAAGATCTTGTTGGGAGAATCCTGTCAAGGTGGGTGGGGTAGAGATAAAGGGTTGGGCACGGATTGACAAATGAACAGAAATCATCAGAAATCGAGTACAAGCAGGACCGTGAGACGCATGAGAGGATGCATGAGGCCGTGGGCCTTGGGAGATGGCCCACGAGCGAAAAGTAGTACCCTCCTCTCGCCCACCCCCCCTCCCTCCCAGCCCAGCACCTCTTATCCCTCCTCTTCGATAATCCCCCTCCAAACAACAACGGACCTGGACGAGCGTGCGGATGATCTTGAGCTGGGCGGTGTCCATGGTCGGGTTTGGGTCGAGGGGCCCCAGCACGATGGCCATGTTGGGGTCGTAGTTGTTGGGCCGGCGGATCTTCAAGGGAATTCCCTGGAAGACCACGCCGTCCAGGGCCATCATGTTGGACGCCTCCTCCGCCGTGTGCAGCTCCACAAAGGCGTAGGCGCGCTCCGCCTTGGAAATGACCATGGCGTTGGGGGGGATGGAGCCGTCCACGGCGGGAGAGGTCTGGCGAGGGTGGGGGGATGACGAGGCGTGTCGGTGCCTAATAGCATATTTTTCAAGCAAAGCAAGTCCAAAAGCTGCCTAATTGATCGTTTCTTATGAAACAAGCACCCGTACTCAAACCCTGTGTTGCACTGGAGCCCCCCCCACCCCACACACACACTTCCTCATACCAGGTAGAGCTTGCACGACAGAACCGGGAGACCCTGGCTGACAGAGCCCCCACTCTGGAGCATGACCGTGTTTAAAAAGGTGCGTAGATTGTTCTCGTTGGTAGTGGTGGGTCTGCAGGGGGGCGGGGGGGGAAGGGGGCCGGGCGGGGTGGATCAGCAATGCTCCCCGGTCAGATCACCAAACCTGACTCATCCAGCCCTAGCTCAAATTTAACAGGTGCTCCCTCGCCCACCCCCGCCAGCATGCGTACAGGTTGCCGACGTACACCCGTCGAACGGGACGGGTGGCATCCGGATTGATCAGATGATACCGATTGGTCAACTGCTCCAGCCAGCGGCGCAGATGGGACAACGTGCCTGCGTGGGGACCGCGGGCAGGGTAGCGTCGCGTCAGCCCAATTCTCGATCGGGGCCCCACGGAGGAAATGCACCGCGCTGCGCGGCATGCCCAATTCGACATCGCCAACATGCGCCCAGCACCTTCCAAGTACTCAATGCGCCGCTGAATTTTGTCCGAGCCGGCGGGAAGGCTAGGCGATGACGAGAATGGACCCGGCAGTGAGCTCGGGCCCAGCTCCTCATCGGGGCCCTGGCCGCCCTCCGAGGCACCATCGGGCATGAGAACCCCGCTGGTGTTTATACCAGCAATCGCTTGATGATACTCTCCGAGCACGCCAGCGGCAAACCGATCCGGAAGGCTGTTACCACCCCCAATGGCATCCCCCTGCAGACCATAGCGATCCTCCATGGCGGGTGACACAGCCTTCCTGAACCGGCAAGTAGTGGTAATGAATAGACATATAAATGAGTGGTGTGAAAAGAAAAAAAGATTGCGCCAGATTGGCGGAGGGGCTAGAACTGTTTGGGATCCTGCGGAGTTTCGTGTGCGGCTCCCCCCCGGTTACGGGGGGGATTCACCGGGGTCTACCCATGCCTGCCAAAATGAGCGGCCTCGGCACCTGCCTGTATGGCTCTTGGCCACGGAATGAGATCCTGTCAGCCTTAATCGGTCGGCATCGTGTCGGAATGAGACATGATGGCCAGAGATTGACTTTACCACAGAGTGTGACCCCACGGGAATCTGGCCCGAGGGCTTGGCGCCATGCGGCCGATCGCGAACAGCGAGGCGGGCAACTGACGCACGGACCTAGGTCAGTGCGGAAACGCGGCCCCCGACCTCCCTTTATCGCATTAACTGCATGTTCCAGTTGAATTTGCTGACAATTACTCATGGGAGGGTCTGTTGGGCCCAGGGCAAGGACGTGTGGTCGTTGGGCGAAACGTCCATGCGCCCTATCCATCTGTCCATTCCGGGGGAGAAGACCTCCTGAATCACCGTCAAGGGCTTGCCGCCGTGCCAAAAAATGTAGTATCTGCCCCAGAAGGGCCCCTCTCGGTCAAATTTCCTGTCGTAGAAGGAATAAAATTGCTTGAAAATTGCTTGAAAATTTGCGATGCAGCGCCAAAGAACCAGATGAGTGCGCTACGATTGAGGCTATAAGGGGTGCGCAGCACCCTGGCTCCTGCCCACAGACAGGGAGCAACACACCGACCTTGTCAGCTCCGCAGAGTGGTGACAATCCACGGCAATAATCTCTCTGTACAGCTCTGCCTTTTGGCGGCTCAGCGACGTCCAAATCGGCTGTGACTTGTCCCTGCAGGGTGGTAGGAAAGAAATTGCAGTGCTTGGTCGCCGGCATGAGTGGCTGAGACGCCTGCCCGCTGCAGCCACCACCCAAGAAATAGGCACCCCTGCTGGCTACCCGGGCTCGCCGTCAAGTCCCTAGCGCATTATAGAGCCACTTTCACTGCTCCCCACCTCGTCAACACACAACCCTCTAAGCAGCCAGCCTACCTGAGGTAACGCTCCACCTCGTTGGCCCTCCACCACGACCGGGCGTAGACGAGCGCCTGGCCTTCCCGCGTCTTGAGCAGGACCTTTCGTATCAAAAGGTCGCCCCCCATCACCTGGGCCGCCAGGGGCGTCTCCTCCTCCCGTGTCACCGGCTCCATGGAAAGGCAATCCACGGCGACCTCGGTGCCTGTCAGCAGGGACAGGTGACGGGTCACCGAGCCATCACTGAGGAGGATGAGCCGCCACGCGGGCGGCAAGAGCTGAGGGGGCGATCCCGGCAGCAGCGCGTCTTCCTCGCTACCCTTGAAAGGAGTGGGTGTGGGTGTGTGCATAAGTGAGCTTGCAAATGCCAGAGCAAGTCAAGAGAGCTTCCTTGTCCGGTGCTTTGATCGCCGCAGTTCATGATACCAATGTCCTTGCCAAAAGAAACCAAAAACATAAATGCCACTGAGGAGAGCCCCATTACTCATCCACTCCAGCCGAGAACTCTGTAAGATACCTTGTCACATTCGTCCGCAGGCTTCCATTCATTACCACGTACCTGCCACACTAGGTCATCGCGCAAGTGCCTGTGGCCCGTTGTCGGGGTCAAGCTTCGACAGGGACCCGACCTCCGCCGCGCTTGCGCCAAAGCGGGGCGTGGCCGCAACCCCGGCCGGCATTCAGTACCAAATACAGGAGCAGCACATCGTAGATACATGAGTGGGCAGCGCAAGCATGGGATGTGGGATGGCCAGGGTGCCTGGATCGCTTCCTAGCCAAAACCTGATACCCAATGGAGATGTAAGCTCCAGAGAGCGCTAAATGCGACGAGGCCTATTTCAATACATATGCAACTTGATGATTGCAGTCGCTTTGCACAACCCAGAGCGACAATGCGGGCCAGGGTGCGAGCCCCTGGTCTCGGATGCGACGCCGTCCTGTCGCGCCCGCATGGCTTCCGCGTACGTGTCCCGATCTTTCCGCAAGCGACAAGCGACGAGCTGCACGTCTCAACACCCCGTCGAAACCGACATTCGCCTCCATTGTGACACACTTATACTCTGTTTTTCTCAACAGTGCGCTCACACCGCATCATGGACTTTTTGAATGGCATGTCTGGCCTGATGGGCCAGAGGGGCCCCCGGAGCTTCGAGAGCCTCTTCAAGTTTACGGATCTGAGTCCACGGACGCAGGTTTACATGCGCCAGGCAAGTGGAAATTTGACTTTAAGTTGTATTTGAACGCATGCAATTCTTTGTGACCTGCGTGCGCGAGGGAAGGAGGGTTCTGACGAGACCCCCATGTAAACCAAGCAGGTTTACATGACGCTGACGGGAGCGCTCCTGGCCGCCGCTCTGGGGAGCTACGTCAATATGAGGACGGGTTTCGGAGGAACACTGGGCATCCTGGGCTTCATAGGCTGCTCGCTGGCGCTGTCATTGATCCCCGCCTCCCCAGCCAATGGCACCAAGCGTCTGGGTCTGCTGGCCGGCGCCGCCTTTTCTCAGGGCACCTCTCTGGGCCCCCTCATCAACGTGGCTTTTTATCTCTACCCAGGGTGAGTGTTGTCGCATGTGAGGTGGGATTGGACGTGATCGCTGAGGAGGCCTCCTGGCTTGAGTGTCCCTGAGTGTGTTGCTTGAGAGGGTCAGCAAATTGTGAGGGGTCAGCGCTAAATGGTGCCTAAAAACGCATGGCAAGGGTCTTACGCTCCTGTTTTAGACCAACACCGCACATCCCCCCGTACAAATTCTAAACAATTCTCAATCTTTTCCTCGACTCCAGGGTGCTTTTTACTGCGTTGGTGGGGGCGGGAGTGGTCTTTGCCTGCTTCAGCGCAGCTGCCCTGCTGGCGCGCCGGCGGTCCTACCTCTACCTCGGCGGGATCCTCTCCTCCGCCATGTCCCTCTTCATCACCATGCGCTTTGCCACGTGGTTTGTGGGCGGCGGCGCGGCCCTGTTCCAGGCCGAGCTTTATGGTGGGCTGCTCATCTTTGCGGGGTACGTCGTCTTTGACACCCAGCTGGCCATCGAAAAGGCGGAGAGCGGCCGCGGCGACGTCATCAGCACCGCGCTGGACCTCTTCGTCGACCTTGTCGCCATCTTCGTGCGCCTGCTCGTCATCCTGATGAAGAACGCGCAGAGCAAGGACGAGGAGCGCGACCGCCGGCGGCCCAGGGCGGGGCGCTGGGCCAGGCGCTCCGAGCTGTAGTGGCAGATATGCCTGGCGCGGCTTTGCTTGCGACCTTTTGCGCGCGATGCTGTTCATACTACTCACCTGACATTTTTATCTTGTATCATCTGAGGACTGGCCAAACTAGCATGTAACTGAGTCCATGTGTCACTGGCACATATTCGGGCGCCAGATTTGGAGGTTCTCGCGCCTGGAGGCTCCAGGCCCGCAGCCTTGCGCGAGCTGGCTACAAAGCCTCGGCACGCGCTGCTTCACTCGCACTTATCTAAACTGCCAATTCTACTCATGTCTTGATCTACATCCAGGCAAGGGGGCCTCGTGGCCCCCAGCTGCAAGTATACATGCCGGCGGGCGACGAAGGCCTGTGCCCGCCCTGGCCATCGCAGGCGCCCCGCTCGCGCCGGCCGCAAGTCATCGGACGCAACATCGCGCTCTGTAGATGACGCTCCGCCCGATGAGTCAGTCCATGCCGGCTCGGAGCACAGCGTACGAGCACCATGCATCCTGCCTGCCATCAGGTTGGTGCCTGCGCGCTGGGCGTTTTTCGGGTCACAACTTGTCTGCCAGCTCCAGGAGGACGATCGGTCGGTGAGGACAAAACAAATCGATCATCTATCTCGGACCCGGCCCATAAGGGATCCGGGGCCTGACGATACCTTTCTACAACGGTTTCTGAGACCTGATCCACTCCTGGACGTGCTTTGTTCCCGAAGAAGGGCCCTTGCCGTGCTGCTCTTCCCACGGCAGGCGGGGGTTTGCTTCCGGCATCTTCGGCAGACCAATTATCATGCAAACTACGGTGGTATCACATCCCCTGTTGTGATGTCGCAACCTTATGCGGATGACACCCAAATAATTATTTCCTATGCCCTTATTTTGCGAGCTGATTCTGAGCATTTCTTGCTCTGCATCTCTAACACGACTCGTGTTGACATTGGTTTGACAGGGATCCATCGCTGGTTGCTCGTGTGCTCAGGATCTGAATGATTTCGGTGGCTGGGCGCTCGCTCCAGACCCCGCCAAGCCTGCGCCGTGGAGCTTGCTGGAGCTGTGGACGGCCCATCAAAGGTACTTTGAAGGTGCAAGCACCTGGGTGCATTAGACTGCATGCCTGGCACACACAACAGCAAGGGCTTGCCTTTCCTTGGCGTGGCTGTCGGTGGCGACCTTTGGGGCCCACACTATGATCAGACTCGATATGCAGACAAGCCCATAGTGAAGATTTGGTGTTATTTCTGATGCGTGGCCACAGAGGTCGCATGCGATCTCGCCTGTGGACCGAGCTCTTCGAGACTCCAACATGCTTCTTCATGTATTTGTACCCTTAGTTGGTTAGATTTTGGACACTGCAATGCACTGGCTGACGCCGCCTCTGCCTTTTGTGACTGGCAGGTGCCTGGAGGGTACTCGAGCTCTGTACGAATCGACGCTGGAGACTTTCTGTCAGAGCATGAATTGTTCCTTCATGCATTGAAAGAACTTGAGAGTGGGCTGCATGTAAGAATTTAGGCTAAACAAGGGGATCAACAAGCCCTTTGTCTGGTCATCTTGCGAGATGGATGGGCATGGCACTTAAAGCCAAGAGCTGCGTATGGTTACATAGAACAAGCTCTCAACAGTGCACTAGATGTGGGTGAGCGGATTTCCACTCTTGGGGGATCAAGCGATGAGGGTTGTCAGTCTGAAAGGACGGAGCAACCCCACACAGCAGCACAGAATATAATACGTATAGAGAAGTGCGGGCCCACTGTACAGCCCCACAAGAAAAACAGCATTCTCTATCCTAGGTGGAGAGGTAGCTATCGTCGTCCTCCAGCCCGCTCGAGTGGCCGCTGCTGCTGCCATGCTGCCACGACTCCCAGGCGCGGGGACTGTCGACGGGCGAGGCGTAGCCCAGCGCGCCCTCCCCCGCCTCGTCCGCCGCGGCGCCCTCGCGCTCCTCCAGCGGCGCCACGCCGGCCGTGGCCGCCGCCGTCTTGGAGTGCACCGCGGCCCTTTCCTCCTCGGGCGCCTCCAGCCCGGAGCCGGCGTGCACGCCGACGCGCTCCCCGACCTTGACCAGCGTCTCCAGCGATGCGCGCCTGCGGAATCGAAGTTGAAAGTGTGAAAATGAATTGCGGAGGAAATTTAATAAGGCCACACTACCACTTGGTCCCTAGCTTGCACCAACGCCTCCTTCCAGACCACCCGCACCCGTAGTCAAGCAAATCAGTGTCCCAGATGACCGGGTGCGCGTCCGGGACGAGCAGCACGCAGGTGCTCCCGCCAAAGGCGAAGCAGCCGAGCTCGTCGCCCTTGCGCACGCGGTCCCCCGGCGCCACCGACCACAGGATGCTCCCGACCAGCGTGGCCCCCACCGCGACAAAGGCCACGACGCCAAAGGCCGGCGTCTCCAGCCAGAGCACCGCGCGCCGGTTCTCGGTGAAGACGTTGGCAAACTCGCTGTGGATGGCGATCGGGTTGACCGTGTAGTAGCAGCCCGGGATGTCGGTGATGCCCAGCACCGTGCCGCCCAGGGGCGCGTGGAAGCGGTGGTAGTCCTGCGGCGCCAGGCGGAAGATGGCTAAACGTGCCGTTTGAAAAGGTGGAGGCGTCCACGGGCGGCGCCGGGTCCGCCTCCGCCGCGGCGCCATCGGTGTCCAGCGACAGCTCCGAGAGGTGCCCGGAGGCGCTGGGCGTGTCCAGCCGGCGGTCGCTGCCCTCGCTCTCCTCGCACACGCGCCCGGCCTGGCCCAGCAGGCCGGCGATCGAGAATCGGCTGCCCTTGATCCAGAAGCGAGTGGCCTCCTGGAGGTTTTCGTACACCTGTGTGAACGTGGACGAGCAGCGCAGCATGAATGGTGAGTTGTGACTGCTGAGGAGAATATTTTGCCCATTAAGTTGTAACCATAATACAATAACTTTAGCCCACAGTACGTCTCTGTCAAAAACCCTCCGCTGCTGCACGTACGATGAGGCGGCAGTCGGCGCAGGACACGATGACGCTGTCGTTGTCGGCAAGGGCGATTGGTCTGGACCCCGGTCGCAGTGTGCGGTAGAAGAATTCGTTAAAGGTCTTGAACGAGTCCAGAGGGTCGTTGATCTGGGAGGAAAAGGGGAGGTGAGACATGAGAGACGTGCGGTCAGCCACTGGTATTGCATCCAATACACAGCGAGGCAAGGCCGTACCTCAGCGAGGTTCAAGTCGTCCTTGAAAATCTTGATAAACACCGGAATCTCCTGCAGGGATGCGTAGGGATTTAGAAATGTGAGCTTTGGGCGTTTGTATCTCGGCGCGAGGCATTTTATCCAGGCGGCTATCGATCGGCAGTGTATACCCCTAAAGAAGTCCACGCCCCCCACACCATCCCAACAACAACCAACCTTGGCGCTCTCTGGGCTGTCCATGTACCGGCCCTTGTGCTCCGTCATCGTCTTGAGGTGCGAGAAGAAGCCCTCGCGCATCAGCACGCGGCCCACCCGGCTCTGGTACATGTTTCGCATCGCCAGGGTCAACACGGTGGCCAGCTTCTCCTCAACTACCACGCGGGACGCGCGGTCCACGACGAGGACGTGCGCCGCGGCCGAGCCGCGGCGCAGGCCGCCCACGGCGTACCGGTTGCCCCGGACCAGGGCCGAGGGTGTGCCCGCCAGCGGCTGGCTGAGCCACTCGGTCATCCGCAGCATCCACGCCCGCGTCGCCTGCTGCGCCGTGCTGTAGCCGCCCTATGAGAGGAGGGTTGGGGGGATCAGGGGATGAGCGCATCTGCCTCTAGTTGCAGGAGTGGAATCCGTGCGTCTGCCCACACATCAACAGACAGATAGCACACCTTGAGCTGGAACGGCGGCGGGCGCTACGGCCACGTCGCGGTCGAGGGCCAGGGAGATGTAGAGCAGGTTGGCCAGGTCCTCGCCCGGGGTCAAAATCGCGCCGTCCACGGGGCACCGGCGCATGAACACGGACAGCTCGCCGCGCGCGTGCGCGCGCGCCATGCCCTCCGCCAGGCGCGGGATGGGCACGCGGCAGTCTTCGTCGAACGCGTCCGGGCCCGAGCCGCTCACGGCGCGCCACAGGTCGTGCACCAGCTCGGCGGCGACCTCGGCGCCAAAGGCCTGCATGAGCAGCTCGAACTCGGGCAGCGTGAGCTGCCCGTCGCCGTCAAAGTCGGCCAGGGGCAGCAGGCGCGTCCAGAGCTGCGACTCCAGCTGGCGGGGCGTGGACGCGGCGGCGGAGATCTTCAGGCGGCCGCAGTGCACGGGCAGGCCGTCGGGGCCGGCCGCGGCCAGGTCCAGCCACTCGGTCGCGACGCCGTCGTCCTGCGCGCCGGGCGCGTCGGCCTCCTGCTCGCCGTCGTCGCCCGGGAAGAAGCTCGCGAGGTCCACCGTGCACCAGCACTCGAGGTAGTTGTTCAGGGCGCCCTTGTACTTGCCGCCGCGGTAGATGGCCACGCGCGCGCGCGTGGGGCCGTCCTTTTGCAGGATAAAGTGCGCGCTGGCCTCCCAGACCAGGGTCACGTCCTCGTTCGAGCCGGCGCGCGCGCGGCGGCTCGTGAGCGTCTGGCTCCCCACCGACAGCACCGCAAAGTAGGGCCGGTCCTTGTGCGAGCTCAGCATCTGGGCCTCGTGCAGCGTCAGGGTCAGCAGTCCTGTGCGGCATCAAGAAGGCGAGGGGTATTGTTGAGTCCGGGCCTCCTAATCTCTTCCCATTCCGCACCATCCCAACCACGTGCAACACGGACCAAAGGTGCTGGCTTGGGACACCTCGCCGGGGCCATCCGGAAAGTACTGGGTGGGAAGCTTGGCCTGGACCAAGGAGGCCTTGCTCTCCTCCACCTCCTGCGCATCGTCCAGGTGCAGGCGGGAGCCGCGGCGGCCCAGATCGCCCCGCTTCCGCCTCAGCAAGTGCGAGACCTTCCTAAACATGGGACCGATCTCCCATTCCGCAGCGCGATCGCCCCTCAATGCCGTCCTGGACCCTGAAACCCTTTATAATGGTGGGACATGCACGCCTGTCTGCTGCGACGAGGCCTCGCGTGCCTCGGACGCGCTGGTGGGCGATCGGTTGGGTTTCGAACAAAAGTACGAACACATCAGCGGCGGAATCGGGATGAGGTGCCGACGACACTCAGCCGATAGGATTGTGGGAGTTGGGACGAGAATATTGTAGTTGGTTGCATTATATCTCATTTGTTCTTATTTGGACATAAGGATTTTGTCATCTGTGCGCGAGAGCGCCATTCCGAACTCACTAGGCTGGCCGGCCTGGTCGTGAGGTGACCGATGGCAGTGGGCATTGCCCCTGCCTCGACAGGACACGCGCGCTGCAAAGCACTGGTTCATGTAGCCCCTTCACCAAGGTCTGGCAGGCCTGCTGGCCTTGCTTCATCGCCGAGCTGGAGCTTTCGACCTCGCCGCCAAGCCCCTCAAGCACGGTGAGGCCATAGGCATTGAACTAGAGCACTTTACCACCACCTGGGAGGCTGGCAAATAGTCGTCTAGAATGCTGACCCGTGCGAACATTGACTACCATAGCAGGAGAGGCAATTTAGCGTCGATATGGCGTCTTGGTTCGTTCGGGGACGACGATATGGAGGGCTTGGAGGATGAGACGGAGGTGCTCCCGGCCCGTTTCAATGGATATCGCCGATCTGGAGGTGTGTGCCCGGGCACAGAGGCCGTTATATTGTTATGGATGTGCTACAATCGTGGCTGGGTAGAAGAACGTTGCCCAGAGTCGTCAGACAAGTACCCCTCTCTATTTTATCGACAACCATTGCAGCGTACACGCCGTTTGAGCTGATTGACTATTGCGAAGACGGCTTGAGGCACGAGATCAAGATGGTGGTGGATGCGCCCATTGAAAAGTGCTTTGCCATATGGAGCGACCGGCTCAACTGGCTGCAATGGTTTGACATGATCGAGGAGGTGTGGCCGGGGATGGCGCCGGGTTTTCAGATGGATTGAGGGTGGGTTGCCGGGGGGCTGCGTATCACGTGACGAGTCTCTGTGGCAGACAGGCACCAAGTATCATCATCCACCTGCATCCTTTGCTCACCCGCCTCCTTGCACCGGCAGGTGGGCTTCCACGAGGACGACCCCGGGCTCGTATCCGCCTTTTACATGTACCGCTGGGGTATGTTCAAGGAAAGGATGGCGGGCTTGAGCGATTATGATTCGAAGTGCTTACTTATATACCAGGGCTCCTTGCCACTCTATTGCAGCCAAATCGCCCTTTTTGGAGCTGTACACGACATTCCGGCGGACAGAAGAGGAACCGCTGGTGCACATCTTGGAGGAGCCCGTCGAGGGCACGCCGCTCGTGGTGGCGGCGTTGTTTGCGCGCGCCGCGGCGCCCGACCACGACCCCGCGCAGCAGACGGTCGTGACGCTGCGAGTCTCCTATTTGTTAGCCAGTGCGTCGATTGGTATTCGGGTTTTGGTGCAGCTGATCTCGAGTCCCGCCAGTGCCGGCGTGGGCGTGCACATTTTGCGGTGGCCTGTTCAAATTGCGGCATCCCACCGTAACCCATATATCCCCTCTCCCATAAAAAAAACTCTCAACAGCGGTGCTCAAGGAGTATGCGGGCGAGCTGGCAGTGTATGCGGACGTGCAGGAAAAGCTCAAGCGCTCGATGGAGCGCATGGCCGCCTTTGTGGAGCAGGTGGACGAGGAGGAGCTGCGTCGGCTGAGGGGGGAGGACAAGGAGATGATTGCACGAGGTACGGTATTAATGGGGGGGGCTGTGGGCGGGAGGGATAGGTCTCTGCAGTCGTCACGAGGAGCATTGACTCCGAGACACCCGGGTCCTCCTCATTTGGACCCATCCCTGACCGCCACCCACACAGAGTTTCCAAAGCAGCGACGGCGACGGCAGTTTCGGGAAAAGGTCGATGCCGCGCGGCACGCAGAGTTTAGAAAGGTGCAGGAGGCCGTGCGCCGGGGCGATCTCGCCAACGCGCTGGACCCAGAGGTGGCGCTGGAGGAGGAAGAGGATTTAGATGTGCCGGTTGAGTTGGATGATGCCGATGAACCTTAGCTCTGATACTGTGAATTGCTCTTTATAACGCAGCCCACCTTGGGTGCAAAGTCAGTTTGAGGCAGCGAAACAAGGGGAAAGTGTGGCCATTCAGCAGCACATGTGTAGATGATGACCAACAGTGGAAGCAACTGGACTAGATAATTTTACGATTCCGCGCAGCATCACGACCCCCGCTGCACAAATCAGCTCCGCGCGCTCCTGCGCACTCGTCCAGCCCAGGCCTTGGACTGGCGCAGCAGGGTCACCCCCAGCGGGAGGCCCAGCGGAAGCAGGACCGCCGCAGCGTGCGTCACGGGAAAGTCGAGCGCCGGCTGAAGATCTGGGTGCTCAAGAAGCTGACGGGAAGCCACTGCGGCCGCGAGGGGGGCAGACGCCAGCAGATTTTGGGCCGCTGCATGGGCGCGCGCCAGCTCCTTTGTCGCGCCGCCGTCTGCTCCTACGAGCGTGTGCACGCTGACCAAGGCTTCCAGGGCGACGTGGCGGCAGTAGGCACGCTGGGCCGCAGAATCGCCGATCCAAGAATCGATCTGGGACCGTGCACGTCCGAGGACGGCAGCAGCCTCCCCAGCGAGCACCAGTGTCGCATCCTCGGCGACCCAGTGATCGATCACAAGCTCTGTGCTCCCATTGGCCAGCGGCAGCAGGACGAGGGAGATGCTGTCCTCGGTCAAGTGCGCCAGCTGTCGCTCCCAGTGCGCCTCCAGCAGACCGGGCACCACCTCTGTCAGTGCGCCAGCCCCATTAGCAACAAACGTCGCATCTGCATTCACCACATCCAGGTGAATCTGCAGTCGTTCGTGCAGGCCCTCTGTGACAATTGCCGCTGTAGCGGCTGCCTGTGCGTGGATATCCTTGCCGTTGCCAGAGACCAGGGTCAGCGCCAGAATGGGTCTCTCATGGCAGCAGCCGGGCGTCCAGAACGAGTCAGAATGGTCGCCCTGGTCCCCTGGAGCATGGGCCCATGAAACTGAAGGGAGCTGGACCCTCGCCGGGCCACGCAGATGCGCAACAGAAAAGACAAGCCCTGCGTGTACGAATAGGCAACTGATCATTGAAAATCTAATCAATGTGATTTTTTTTGTTTATCAGACAAAATCCTCAGATATCCTGCGCGGCTCCCAGCACCGTGCCTGAGAGGTAGGCAGTCCAGCAGATGGCGAGGAGCACAGCCTGCGTCCAGAGGGCGCTCCTCATGTGACGACGATGTATTGACAAAACTCATGACATAGTATCGTGCTACAGAAGGTCTGTCATGATCAACACATTGATACGCGATCTTCAAAGGCTCTGTCTCTGGCTCCGCGAAGTGATCTCTTATCCTGCAAAATGGATTCGCCGACGGCAAGGCCCTAGCCCGTTTGCCTAGAGACTCCCCGGCGAAGCTCCCATATGCTGCTGCCAGAAACCGAGCTGCAGCATTCTGCACAGCGATCGACCATTTCGATACCTTGTCTCGACATGTCGTGCGCCAAGAATGCCCTCTGTTTCCAGAAAGTCGCCAACACGAGCCCGCTGACAGGTGGCTGGGTGTTTGGGGGTTCAAACGTCGCCAGGCAGGCCGCGGACAAGAAGCCGCAGAGCAAGCTGGCTGCTGCCTCTGCCACCAGAATCGTCTCTTCCAGGACGCTTTCATCTCGTGGTCGTCGGCGGGTGCAGGCTCTCTCGCCCCTGCCCGTCGGTTTCAAGCCTGCCTTTTTGCATCTCGGTAGGGCCCAAGTCGTGCGCCTGTGCCTGCCCTTGCTGCCTGGCACACAAGCAGCACAGACAGTCTCAATGTACCTCCTCAAACTTTACATGCGCAGAGTCCAAGTCCAGCTCGCCTCAGCATGTCGCCCTGATCTGCCAGTCCCTGGAGGCGGCGCTCTCTTTCTACGAGGGCACCCTGGGGCTGGAGCTCAACTCAGGTCGCCCCGACACCAAGCTCCCCTACCGCGGCGCCTGGCTCACGATCGGCTCCGAGATGCTGCACCTGCTGGAGCTTCCCATCGCTGACCCGGCAGCCATCGACCGGGTCCTGCCCATCGCCGTGCCAGACCTGACTGCGGTGGAGGCCCGGCTCCGCGCCCAGGCCATCCCGTTCACAAGCTCCAACATCGGTGAGGGCCGCACGCTCATCCTGCGCGACCCCGAGGGCCACTGCGTGACCCTGACGCAGGCTGTGGGTCGCCCATGAAGGCGGATCTGCGTGTTTGGGGGGGTGTCGCGGGCGCCTCGGTGCCAAGGTGTAGGGAGCACCCTTCGTGTACCTACCAAAGCACATGCCCCTAGCCTTCCTGCAAATTCTGCTTATTACCTGTACGAGGCTATCGTCTCACACACACACTCCCGCCGCCTCATTCTTTTTTCGCTCTTGAGGCTGCGCAAGGTTGCAACTTTGTCACACAATTCCCATGGCTGGACCTTGCATCCGCCATTGCCATGCCGCTTGCCCCTATCGCTTTGCTAGCCTCATTCCTGGTACCCTCTGCACGCGTGTCATCCCTGCTTGAAATTGTACACTTGAATAGCATTGTTGTCAATAGCCGCGCCCTGGTGGCCATGTACCGTCATCTGTCGATTTGCACGCTTGAAATGCCCAAGGCGCGAGGGCGCGAGGCGGGAGGTCTGCTCCAATCATCGCATGCATGAGCGAAGATGGGCACGGATAATCGTCGTGGGCCAAGCTTGCAGCCCGCGGCTAGCACAAGGGCTGCGAGATTGTAGACAAACGGCAATCAGAGCATTTTATTGATCTCGTTGTCCATAAATACATCTCCATGTCGGACCTCGATCCCTCTAGCGACCACTCTCGCTCGGGCACCGACGAGGAGCCGGAAGTGGAGGATGTTGCAACCACGTCTGCCCAAACACTTCCCAAAAAATTAGACAAAAAGAAGTTGGAGAAGCTCAAGGAAGAGTATAAAAGACGCGGCGTCGTTTACTTGAGTCGCATTCCTCCCCATTTGGTGCGCTAAGGTGGGAAGCCAGTGCCGAGTGAACGCCGTCAGCCCGCGTGCATGGAACCACCACCCTTGCACATCCAATGCCCGTGCCCAGAAACCCGCCAAACTGCGGCGAATGCTGGAGGAGCATGGCAAGATAGGGCGAGTGTACCTTGCTCCTGAAGGTATGCTGCCGTGGTCCTGGGAACGCAGGACGTTTGCACATTCAGGGTAGTTGGTTTTGAAAACGTCTTGTCTCTCACAATGCAGACGACAAGATCCGGAAGAAGAGGAAGATGATGGGGGGCGGTCGGAGCAAGAACTTCACAGAGGGATGGGTCGAGTTTGAGGACAAGGCGGAGGCCAAGCATGTGAGAATTGGAGGGCCATGGGTTGGGGGTTAGTCAGCGCTACCGTATGCTTGTGAGTTGTTGCCCATTCGTCTTGTCAATGCAGATGTTCAATCATGCAATACGATGCGTGTACAGATGGTTATTGATTTTCTTCTACCGCAGGTCGCAGCGATGCTGAATGGCCAGCCGATGGGCGGTAAGAGGCGGTCCAGCCATTTTTATGATCTCTGGACGCTGCGGTACCTCCCCAAATTCAAATGGGACAACCTCACAGGCAAGTGGGGTTATTTTTTGGCGTATCAAGGGCTGTGGTGCATCGGGATAACTGCCGTGGTGGCCAGAGAAATTGGACAAACCAACAGCGTGCCGAAAAGTTGCCGCCGCTCGTTTGTGACCGACGCATTCACCCGACTCACACTCACACACACAACGATTGCAACAGAGGAGCTCAACTTTCAAAAGGCGGCTCGGCAGCAGAGAATCGCGGCGGAGATCTCCGCCGCCAAGCGCGAGCGCGATTTCTACCTGGCACAGGTGGAGGCGGCCAAGGCGCACGCTGCCATCACCGAACGCCGGGAAAAGGCAAGCTGGTGGCTGATGACACACGGTTGTTTTGCTTTCACACCCCTCACAAGTCAGTCGAGGCTCACGGTCTCCATCTGTGGCCTTTGCAGAAAGCGCTCCTGGAGGGTCAGAATGATAAGGACGCTGAGGAGGAGGCGGAGGAGGTGCCCGGCAGCGATGCGGATCCGGGACCCAAGCGTGCCCGGCAGTACGGTCAGCGGGCGCCCAAGGCGGACCCCGTCATGGACCCCTCCACCCTGGGCCTCTCGGCGACGCTGCTGTCAAAAATCGCGGGTCGCAAGGCCAAGGCTGTTGTCCCCGAATCGCCTTGAGAGCAAACATGCGGATGATTGTGCTCTTGCACATTAGGGGAGCACACTCGCGCACAAGCTTACTTGCATATTTCATTCGTATAAACATTCCGCTCACAGTATGATAAAATATTACGACCAGAAATCAGAAACAAATTGCATCTGGTCAGGCAACAAAAGGACTAGTCCTTGGCGTGACCCGCAGGAAGCACACGGGCTCTGCCATGGTACGCCAGCCGGCCACGCTTTGCACACATTCACGCACCCTCGTGCTCTGCCGCATTGCACTCTTGGAGGCCTTTAAGTTCGTGCAGTGTGCCTGAGGCCAGCCGTGGGGTCATATTGAATGGATCCTTGGGAAGATCGGATGGGGTCGTGCCTTGATCTGCAAGTTGGAAAGGGTGAGGAGGCCTGGTTTCAGTGACTGGACTCGCCGTTGGCTTGCCATCGACACTGCACGATTGCAAGCATGCCCCCTCACTACCGACCTTGCTGTCCCGACAGGGACGTTGAGGGGCTAGAACTCCCGTTGACAGAAGACCCGTGTCCGGCCTCTCCTGTCGGTGGGTGAGAAAGGCTGTCCGTGCTCTCAGGCACCTCCGGCAGCTCAGCGGAGGGCCCGACGCCCTGCTCCAGTGCCTTGGCGGCCGCCTCCACATCGCTGGTGCCTTGCGTCCCTGCGGGCACAACCATAGGTTCGGATTCAATCCTGCTGGGCAATATAGGGGCTGCATCATTCCCAATTTCCCAGCACATTTGTTGCCAAGCCCACCTGTTGGCTCCGCGTCAGGCGCGCAGGGCCCCTCGCCAGCGCCGCTCTGCCGCTGTGCCTCTGCCAGTTCCTTGGAGGCAGCGACCTTGAACTGTTCCTCGGTAAAGTGCAGCTGCGAGAGCTGCTCGGAAAAGTGGGAGATGTCGTCGATGACGTCGTGCGGCAGCGATGGCGCCGCGAGCGCCCAGGCGTGCATGCTCTTCATGCTCTGGCCAAGCGCCAGCACAACGGCCTGGAAGGAGGCCCAGTCCTCCAGGGGCCAGGAGGAGCCGGGCTCGGCGGAAGCGCAGTGCTGAAGCACAGCCTCTGCCTGCTTCAGCGGGGAGGTCAAGCTGTCAACCACTGCCATGAGCTGCTGATCGTCTGCAGGTGAGTCGTTCACAGACGAAGCAAGCTGAATGAGTGCACTGTCTGTATGTGAGCAGTATCTTTGTTTGTCTAGAACATGCTTGATCAGTCGACTCTGGTAAAGTCTACCATGCAAGAAAATGGGATCCACCTGGTCAGCAATCCCCCAGAACCCCTCTCCCCCACCTCCAATGCCGGCGTCGCTCTGGGCGCAAAGCTCCAGCTCCGTGAGCAACAGCGCGATTTTAGAAATGTAACGCGTCAGTCGTAGGCTCTCCTTGCTGTTGACCTCCGTCTGAACCGCGGCCATGGAGATGTTGGCCATCGCCATTTTGGGGGCGTGGAACAGGGCTTGCATGGCGATCCTCTTGCGCTGGAGACTGCGGGAAAGGTCGTCAGACACTAGTCATGCGATCTCGTCACGCTAATGCAATCTAAATTGAATTGGCTAACCCTCACGGCTCCAGCACGGATCGCAAAACCCACCAGCTAGAAGACACTTTTTGCGACGAGTCCTCGGTGACTGCCGAAACCCCTTTCTGGGCTCAACGCAACAAATGGACGATACAGACACGCAAATCGAAAGTAAATGAATAGTAGTCTCGATTAGGCTGCAGGGTTGGGACCCCGAGTACCCTCGACCGTGGTTTTGGACGTGCCATCGGGCCACGAGAGCGGCGGTCTGGGCAGGTGGCCGGAAGCCGAGCTTGCTGGCGAGGCGCGAGATGCATCACGACACCCTGGCCGCATGGCGTGCCCTGCCCAGGAGGAAGAACCGCCCTCCCCGACATCGCTGGCTCGACTACCCTGTTTACCACATGATAACCTCGTTTACATTTGCAAAGGATGCTAGCTGCGGCCAACAGGAGCCCTGGGCTCGTGGCCTCTGGGCTCCGAACCTCCGGGCCAGTGTTTTGCCGACACCCTGCCGCCTGTCCGAGCAGGCCAGGCACCGCGCGGAACGTCCGTCCGGCTCTTTCTAGCGGTGGGTTAGCATACTCAGCAAGGCCTCATCGCGTGCTTGGACGGGCCGTGGATGACTTCAGCGAGGCCTTGCCAACCGAAACGGTTGAAGAGGGCTGCTCGGACCTTGAGGACGCCGATGCCGCATCCCCTCGACTACTCGGCTTCACCTTTCAAGACGTGCGTGGCGAGGTGGCCGTGGAGAGGGCCCAGATAGGCTGGCAGCGGCGCGCACAGGCCTGACCAGTCCCACCCTCGCCGCCCTCGCAGGTCTACTACACACTCAACATAGTCTACTGGACCCTGCTGCTCCTCTCCGTGCTTACGGGCAACGACTTTCTGTCTCGCATCGCACAGTTTGAGACGTACACCACGTCCATGTTTGTGGCCTCTGCCGGGTTCTCGACCTACTTTGGGCTCCGGTGGTGGCGGAACGCCCGCCTGAAACTCCGGACGCAGCGCAGGAGCGACTGGCGAGCGCTCCTTCGGTACTCCTGGAACGCCCTCTTCTGGCTGGGTGAGCCTTGCTGTGGAGTGGGGTCGGGTGTGGGAGTGGCGTCGCGAATGGAGTGAGGTCGAGGGTGAAGCGACATCTGTTTAGAGAGGGAGACTGGCAAGGGAGAGGGCAGTCTTCATACAGCATGCAATTGAACGGTCTTGTAACCACTAACCCACCTCAATCCAACCTCACCTCCTCCTTTGTAACAGGGTTCGTGCTCTGGTACGCCGTGCCGCCGCTGCAGACGGTGACCGAGTACGCCGGCACCGCCGGGTCGATCGCCTGCGTCTACGGCATCGTGCTCACGCTTTCCTCGGCTCTGATGGTGGGCGTGTACAGCTTCCTGGGGGAGCCCCAGCTCCCGCGCAAGCTCGTCATGATCGGACCTTACCAGCTGGTCAGGCACCCCCAGATCCTGGGCAACTTTCTCTTCATCATGGGTGCGTGGGCGTGGGGTGTGTGGTGAATACATATTGATCAGGAATGGTGCCTGTTCTTCTGGTGGTATGAAGACACCTGTGTGTGTGGGGGAAGCAAATGGGTGTTGGCTCAGTGACAGCTAAAACGCTGAGTCCCGATTGTCTAGATTGGGGTGCCCATTTGCCTGTGTCACTTGACCATCAATCCTCTTTTATCTCATCTCCGCAGGGTTCTCGCTGGCGGGGGGAGCGGTGGCGGCGACCACGGCGTTCCTGCTGGCCTTTGCGCTCTACCGAGTGACGGTCGTCCCTCGGGAGGAGCAGCTCATGGAGTCCAAGTACGGGGCTGTCTATCGACGATACATGTGCGCTGGGAAGGTGGCGGTTGCGTTTACATCTTGTGTCTGGGATAGCTTGCGATTATTTGGGTTGTCTGTGCAAAATCTGGAGGCATTGTGGAAACTGACAACCTGACTATGGGCTGCAGTGGTGTGTTGTAGTTGCTTGGCAACCTCTGCACAAGTGCCCCCCCTGGTGATGCGGGATCGGGTAAGGACCCACGTTCACCCCATCACCCCATTGCTTGCAGGGAGCGTGTGCCCGCCTTTCGCTGGGGCTGGTTCATGCTGTTTGTGATCGAGGCGGTGCTGCTCTGGAGGTTTGCCCCTTGGTCAGTCACACCCAGCTCGTATGTGTAGAAAGAGCGCCAGGTGTGCACCCCTCTCTGGCCCCGGCTCTTCAAACCGCCCGTCCCGGACCCCAGACACGTTGCTGTGTATGTACATAGTAAAAGTACCTCTTTCTTCTCTTCTTGTGCATTCCTCGGCGTTGAGTGCTGACATCCTGTGACCTGACGTATTCTCCGCCTCGCGCTGTCGATCCAGATTTGCGGCGCGATCCCACGGGAGCGTCGTGTACTGGCTTCCGACATGTGGGGGTGATGGCAGGGACACCAGGCACGTAAAACATGACTATTTACCAGTATGTCCACACATAAATGGTTTGATAATTTTCCTAATCAAGGTTGATTACATTGACACACTGCAAGCAGCCTAGCAGTCGTCCTCAAGGAACTTGGTCTCGACAGTGCCCGACGATGCTCTTGCGCACGTTGACGCCCTGCCGGGCCCTGGCACCGCGCGTGCTGGCGCCGTGCGCGGTGGCCATGCAGAGGTTTGCTTCTTCCCTCACGGGATCGGATGCGGATTTGGCCTTGCTGCGCCGCTGGCAGGAGCGGCTGAGTCTGGCCCAGCCCCGGGACGCCTCCACCAGCCACCTCTCCGAGGAGGTTGCCCAGCTCCTGCACACCGTGATCCGGCTGCGCAACGCCTCCCCCGAGAGCGCCATCCCGGAATCGCTCTGCTCCGCCTTCATGCAGCACTACCGCCGCCAGCCCGAGCCCGCGCGCTGGCAGCTCCTCCAGCGCCTGGCGCTCGAGTTCGGGGCGCCCTCGGGCGACGTCTCGGCCGCCGCGCGGAGGTACGAGCAGGCCACCGTCGACGGCCGCGAGCCCGCGGTGGTGCACGCCGCGGCGGGCGCGCTGGCGGCCGCCGCGCGGCCGCTGCACAGCCACCTGCTGGCCCCCATCAGCAGCCAGCCCAGCGGCATCCCCTTCATCGTGGGCATGCGCGCCGACGCGCTGGCCGCGCTGCGCGCCCACCCGGGCGGCAACGCCGCGCTGCGCGCGCTCAGCGAGTCGCTGCGCCACGCGCTGACGCACTGGTTTGGCCCCGGCCTGCTGCGGGTCGAGCGCCTGACCTGGGAGCACACCCCGGCGGCCTTCCTTGAGCGCGTCAAGGAGGTGGAGAGCGTGCACCGCTTTGCCAGCTGGGGCGAGCTCAAGGACCGCATGGGTCCGCGGCGGCGCGTGTTTGCCTTTACGCACCCGACCCTGCCAGGGGAGCCGCTGGTGGTGTGCCACACCGCCCTCATGGACCACATCCCCGCCTCCATGCCCGCCATCTTCAACCAGCCCCAAGGTGTGCTCCTAGGTTGATTGTGTAGGTTTGGTTGATGGTGATTGTTGTTGTCATTTGTCCACGTGGCTACTGACGAGAGCGTGTACAGGACCCGTGGATGCCGACATGGCAATTCTCCAGATCAAGTTTGTCGTCTCAACCTCCCGCCTCACCTCCTGCCTCACCAACGCCCTTACCCCTCCCTCCTTCGCCGCTGCAGCCCACCAGAAGCCGGAGGATCCGACGACGGCCGTGTTTTACTCCATCTCGAACTCGCAGCCGGGCCTGGCGCGTGTGGATCTGGGCAACTTTCTGATCAAGCAGGTGGCGAAGAAGCTCGTCAAGGAGTTTGACTCCATCAAGACGGTGGTGACGCTGTCACCCGTGCCGGGCTTTGCGGCCTGGTTGCGCCGGCGCCTGCTGGCCGAGGTGGACGGCCCGGACGCGACTGTGGAGGGCGCCGAGCGCGCGACGCGGCTGCTGGACCAGCTGGAGGCGCACGCCTGGCTCTACAACCCGGAGCTCGAGGCCGAGCTCCGGCCGCGGCTGATGGCCCTCTGCGCCGAGTACCTGCTGACCGTGCGCCGCCGGGGCCTGGCCTTTGACCCGGTGGCCGCCTTCCACCTGCGCAACGGCGCGCAGCTCTGGCGCCTCAACTGGCGCGCCGACATCAGCGAGGCAGGCCTGAGCCGCAGCCACGGCATCATGGTCAACTATCTCTACGACTTTGACTGCCTGGAGGAGCGGAATCGGCAGTACGTCGTCGCCGGGACCATCGCCGCGGACAGCCAGGTCACCCAGCTCCTCGCGGACGACACGTCGGACCATCGCCTGGCCACCGCCGGCTGATATGCTTTGATGCACGCGAGAGCGCGAAAGTTTTGAGAACGTGGTCGAGTGATCGACGGCAGGTGCCGCCCTCCTACTCGGCAACGTGCGGGCTGGTTTTTGTCAATTTTGTCCGATTAGAAAAAGAGATAAAGAAATGCGCTCCTCGCGCGCTCTTTATCACCTATATGCGCGCTCACCCGGCATCTGCCTGCAGCGTGCCTTTTCACAGAGTACCCCTGCGGCGCAATGCTCCATTTTCAAGTATGTCAGCTCGATTTTCCATCCCTACCCCATTCCTATTGTAAAACGTTGCCTTTGCTTGATTGAAAGAGGATTACACCCGGTGACAAAGAAGCCACCAAGGCTGCATCAGCGACATGACACCGCGCACGCGCTCCCTCCCGTTCCCAGGCAGGGCACGCGGGCGATGGAGCGGCGCGCGGGGCGGGGCGCGTCACGGGGCGGGGTGGCGGAAAGGCAAAGGACGCGCGCGCCCTTCCCGCCCTCCCCAGGCTCGGCCCGCGGGCGGGCGCGCGCTCAGCGGGCCTCGCGAGCGACGGCGCGGGCGCGCTTGCGGGTCTTGGCCTGGGACTTGGCGCCCATGATGCCGCCGCCCCAGGAGACGCGGCCCTCGTACAGGGCCTTGGCGGCCTCGACGATCTTGGCCAGCTCGCGCTGGTCCTCGTTCTTGACGGCGGTCAGGCAGACGGCGGCGGCGTTCTTCTTGTGCACAACGGTGCCGAGGCGGGCCTTGCCCTTGACGATGACGTAGGGGATACCCATCTTCTTGCAGAGGGTGGGGAGCCAGACGACAATCTCCAGCGGGTCGACGTCGTGGGCGATGACCACCAGCTGGGCCTTGCCGGACTCGATCAGCTGCGTCACGTGGTTGATGCCGTACTTGACGACCACGGGGCGCTTCTTCTCGACCTCCACGCCCTTGGTGCGGGCCTCGGCCTCCGCGAGCAGGCGCTGCTTCTTGGCGGTGCGGTCCTCGGGGCGGTACTTGAGCAGCAGCTTGAACAGCGCGGTCGCCGTCGACTTGTCAGCCGTCTTGGTGAAGCGGTTGATCGCGGGGGGGAACCTTCAGGCGCTGCGTGAGCACGCGGCGCTGGCGCTGGATGCGCACGTACGTGGGCCACCGCACGAAACGGTGCAGGTCCCGGCGGGGAGGGAGGGCGCCGCCGATGCCTGGAGGGTGGTAAAGGAGGGGGGGTTCAGGCATCGCTCATGTGCCATGTGCCATGCACACGACGCGAATATGGCTCGCGAAACGCATTGTTCAAGGCCGTGACCGTGGAAAATCTCTCGGAAAACCCTCCCCTCCACATTTCATGACCAGCTCCGGCAACCCAGGGCGCGAGACCCGTCTGTGGGCCCGGCCCGAAACGTACCGAAGATCTTCGGGCGCTTCTCATACAGAGGGTTGACCACGGCCTTCTTGACCGGGGCAGGCTTGGCAGCACCCTTGCGGGCAGCCGCGGGGATGGGCGCGACCCTCTTTTTCGGTGCCTGCGGAAATGGGTCGGCCGCGACCGGGTGAGCGGGACTGCGCAAGGTGCTCGGCGCCCACTCGGGCGGCGTGCGCCTCACAGAGAGCTCAAGCGCCATTCACAGTCCCCAGGACAGCCATTGCTGTGCGCCATCCCGACCGAGGGGGCCTCCGGGCCCAGGTCGGCCGGGAGCCAGCCAGCACGCCGGGGTCATCGCAGCGCCGGCTGCCCACTCTCGCCACGCCATACACTCACCATGATGTCCTTCTTATCACAGCTGGGGAAGAGGGAGGGCCCGGCTGATCCGGCCGTATACAACGGGGACTCCCTGGCCCGAGCGCGGGGCAGGGCGGCGATTTGGAAAGGCGGAATCCCTCCCCATTTCGACACAATCTTGCGTGGATCAGAACTAGATTTGGATTGATGCGACGGTCATCTGAGGCTGCCCGCACTTGAGAAATGAGGCTAAAGGCACGTAGCAAGCCATTTCGCTTGGTAGATGCTATTGTAACGGAACGTTCTGATTGGTCTTTGGAAATGCAATGCACACTGGGTGTGGCCCTGCAGCTGATTGTCCTTGCGCGCGAAAACATGCACCACAGCCGTGGTCCATGTCACCCCTACGCAAATCGGGCATTGTCTAGTGCAACTAAAAGGCGGTGCTATCAAGTGTGGATGATGCAGGCAAGTATGGACAGGCTTACTTGGGAGGCAACCTCCGGGGACGCGCATCAAAATGGCTGTTGGGGTAGCACAACTTGCGAGTTCAAACCCCCATTGGCAGCCCTTTTCGGGACCGTCTGCTAAATGCAAGGGTGATTCGAGCACATTTTCTTACGCACCGCATTTCCATGTCTTTGCGAGGGAATGCTGTGCAGCACCTGCCTGCCCGGCACTGGGCAATCTATCTGACTGCCTTGCGGGCACAATGATTGATTCAATGGTCTGGCGGCTTGGTAACATGATAATTAAATATACGATGAGCTACAAATGTATGGTGTGACACTATGGAGAGACATTCTGAATCAGCAGCAAAGATCCCAGTGTCTCACCAGAACAGCAAGGCTGTTTAAGAAGCGATTACCATCTGGCCCGCCTCGCGATCTCGACACCTGGTCAGTGGGCCGAAGCATTCGCCGAGCCCACACTCGCCTTACCTTGTACTGGACGCCACGTACTTCCTTGATACGATCAACCAGACCATGTCAATATGTGCGCGCCGCTCCCTCGATGACCGCATGGCCTCCCCATGAACCACAGCGGTTCCATCAGCATGCTGCCCTTGCACAGCGCACGGGCATCGAGCGCCACCCGTGCGGCACCATATGGCCGCATCAGGTCACACACAGGGTCTGAGGAGTCCGGGCTGGCCAAGTACGCCGCTGTCCTCATCGTGATGGCGTTTCTCCTCTGCCTGGTAGGGTTTCCGCGGACATGGCGCAGCTTGCCCCGTCCGCCACGCATTTCGATTACCATGCCCGCTGAGCCCCGCCCATTTGTGACTTGTCCGAGATCGTGGTGCTCATTATAGTGCCTCCAAATTGCACCGACAGCTGCTGTGGAACTACCGACCGGTTCCCGGCTACCAACAGACCGCTGTTGACTTGAGGCGAAAGACCTTTCGGGTCTACCCCGCCTCGCACCTCAAAAATCTGGTGGTCGTGGTGGGCCATGCCGTGTACTCTGGTCTGGACTATCACGAGTCTGATCACAAGGAGAGCTGGTATCTGCTGGACTACCAACGCCAGGTGCCTGCAGGGGGGGTGGGACCCGCAGGATTGAGGGAGCGGGAGCAGCTGGTGGGGCTGCGGAGCGTGACATTTGTCGAGCATGTGGTCATCACATGCTCCGCATCCTCGAAAGCAAGCGAGGTGCATCCTTCTAAAATCTTGCAATCACACCAACTGTGCAGGTGGTAGGCCAGACAGACAGCTTCCTGGAGCACATCCGGTTGGGCGTGGAGGCGGCGAGCAAGGATCCGGTGGCCATGCTGCTGTTCAGCGGCGGCAAGACGCGACGAGCGGCCGGGCCTCGAGCAGAGGGGGAGAGCTACTGGCTCGTGGCCGAGGCGCAGACCTGGTTTGGACACCCAGACGTTCGCGAGCGGGCCTACACCGAGGCGGGTGATCGTGTGGATGGTAGATAATTTCTGTCTTTCTACCAGTGCTTTTATGAATCAGCTCAAACAAAGCCAACTAATGGTTATGTGCGGTGCACAATTCGCAGGAAAAGGCGCGTGACAGTTTTGAAAATCTCCTTTTTGCCCTGTGCCGGTTTATGGAGCTCACCGGTGCGATGGGCTGGCGTGTGTTTGGGAGGGGCCCGTGCGGTTATTGCAGTGAGCTTTGGCTCACAGTCTCCCCAAGCTGTGCACCCCTTGTGTAAGCAAGCGCTCACCTCCCTCAAATATCCCCTCACATTCAGCAGGGCACCCACCGGACAGCGTCACGGTGGTCGGGTACAAATTCAAGGAGGCCAGGTTCACGGACCTGCACCGTGCCGCGCTGTCGTACCCGAGCAGCTCTTTTGCATACATTGGGACGGAGATGAGCTCGCCTGGCGCCGAGGAGGGTGAGCGGCGCGTGATGGCGCTCTTCCAGGAGGACCCCTACGGCTGCCAGGAGCCGCTCAGCAGCAAGCGCGCCGAGCGGGACCCCTTTGCGGAGGGGGGCTACAGCCCGGACAGGTGTCCAGACATGGCATCCATCCTCCTCTGGTGCGGGCCAGACCTCTACACCGGGTCCCTGCCCTGGGACCAGCAACAGGCAAAGGGAGTCCTGGAGCGAACAGAGAGCGAAGCGTTTGGGGCGTGACCACGCTTGTTTCTTTCAAACATCAACTATTTTACAACCAATCACGACTTTGACTTCTCTCCCGCGAACCCCTCGTACTGCATTTGACCAAACTTTGTAGCCAGAGGCTGCCAAGCCAGGAGGGGAGCTGCCCCCGTAGCGAGGGCCCCCGAACCAAATCCCAAACCCTGCCGCTGGGATCGACTGGCCTCCCGAGTCCCCAGGGAATATTCCAAACTGCGGCAGATCAGGCCCTCACGCCCAAGCCACTATTTTTGGTACACAGTTTGCACGTGCCTCGCTGGAGCTTGGTGAGTGCGCTCTGCTGCATCTAGGGAATTGACGACACCTGTTGTGGTCGGTCGTCGCCGCGTATCAGACGCCAGCCTGCGTCCGGCGGCATGAGCATGCACTCCTAGCCGCCCCGATAAAATCGCCTCGAGCGTTGTATGGGTCGGGATGAGGCCTCTTTTGATGCAAAGCGTGGGCCTGTCCATGGGATTGGCCATGCGAGCCCGGTACGGCGGGGAGGCGAGTCGGGGATTTTCGGAAGACCTGGGCCAGCGCTCGGCAGGCAGGGATTTCACCCGTGAGTGTCTACAAATGTCCCATACAACACCGGTGATCGTTCAGGTCGCCTCCAAACCACGTTCTGGGCATCGGCGAGGGCTTGACCGAGTTCCAGTTCTGGCTGTACGTGAGCATGGTCATATTCCTGACCCTCATCGCCGGCCTCATGTCGGGCCTCACCCTGGGGCTCATGTCCATTGACAGCGTGGAACTCGAGGTGAGGCTGCTGTGAAATTGTATTGGCAGAGCGTATGGGTGTGTATGTTGGAGCGAGCGGGTGGTTGTTGTTGTGGAGGAGTAGATGTATAATCTTTGTATGGACGGGTTGTACTCTTTTCGTCGCCCAGACGCTTCATTCTTTCTCGCCCCACTTCGTCCCAGATCTTGAGGCGGACGGGCTCGCCCTCGCGCCAGGCCTCGTCGGCGGCCATCATGCCTCTCCTGCAGCACCCGCACCGCCTCCTGGTGACCCTGCTCCTCTGCAACAGCGCGGCCGCCGAGGCGCTGCCCCTCTACCTTGATCGACTGGCCAACCCCGTCACGGCGGTGATTGTCTCCGTGACCGTGGTGCTGCTGTTTGGCGAGATCATCCCCTCAGGCCGTCTGCTCCACACACGGCCTCGAGGTCGGCGCCTGGTGCGCGCCCTTTGTCCACGTCCTCATGTTTTGCTCCGCGCCGCTCTCGGTGCCGATCGCGTGGATTTTAGATCATGTCCTCGGCAAGCACCAGACTGCCCTTTTCAAGTGAGCTGGGAGAGGAAGGGGTTTGTAGGAGGGGGAGGCGTGTTGCAGGAGTGGTTTTGACATGAGACTAGATATCAACTCAGGTGACTGAACGCCTGCCGTTTGCCAACCATTTGACGCGCGCACGCCACCCTCATGAACGCACACACATACCCCTTCCCCCTCTTTTCATTCCTAGGCGGTCGCAGCTCAAGGCGCTGGTGGACATCCACCAGGAGGGCCAGATCCACGGCGGCCCGCTGTCGCCGGACGAGGTGGCCATCATCAAGGGCGCGCTGGACCTGACCTCCAAGACGGCCGAACGGGCCATGACGCCGCTGGACCTCGCCTTCATGCTGAGCACGGACACGGTGCTGGACGAGGCCACGCGCACGGCGGTGCTGGCCTCGGGGCACTCGCGGATCCCGGTCTACCGGGCGGGCAACCGCAACGACATCCTGGGCATCACGCTGGTCAAGGAGATGGTGCAGGGCCTGGAGGGCGCCGCGCGCGCGGGCGCGCCCGGCCCGCCGCGCGTGGGCGACCTCAAGATCCGCTCCATGCCCACGCTGCTGGCCAAGACGCCCATGTACGACATGCTCAAGCTGTTCAAGATCGGGCGCTCGCACATGGCCGTGCTGGCGGTGCCGACGGAGGCCGCGCGCGCGCGCGCGCCGAGGCGGCCGCGGCCGAGCGGCGCCTGCTGGCCGCGTACGACAGTAGCGACTCCAGCGGCGCGGAGACCGACTACTGGCTGCTGCCGCGCCGGCGGCGCAGCGGGCGGCGGAAGCGCAGCGGCTCCAGCGGCTCGGCGTCGCTCAGCTCGGGCAGCAGCTCCTCGGACAGCAGCGACGAGGAGGAAATCGACCCGCACGACGACGCCGACCTGCTGGTCGAGTGGCGCTCGGACGAGCTGCTCCCCGTGGGCATCATCACCATCGAGGACGTGATCGAGGAGCTCATCCAGTCGGAGATTGTGGACGAGACCGACCAGTTTGTGGACAACCTCCACATGATGCGCGTCAACGCCCGCACCATGACCAGCTCCCTGCCGGCACACCTGCGCCGGCTGCTGGGCAGCAAGCAGCTGGTTCCCCGGATCGGCAACGCCTCGGACGTCGAGGCCCTGGCCGCGCCCGCGTGCAGCGGCGGCAGCTTTGCAGAACAAGGTGGCGGCGAGGGCGGGCCGGGCGCCGACCACGCGCCGAGCCCGGCGGGCGCCAAGTCAGCGGGGAACAGCTTCAAGCGCGCCGCGCCCATCACGGCGCACCCGCTGCCCACGCTCTCCCTGTCCGCGCGCGACGGGCTGCTCGACGCGCTCTCGCGGGAGCTCAGCGACTCGCTCGTGCCGCCGGCGAGGCCGCTCTACTCCCGCCAGAGCAGCCTGCGATCCTGCGCCTCCTCCACGCACGGGCCGGAGGACGCGCGCGACGCGCCGGGAAACCGGCCAGAGGCCGCGGCTCGACCTTCTGGCGTCTCGGAGGATGCGCAGAGCGTGGAGCCGCGAACAGCGTCTGGACCAGACGGGTCGAGGGACTCTGGAAGCTCCGAGGAGCCGCCGCCGCAGCAAGAGGTTTCGCGTAGTCAGACGACAAGGGACGCTGCAATCAAGCCGACCCCGAACACAGGAGATGACGGAGCCGTGCTGTCAACGCCACCCACGGCGCCGGCCACCGCTCCCGAATCAAACGCCGTGCCCCCTCCGTCCCAAAGCCCCTCGCGCCATACGCTACCCGCACACCCGGCCGTCGCGGCCGCGACCGCCAGCATAGCGACGCCCTTGGTGCGAGCCGCCAACTCCACCGTGCTTCTCGAGCGGCCGCTGTCGGCGCCGACCACCCCGCTCCGGCCCCAGAGCCCCTTTGTCACCACGTACAAAGGGCCCCGCGCGGCAAGCCCGGCCGGCCGCGGCCGAGCAGGCCTCCCCTGGCCGCCGCGCCGTCAACGGTGTGCGGCGCAGCAGCACGGGGGGCGGCGCGCCCGCCCGCACAGGCGAGGGCTCCGGCAGAGGCGGCACGCACTTTACCAAGGAAGTCCAGGATCAATTGGAGCGCATCGTGCCCATCCTGCGCCGGAACGCCGCCGAGCGTCGCGCCGGGGCCTGAGCGCCTCTCTGAATCGGCGGATCTGCGACGGATTCGGAGGTCCTGCCACACCATGCTCCGGTTTCGCTGTACTGAATAGAGAGCTTAGAGGAGAGTGGGGTGCTGTGTCAAGATTAGACGGCACCCTGAACCGTGGCTAGTCAAAAGCATTGTCCATGCATACATGCTACAGTCTGTCTCATTGTTTTTCACAAAGAATCTTGCACACGCCGCTCGGCTTTCCCACCGGCGGGCTGTAGAATTTTATGTATCGTCTCTGTGGCGCTCGCACGTACTTGCTCCCTACACAACCGCTTGCCAACACCATTGCGCAGCCACGCTGCCAAAAAACGCTCCCTTAAACCCTAATGCAGCGCCCACTGAGTTTGGACTGTCCATTTTCACGGCTCCTTGGCTTGCCTTCGTGCTTGAACCCTGCAAACCCAGTGGCAAGAGCTGATTTTCGTCAAATGGGCCGAAGAACAAACCAACGGCGACGCGTACCCAAAGGGCCGAGACACCTTCGCACCTTCGCGACTCTTGCAGTGCGACGGTCGCTTTGCGTCTCGCGCCTCGACCGAATTCCCTTCCTGTGTAATACTCCTTGTGAACGGGGTCAGCAATACGGTACTGTGGAGACGTCATTTTAGCCAAGCGGGCTGGCATGGTCGTTCAGCTGCATAACCTAACGACCTACCAGCATCGGGGTCCTTGGGAGTGCAGGCCTCCCGAGCGCAATCCACCAACTCTTTCGACTCCTCGGCCGTGGCCAGGACGGACTTGATGGGCTGCTCTCTCTTTCCATCGTCTTCCATCGCCGCCAGGTCCTCGGGACCTCTCGACAGGAGCTCTGACAGCTGCGGACAAAGTAAGCGCATGACGGGTAGCATCAATCTACCTTGCTGCACACCCGCCAGCAAAATTACACAACGCACGCCTTTTTAAATACCTGTTCGCCACAGAGGGCGCAGTCAGTTGCCGCCTTTGCATTTTCCGTTGCGTGGTCTGTTGTGATGAATTCCAGCAGCTGCTGCTGCCTGGCTGCAGCGCTTGTCTTGCCATCAAAGAATCCGTCTGCGCCGGGAATGGAGGGATTGAGGTTGAGGGAATTCAACAACAGAGGTCTGTAAGACAAAACTACGCCGCAAGCACTGCATCAAGTAGCGAGCAGACCCCAAAATTTCGCCCCCCTTTCCCATACGCACAGGTAATGGATCGATCCACCAACGCCTGCTTGGATCGAGCCACAGAAATGACCCTTTCCTCCACAGACCCAACAGTCACGAATCGAATCACGAGCACCTGGTGGTGGGGAGGGTGATGACTGTGAATTGCTGAACAATTAATTGATTGATCCCAGAGCAAGGAATTCAAGTAAAAGCGCTACACCTTTTTGGTCTGGCCCAGACGATGGGCCCGAGCTTGCGCTTGCTGATCAATTTGAGCGTTCCAGTCGCTGTCATACTGTGACAGAGGTAGGTGGAGGGACATTTTTTGACTATGGTGGACCTCGAAAGGCGTGGCAAGACCTCTCCATAGAGCCAGGGTGTGGTATACATTCTGGCCCCCGCACCATGATCACGGTGTCGGCCGTTTGGAGGTTGAGCCCGACTCCCCCGGCCCGGACGCTTAGCAGAAAGGCAAACACAGGGGAGTTGGCGGCATTGAACTCCGCCACCTGTGCCGCCCTGTCCTCCGCGGACGAGGCGCCGTCGAGGCGGCACCACCGGTACCCTCGCCAGTCCAAGTGGTCTTGAAGCACATCGAGGACTCGAGTCATGGTGCTGAATATCAGGACCTGGATGAAGGGGGGAAGGGGGTTGGGAGAAAGAGGTGTTGGAATGGTGCTCTGAGGCCACAGGACCGACAGACGGCCACCAACGCAGAGACTGATTTCATCAGTCTGGCAATGCTCAGATCACCCACAAATCTGGCACGACGCTCTCCCTTTCTTCCACAACGCCCCCTTAGCCGGCGCACCCTGTGGCCGGCTCTCTTGAGGCGCGCCAGCACCCGGTCCAGGACGGCCAGCTTGCCGCACAGAGCCACCTCCGGCGGGGCGCCAGAGCGCACGTGGAGCCTATTTTCAGCGCCCTCCACGTGAAGTCGACTGAGCAAAGGAGTGGGTGAGGTGCGCGGGAGTTGACCTTATGTCCTGCGTTTACGTGCCTTGGCTAGCTACCAACTATGCTCAACCACACACCTTAGTAGAGGGTGGTTGCTGATGGTTCGCAGCTCCATCACGACATTGTTGACGCCCTTTACCGGAACGCCCTTGACGCCTGTTGGAAGCAGAGGTGAGTGCAGGTAGCGAGTCATCTCCATTGTCAAAGGAATCTCGTAGCATTGCTGACTCAATGCGTCCCTACAAGAGGCGCAAGCGCCGTCCAGCTGCAACCCACCGTCGTTTGTTTGGAGACCGTGCACCAGCATTCGGGTGAGGGCCGCTTGGTAGTCTGACATGGGGCACTCCAGCACAACCTCCCGCTGCCGGTGAGGATGAGTGGATAAATTTTGGGACTGGTCGTTTCAGTGCAGGCTGCCAGAAGGGGACAGTCTCCTCCCTCAGCCGACCCCACCACCTCCCACAGCCCCTTACCTTTTCCGGAATGGCCAGGTTGATGGACTCTTTCATGCGGCGAAGCACAAAGGGCCTGAGCACCTGGTGCAGGCGCGTCGTGATGACCAGCTGCTCCTCCTCGGTGAGCAGCGTCTGGAGCTCCTGCTCCTGCGGGCTGGCAGAGTCGCACGCGTTCTGCGAGCGTTGACCGCTCTCTCCAAACCTGCGCGGAGAGGGACATGATTTCAGCATGACCAGTTACGCAACCATCAATGCTTCATTGCCGTATGCTCTGGATCGCATGGGCCAGCTTCCTCCGCGCTCACCACTCCTGAAAGGTGTCCTGACTGTCAAACAGGTCGGGCAGGAGAAAGTTGAGCAGGGACCAGAGCTCCAAGATGTTGTTCTGGAGGGGCGTGCCGGTCAGGAGGAGCCGGTGCTCGGCGGTAAAGGCCCGGAGTTCGGTGTTGAGCTTGCACTTGGCGTTCTTCAGCCTGTGGCCCTCGTCGATGATGATGTGCGACCAGTGAATGGCTGACAGTCGTGGCCTGGATTTGGTTGAGAAGAAGTGGGAAGGGTGGGGGGTAAGGTTGGTGTGCACGAAATGCAGAGTAGGGTACCTTTCTGCGTTCCTGAGTGTTGTCAAGGTCGTGCATGGAGCGGTGGTGTCAATTGGAGGGCAAGACAATTTGCAAGCAATGTCAGGCACCACCACCTCGCGAGCACGCAACGCACCCATCTTGCTTTCCCATGAGAGTCTCATAGGTGGTCACCAAGACCTTCCAGCCGAGGCTCTTCTTGCGTATCTGCACAGCGGATTGCGGGCGGGAGCCAGATATATGCGATCGTGTGCAATTGGAAGTCATTTTCGCCGGTATAAGTAACACGGGGCTTGCTCACCTGGCGGTAGTAAATGCGTTCCCTTTCCTCGGCGGGACCCGTGTATGCGATGACAGGAACGGTGGGCAGCCAGCGGGAGAGCTCCGCCCGCCAATTCGCAACAAGAGAGGCAGGCACCACAATCAGAAACGGCAGCGCCCCGTCGCCTCCTCGCTCCAGCATGTGGGCCACCAGGGCCATGACCTGGAGGCAGCGGAGAGAAAAGGATACAAAGTGGCAACTCTTGAGAGAGAGGGAGTCATCGACAGCCCACATGCAGCGCAGCGCACCTGCACCGTCTTCCCGAGACCCATCTCGTCGGCGAGGATGCCGTTGAGTCCGTGCTGGACGAGCCCCGCCATCCAGCGCAAGCCATCCAGCTGGTACGGCCAAAGTGTGCCACCTGTGATATGAAAGGAGGGAGAGAGCTGCGCTTTGCCGGATGACACCAGAGTGCATACCCTGGATCACGTACCACTCATTCCCTATTCTACCTGCCAAGACCGCCGGCTGCTCCTCAATGTCCAGGCAAAACACGCTGTGCGCGAGGGCGTCCCACATCTTGGCGCTGCCCTCGAGCCCGTCAGTTGCTGGGTCAGCTGCGGGCAGGACCCCCCGCGCCCCCAGCCTGGAGACGAGTACCCTGAAGCAGCGGTCGGTCTGGCCCAGCAGCTTGGACAGCCGACCGCCGCAGTGTGTCTGGCTGACGAGGCCGATGTAGGCCTCCAAGTCCTGCGCCCGCAGCAGCGCGAGGCGCTCGCGCTGCGCTTTGACCCTGGCCTCCAGCCACTGTCGGTGGAGCTCGGCGTGCAGTTCCTGCAGACCCTGGTGGATCTTCGCTCTCGCCTCGGACACGGCCGCGGCTCGGGCGTGGAAATCGGCCGTGGCATCGGCCGCCTGCTGCCACTGCCGATGGTGCTGCTCGGGCCAGCTGGCGGGGCCAGCACGATCGCCTCTGTGTGCCCCGCTGCGCCGCAGTCTGGCCATCACAATAGCGGGCTGGGACCTGTGAAGCCTGCGGGCCAGCTTTAAGACAGGGTCGTCTGCGAGGTAGATGATTCGCAGATTGATCGTGCCCCGCTCATTCGGGGTGAGGTGGACAGCGACGCTGGGAAGCTCTGAGCGTGGGTGTCGTGCTGCACTGCTGCGCTCAGGCGGCACAGCGATGGACATTCCCAGCCGTCGGGAGGAAACAACAGCAGCTTTCTGGATGACGCTCCAGCTCTCGCACTGTTCCTGGTACTTTCGCTCCCGAGCTGGGGTTGGGGGACCGTCCTCCACACGCCCCGGTTGCCGCGCCTGGCCCCGCAGTGCCCTGCATCCCAGCCCAGCTTCCATTGTGGGATGACTCGTTTATAATAACACTCAATTCAAGCCTACCCACGAACGTGCACGTGTTTACCCACTTGAATGTCCGCGAATGTGTCAGGACCCTGGCGTGCTGGGCCACTTGGACGAGCCGGGTCAAAGCAGCTCTGGAGCTCGGAAGCGATGTGTGCTTTTCCCGAGCAGAGAGATGCGTGACATCTTTAGAATCGGATACTCTGCACAATAAAAAGAAAATAAAGAGTAAGATGCTTTCACCGTGCCCATGTTTTCAAAGCTCGAGCGAGCCGTCATAATGTTTACCGCCCGACCACCCTCATGCCTGGCGAGAAGGAGAGCAGCCCGCTGCTTCTGCCGGTCACCCCAGGCCCCATCAGACTGTAGCATGTCCCGAGCCTGCATGAAAGCGCGTACTCATGGAGTTTTATCTGGTAATAAAACGTTATATTGGCTTGATTCCCGCATGGTTCCGGAGCTTGGTGGTTCATGACCTACCACATCGATGCTCATCATGAGTAGCCTTGCGTCGTCGACAACCATCATGATAGTAATTGTAATGTATTATTTTACAATAATACCTGCTCGCATGTCTACTATCATGCCTGCTTTCTCATAATTGTGCCAGCTTGTGCTCCGGTGAGGGATTCGTTTTTAAACCTCGAAGCCTGATTCGGCATAAAGTATTAAGTAAGCCGTGCTTCGTCGCGAAGACGGGCGGTACTCACGACTGGGTACGCATGCATGCACGATGTGTCCCTGTCAATAGACACACGAAAGTGCTATTCCACCTGAGCGCTTCTTTGGGCGCTTTCAAACTGCGATTTCATAAAAGTGCTCAGGAGTCTTCCGTACTGCCTGCCCGGCACGGGCCAGCGGCGGGCTGCAGGCACCGCTGTTCAATTGGGACGCGCACAATTAAACGACATTTGACCCTCTCCAATGACGCGTCGTCCACATGTCCTGATCAGCAACGACGACGGTGTGAACGCGCCGGGCCTGGTGGCCCTCGCGGCCTGCTTGCGCGAGGAGAACTTTTGCGATTTTTCCATCTGCGGGCCCAGCGGCGAGCGCTCCGGTCAGAGTCACAGCATCAACATCCACAGGGCCCTGCACGCCTTTCCCATTCCCCCCCTGGGTGCCAAGGAGGCCTGGGCCGTGGACGGCACCCCGGCCGATGCGGTCATGCTGGCCCTCTACGGACCCATTCTCCAAGTGAGCCATGGTGGCGAGAGTCGGTGTTGATGTTGGTGGTTTTTCGACTGGAGTGATGCATTATGGCGGTTTGCATAAATGTGATCTACAGATCGTAGAGAACCTGCTGCTGGCCACCAGCAGCGTGTCTGAGAGGGTGGCTTGCCTCTTCGGGTCCCACTTCCACTACCCACATCAGATCTCCACACAACAAACCCCCCAAATCCCAACAAAATCTCCACAGGACAATGCGGTTGACTTGGTCGTCTCCGGCATCAATCGCGGCGATAACCTGGGACTCCACGTGATCTACAGCGGGACTGTGGGCGCGGCGCGGGAGGCCGCCTGCAAGGGCGTGCCGGCGCTGGCCTTCTCCCTCGACTCGCACGTCGCGCGCAGCGTGGAGGCCTTTGAGGAGGCGGCGCGGCACAGCGCGCGCCTCATCCGCGCCGTGCTGGGCCTCGCGCCGGCGGGGCACGCGCCGCCCGCGGGGCCCCCCTCGCGCGCCTCCTCCCGGGCAAGCTGCTCAACATAAACCTCCCGCTGGCCGCGCCGCGCGGCTACTGCCTCGCGCGCCAGGGCGTGCACTGCGCGCGGCCGCGGTTCGAGGACGCCACCGTGCTGGACGCGGCGGTCTCCGAGGCCGCGGCGGTCAGCGGCGGCGAGCACGCGCACGGCCTGCGGGCGTTCAACAACCTCATCGGGGAGACCCAGGTCGACGACGCGGAGGGCACGGACTCCTGGGCCGTCAGGCGCGGCTGGATCGCCGTCTGCCCCATCGGCCTCGCCTCGGACGTCCCGGCCACCGCGGCCGCCGCCGTCGCGCGCACCGACCCGGCGCTCCTGGACGCCCTGCGCCGCGGCCTGGCGCAGCTGGCCGCGGCCGAGGGGCTCGAGGTGCTCATCGCCGACACGCGGGAGTGAGTAGGCATCAGAGTATTCGTTGTGGGGTCCCCGCCTTTAAAACACTGGGCACGCTGCTCGCTGGGTGCACGGGTCACACACCATGCCAATAATTCAGCATCAAAGGGGGCAATGCGCGCGACCAAGGGCCAAGGTGGTTGGCATGCAAACGTACGTAGAAATGAGCGACAAACAGCAAGGTACAGCGAGGCGTGCGCGGTGCAGCACGAAAATTGTCGACAAGGAGCGATGCTGTCTGATGCATGCACAGCAGATGATCGCACAATCATGTGTAACAACAATATGACGCAAGCGCCGCGCACACCTCAAGCATGCTTTTCAAGACATGCGGTGTTTGTTCATTCATTGGCAGCGGCGAAGGCAGATGTTTCATCGTGTGTGTGTGTGTGTGAGGATTCTCTTCTCGTCCGAATGCGGTCCAGTCTACTCTCTCAGGTCCTCACGCACTTCAAAATTGGCTCAGAGCTGCTGGAGCCCGGCGCGCGCGCCCGGGCGCGAGGCCGGGCACGCCGGCACGGGCTCCGCCTCGCGAGCCGCAGCGGCCGCAGCATTGGCGCCCTGCTCGGGCTCGCCCTCGTCGCCGCACTTGGCGCCGGCCAGGTCCTGACCCAGTACCGGGTCGAGGCAGCTGAGGCGCGGATCGATGTGGCAGGCCGGGACGGCGACGGTGGGCGGCGCCTCGGGCGCGGCGCCGGCCTCCGCCATGCGGGCGAGGCTCTCGCGCTGCAGGTGGCTGGGGATGGAGGTCGTGCCGATGGCCGTCTCCTCGCCCTCGGCCGTGGTGATGGACACGGGCGTGGACAGGTCGCGCACGTTCTCCTTGTCAAAGGTGATGCGGAAGACGTGCACGCACTCGCTGTCGCACAGGATCTCGCCCGTGGCCAGGTCCACGCGCCGCGGCACGACGCGCTGGTCCTCCGAGTGCGCGACCGAGAAGCCGCGGTCGGTGAGGATGTCGATCAGCATCTCCGCGGCCGACACGTTTTCCAGCGGCGCGCTCGCGGGGCAGACCAGCGGCGGCGGCACCTGCTGCGTCGCCGAGGTCGGCACGACAGAGGCGGCAGCGACGGGGTCGAACGCTGTTGTCGCCTCATTGGCGCCAACACCAGCGCTCGCACTCCCACCCCCGCCACCAGCATAAAACATGGGGTCGACGGTGCGGTAGACCGCGTGCCCGGCGAGGCTGGACTGGCGCAGCAGGGGCAGCACGTCGCGCTCGATGAGGCCGATCACGGCCGCAAAGCGCGCCGGCGCGCGCTTGCAGTAGGCGTCCAGGCGCGAGACCAGACGCTGGCGCGCGACGCGCACGAGGTCGCGCGCCAGCGGCAGGTGCCGGATGGCGTCGTAGGTGGCCGCGTCCAGGTCCAGGCTGCTCTGGTAGCGCAGCTCGCGCATGATCTGCGCGCGGCACTCCTCCAGCGTGCCCATCGCGTCGATGAGCGAAAAGGGGAAGAACTGCTTCAGGCGCAGGATGGTCTGGTAGTGCATCTTGAACACCTTGTACCGCCGGCGGCAGAGCTGCTCGTTGATGTCGGTCGTGCGCACGTCCCAGACGTCGCCCGCGCCCGCGTCCTGCACGCGCTTGTTGTGCAGGTGGGCCTGTTTGGCGCGGTTCATCTGGCGCCGCAGCGACTCCTCCTCGTCCACGTACAGGATGACGACCTTGAAGGAGGGGCGCGGGAAGCGCCACGCGTCCTCCGCGTCCGCGTGCGCGGAGCTCAGCGACTGCAGGCGGTCGTGCAGCAGCTTCACAAAGTCCACCTGCAGCGCCGTGCGCGGGAAGCCGTCGATCACCAGGCCCGCGCCGTCGTTGGACGCCGGGTTCAGCAGCGCGTCCAGCAGCGCGTCCAGCACCATCGCGTCCGGAACCAGCTCGCCGCGCTCGATAAACTCCTTGATCTCCGGCGTGCCGTCCAGCAGCTGGCTCATGCCCACCGACCGCGACAGCCCGCGCGACTTCATGATGAAGGGCATGTTGGTGCCCTTGCCGGACCCGGGGGCGCCGTTGAGCCACACCACCTCGCCGGGGCAGACGTACGAGTCGCGCAGCCGATCCTCCATGCGGCGCCAGGCCGACTCGAACAGCAGCTGCGCCTTGAGGCTCACGGGCTCCTTCACCATGCGGTGGTGCATCTGCGGCTGCGCGCGCAGCGCCTCGGGAAAGGCCGCCGCCGAGGCGGAGGCGTGCGCGCCAGGCGGGCCTGTTGACGCCTGGGTGCGTTCGTGGAGAGGTGGCGGGGTGGTGAGACAATTTGAAACTATGGCTGCGCGCACAGCTGGCACGCAGTCAATCGTTCAAGATAACTCGTTCTGTTGTCAACAGACAAAGTTCACATCGCAGGGCGGTCTTGAGCTCAAACACTCCTCTTCCCTAGGTATCCCTCAAGCTACCTTGCTGGGCGGCTTGGGCCAGCCGGCGTGCCGGGTGGGGTGCTGGGCCTTGCCGGAGGGGCCCGACCGCGCTCGCTCGGAAATGGAGTGCGAACGCGTGTGCAAGACGCGGCCGGGAAGGACCCCAAATGCATGAGAAGCAGTCGACTGCGCCTTGTGGTCACAACTGGACGAGTCCGCGGGGCTGCTGGCGCAAGACTCGAGCGTCCAATGCTGCGACACCAACAGCGGCGACCACGGCCCGCAAGTGAACAGCGGACGCAGTTTCGTTATGTCGTGGCTGACTCTCAACATGGCGGAGAAGGCTCACAGCATCTCAGTCGCCAAAACGTTCCCGTCGCGAACAGCCCTGCCCGCTGTCCTACGCGCTGACTAGGCGTCAGCACGAAATAAAGGCTCCGTGGACGGTCTATGAACACGGTTGGGAAACTCGCGTCAACTAGCGCTTGAAATAACAAGCTGACTTGTGCTGGAACTCGAGTGTGCCTCCAGGATTCGAGCGTCGCCCAGGTTCTGGACGGTGGTCACGTCGGATCGGTTGGTTTGCGAATGTGATCCGCCCGGATCCCACGTTCATCCCCTCGCGAGCGTCCCTGACCAGACCGCAAGGTTTTGGGATTTGCTGGTCGCAGAACTGGTAGACTTTCTGTGCCAAGCCCACGTTATTATTCTTGTACATGCATGGAGGGGCACATGAGCGCGGCGATGTGATGCATGATCGCTGGTGTCAATTTTGCCCGGCAATTTCATGCGGATAGCTGCGACCATGACGGCATAACGCAATCTCGAAAGCCACTGACAAGCGCACAAAGACCCCCATAGAGGCTTCAAGTCTGCAACTGATTCATAATGGCGAACCAGCGACCCGCTCCTGGGAAAATGGACGCCAGCCTGTTTGGCATTCCGGCGGCGCGCCTGTCGGAGCTGCGCGACCTAGCCCAGGTGCGAAGGATGCTTTTGTCCGTACTGGATCAAGCATTGAAGCTTTCTGGTAGCTATAACATGTAGTAAGAGTGTCATTCTCTTTTTGATGATTGTAGGGCGTGTTAATAAGAAGCCCCCCGCAGCCAAAGCAAGCTTGGGTTCAGGGGGCGCTGGCGTCCGTGTCTTCCCTGGAAGGCCTCGGCTTTGCAAGGGAGCAAGTGCTTGAGGTGCTGAAAGTCACCGGATCGAGCAGCTTTGAACAGTTACTACAGGCCCTCTTGGTCATCACAGACCTGTCAGAGCTTCCCAGGGTATTTGCCTTGCAAGGCTCTGGGGCTTCTGAAAGGGAGACTGTTGTTCTCGTCCGCGCCACCAATGCCGCTGCTGCCGGGGACCAGGCCGCTGCGCCCTCGGATCGCCAACTCGCGATCGAGAAGAAGATCTCGCAACCTGCTTCTGGCGCAGCGAGGGACACCCGCGCAAATGCGAGGGCACCCGGAGGCCGCTGTGAGGCCACAACAAGCGGCAACCGGCACCGCCGCTAAGAAGAAGGGCAAGGCAGGCGATGCTCAGAAGAGCTGGATCCTGGCAAGCCTTGAGCAAGAGGATGACTCATCCCCTCGCAGCTCTGCATCTGGCGGCGGCGCCTCAGAGGTGCGCGGGAGGGGCTGATTGGCCTTGGCAGGGGATTTTGTGGTTGTGGGTGAGGGAATTCAGTGGTGACACTAGGTTGACGGTGACAGTGGGCAATTTGTTGAAACCCCGCACAATCACATTACCCTCACGCCCGGCTGCCAGGCGTCGTCGGATATTGCGGACTGGGAAGTGTGGGGCAAGCCTGAGGAGATCTCGGTGAAGAAAGCGGAGCGAGCGCACCAGCGGCGGCTGGAGGGCTTGCCTCGCGAGGAGCTGGTCCTTGAACTGGCCCGTGGACTTGAACAGGTACATAGAGGGAGAGCATACTGTTTGAGGTTCTGAATGAGGGCGACAAGTTTGTTCATTTCCCAACTCATGCATTAATGCCCAGGCGATGCTGGATGCGTCACGAGCCAAGGCGGCGGGAGACAGGGCGGGGCAGCAGGCTGCTGGTCAGGAGATCCGCAAAATCAAGGGAGAGATCGGGCAGTACTCGCTGAGCGACGCAGAGGTCGAGGATGCACGCACCGCGCTCCGGGCGCTTGCCATTGCTGATGAGGGCTCAGGCGGTGCCGACGAGGCGGCGAAGCAGTGTGAAGCTGGCGAGGCTGAAGGCCCAACCACGGCCGCGTCTCCCGAGCCCAAGTCAGAGGAAAAGGAGGATGACAGTCCTTTTGACGCTGCAAGCCTCTTTGACGTAGACGGTGGTATCCAGGCCCTCGAAAGCGCGGGCCCTCCGCCGCCAAGGACCGGCCCCCCCGGCCGCCTGCTCGCCCGCCTGCAGAAAAGGGACGCGCCCGTCGCCCCGGGCAAAAAGTCTGCCGGCAAGCGCAAGGAGGCAGTGGTGCTGGAGCTGACACCAAAGCAGGTGTTGACAAAGTTTTGCCACGCAAGGGGCCTTCCGGCTCCGCGATTCGAAAAGCTGCCGGCCGGCGGCGGCCGCAACGGCTCCGGGGGCCTTCGATACTCAGTGACCACGCACGAGGTCGTGCCTAGCAAGGGCGCAAAGCGCGCCAGCCAGGCCCGGGTCGTGGCGCTGCCGCCGCAGGAGGACGGCTGGAGCAGCATCGAGGAGGCGCAGCATGCGGTCGCGACGAGGGCGCTGCACCTTTTTACCCCGGAGGAGGAGGGCCTATGGCAGCAGCTGCCCAAAAAGTACCAGGAGCTCTGGTTTGCGTGGGTGGACGAGGAGGAGCGGGCCCAACAAAGGTGGGGATTGTTTGGGAGAGAGGGGGGGAGAGGGGGGGGCGCATGATGGCCTTGGGGGCAAAGATGCGGCCGCGCAGGAAATTCGCGCGATTTCATGATGCATTACTCTGCTCCACACACGCAGCCTGGAGCATGCTGACCAGCCACCAAGCGAAGAGGAGACGCTGGAGGAGCGCGTCTCGCGTATATTCGATGGCCTCCCTGCGCCAGAGGCGTCAACGACGCAGACGCGGACAGCCTTTCAAAAACGAGCACCTGCAACACGCCCTCCAAACGGCAGGCAGCCCGCCGTCGCAGGGACCAGCCAGCGCCTGCTGGACGCCTGGGAGGCCAAGATCGCGCGCCCCGACTACAAGAAAATGCTGGCGCAGCGGGGCAGGCTCCCCATCGTGCAGATCCGCGACGAGATCCAGCGCGCGCTGGCCAGCGACGTGGTGATCGTGGCCGCGGAGACGGGGTCGGGCAAGACCACGCAGGTGCCGCAGTACATCCTGGAGATGGGTGTGCGCTCCCTGCGCGGCGCGGAGACGTCCATCGTGTGCACGCAGCCGCGGCGCGTGGCCGCGACGTCCGTTGCGCAGCGCGTGGCGCAGGAAATGTGCGAGCCCGGGCCCGGCAGCCCGGGCGGGCTGGTCGGCTACCAGGTCCGCTTCGACGCCGCCTGCACGCCCGCGACGCGCCTGCTCTTCGTGACGACGGGCATCCTGCTGCGCCGGCTGGAAAGCGAGCCCGACCTCGCGGGCCTCTCGTGCGTCGTGGTCGATGAGGTGCACGAGCGCACGGTGGAGGTCGACTTCTTGCTCACGATCCTGGCCGACCTCGTGCGCGGCCGCCGCGCGCGCGGGCTGGCGCCGCTCAAGGTAGTCCTCATGAGCGCGACCATCGACCACGAGGCGCTGTCGGCCTACTTCGGCCACGCGCCCATCCTGCAGGCCGCCGGGCGGACCTTCCCGGTGCAGCAGGCCTTTCTGGAGGACATCTACGAGCGCACCGGCTACGCGCTGGACACGGACGCGGGCCGCCGGGCCGAGCGCGGCGCACAGGCCACGCTCAGCGTCGGCAAGCAGCGCTCGCAGCGGCGCGTGGTCGTGCAGGAGGCCGCGCGCGGCGGCGCGGTCGTCACCAACCCGCACTATGACGAGGCGCTGTACGCGTCCTACAGCGGGCAGACGCGGCGCAACCTGGCTCGCCTGGACGAAAACGAGATCGACGCCGACCTCATTACATGTTTGCTGGAGCACATTGACTCGCGGCAGGTGTCTTTGGGTGACGTATCAGAAGTACCAGACGGGTGCCCGCCATCATTCACAGACGACCCCCCTCCGGGCGACGTCCTCGTCTTCCTGCCGGGCATGGCGGAGATCGTGGCGGTGGAGGCCTCGCTGCTGGCCACCGGGCGCGCCTACACGGACTGGCAGAGCTCGGCGCCGCAGCGCTGCGCGGACCGCGCGCGGGAGCGGGGCGGGCGGAGCGCGTTTTGGGTGGTGACGCTGCATGGGTCGACGCCCATCGCCGCGCAGCGGGACGCCTTCCGCGCCGCGCCGCCCGGCTGCCGCAAGGTCGTGCTGGCCACCAACATCGCCGAGACGAGCGTCACCATCGAGGGCATCGTGCACGTCGTCGACTGCGGCCGCGTGAACGAGCGGCGCTTCAACGCCGCGCGGCGCACGTCGCTGCTGACGCGCGCCTGGGTCAGCCAGGCCTCCATGCGCCAACGCAACGGCCGCGCCGGCCGCGTCCGCGCGGGCTACGCCTGGTCGCTCTTCACGCGCCAGCGCGCCGAGCGCCTGGCGCCGCAGCAGCGCCCGGAGATCGAGCGCGTGCCGCTGACGGAGACGGTTCTGCGCGTGCACGCGCTGGGAGCCGGCCCCGCCGCGAGCTTTCTGGGGCGGACGCCCCACCCGCCGCCCGCGGCGCACGTCGCCGCGGCCGTCGACGCGCTGGCGGCGGTCGGCGCCTTGGACGCGGACGAGCGCCTCACGCCGCTCGGGGAGCAGCTCGCGGCCCTGCCCCTGGACGCGCCGCTCGGCAAGCTCCTAGTCCTGGGCACGGCTCTGGGGCTGCGCCGCCCCGGCCGCGTCCATCGCCGCGTGCCTCGCGCACGAGCGGCCCTGGCGCGAGCGCAGGCAGGGGCCCCCGACCACGGGGCAGGCCCTCATCCCGGCGCTCATGGCGCTGCCGCTGTGCGCTGGCGGGCGCTGCGGCGACCTGCTCCCGGCCGCGGCGGGCGTGGCCGCCTGGCTGGCGGAGCGCAAGGCCCGCGGCGCGGCCGCGGCCGGCGCGCTGGCCGCGAAGCTGGGCCTCGACACGGACACCCTGCGCACCATCGCCAGCATCCGAACCCAGACCGCCTCGGCCATGGCCTCGCTCGGCTGGTTTGCCGGCACCGCGTCCGCGAGCCTTGACGACCCAGAGGCCCACTGGAACCGGCACGCCGCGAAACCAGCCGTCGTGATGGCCCTGCTTGCAGCCGCGTTTGCGCCCAACCTCCTCACCGCCGTCGCCCAGGCCCCCAACGACGAAAATGGTGCGACAGCATCCAAGGTGGTCTCTTGTAGGTATATTGCGGAATACTTGAGTATTATTACTATCGCCCATGCACAAATATCGATCCCTCTCCAATGCTTGCAGGCGCTAGGCTCTCGTGGAGGGACAGCGGTGACGTCTTCATCCATCCCCGCTCGACAATGGCCTCTGCCCGATCGCTCGGCGACTTGGCCTACCCCTTTGCATCATACTTTGAAAAGGTGCGTCAGATTTCGGGAGGATTCAGCGACATACGAGTGTGGTGCTAGTGCAAGATTGCCCACTGGTGGCACTAAACTGCGCGTGCTGAAGCAAGCCAACGAACACTGCATCTAGGTCCCTCCCTCCTCCCATCCACCCCACACAAGCAGATGCAAACATCTCGCCTGTTTGCCCTCGACTGCACGCCAGCGTCCACCCTGACCTACCTCCTCTTCGGCTCCGGACTCAAGGCCCACCCGGAAGTCGGCCTCGCCGAGCTCGAGAACAATGTTCGTATTCGGTACGTCTTCTTGATAATGGAGCATGAGCACTCGCTGCCCAGATACTGAGCTTCTTTTGGGACATAGTACGCACACCCATTGTGCTTGCTGAGAGGCAGCCACATCCATTCTCTGACCGCATCCTCTCCACCCCGACAACACCCAGGGTGCCAGCGCAGTCGCTGGCACTGGTCCGGGCTTTGAAAACCGCGTACGAGCAGACTGTCCAGGCGATACTGTGTCGCAAGGACAAGCTTCCCAGCAACAAGGAGGCTGGCGTCATCGACTGCATGGTGGCCCTGCTGGAGGCAGAAGACCTGGCGCGGAGGCACAAGCTCACCGTTGCCTAGAAGGATGCCGCGCCCTTGGTCACACTGACTGCTTCTTTCGTTTATCGCTTGAACCCATTTTTGACAAAGAATCAACAACGGCAGGGCTCAAGGCAGGTGCACTACGATGTACAAGAACCCATCGCCAGCTGCAAAGCTCGCAAAGAGTGCGCCAACGTCTGTCGACAGCGGGGGCTCAATGCCGTGGATCGTCACCCTGGCCCCTTCCAGGGCTTGGGCGCCACAGGCGGCACCCAGGTCTCCCGACAGCTCTCCCAACATGGGAAGCAGGATGGACTCCAGGCTCGCCGGCACCGTCTCAGTCGCCGGCGAAATCTCGATGACTGGCGCGGCCTCGGCAGATTGCGAGCTCAGCTCCATCGCCGGGGCTTCCTCTTCTGCAGACTCGGAGGATGTGCCGGGCGCAGCAGCAGGCGGAGAGGCGGGCTTGGCCTCCTCACCGTCGCTGCCGTCCAGGGAGTCACCCCGAAGGACACTCTTCGTGTAGGTCACAGGGACCGGGCGGGAGGTGTAGCGCACACCAGCCCAGCTGCCGGGCAGTCCGGCTCGCTGGCACGCCAGCACCCGCACCGGGACCTGGGCCGCACGGCCCCGCACCGGCGCGGGCGCCAACTGCAAGGCCCCGGCCACATCACGGTAGCCCTGGATGTGGCCCTGAGAGACGCACGAAAAGAGCTTCTCGCTCGCAGCAGCCCCCATCTCCATGACTCGGGCAGCAGATCCCCTCAACACAAAGGATGCCTCCTGCGAGTGATTGAGAGAGCATGACCGCACAATTGTGGTACAATGCAGCATATCGATTTGAGCTGTCGCGTAATTGCCGAAAGAATAATCTTTACCCCACCTTGAGGCTGTTCATGAAACTGCTCCGCATGGATGACTCATCCACGTATGCTGGCAGCGCTCCGCTAGGGTAGTCTGAGAGTCGCAGCTGCAGAGGGCAGATGATCAGCACATCCTCGTACAACATCTTGGTATAGACATCTTCCACAGTCCAAAGGACACCCAGAAACCGTTTCTCCCATCCAGCCCACTAACCGTAAGATTCCACGGCAGCTCATCAGCCGAGGCAAACAAGTCGTAGAGCACACCAACTGGTACGCTCCTGCGGTAACAAAAAACAATCTTGTCAATAAGAGCTGGCGATTGGGCAACACAACCCGCAAGGCCCAACAAATGCCTTGACCCATTCTCGCCCAAAATGTCCTCTCACCATCTGAGAGGCAGGTGGCGGTACTCAAACCAGGGCGCAAGAGGCTGCGCTTGGGAAGGTCCGTATCGCTCCAGGGCACGCAGGCAGTCTGGGATCAGGGCTGGCAAGTAGCCGTGGCGTGCCACATGAAACTGCACAATGGGTGGGAACGAATGGTAACATGAACATCTTACTATCACCAGTGCCTGTGCCTGCGCCTTCAGACTGTGCCTCACATATAAGGATGGAGGCGATTCCAGGGCGTGTACGTCGCCATCTGCTAGCGTCACTCGGATTGGAATCTGCAAGGGCGGCAAGTGAAGGGTCAGAAACTCTCGACAATAATTTGAGCCCTCAATAAAACACACAGCGAGTTAGCTCTATGCAAGAGCTTGCCTTGAGGCTCCAAGCGTCACTTTGGAGGTCCGCCATGGGGCCGGGTGAGGGACAAGATTCTCAGGCAACCTCTCTCTTGATAAGACAAGCGACTTTCATGCCCTGCATCTACAATGCATATACACAAAAACCATGTTCTTATCTGAGATGGGCGATCTCCGCGATCAATAGACGGGCTACGAAGCGAGCCCTGGACGGCGTTTTCAGGCTGTGGATGGACCTCATCAATCCCGCAAAGTGATCTAATCGCGTGCGGCCCATCGCGATCGCATGCCTTGCATGTACACACGAGCGCAGAAGCGGGCAATACACCACTGACGATTCAGAAATTCGTGTTCAATTTAATTATTATGATATAATGCGGCATGCTGAAAGCGACGCGATGAAGCTGGAGGACCTACCTCAAGACGCCCTGCTCCGTGTCTTTGAGCACATTCCGATGGACAAGCGATTGCACACCGTGCCGCTTGTGAACAGGCTTTGCTTGAAACTGGCTGTAGACTGCTGCAAGCAGCGCGCGTCGCCGGCTTTTCGCCAGGCGGTGGAAGCGTATTGCTCTGCGCACGGCACACCAGGCTGCCCGGTGTGCGGCGTGCAAGCTTTCCGAGCGGTTTGCACCCGCAATCTGATTTCAAACCCCTTCTTCAAGCTCAAGGAACAGGTACGTATCTTGGTGCGTATAGGAAGGGCAACCTGGGCGTGGAATGTTGCGAGGTCGCTGATCTGGACTAGATAGCCAAACATGTATGTTTTCCTTCTCGCAGGGAACCAGCGGAAGAGGCAAAAAGCCAGCCTGGGTCGCCAGCAAGGGATTCGCCAAATTCAATGTGCGTGATCTAGGGTGCCTTACTACTTGTGCTCGCTCGTAGAGGGCATCAGAGCATTGGCTAGAGACCAGACATTTGTGCAGTGTCTCCTTTGACGGGTTGGGAGACACGACCTTGACACATTGCTCCAGTCACGTACTGACTCGAATCACTCTGTCCGAATCCAACAGGGGCCGGAAGACACTCGTGGAATGCTCGTTTGCCTGTCTGCAAGTTGCGAGGTTGTGCAAGAATTTGACATTCTCAAGGTAGGCTATGAAAAGTAAGAGTCATGTTGTTTGTCTTTCCCTGTCCATAAGATTTGCATGAGACTCCTGCTTACTACCCAACAACAAGTACCTACATCACAACCCACAGTCTCTGGAGCGACTAGGCATCGATGCGCAGCACGCGGCATCGATGTTGGCCTCGGAAGCGCTGGGCCTGGAGCTTTCTGTCAAGTTTCACGTTACGCCCGTTTCGCAAGACGAAGTCGAGGGCCTGGAGGACCCTCCCGTCATCCTTTCCGAGGCTGAGCCGCTGCTGGGGCAGACGCTCCTCGCCATCTACAACCAGTCCAAGATGCTACCAGTCTACAACTGTGCGTGGTTTCTTTTTGTGCCTGTGGAGGTTGGGAGGGGCTTGAATGTTTTGGGCAGTGAGGTCTGGTGATAGTAGTGACAATAGCTGCTCTGCAGATTGCGCAATCAATGCGTCTGCAAAACTTCCATCTTCAATTATTCTGCAGATCTGGACTCGGACACGCTCTGGACCGGGCGGGCACTGAGCTGGGCCCGGACCTGCGTCCACGCCTCTGGCTCCGGCAGCTGGACCCTCTCCACTCAGCTGGACAGACTACCTCCCGACACCGCCAAGGCAGCGGTCGTGCTGAGGGCCTGGGGCCCGTCCGGCGTCGGCGATGCCTACCAACTCGCCTTTGAGCGGCCCCAAATCCTCTTCAGGATGGCGTGATGCGCAATTGCGTGCACCTTATTCTCTATCTCTTGGAATACAACCGCTATTCCCTTTACATTTGGCTCCTGTCGGTCACGCCCCGGGTCTGACCAGTTATCATTTATTTTGTGCCTGATGTGCATCCTTTTACCTGTGAGGCCACGGACAACAGGAGGCTACAGTAGACAGGCTGCCAACGCACAAAGGGCAAGCAATCCTGCTCAACTGGAGGCCTCCACACGCACATGCACCAGGAAAGACAGACGCCAGGGTGACAAGATGCGGATGTCGTCCAGTCAGGCGCGCTTGAGCGTCTCCGACTGCGCCACCGACTCCATGGCGTGCCGGATCTGGTGCTCCCACCGCGGCGGGATCTTCACCGCATTGCCCTCCATGACGGAGGGCGCCGGCGCGGGCGTGACGTCCTCCCCGCTGCGCAGGGCGGAGAGCAGGGCCAGCTTGTCGCTGCCTCCCCCCGCCGCGCCGCGGCCCTCCGTCCCCAGCCCGTCAAAGTCGACGGAGCGGGAGGGGTCTGTCGGGTACCGCCGCTGGCAAAAGGTCATCAGCCGCTTCAGCGCCTGGATAAACTTGCGGGTCGCCTCGTCGTTCATGATGTGCGCCTGTTGGTGGATTGGCGTGCGATTGGGGTGCGTTCAGATGGCAATGACACCGCATATATACTGCGGTGCTCAAAGCTACCAACCAGCCGTTATGAAAAAGTTGTTCACCCAATGTGTCGCCCCCCCCCCCCCCCTCACTGCCACTCACCGTGCTCATGGAGCTCTTGAAGGAGATCTTCTCGCGGGCGGAGCGCTCGTGCAGGCCGACCTGGGTGACGCCGATGGGCCAGGGGCTGTTGCCGATGGCGATTCCCATGTAAATCTTGTAGGCGTGGAGGTAGTTGCGGCCCTTCATCGCGTCGACAATCATCTTGAGGCCCGCCAGCATCTCCTGGGTCCAGGCTGCGGTTGCGGAGCCGCGCGAAGAGCGGCTTGAGGTACTCGGTCGTCTCGTGGAAGCGCTGCGTCGCCTGGTGCCCCGCGGGGCTGGCCTTCACCTGCTCGGGCCGCGCCTCCAGGTCCGCCTCCCAGTCCGCGCACCAGCGGCGCAGCTGCCGCGCCAGCGCGTCCTCCAGGGGCAGACTGGCCGCCGCGTGCTCCTCCGCCGCCGCGCGGAACGCAGCCATGAGCGCCTCCTGCTCAGGGTCCAGCGCCGCGCCGGAGGGCTCCGCCGGCGCCGGCGCCTCGACCGGCTTCTCCTCGCCCCGCGCCCGCTTCCGCTGCTGCCGCGCGTACTCGATGTTGAAGTTGGCCTGCTGGCCCCCCGCCGCCTCGTCCGTGATCGACACCTCCCGCTCCGCACGCTCCAGCCGCGCGGCGCGCTCCTCCTCCGTCTCCCCAAACAGCCTGGCGGGCTCCTTCAGCCTGCGAAGTCGTCGAATCACCTCTTCCGGGGTCAATGCCGGCTTTTTGGTGGGGGAAGACAAGCTCGCGTTGTCAGCCAGCCGACTGGATGGCCGGGAGGCTTTGGGGGCCCTGGTCGGGCTGCTGGGGCTCCTGCCCATCAGAGACCGCCGGTGATGTCGACGCGGCCGACCCAGTCTGCGAGCAGGACGCGCATGTTGTTGAGTTTTCCAATGTATCGATGTCAATGCCGTCGACACAACAAGCAGCCCGCACGTCATCATCATCGCATGCACGAGCACAAGTCGCTCACCTTGCCAGCCTTGGCTGCTTCCTCTTCCTCCCTGAGCTTGCGCAATCGCAGCTCTTCCAGTTCTGATCTCTTCATGTATTTTTTCCCTCCAAATTGCTGCTCCGCCTCCTTCTTCTTGCTCGCCAGGAGCTCCTTGAGTTTGTCCATGCTGGTGCCTCCGGGTGCGCGACGTCGACCGACACCCTCTCCTCCTCAGAGCAATGTTGAACAGTTGAAAGTAATCGTCAGCCAGTAATATGGGCAAAGCAGGCGTCTGGCGACACCCGATTATTTGCATGAATATGATTGCGCAAGCAGGCGAGGAAGATTCTGCTGAGAAAAGTTCGGGACCGATCCAGCGACAAGGCCCTGCCTTGCGTGACATGCCCTTTTTTCCACTTGCCAAGCGTGGCATTCCAGGACCAATGGTCTACCATCGGGCAGACCCTTGCTTAGACGCCGGGCGTGTCAATGACCCAGATGTGGGTGGCCCCGAAGAGGAACGTGCTGGCCCCCACCCACCATGCCAGGAAGCCCAGCATGACATCGAGCAGGCCATTGACGTCTGCCTCCCGGGAGAGACCTGGGTGCAGGCCGTTGTGGAGCTGCACGAGGCCCATGCCCAGGAGGAGCACCGCGGGTGCCACGGCCTGCACCGCCGCCCGGCCCGCGAGCAGCCCGGTGAGCGAGACCTTGCGCCGGACGAGCTCCCGGCGCAGCCCCGCGTCGGTGAGCCCGCCCTCGACCGGCACGCGCAGCGAGTACCAGGCCAGGAGGCCCGTGTCCAGGTAGCGCTGCACCAGCAGGCTGACGTTGGCGAGGGAGGCCAGCGCGGCGAGGATGAGCGCCGCGGCCTGGATCAGGCGCGCGTGGGAGGGAGGCACCCGGAAGAGCACGTCCGCGCGCATGCTGCCCCAGAGCATGGAGGCCACCAGCGGCGCGATGAACTGGATGTGCAGCCGCGTGCGCAGCCAGAGGCTGTCCGGGATGTAGTCGCTCGCCCAGGCGGGCACGCGGCGCTGCAGGTCCAGCGCCGAGGCGAAGCGCAGCGTGGGGATGAGCAGGATGCTGGCCAGCGCGCCGGCGGCGCCGGCCAGGGCCCAGCGCAGGCCCGCGAGCGTGATCTTCGGGGGCGCACGCACGCGGCCCCCCCAGGCGCGCACCAGGTCGTTCAGGGGCCGCACCGCCAGCGCCTGCCGCTGCGTCGGCGCCCAAAGCGGGTCCTTGACCTGCGTCATCATCGCCGCGACCAGGGCGCCGGCGCCGTAGATCACGCACATGATCTTGTCGCTCGTCCGCGTGCTCCGGGCGACCAGCTCGGTGCGCACCAGCGCGGCCAGGCTGGCCACGATGCACAGCGCGCCCAGCGCGAGACCCAGGTGGGGCGGGTAGTCCTGGAAGAACCACCCGTACGCGACGGAAAGAACGCTCACCAGCAGCGATAGCTCCGCCAGCGCAACCTTGTGAGGGGGGATAACAGGGTGCGCAAAGAATGTGTTGGCGGTGCACTGCAACAAGGTGGCTGTACTCCAGCAGGCACATGGACAATCATACACAACCCTCCTTTTTTAACCCAACTGGTGGCCCATCAGACCAGCATACACCCCCACAACCCTCTCCCATCACCGCACCAGTCCATCGTAGAGATTGTAGAAACGCAGGGCCCACGTCTCCTTGAATGTCGTCGGTACGAGCAGGAGATTGTCAATGTCGCTCGTCTCCTCGTCTTCCTTTTTCTTGGACTTGACCTTTTTACCACGGGGCTTTTGAGCAGGGCTCAGATCGCCGGCCACCTGGTAGCGCCGCAACCCCACCAGCAACCGGGCCGGAAAAGCGTATCTGCAGGGTGGTCGGTGATCATGCGGTTGGGCTGTGGAGCGAGCATTCACCACGCACATTGTCTGCTATCCTTACTAATATAGCCATTACTAAGGCGCAGGCTACCCACCGCGCGTTGAGGACCGCTGTGACGGCGATGCCCACCAGCAGAATAGCGGTCCCCGGCGTCAGGGACCGCTCCACCCCGCCAAACATCCTGGGGGCCGGTGGGTGTACTAGTCTATAATGATAAAAATGCTGGTCATATCCCGACCATAGCAGGACAGTACGTCTGCAGTGTGGCCATCAGGGCTTTCTGCGCATTGGGTTGCCATGTGCCGAAAATCACGGGAGCCGAGATTATCCCGAGTAAGCATCTGATCATCGCAATGCTTCGCTGATGCCATCGCCGAAAGGTGTAGTTGGAGTACCCTCACACAATACTACTGATGTTCAGGGTCACGACACATGTATGCAATTGGTGTCTGGCCGCGACAGGGAGTCCTATCCTTTTCCTCCTGCGGGAGCCCATCACGTAGACCGCCGGCAGCAACGCCGCGGGGAGTTGAGGGTGGACGATGGCAACCACGGCCCGGCAGGCGCGAATCTCTACCCAAATCACAATGTGAGACTGTCATATTGGCATCGTACTGAAGACGCAAGTGTATGCACATCTGTGCTTGGTTGCACGTGCACTGGACAGTATATTAGTGCCAGTTTATGAGGAAACTTAGGTTGGGTTCCCATATTCCCAGGGGGCACAGGGACGCGAGTGCCGGCCGCTTGTCACTCTGACGGAAGCTTGACCGGCCTCCCTCCCGGTCCACCGCCACCACCGCCATCCAGAAAACAGACAGGTGAGGAAGTGCTCTGTTTGAGTCACACGCTGTGTTCCTTGTGCGGTCATTTATCCCTGCAATAATCTCATCATCATCTGATGTCCAGACGACAATGACGAGCCTGAAGACGAAAACACCGGTTGGCTGCGTGTGTGGCTGGCTCAGAGGGACACCCGAGTCTTTCTTGCGACCTTGACAGTCATGTGGGCAATACGAATGTGCGCAATATAATCGGTGGTCAACGGGAAGGAAGGTCTGAGACTGGCATATATACGACAAAGTATATTCCGCCTGCAACATTCCCTTTGCCCTTGCGCAGACTGCTTCTGGAGCCGCGCTACATCCCCTCTGCAAGCATGTACCCCTCTTTACAAGTGGGGGATCGTTTTCTTGTCGAGAAACTGACTGTGCGCCTTGGCTTGCGGCCTCTGCGTGTTGGGGACATCGTCACGTTCAAGCTTCCTTGCGCATCCACGTGGCCGTGGGCTCTGCAGCCCGTCTTTGTCAAGCGCGTGATCGGCGTGGCAGGTGCGATGGGCGTTGGTAGCTTCTCAGTGCGGTGTGTGTGGTCCGGATGGCGTAGCCACCCGTGTCTTGTGCTTCTTCCTCGCAGGGGACAGGATTGCCATTGTGGATGGCAAGGTTCACCTGAACGATCAGGACCTCGACGAGCCGTATGCTCGTGAAGATGCCAGCTACACAATGAACGAGCTCACAGTGGCCCCTGGGTGCGCCAGAGGGTGGCTGTGAGAATGTGCTCACTTCGAAATTTCATCAATCGTCAGGTCATCGACCTTTCCCTCTGACTCCTCTCTTGCAGACACGTGTTTGTCCTGGGCGACAACCGCAACGACAGTTACGACTCCCACGTGTGGGGGTGTCTGCCGGTCGTGTGCGTCACCGGGCGGGCACTGTACCGGTACTGGCCTCTGCGGAAAGCCGGCTTGCTGTATGGGAAGCGGCGGCGAGCGGCTGCGTGACACTCACCTGGCTTGTCCTCCAACCTCCCTCTGGGCTCGGCGGTCAGCATTGCTTCCTCCTACAAATTGCTATCACCTCAACTAAACACACATTGCTCATAATTATATCAGAAAACTAAAGTCTATGTAAAATTAAAGTCAAGCCTTTTGCTGGAAGAGAGCTCGTAGCCACGGTAATTGCAGGGCGCCAGAGACCACAAACAGAAGGGCCCGGTAGGTGAGGTAAAGGATTCCTGAGCGGAGGGTGGGCGAGAGGGGGAGGCGTCCTGAGCAACGCACGTCTCAAATATAAAAATCCAGTCAGCTTTCTCGTCATGCCCTGCATGCTCGTCGCCCGTACCGAAAGGCAGCGTGACCACGATGCCCACGAGCAGGAGCAGCAAGATGGAGGCGATGATGGTCTCGACCGTGTCCAGCAGCAACCGCCTCCACCGACTTGAGATCAGAATAAAGACAACAAATGTGGCTAGCACCAAGGTCGCGGCAGCAGTGCGAACCACCTCGGGCGCGACCGAGTCAAGGCTGGGCACTGTCTTGTCTCTGACTGCCTGCAGCACGAGCTGCTGCGCCAGCACCAACTCCTCGACGCGGGAGCTGAAAAATTGCTGCAACGACATGGTGAATCGATCTATACTCGGTGAATGCACAGGCCAGTGCACATACCTGCCCAAGTCGAACATGCATGTGTGCTTTTTTGTGCATTGGCCGCCCGAGTGGGGGGTGCGTGTACCCTGTCGCAAACTCAAAATCGGGGGCGGCCGACCGACGCCGACGGGGCTGAGGTGGCAGATCTCGGCGTTTACGAAAGCTCCTTCCCACGCACGGCCTCTGCACGACATCATGATGCCCGCGATCCGGGCACAATGCGCCTTATAATTTTCGGATTGATCTCACTTGAAACATACTCTAAGCATGGACACCTCAGTCAGTCGCCGGATGCGAACCTTGTCGCTCCACCTCGCCAGCGAGGGAGCACCGTCCACCGTGTCCATGGCGCCGACGTCCAGTCCGGCCCAGAAGAAGGTCCAGCGCGAGATCCAGCTCTTGTTGGAGCATGACAACCACAAGGAGCGCGATGCCATGAAGGCGCTGATGAAGAGCGACCTGTTTGTTCCGTGAGTGGGTGGACCCGGAGTTGAGAGTTCGGAGTGCGGGTCAGACTGACCGCTGTGCTTGTGGTGGCTTGGGGGTGTGCTTTCAATGTGATTATGGCGTGGCCTGTCGAGAGCCTCGCATTGCGCGTGTAGGAGCGTCAAGGTTGGGGGGGGAGGGTGGCATCGTGTTGGAGCCTTGCCTTGCTGGGTCAACAAGGGGTTGTTCAGCAGCACAACCTCGCGGGACAAGAGTTATTGCCCCCGCTTTCTCACTCGCTTACCCCGACCCTGCTGCTATCACCACCGCAGTCGCTACAACATCTCGCTGGAGGAGGAGCGGGAGATTGCGCTGCGCCGCCTCAAGGTTTTGTGCAACAGCGGCAACTTTTCCATCACCGACTTCTTGAGCAACCCGCTGCGCATCTTTGCCGCGCACGAGATGGCCGCGCTGTCCGACGTCTCCATGGCGACCAAGATGACGGTGCAGTACAACCTGTTTGGCGGCACGGTGCTCAAGCTGGGCACGGCGCGGCACCACGACCTCCTCCTGCGCGGCATCGACAGCCTGGACCACATCGGCTGCTTCGCGCTCACGGAGCTGGGCTACGGCAACAACGCGGTGGAGATGGAGACCACGGCCGTGTTTGACGAGGCGACGGACGAGTTTGTGATCAACACGCCCACGCCGCTGGCCCAAAAGTACTGGATCACCAACAGCGCGGTGCACGCGCAGTGGGCGGTCGTGTTTGCGCAGACGAGCACCGGCGGGCGCAACCACGGCGTGCACGGCTTCCTCGTGCGCCTGCGCGACCACGCGACCATGCGCCCCTGCCCGGGCGTCTTCATCCACGACATGGGCCACAAGATGGGCTGCAACGGCGTCGACAACGGCAAGCTGGGCTTTGACAACGTGCGTGTGCCGCGCAGCGCGCTGCTGGACGCCTTTACGACCGTCGACCGCGACGGCACCCTCAAGTCGTCCATCGCCAAGCCCCGGGACCGCTTCCTCAAGGTCGCCGACCAGTTGCTCAGGTAGGTAGGGGGGGATTGGGGTAGTATGAGTTGGTTGTGTGTATGACTTGGGTGCGTGTGGGCACTTCAAGATGATGAGAACCATATGGCCCCAGTTGTTGCTGCCTGATGGGCCCCCATCAACGCCACCAACACCATCCTCACCCCCCCTTCTTATCACCTCTGCACCAGTGGGCGCATCTGCATCGCCAGCATGATGCTGAGCGCGGCCAAGACGGCACTGACGATCGGCGTGCGGTACGCCAGCACGCGCCTGGCGGTGGGCCCAACCGGGAAGAGCGACACGCCCATCCTGGACTACCAGCTGCAGCAGCGCGCGCTCGTGCCGCTCGCCGCGTCCACGGTGGCGCTCAACCTCGGTCTCAACTACGTCAAGGACCGCTGGAGCGTCGCGAGCGGCTTTGGCGACCGCAAGCCGCGGTCGGCGGACGAGGCGCGGGAGATCATCACGCTGGTCTGCTCCATCAAGCCGCTCTGCGCCTGGAACTGCGAGAACGTGGCCACCACCTGCCGCGAGCGCTGCGGCGGCCAGGGCTACCTGAGCTGCAACCGCTTTGGCGCCATCATCGGCTTCTCGCACGCCGGCATCACGGCCGAGGGCGACAACCGCGTGCTGTTCACCAAGACCGCCAAGGAGCTGACGGCCAGCGCGCACACGCCCGAGGTCAAGGCCCGGCTGCGCGCCGGTGAGGCGCCGCCCGCCGTGAGCGAGGCCTCGCTGAACAGCCTCGACGCGCTGCTGGAGCTCTTCACCGCGCGCGACGGCCGCCGCCTGGGCCGCCTGCTGGCGACCATGGCGGCCGTGCGCGGCGGCGCCGAGCTGTTTGAGGTCTGGATGCGGCGCGAGTCCGACGCCGTGCAGGCCACGGCCACAGCCTTTGCCGAGCGCGAGGTCCTCGCGGCCTGCGTTCGCGCGGTGCGCGCCGCGTCGCCCGAGGCGGCCGCCCTGCTCCGGCCGCTGGCCACGCTCTACGCGCTCAACTGCCTGGAGCCCGACCTGGCCTGGCTCATGACCGAGCGCATCGTGCCCGTGCCCGTCGCCGCGGCGCTGCCCCTCCGCGTTCGCCAGCTCTGCGCCCAGCTGGCGCCCAGCCTGCACACCATCGTCGACGCCTTTGCCATCCCGGACCACCTCATCGCGGCGCCCATCGCCGGCGACTGGGCCAAGTTCAACGTCGGCGACAACCAGGGCGAGGTGGTCGGCATTGACTTTTAGAACGGGGGGCGCGCGATGCACACTGTGCCCTCTCGGCTCCCACCTTTTAGCGATTTTCTGAATGCAGATATAAAACTCCGGTCCTGTCTTAACTGCACCTCGATGGTGGTAGCTTTCTTGAACTCACACGGCACGCCTTGTGCCACGAAGCGTCGCCGTCGAGGGTTTTGCCATTCCATTGTGCCAGTGAGCAATGGCTGCGCTTGGCACCTCTTCCTTCCCAATTTTCTAGCTCGGCACGCAAGTATTCAATTGTCTGCCCAATGGTGTGTAGTGAAATTTTGATCTTGAAGATAGTAAGTCCAGAGTCCAAAAATGGGGCGGGGTGCACCAGATTGCACCAGATATAGTGTCTTCAATCCATGCATGCGGCCGCGCATCCAGCGAGATTGGCCAGGTGCTCCGGGCCACGCTTGGAATACGTTGCGCGCTCGTCCACTTGCGCCTGCCCTTTTGCATACTTTGAGAATTTCTCAATACAGCACTTGCATAAAACGCTCCTGCCCATGTGATCAGGCGCTCGCAGCCAATTTGGCGAGGGAGCATTCGGGTCCGCACGACATGGAGGAGAACGCTTACAAAATCCTCGGCATCGAGAATGGGCCCGATGCCACCGAGCAGGAGATTAAAAAGGCAAGTTTAGGGTCAAGCGGCAAGGTTTACACATGTAATCTTGCTGCTGGCAAGGAGTCGTAAGCAGCTTGTCGGGCTGTTGGCAGGGAGAACGTACATGCCCTGTCGCCACCACTCCTGATTGCGCTGGCGTCTGCTTCCCCGCAAATACTGAGCGCAGGCCTACCGCAAGATTGCCTTGCTCAAGCATCCGGACAAAAATCCCGACAACCCTGCGGCCGCGGACGAGTTTGCGGCGCTCCAAAAGGCGTATGACATCCTGTCGGACGCTCAGGCCCGCGAGGCTCTGGACAAGCTTCTCAAGTACGTGGGCAGAAGCATATGGGATTGAAATTGAAAGCTTATGATTGCCCGTTCCCCATTCCTGTCACCAATGCAATGCCGCGCCCCTGATGCAGGGCCCAGGCGGCACGGAGAGCGGCCACCGCCCAGAAGGATGAGCGGCGGCGGGCAATGATGGCCGATTTGGAGAAGAAGGAGGCCGTCGTGACCCGCGAGCGCAACGAAGAAGAGGAGGCGCGAGCCCAGTGGGCCGCAGCCATGGCCCGCATGGAGCAGAAGCTGGCGGAGCGAGAGGCTGCGAGCCGCCGGGCCCAGGCAGCAAAGCGGAGCGTCAGCGATGTCGCTCCGGCGAATGGCGGCGACACACCGACAGATGAGGAGCAGAAGGCCCGGTTGGATCGGACACTGGTGGCCACCTGGGTGAAAAAGGTGCGCACTGGAGGCCGCAGTCTTGTGTATTGCGCAGATCCAAGTATGACACGCAATGCATCCCATGGCATGCTCTGTGAACAGGGCAAAGACTACTCTGTCGGGGATCTGCGGGCGATATTTGAGGAGCACGGCCCCGTGGAAGACGTCTTCATGAGGAAAGAGAAGAAAAAGACAGCGAGCGCGCTGATTGTCATGGCCGATGCCGCCGGGGTGCAAAGCGCGACCAGCGCCGTCAACGGCGCGCTGGAGAGCCCCTTGCTGGTCGTGCCCCTAGCCAAGGCAAGAAGCGAGGAGCCTCCTGCGGTAAGCGTTCCCGGCGCGGGCAAGGAGCATGCAAGCAGCGCGCCTAAGAGTTCCTTGTTCCCATCGGCAAGCGCCGGCACATTGGGCTCCATCCCCTCCAAGCCCCTATTTTCGGCTGCACGATCAACCACAATCCCCAGCACAAGCGCATTCCCCTCTCGCTTCCCGGCGGGTGCTGGGGGCACTATGCCTGCGGCGACGCCCAATCCCTTTGGCTCTTTCTCCAGCTTTGGGTCCACCCCGAAGAAACCAAAGACAGACCCTTGAAGCACGCCGCGGCCTATGACTGACTGAAGCCGACCAGCCCGCCCATTTAATTTGCAATGACATGTACACGGTATTCACTAGAATTCCCACACCAGTCTGGGCGATCGTGCGTGCATCGCACGTCCTACCCTCCACATAGATCCTTACAGGGTACGCCACCAACATCGGCCATCGCTCTCTCATCCTCGCAATCTGTTTCAAATCCGGCACGAGCCCCGTCGCATGCACATCGGCATGGCCCCCGCAGCGCAATGCCTACTCTCTCATAATAAACAAGTCATGTGCGCATAGTGCACCGTACGTCCTCGGCGCGACGGGCCCAATTGTCTGGCCTGGAAACCCCAGGTCACCGCACGGTGGTGTCGGAGGGCAGCTGTTATGGCGGATGATACCGCGAGCTACGCAGAGTCCGGAGCCAATGCTGAAAATGGGTGGGAAGGTGTTCCCCTGGCTGTCGTTGGAGACACCATCAGCTTTGGAGGGGCCACCAGCCCGGTAAGTGGCTGAGCGAGAGCGGGGGGGGGGCGAGCGTCACATCGGCCCCTGCATGCCGCTCTGCCTCGCACCGCTGCATCCACAATGCTGCCACGCATTTATTTGTATTTGATTTTTAATGCCTGTTCTGCGTCAGAAAACGGCGCGGAGTCAAGTGAGCCGAGCCTTGCCGGCAAACGGCGTAGCGCTGGGTGGCCAGGGAGACAGGCCCTCCGTGGTGCTGTCGGGCGTGTCTGGCGACGATGACACCCTTCTCTCGACGGTGGGAGCCCAAGGTGAGCTCTGGAAGGGTCTGGACACGTGTCTTGACAATGTCGTTGCGTGCCGTCGCACCCAGGCCATTTGCGTTCGAATCACGCAGGGGAGCACACATCGGCCGCGCCGCTGTCGCGGCGGGCTGCCAAGGGACTGCACCCGGGTCTGTGGGCCGAGAGGAGCCTGACATCGCGACCGGGGCAGGTGGCAAAGCGCGAGAGGGATGCCTCTGTGGAGCCCAACCCCTCAGGCAGCCCTGCCATCAGCCGTGTGGAGCCCGCCGGCGGGGGCCACGCGCTGGGCTGGGCGGCATCCCAGCTTGCCGAGGGTGGCCAGGCCGGCGCGGTGGCCGGCGACAACCAGCCTTCCGTGGCGCGGGGCGGGCCCGGGCGCGCAAAGCCGGGGCCGGAGCCGGCCGTTTCGGAGCTGAGCGCGGCGCAGGCGGGTGGCTTCCGGCAGGGGGAGCGCGACGGCGCGCGGCCCGAGGCGAGCGAGGAGTCCAGCGCGGGCGCGGTGGTGGACCGCCCCCTGACGCCCTCGGTATCGCAGGCGGAGCAGGCGGTGCTGAGCCCGCTGCCGAGCACGATGGCCGTGGACCTCGGCGCCCACGGCGAGACGGGCCACGCGCGCGGCTCGTACGACGGGCTCAGCGCGGAGGCGGCCGCCCCGCCCAGCACGCCCCTTTCTGGTCCCGTCGACAAGCAGAACCGGCTGCTGCAGGCCCAGATGTCGGCCGTGCACGGGCGGCGGTTGGGGGCGTCCCGCTCCGGGCGCCGCGCGGGGGCGCCGAGGCCGACAGTCGCGACGGCGTCTCCGGCGCGCCCCAGCCCATGGATGACCAGGACGTGGAGGGGGAGACGGCGGACGCGGCCGATGTCCTCGGGCCGGGGGATGCCGAGCGAGACCGACCCGCCGAGAGCGCCCCCGCTTCGCGGCGCCGCTCGCTGCCCATGGATGCGCAGATCCTGCAGGAGACCAGCGCCGCAAACGACCGCCGCCTGAGCGACGCCCAGTACGCCGGGCGCGACCTGGCGATGGACGAGGCGCAGCAGGCCGGCACCGACGTCACCAGCCGGCGCTATGCCGCGCCCGACAACGATGAGCAGGGCAGTCGTGTGGCGGTGCGCAGGGAGTCGCCTCGGGGCGTCGATGGAGAGATGAGGGGGGCCACCCCGCCCGGCGCTGGGCTTGCGCCAAAGGAGGAGGCCCCAGAACCGGCGCCGGCGGGTGCCGGGGAGGTGGAAGGCGGGTCCATCTGCAGCCTGCCCTCTGCCCAGGCGACCATCATTGTGGGGCGTTCGACCTCTATCATCACCACCGCCGCCGCCGGAGGTATGGGTGGCAGGGACTTTCCAGTTGCTTTGCGTTGTGCAAGACAGGCTTGATGGGTAGTGAAGACTTGAGACAAATGTCTGTCAAATCGTTCCTTCAAGTTCCGCTCCATTCCCCAAACCTCAACTCCCGCTGTCGTGCCCTCCGCGCAGTTCACTACGACGTGCAGCGCAGCCTGAGGAGGTCGCTGCAATCCGAGGTGGAGCCAGCAATCTCTGATGTCGCGGTTGCGCGGGTGGCCGACAACTGCCCACCCGAGCTGGGGGTCGCTTCGGCGGGCATGGAGGAGAGCAACGGCGTGCGGGCCATGTCCCCCGCGGCCTCCAGGGCCGACCTCCCGCTGCTGGAGCGAGCGGGGTCCGCAGTGCACCCCCAGCGGCCCTCGGCGGAGATTTCCTCGCACTCGCAGGGAAGTAACCGGGAATTCGCGTCGACCAAGCGCCGCCGATTGAGCAGCGAGTCCCTGGACAAGATGTGAGTGTGCTGAGTGCAGTCCATGGCTGCCTGCTTCTTAGTGAGGCGAGACACTTCACCGAGGAGGCCGTACACTGGGGCCCCTTGCCGTCTACTATCGTTTCCTCGCCTAGGCAAACTGATTGAGCAGCGTCTCCCTCATTCCGCTCCGTTCCGCGCCCCGAGATTCTCACGCTGCCGGCGTGCTTGGGAATGACACGACTGACACCATGACAATGACATGCTTTGACCCTGGCGGCTGGTCGCCTCCATGCAAACATCGTAATTTTCTGTATGAAACAGAGAGATGCTCAAGTAGTAGCGAACTGCAGGCGTTCAGGCACACGACAGTTCATGACAGACTCTAAAAAACACAGGGTGGTGCCGCACAGTAAAATCGGCAAAACAACAGTGTTCAGGCCTCGCGGATGACTTGGGGCCTCGTCTGGACGACAAAGAGCGCATCCCCCACGAGGACGCCCTCGATGTCCTGGGGCTGCCCCCCAAAGCTGGACTCCACTCCGGCGGCGAGCACGGCCAGTCGGCGCAGGAGGTTGCGCTGGAAGTCGGCGTCCCAGAGCAGGCGCTCGTTGGAGTAGTCGAGCGCACGCGGCTGGAGCGGGCTGAGCGGGATGGACTCGTACAGACCGGCCCCGGCAAAGGCCTCCAGGTCCTCGCCGTTTGAGTCGGAGCGGGCGATGAGGAGGGGGAGCGCGCTGTCCGGGTACAGGCCCGCGCGCTTGCTGGGCAGCGAGAGCAGCTCCACCTCGCCGCCGTGGGCGCGGAAGGTCAGCGCGGCGCCGGGCGCGTTGCCCACCAGCGCCTCGCCCATCCCGAGCACGAGCTCGCCGTGCACGCAGCCGCGCTCGCCCGTGATGGGATCGGCGCTGTGCAGGACAAAGGCGTAGTCGGCCGGGACGATGGGCTGCAGCAGGACGGCCATGAAGAGGTTGTCGTCGGGGATGCCGACCGCGCGGCGGCTGAGCCACGCGCGGTCCGTCCACTTGGAGGACCACACCTGGCACAGCGCGCGCCAGAGGTGCCCAAACGTGTCATCGGTCAAGGCGGCAGCGTCGAGCAGGCCCTCCTCCTCCACCTTGCACGCCAGCTCCTCCCTGAACCCAGGAGGTGGGAGCAAAGCAGTGCCGATCAGCTGGCGAACGGCCGCGAGTTCCTCGGGAATGCCCTCGCCGGGGGTCGTCTTGGCCTGCTCAGAAAAGGAAGCGATAGAGCGCGTTGCTGTCGATGTGGGTCGACCAATCGCAACAAATGCATGCATATGTCTGTTGCTCAAAGAATAGTGTGAGCCAGACTCAGTGCACCCGGTCATCTCCAATCTGCCGCCCCGTCCATTTCCACCCACCAGCGCCTCGGCCAGAGCCGTGAGTTGCTTGAGGGTGCCGCTGTTGCACTTGGCCTCCAGCACACGCTCAAAGGTTCCAAAGGGCAGCGCCAGCGAGGGAGGGACCGCGGTGCCCGGCAGCGAACCCAGCTTGCTGCGCAGGGCGGCCAGGTTGCCGCTCTTCCCTCCCACCAGCTTCTCTCCAAACTGACTCTCGGCCAGCACCCAGGGCCCGCTGCGGCTGAGCCTGGGCTTGACCAGGCTGAGCTCCTTGGCCTGGGCGGGCGCAGCGCCGTTTGCCTCGGCGCCCTCCACCTCGGAAGCGGGGGCCATGACCACATTGCCCTTTGGGTCCACCGACAGGGAGACGTGGGACGAGGCCTGCTCCTGCAAGCCGTCAAACTGTGCGCGCTCAAAGCAGGTGGCCAGCAGCACGTTCTGAGCCCTGGCGCGGATGGCAATGTGGCTCAGGACGTCTGTGGCGCTGCTCGTGAGAATGGCAACCACTCCCGCCTGCGTAGGAGGTTTGTATTGATCTTAGGGAGTGTGCGTGGGGCTTCCATTGCAGAACATCGTAGCGTGACAGACAATGATCACCTCCCAGCACCCATTATCACACAACGCGCAGCACACCGGGATGTCCTCGTTTCCAGAGAGCGATTCGGCCACAATGACGGTCGGCTCCGACATGCTTTGGCCCTGGATGCTGGAGAGATCCGGCAGTGCCACCAGCTTGCCCGTCACAGACTCGCTGCTGGGCACACTGACAATCTGCCAGAGGCCCAGTCCGGCAGCCTCGCGCAGCTTGGGGCCCAGTTTGCGGAGGAGCATGGAGAGGATAAAGAAGGGCTGCCCACGGATCACCTCCTCTGCAAAGTTGAGAATGTGCGCCTTGTCCAGCTTGCAAGCCTCCTCAAAGGCCCGAGCGTGCGGCTGAATCAGACTGTGTAAAGGTTGGGTGGACAGATACAGAAGCGTGTGACATTGGAATTCTTATGACATTGGTGACCGCTAGCGCTGTCCTGCAACTCATATCGCAACCACACATTCCCTCCGCCCCCCAATACCCACCTGACCACGTTGTGGGCATAGTCCTGGAGACAGGTGCCGGTAAAATCGGCCGCGGCGAGCGCCAGCCGAGCCCAGTCCGGGCTCCAGCGGCCCGGCGTCTCGTTCACCCTCCTCCAAAAGTTGCTAGCCAGACCAAAGTCGGTGTACTCGGTCGTGATCGTGGAGTTTTTCAGCACGAGCGTCACCAGCGAAATGAGATCGTCCCCACTGTGTATTGTGAGAGGAGGCAGGAATTTGCATGGAGGGAGCGTCGCAGCATGGGTGCTGGATCCAGATGACATTGCCCTGCAGAACTGCCTCTACCCATTCAAGCGGCCTCAACCTGAGGGAATCCAGGTCGGTGCGCTCGATGGTCAGCCGGAAGTACCCATCAAGGGCAATGTCCAGCAGCAAGATGTCGCGTGAGGCCCCCTCTTGCTGCGCGGATGGGGGTAAGTGAGCGGGTGATTCATTTTGCGGATATACAGCTCCCGTATGCACCAACGGTGGTTATGGAGAAATCCCAGAGGTAAACCAATTTTCCAACGGCAACACATGCATCATAATGCTCTTATCCACACCAACCCATCACCCCTCTGCGCACCTTCCAGTAGTACTTGAGGCGCTCCCGGGCTTCCACGATTTTCCCGGGCACCCACCAGGCAGTGCGGTTGGCGAGAATGTCAGCAATGATCCAGGCTAGGTCTCCATCGAGGTGGCCGCGGGACATTTCAAAGCACACATCCATGTCGGCACCTGCATTGTATGGTTGGCAGTGTCAGAAATGATGGGACGCGCTGCACACTCTTATTCCTTCTTCTCCCCAGCATCAGCGCACCGGCGTGCGTGGTCTTGAGGATCCAGAGGTAGTGCTTAAAGGCGGAGATGAGCTGAGGAAGGTGCAGCGGCGTCGCCGTGATCGGGATGCTCATAGAAGACAGGGACTCGCGGGTGATGCGGCCATTGTCCCAGAGCACACGCCTGGTAGGGATTGTGTGTTGCGTGTGATATTCTCAATCAAAGCTTGCTGGCCGAGTATAAGACTGGCTGCAGCCAAAGATGCCATGCACGTGTACAACCTTCACAGCGGCTTACCAGTAATCATCCATGTTGTTGCTGTGCAGAAAAGCCAGATAGGCCTCGCAAATAGTGATGTCCTCTGGTGTTGTGCTGTTAGGAGCAGGAAATAGTGTCAAGTGTGATGAGTCGAGGACACATTTTGTCCCTATTCAGCCAGCCACACGTTTGGTGGGTTCAGCAATGTGCATTGCAAGACTCCATGCAACTGTGCCTTACTTTTGATGAAGCTTCTGGTGCCACTGCTCCAAAAAGTGATCCTCAATGCCCTGAAGACAGAGAAAATTGTGGAAAAATGGGGTTTATTGCATTGGCGCGAAGCGTGCACTGCCCAGCGCTCCAGTGTGACGAGCATGAACCAACCACCCGATTAATGCATGCTCACCGGCCGATGGCCTTCACGAATGCCATGCTCCCGCATGATGTGCAGGATGCCCATGCGAATGGCATCCCCATCGCCACCGCCTCTCGGCAGGCCTGCTAGACAGAGCCTTGCAAAGAGCCGGCACAACGGGTCGGAGGAGCTCCGTGCCTGGGCGTCAAGGGGACACACAACATGGAGGGTCAGACGTGAGATACTATATCGTTAGTCGCTCACAGCTCTGCATCGCAGTACACCCACCTTGTCGGCCATTTTCTGGGCAATCTGCTTTTGAACATGGGCAATGTCCTTGCTCTGGTAGCTGGAGTTGCGGTACCAGTCCAATTGGCGCAGGGTGCTCAGGCGCAGCCACGTGAGAATCAGCGCCATGCCGTCCGGTCCTGTCAATGGCAGAGGGTGCATGCGTGATTGACAAGAAGCTCGAGTTTGGTTTGAATATGCGGCGCAGAGTGTTCCATAGGCAGTGTCCGTTCTTCTCGTCTCCACCCCACACACCGATGGAATCAGCCTCGTCGACAAGCTGCAGCGCAAGTATGAAACGATTGAAGAGAGACCAGTGCGAGTATGTGGACTCTGCCGTCAGAATCTTGCTTTGGATGTCATCAACGCCTGGATAATAGGGACGGAGAACACAAGCGCACGTGAGATGCTTGTTTTGGCAGTCATGGCAGGCTGGTCCCGGCCCCAAAAAGGTCAACGCACTGGGAGGCTTAAGGGGGATGGAAAAGTCGCCGCCGCCATTGTTCAACCAGGAATTGTCCTTGTGCAAGACAAACACGAGTCTGTTTGGCGCAGCTTCCTGTTTGCGATGAATCATTTGCAAGAGGACGGTAAGTGTTTTGGGGGAGATCAGATGACGGCCGTATCATGTCCCATGACATCGCCAGGCAAGGCTCGGCAACCAACACACCTGAGGAAATCGCAGCGTGATGGATGAGCCAGAAATGACCGTATCCACTGCCTTGTCACCAGCCGGACTCGTGGCCGCAGGGCGCACAGACACGTCTGGCAGCTGCCAGTCGTTCACACCCCAGTGCAGATTGGCGTCGGCGAATTCGGGGTTTGTAATCTCAAGAGATACCTGCAATGGAAATGCGAACAAGAGTGAACGTCAAGACCTAAAACGTGCCAACCTGGCCACATGATATATCGTGCTGGCCGCTTACTTTGATTTCGCCGCCGTCCTCGACAACCGTGGCGTTCACGCCAGCGTCGAATTTGGACAGGGCAATGACGTTGCTGGGCGAGGCAGTTTCGGCTGTAGCGGCACGCAGAGGCATCAGGGCACGACCTCCTGTGGCAAGCAAGGAAAAGGGTAAACCACGGAACAAAAGGGGTTTCCATTTCCAGGCGGGGCCAGCATGGGGCTGGGGTCAGGCTTACTGTGTCGACGGGCCGATCTCGCCATCGCGGCTGGATGGCTCAAAAGAGTCGATCCCATGCAAACCCTATTGCTTTGCACGGCATGCGAGGAACGGTGCGTCCGCGTGTGGCCCACGGCCGCGCGCGGACGGGTCCCTTCGCCCGGCACTGCGGCTAGCAAGCCCCGCAGCTGACCATTCCCAGCCGCCATGCACGTGGATAACCCCATTTGCAGACCGGACATGTGATTGTATGGTACTTGAAAACACTTTACAATGTTCCAGTATCCTGCATTCGTGCCGCATGGGTCGCCACTACTGTCGATCAGGCAACGAGTGTCGAAACGCGGGAGCGCCGATTTCGAAACGAGCCCGGGGGCGTTGCCCTGGCCCTGAACCCCAGTCAGACCCTGGTGCTTGTGAATAGGCGAGGAGAGCCCCGGCGCGCGCATTGCCCAGACAATCTCAGAAGCTTCCCACCACAGCACTTGGTGTTACAGTTCCAGATTGGAAGAAAACGCGTAAGCAACCGAAAACCAGCGAGGCCGCTACCAGCATGGAAGGCATGGTTGAATGAACTCAAAACTGTCAAGGGTAGTAGTATGCACCAAAAAGACCAGACGCAATTTCACCTGGAATCAAATCAACCGTCAGGGGACGACCATCTGCGCCAGCTCTCTGACAATGTTGAAGAGCGCGGCCGGGTGGCCGAGGGCCTTGCAGCGGGCCGCCATCGCCTGCCTCTCCGAGGCCTTGTCGGTGAACCAGGACTTGACGGTGGCCGCCACGAGCGCCGGCTTGCGCTCAAAGACCCCAACCCCGTTTTCCAAGACGTAAGGGACGTTGGCTTCTTCTTGGCAGGGAATGTAGCCGTTGAGAATCATGGGCAGTCCGCAGATGAGGGCCTCGCTGATGGTCCCTGGGCCGGCCTTGGTAATGATGATGTCACTGGCAAACATGTATTCAGGCATGTTGTTAACAAATCCCATGATGTGCGGGATCATGTTGGGCGGGTACGCTCTGCAATTGGCACAAGGGTTGTGGTCCGGTGAGAGGCATTCTTTTTAAGATCGATAATGGCATGTAGACTTGGTCGGGAATGGACCAGCTTGCCCACCCCCAGGAACCAAAGGATCGCCTCCTGCTTTGAGGACCACTCACGCCCCTTCATTCCAAAACACAATAAGCGGCATACCGTTTGTTGAGCTTGCCCTGAAGCTTGCGATTGCGGCCGCAGACAACGACTGTCTGAAAATCGCAGTCCACAATTTTGCTGAGCGCATCCACGGTGGCCTCCACCGGCCCCATGCCCTCGCCGCCCCCGACCAGGAGGACCACCGGTTTATCTGGGTCCATGCCCAGCTGCTGGCGAAGCACCTCCTTCTTGGGGTACTTTCTGGAAAAGGCTGGCCGTATCGGCAGACCATACAGGCGAATTTGCTCTTCCTGTGCATTTCAAGGTGGGAGAATGGCACATGAGGAGAAAGAGAAACCGTGACGCCATATTATTCCAGTGAGCAATATCCACAGCAGAATAACGTCGCTCCACGTAGCCTATCCCACCTGCAGGCCCATCTGAAGCGCCTGGCGTTTGCTGGCCTCGGTGGCAACGAAGCAGCGATCCACGCGGTGGTAGTACCACGTATTGTGGCAGTGCGTCAGATCAGTGACAACCGTGGCAAACTGGATGGCCTTTTGCAGACCATTCCGGATTCGCTGGCGCAGCACCCGTAGCGGCACAATCTGGGATGGACAAATTAGAGAATACAAACGTTGTTTCACACAGGGCTCATCGCTTCCCTACAAAGAACAAACCCCAGTAAATGCCCCAATCCTGCTCCCACACACAACAGCACCTGCATCAGCGGGTGGACTGAAACGACCAAGTTTGGTTTTGTCTCGTCGTATGCGCGTGAGACTTGCGGACCCACAAACGCAGCCGTCGCGGTTGCAATGGGAACGTGCACAAATCTTGGTTGTGTGGCTAGAAAGCCCAAGCGCCAGAGAAAGGGATACTTTACCAGGAACGAGTACCCCTTTGGCGCCTGGTTGCAGGGCCACGGGGTGTAATGCGTCCAGATGTCCAGCACGCTGATCTGCAAATAATGGTGGCCAATACGAGCTTGCTAAAGACGAGCAAGCAAGAGGGATGCTTGCCCTGAACGCAACCCCTTCTCCAGCTCACTGGCGCACCTCATACTTGTCCCCAAAGAGCTCCTCAAACCCGGCCTGCAGCGCCTGCGCGCTCGCGCGATGCCCACCGCCAGTGTCAGACATGAGGATGAGGATTCGAAGACGGCCCGATTCCTCGCTTTTCTTCTCTTCCGAGGGCTTTGATCGGGACAAGGGCCAGAGCCGGGGCGCCTCTGTCAAGAACAAGCTTCCATACTGCAGGCAGACGTGGGGCGGGTGATTCAGGTGCATGCCCCCAGACGCCCCCTTTGAACAGCCAATGGTGGGATCGCTGTACGTACCGTGATCCCCGAGTTGCCTCCATTTCCGGCGCCCAGACCCAGACGAGGCTGTCTCGGGGCCCCGAAATTCTGCCTGCCCGGTTTCCGGCACTCTGGTGGGTTGCCGCAGTCTGGGGCACGCTTGGCCTGCTGCCGGGCCCGTCGGGCATCCTCAAAACTCTTGATGCGGCGCTTAATGGACGCTACAGAAGGACAAAATCGCTCAACCAGCCTCCGAGTGCCTCCCGCATTGCGCTCAAAGTTGCGGAACGTCAGAGAGCTGGCGAAGAGGGGCCCTCGACCCTCACCAGCGCCGTCCATGCCGGGCTCACATGTGCATTGTCACAAAGCTCTGAATTTTTATGCGAGGGTCTCAACACTGATAAGAGTGTTGAATCAGGGTACTGATCTGTCCCTCCCAGTTTGTGATGCATGCCCACCTTTTCAAACCGGGGTGTGGATCGCGATTGCTCGGGATGGATGATCCCTCGAGGTGGCCGTACGAACCTGCCTTCAGGCTTCCGGTGGCGCCATAGGAGCCATGAACGAGCCGGTCTTTGTACATGTGTCACAAGGGAATCCAAATAATCAAATCTTTCATCCAGACCGTTTCTTCTAAGCAGCAAGACAGGGAACGTTTCGAGTGTTTGTCTCCGCTGCTGCATCTGCCATCGGCGTTCAGGAATGAGGCCTTGACTAAGACCAGCAGCGATGTCCTGGCAGCCACCGGACCAGCCGGGCAACATTGCACGAGGCTCATTTGACTCAGTGACAACCAGTCAGCAGCAGCAGCTGCAGCAAGAGGAGGGAAAGCTGCTTTACATGGACGCTGAGGAAGGCGAGGAGCAAGGGTCTGGAAACCAGAAGCGATGGGGAGCGCAAAACTCATTGGTTGTGACGGCCCCTCCCCCAAGGAAAAAGGCGAGGCCAACTCCATCTGAGGAACCACCCAAGCCGAGCTCCGTCCCAAGACCCATGCTGCTGCCCCCTCAGTTGCGGGGGAGAGCCAATGTTGTGACCGAGCGGCGACGAAGTTGAGTGCCTGACCTGACAACCAAACTTACGTTTAACTACACCCTATTGCTGTGACTCATATACATCAATCAATGAACTTTACATGGCCAAGTTGTTTCACGATAGGGCAAGGGCAGATGTCATTTGCTGGAGTCTTCCCATGGCTGCAGAGTACTGCGATCCCTTCCAATACACGCTCTCGCATTTTTGGCACATGTAAAACTCACTCTGACGGCTCAAAACCCCAGACGGGACCTGGATTTGCGGAAGGGAGCTCCTCCGCCGAGAGCGCCCTGGGCACAAACTCCCCGTTGCACTTTGCGCATCTGGGAAATGAGGCGTGCTCTGACGGTCAGAGGCATCGAAAGGGGTGCGAAGGACACATGCAAGTGCCGACCATTCGGCAGCAGTCTCACCGCACCTTGAAAGCAGGTCCGACCCTGGAATCTCCAGCTTGAACTCGTGGATGATTTCCAGTAGCTGGCTACGCTTGTTGTCAGTCTTGACAAAGTATACTGCATCAGAGAACCGTGCCAGCACCATGGCTCGGTCCCTGGTCAAGATAATCCGGTCCTCCTCCTCAGCAGCCTCGACTAGTTTCCTTTGAGAGGGAAAGTGGCTCACCTTTTGGACAATGGAGGTCGTTGATGCTTGGCATACAATTCATCATGTGTACTCCCTCCCTGCCCTCAATATCATCACACCGGATGGAGATGTGCCGCTTGTCAGAAGCCACCGATGGCATGGACTCTGCATCCAGCCCAATCAGCCGAAGCTGCCTCGCAAGCCCTTGGACCATCACATCACACACAAACCGGGGTGGATTTGTTCGGACAACAGGCTTTGTACCAGCCACGCAGGCATCTGCTTGCAATGGAAAGCATTTGCTTGGTATATAAGTGCAGTACCTTTGCCTGTCATCAGACAAACCCAGAAATAGACATGATGTCGGCGTCAACAAACCTTCAAACAGCTGCCGGGGGTTGACCTTTTTCTTCTTCTGCGCTTCTTCCTTCAACAGCTGAATGACTTGCGTGCAGCACTGACGCCACTCGGCAGTCACACGGCTGACAGCCGATGGGGACAAGCCAGGCCAAGCGGTGTCCCTGCTGCTCGTTGCTGCACCATCCAGATCAGGCTCGCCGCTCGTGTGCCAGGAGATCATGGCCTGCAGCAGCTCTAGCAGACAAGCGGCGTCCGCGGCGGCGTACCTCTTCTGATCCTCTGAGAGGGGCCGAGCTCCCCAGTCGCTACACTGCTGCGCCTTGTCGAGCGACAAACCCAAATAGCAATCCACGAGGGGCGCCAGCCCCGATCCAAACGGCCGGGGCAATTCCTGGATCCTACGGCCCTCCAAGAGGAGCTGCACATACTTCAGGTCAATGCCAGCTCTGAGATGGGGAGAGTCCTTTGCAAATCCAAGCGCCAGCAGATCCGTCTTCAGGCCATAACCGACGAGCACCGTTCTGTTGCTTGTCACAAACGTCATAAGGGCTTTTTGCAAAGACGGCGGCGGCACCTCCTTGAGATCCTGCGACGAGGGCGGTGGGTAGGAAATTCAAGGCCACCGCTCGCCAGCTCAGCTAACATTCAGGTGCAGGTGTGAGGCCGGCCGACGCACCACCAACAGAATCTCCACTCGATCGGCATGCCACACCGCCAGCTGAGCCAGGAGGGCCCGAGGCTTCCCTTTCCGAAATGGGAGCCATTCGGCGTCGAGAGCTACGACATTGGCAGTCTCTATAAAGGTCCTGCGACCGCATGCAACAAGGAGCAGAATGCGTTTTAAAATTCAAGGCCGCGCCATAGAAGTGAGCATTGTCAATCCTCTGGAAGGAAAACGTACAACCTTTGCTCTTCAAAGTCCTCCGCGCAGCGCACTTCCGACACAGGCACCTCTGCGGGGACTTGCCAATACATCCTATTTCATGGTGGGAAATTTCGCGTATAATTATTTCGCGGGTGTTTTGCAAACTGGCCTCGATCTCGTGGGCGTCATGATGGCTGTGTAAACCCCTTTCGGAGGTCCATATCGAACGCAATCTTGGCTAGCGGCGTCCACAGTGCTTGACCAAGATGCTGTACCTGCACACCGCGCACAGCACGATACAAAAGCTTTAAAAAACCCGTCAGATCCCATTTACTACAATGCATTCACAAGCCTGTGCTTACCCGCAATCCTCGGCATCGGGTCCAGGGGCATCTGGGCTGTCGTCGCTGAGCACAAAGCCTAGTGCATTGTAGAACTGACGCGCAGCTGTGTTGCTCGTCAGCACGGTGAGCTTTATTATTGTGCGTTTCGTTTCCGCCGCCAAGTCCTCCAGCCTTTCAACTAGGTGCCGCCCCAATCCCTTTCCCTGGGCAAGCGATGCAGTGCGAGGAAGGAGGTTGAGCACTTTGAGCCATTGCAAGCCAATAATGTGGATCACTGGCCGCAAATTGTCGCAGCACCTGCATAACTGGCGATAGCTGAATCTCATAGAGGTAGATGATGGGCTCTGAATATTCAATCTCCAATCGAAAGTGGGCAAAGCCACACTGCATAACAGGTGGGGAGGTGGGCGGTGACGGGCGATGGGATAACTCACTGTCTGGCTCATTACACATGCAGTGCAGCGCCATTATTATCACCAACGATGCCACATACTAGTTCGCACCAGGCAATCAGTGTTGATTTCTGACGTAGAACCCGATTTGGGACCGCCAGCATCAGATATTTGACAGATGAGAAACTGCGCTTCGCCATGCGTCAGCTCCTCCCTTTTACGTCTATCACTCCAGCGCCAACCAGGGCAAGCATCGTACATTGCCTGCTCGAAACGATATACACAGCTTACGTGAACGGATTGTGAAAAGCGCAACAATAATACAATCCAGCCATACAACCAGACCACACCTTCATATTACTCCTGGTCAGCTTCAGCATCCAGCGCTGCCATTCAGCAGGGACGTCAGCCACCTGCTTTTGCAATACGTTGCAGACGGCTCCGGGCAACTGTGGATTAGGAAAAATGCACGAATTGATAGAAGAAGTCCTGCTCGCCCTTCACATATCTTCTGAACACTCCTGTCCGTCACATTCGCCTTGCTAATTTTCACCACCCTCGCCTGGATAGGGCAGCCTTTGCTTGCCAAGGAACTTTCCTCAGCAACCTCCATCTCGCGCCCAAACGACTAGATCGCACAAGTGGCCCAGTACGGGAGACTATGGACACCGCAAGCCATGCATCACCGTGTGTGGGATGTGCAGCACAGTACTGCCAGCGGCGCTGGGCCCAAAACCAGCTAGTATCGAGCTCGCGGCGATGCGAGCCAAGATCGCGCCGTTAGCATCAAGTCTATTTCTCTTAAATATCCCAACAGAAGTCTACTTCCTGTCTCGCGATTCAAAAGTGATCCAGAGTGGCCGAGATATTGGATCGCGCACGGATCGCAGCTGGTTTCGATCTCGTGCATGCGACCATAATTTCGTAAACACCTTCGCCAAGTGCACACTTTCTGCCTGGTAAACTCTATCCAAGATCTGGAACTCGCATACATTAACCATGCGCATCGATGCTTCACTTGTGCTGGGCATCGCCGTGGGGGCGGTGGGCGCCCTGGCTCTCAAGGCACTAGGCATCACCCGGTCAATTTCGCGTCGCAGCGGGACGCAGCGCGTCAATCCGGGATTCAAGCCCGTTCCCCAGCTCGAAAGTGGGAAATACGAGGTGACCCAGTGGCGATGCTTCCGAGGTTGTCTTGCCTTGACGATTGCTGGAAAGGGGTAGACCTCCCACTCAGCATCAACTGCACCAATACACGTGATGTGCCACGAAATTGTCGACCACCATAGGTTTGTGACCTCGATCTCTGTCGCCTCTACATAATGGATGACGCCAACTATCCTTGCTGGGCTGTCCTTGTGCCACGAATCGATGGAGTCGAGGAGCTCACCGATTTGACTGCCGAGGAGCAAGAGCTTCTCTGGAATGAAACTCTCGCAGTCACAAAGGCACTCCAGGTACGCCAGGAGGCGTTTGTCCCCCCTTTCCATCCCACTACAGCCTGTTCAGAGCACACCAAGTATAACTCTCATCTCCCCTTTATATTAGGAGCTTTACAAGCCGGACAAAATGAATGTGGCAGCTATTGGCAACATTGTGAGTAGAGATGATCAACGTATGCAACAGGGCAGTAACAAGAGCTGCACGTGCCACTCACTTTCCCCGCCATCCGTACCTCGCAGGTGCGGCAGCTGCATGTGCACATCACGGCGAGGATGGTGGACGACCCCAGTTGGCCGGGCCCATGCTATGGTGCAGTCCCTGCAAAACCGCTTGACCAGGTGCAGGCTCAGGAGCTTCTGGAGAACATCAGGATAGCGCTCCACAGCTCCAGCCGCACATGAAAATCAATCCTTTCAGCTCCGCTGCCACTTGATGCCGTTGTCAGCGAGGATGTCCTCTATGTGTTGTGGCAACTGATCCACATCGACAGAGAGCGCATAGCACCCAGGCGCATGCTTCCTATGGTGTAGCCATTTAGAGACCCAGCTCGTTTGAGGATCGATTACCGATGAGATGCCCTGCAAGTAGGGTCCGGCTTGTGTGAGCGGATGCCCTGCACGACCACGACAACAAACGTGTCACCAGACTCCGCTCGACGATGATCACCAACGCACGTGGAAATCGATGGTCGTTGAGTCGTATATCCTCTCGCGATCTCCTTCTAGAGCCAGAAACGGGCAGTTCTCGCATCCGTTCTCGTAAAACTGCTCAAAAGTCTTCACCAGGTGGCACGACACGCAGCATCGCAACCCCTTGCCCCACTCAGTGGGCGGAGGTGCCCCGATGTCTGCCTGCATGTCGACTGGAAATCTACATCAAGGGGGTTCAGAGATAGCTGCCGACTGCAATGGCCACGAACGAAGCATCTTTCTGTCCCGAGACGTGCTGGGCACCGGAGCGGTGATGGGAGATCACGCTCCCGATCCCGAAGATCACGGCTGGGCACGGCTTCGCCACGAGCAGACACGATGGCGTTTGCCGTCTGAATCTCAACACAAACCGACCAAACACGGAATTTGTCGACCATAAGACGGTCCTGTCGAGAGCTGGTAAGGCCAAAGTTTTGGCAAGAGCTTCCGTGGAGACGGCTAGTGTTTGTCGTGCTGTTGAGTCAGGGGCCGGCGTATTTCAGTATCGCACCGTGTCAATCACTGCGATCAGGGCTCACGGCAAGGCTTCCTACCTAGTGCTACCATATAATTATCATAGGCTGCAATTTTGAAGCCTGCATCTAAGCAGTATCTGCAATTCTCAGCACGTACCGCTGAGTTTTCAATTGCCATGCCTTATGTGGGCACACAGTTCTAGGTTGCAGCAATGCCGCACAGGCGGAGCGCTTCTAGGTCGCGCATGCCGAGGAGGGGCCTCGGCCCTGCTTAGGGCCTCGCATGGTGGCAAGAGCCATAGGGAGCTTGCAGTCCATTGCAGCCACAATTCAGCCGGCAGATTCCAAGCCGCCTCCATCTGGACCACCAACACAAGAGGCAGCCAACCAAAGCCACCATTATACCACTGTCCAGCCTGCCTACAACCATTTAGAAACCTCGCCAAGCTGACTGTTCACCTTGGAAAATGCTGTGGGGATCTCCTTGCGGGCGAGGCAAGTTGCGAGAAGGGATGCCGCTCGCCGTCGGTGGCCGTCTCTGAACCTTGCGTGCAACTTGAAAGTGTCCACCGATAAACAATTGTTCGCATTCAAACGCAGAGTGGGCTTGTGGCAGAAAATGCGCACACCATGCTGGACCGGTTGAAGGCAAAGGAAGCATTGCTGCGTAAGCGCGTGGTAAGTCCTTGCTCAATTTTACCAAGCAGTACAAGCCAGCATCTGTATACACAATATCAACGACTTTAAGCTTACGCCTGCGATCATGTGGTGCAGATCGGTGCCATGTATGCCGACAATAATACCAGCTTATCCGAGTCGACCAGACTCAGCAATGCAGCCGCAACATTGGCGTTATGCCCAGATAGGTGCGTTTGAGCGATATCCACCCAGACGCCGTGTTTTTAGGAACCGGCTGACAGCAAGGCAAATCGTAAATGCCCTCCTGTCATGTGTGTGACGAACGATCGCAACTGTCTGTCCACATCTGCTCACAGGATTGCCACCGTCGCCAAGACAGCGAGAAAGATGATACCCTTGCACGCTAGCAGTGCAGAGGTGGAGATAATGTACCAGGATGACGACTTGCTTGCGGTAAATAAACCCGGTGGGACAACGACAACCCCTGCGCATCGTCATACTGGGGACAGTCTCCTCAACAGACTAATCGGTGAGAGTGCGAGTTGGCCTGTGTGCATTCTTGCAACAAGCTGGAAAATTAAATTGAGGCTCTAATTTGGCTGTTTCCAGGTCGACTTGGTTACGAACCTTTGCCAGTCCACAGACTGGACATGGAAACCACAGGCGTTGTCCTGTTTGCAAAAAACAAAAGGACGGCGAGTGAGCTACAAAAACAATTCAGGTAGGGATGCACGTAGTGTTTTGCTGTACACATGTGGGTGGGCCCTCTACTCGGCGCATCTACACTTGCATAGGGAACATGCTTGCGTAGCGCAACTTGAGTAGGGCTCACGCATTATTACTGCAGTCAAAAAAGCATTGACAAAGTCTACGTAGCTATCGTTGTCGGCAATCCTGAGGATTCTTTTTCTGTGGACGCAAAAATTGCTCGGCATCCTACCAATAAGTGGGTGACGGGTTATTCGAAGCACATTTGTGGGCTGGCCTGTATCGATCAAATTCTCGCACCTGCCCGCAACTCTGTCTCGCGCACCATGCGCTCGTTTCATACACCCCTGCAGATTTATGCGATGCACAAGCGAAGCAGGTCAACCGGCGACCACAAATTTTCGAACTTTGGAAAGAGGAGGTATCCCAGCAGACTCCTTAATATGGAGCGAATATGCCTTGGACAATGTGCAAGTTGCCCCGAGGTGAGATGCAAGCAAAATGTGCAACTTCCTGCCAGTGGACCACCCCCTTTTGTCTTACCGGAGATAGCTTTATCCCATCCCTGTCCTCGGTGCGCAGGCCCGAGGCTGCTTTAGTTCAATGTACTCCCCTAACGGGGAGGACTCATCAGATACGGTTACACCTGGCTCATGCCGGCTGCCCGATCTTAGGAGACGACCTATACGGCCCAGTGATGCCCTTGATGCCCCGTCAAGCCTTGCACGCTTCGAGATTGACTTTCTGGCATCCTGGTCAACGACGACTGCTGACTTTTACAGCGCCTCTCCCTGCCGACATGGAGCGGGTACTTGCACGTCTGCAGTTGCGTCCTCGCTCAGCAGCGTGATGTCATGTTATTTACTCGCCACAGGCACTATTGGACGACTCCAATGCCTGTGCCAGGGTGGATGTAGCCCGCCACCTTTGCATCAAACCACTGAGCGAGAATTATCTGGATAAGTCGTATGACGCATAATCCGCAAGAATACGCGAGATATTTTGGTGCAACTTCGCGCACTAGTGTTGGACTGCGGGTGCATCTCTCGTCTCTGCAAACCATAATTGTCAAAAAGACCCCCCTTGGGCAACTGATGCTCAAACGGATGGGCACAGACTGCAAATGGCTCAGAAATAGCAGTGCGCGAAAAAAAAGGTGTATCTTGATCGCCCACAAGCGCAACCTTGTGAGGAAGGGGAGTTTGAAGGACCCCCCTGGAAAGGGAGTATCGATGTTTAGGGCGGCGCGGACCAAGACGGTGGCCAAAGATGAGGCTGCAGACAAATGCGGCTACGGAAGAATCGAAAACATGTGGGGCTCTTCCAACATACTCCTCAGTCGACGACGCTTGCTCTTCTGGGGCTAGCAATGATGACTGAACACATCAACATGTTCTGGAGGTGGGTCCAGACATCTTTTTATTCAGGTGTATAGCGCAGGTAAATCAGTCCCACCGTCCCTCGCTGTCTGATGGACTACTTCGCCGACCACTCCACTGTGACACACGCAGGAATGCACATTGACAATCAAGCCGTATCAATACAAGTCTGACGTATGTTTTTGGTTATTGCCTAGCGAATGCGCAATTCCGTAAAAAACGCTGGTCTGCTAAAGCTCATAATTTGAAGGTTTGCCTGGGGGTTGGGAAATAGGTCACCGCAATCCGCACGGGTTAGGCAATCCACCGCAATCGCATTCCCCTGCGCGCTATATGCACCTGTACCATATAGCAGTTCTATATCGGTTTCGAGGGGTCGGTAGTGTCGCCTTGATCTGATCATAACTCGGGCTACCAGCAAAAATTCGCTCGCAATTTAACGATGGACGAGTCTGTGTTCAAACCGCCGCCTTACTCGAATACTTCAGCCCTGGCCATCGTTGTTTAGGTACCACCGGCGACAATATTTATAGCGAAGCACCTGGCGTATGAGCCCTGAATGTGCACTCTCCGAAAGATAGGCATGCTTGTTTTGCTTTACAATGTCGTCACGAGTAGCATCGCTGTCCTCAACTTTGTCCCGTGCACGGCTCCAGATTGTAGTGGTACAAAAGTCCCGAAGATTGGTGGTCAACGCATGCTACTATGCTGTTTAATATAGGTTGATGGCGGAAAGGATCGAAGCGACCCATCCCGCTGGAACTCTCAGTTCATCCGTCTCTCGCGGCCAGACAGGCATTCAGTTACACAAACACATTCTAGCCTGATGCACGTATGCTGTCCACAATGTAATCGGGACAAACGTCCCTCACGATGTTGGAAAGGTGGTAAAAGACCTGTATCTGGTGTTTAAATCTCTGCTGCCTGATAGGTTTGCATGTCACACTTCCGTGCGCTTTCGTTGCTGTGATGGTCATTGACGCGATTCCGCATCCCGAATCTCCCTTGAAGAGCCCTGGTTAACCTTGTGAATTTATGTTGTACTTGGCGGAGCAGAGAGCCAATCGCCAACAATCCAATGGTTGCGAGCTGCTTAACGCAGCTAACGGCATTCAAGGCCATGTAGATCGTGCTATTGGCAAACGAGAAACGTCTTAGATTTTCTATGCTAATACTAGTAGAAGATTTTTTTTGGAGTGACATGCAAGCGGGACTCTAACGTTTAGCGTTTTGCAATTAGACCATATAAAGGCGGCCACAGCGGGCCAAGGATGCTGATCCTTTTCCATTTGCACGAGATTTGCACCCATTCTCTGCACAATGTGCGTGATTGAATTAGGCGCAAGACTGGATTGCCCGCAAGCTAAACTTTTCCCACTCCAGTGTTCATACGAGGAACTTGCACTCCTCCCGCTTACAATATGCTGGTTGGCGGCGATTAGGCCGCTGGCATTGGGCACCTGGCGCAATGGTTGTGGTGCTGACTCACACTGGTCAAGACAATTTCCGAAGGGTGGTTGAATAGCCCATGGCAAAGGCTGGCACTTTTAGGCAAAGCGGTGGACGCCGATTGCCGCGCACGCGGCAGGCCACCAGGTCACACCACTCTCAGCCGATGGCAAGACAAAAATTTTAAGCAAATGAGTCTGAGTGGCATGAAGCAGTCACTTTCACAATTGATGCTTCACCACGATTATTCCGGCGTGGTGCGTATTCGTAATAGAATTGTTTGGTGTTTGGGCAGATGAAATGAAAAGTTTCCCGCACCGAGCGCACCTCATGCATGCGCGCTGCTAGGGACGCGCAGAGTCAAACATATCAGGTTACGCCTTTCAACAAGCAGTTGGCTCGACATAAAGACCTCGAAAGTGGTTGCAGCGAAGCTCCAGCAGCCCACGATAGCAAAGTGACAATGAGCGCCGCCCCTGACCGGCGTTTGGACTGTGGTATGCAGTGCTTCAAGTTGGAGTGATTCTCCATCGACGCAGCGTATAGTGGTTACCGTGCACAATTTGATGAGCACTGTGTGGACTGTTTAAATACTGCCAGTGCAAGTGACAACCGCATGCACACATTCTTGTGACTAAATATGTCACTAGGTCGGGGAGAATACATCGGATAATAATTGAGCTTTTGGTATTACAAGTGGCGAAGCGACCAGATGGCAACTACCTACATCACGGGTGCCTTTGTTGCTTGCATTGTCTACCTTCGAAGCGCCGACTTATCATGCAAGTATGGAGTATTTCCACCGAGCAATGTCGTCGCAACTATTCAACGTTAGCCCTGCTCCACTTTCTGCCTGGCATTTACAAGCGCACTTCAGTCGAATAGCGGCAGAACAGTCCTGGCTTTTTACTACCAGTCCGCTTTGTGGTACCACTCGTACAACTGACGGTAGACGTAACTGGGCATAAATCCATGTCCCTGATCTGCGCAGGTACACAAAGGTCACCGGGGTTATTACGTTTGCGATAAAAGGTGCCCAGCTCATCATCGCCAAGCCTGCCCACATCATCCACTCACCGGTCAAAAACAAGGAGATGAGCGCCGGCGGGACGTAGTCAAAAGACGGATTGTGGACTTCCAAATAGGGGTGGACACAAGCGGGGTCATTCGCTTCCTCTACTTGCTCCTCGGCGCTGTCTTCGAGCCGCCCCTCGTCTGCAGATGGCATACATGCATATTCGAGCAATTATGGCATGTTTTCTCGACCATGCGCCACACCAACCTCAGTACAGACCGACCACATAATGCCTACCAGCTGCCAACAGCGCCCCATCGGTATATGGCAGGATGCTATCGGGAGACTTCAGCTCGTTAAAGTTGAGGCCCGGTTCGTGCGCGAAGAGTGGGGTCAGCTTGTAGATCCCCACCAGCACTACAAACGGGACGGCGTGGTGCCTGGCTGCTTGAGCAACCAAGTGCATTCCTACCGGGGCCATTATTCCTCCATCGGCCAAAAGTGCGTGAGCAGACACGACCACCTGCGTGGGCCAAACGTCAGTTGTTTGTAAGAAACGTGAAACTTGCATTGCTGGCGTTTAATAATGAGCATGCGCGCTCCAGCCTTCCATTCAAAGAGCACGTCAGTGGGACCACTTGCCTTGTTCACTCTAGCCATCATGGCGTATATGGCAGAGTCGGAGATGGCAGTGGTCTGGATGCCCAGATCCGCCAATTCGCACGCCATATGCTGTCCCTCATACGTGGGCGCCGCCTCGGCCACGACAACCTACAGAGGTAAGAGGTCGATTTAATGAACATTGCGCAGCACAGAGCAGCAGTGGACCAAAGGTCAGCATCTCAAATAAACGGTGCCTCCAGGGCTTCTATTCCTCTACCTGGAAATAGCGCTTCTCCCGTGCTCGCTTCAGAAACTGGAGGACAGTTCGAGAGTATCCGAAGGTCAAAATCACCTCGTTGGCATGAATGTGCTCCACGGCCTGCAAAAAGGGAGTTGTATCATGTGATATTGAGTGGAGTGATATATGCATGTCCTTGCTGGACGGTCGCTTCTGGAATATGGAAAATCCGGGTCAGCATGACGATACCTGATTGGCAATGGAACTATCAATGTCTTTCAACTCCTCGATCAGGTCGTTGACACCATCGATGACTTCCTGCTTCCTGGCCCAAGTTGATGTGGTGGGCTTCTTGCGTGGTGAATCAAAGTTCTTGGCGGCGCTGCTTGCTTTGGCTACGCCGGGGGGCTGCACAGCATCGCGCGACCCTTCGTCGGTGATGCTAAAGTCCAAAAGTGTGTGCAGAGAGAGTGTCCGACTCCCTACTGCCAGCGGCGACCTGTGTACAAGCCAGCGTGAGGCGTGTCGCACGGGCAACCTGGTGGGGCCAGCCATGTGGGGGCCGCCAGACCGCCGACACATGCAGTGACCCTTGGCTAATGCTGACCCATAAGCATTTACCTGAAAGCCTTGGACAGCCCTCCTGGTGTCGGCAGCAAATCCGCATCGCTGTGCGTCGTGGGAATGTCATCTTCGTGGCCTTCCTGATCCTCCTCAATCTCCTCCCGAATAATGTGGAGGACCCTCCGCGCAATATTCCCAATCACAAGCTCTGCATGGATGCACAGTGTGAAATCAAATGCATTTTTCTCTCGGACAGGGTACCTGGCAAGCCCGTCTGTATGTCTCATACATGCACCACCAGTCGCACCAGTTGGTAGGGCTGCCTGCAGCTTGTTGCCGACATTCTTAACCTCCTCCAGCAAGCTCTGGGGATCAGACAGTTTCGAAGAAGTCACCAACTGCCTCAAAAGCTCAGCCGTGCCCTTGGCCGCGTCTAGGCTGGTGCAGATTTTCCTCTGGCGGAGCTTGGTGGCGAAGTCTTGAACCCGGTCATAGTAACCCTGTGACGCCATCTCAGGCGCCGCTCAAGTCGGTTCCCGCTAATGGCAGGACTTTATTCAATCCGTTATGATCCTCAAAGTCACTGCTGACCACAGTGAAGGACCGGGGCGCTGTCCTTGCTCCAATCTCTCCCCCGATGAGCGTCCAGCTGGGCCAATGCGATCTTGAGGCGAGCACGATGATCGTCGAAATGGGCTGACAGAACGTTCGCCTGCCACTGGTCAGGCTAATTTGGTAGGATAGAATGTATCTAGATACACTGGGCCAATCTTGTGGCGCGTGCTACAGCAACATGGTCCGGGTAGAGGCTGTAGCTAGACTGGCCGGATGGGCTGGGGTTGGATGCCGAGGACTTCCCGCCAGCGCACCCCCTGTATCCACTCACCGTGGTGCTCACGTCAGGATGTGATCTCGAATCCTGACTCCAGCGTGGCAAGCACCATGTAGGAGTCTGCAGTCTCCAGAGACTCCAAATACACGTTCCCCATTCTGTTCGATATGGCGGGGTTGGCGGTCTTGCGCTCGCCGCTTGCGCGAAGCTTGTGTTTCCGGAGCGTGTCCCGGTCCCTGCAATGGCCGCGAGCATATCTCACCCGGGAGCTGACACCCTACGTCACCTCGGTCAATCAAGGGCCTTTTGTGACGCCTGAGCGCCGGCAAAGTGGCTGGAGCGGGCGAGGTTTTGCCAGTGGCGCAGCAGCTTCCGAACGGTCTTCGAGAGACGATGGGCTGCAGCTCACGGAGAATGCTGTTCGGAGATTGGAAGAGCTCCAAAGCGAGTCGCCTGACAAGCCTCTCTTGCTCCGCTTGACTGTGGAGGGCGGAGGCTGCTCAGGGTTTCAATATGAGTTCAGTTTGGACTCTGCGTCGCGAGCAGATGATAGGCACGTGGGGTTGTGCATGCGCTGTCTTGCCTGGCTGACAAGGCATCCTATTGGTCTTTTAGCTGGATTTGACTCTTTATACTTGGGCAGCAAGTCCATGCGCGCTCAGTCTGTCTACCACTCTCCAAATGCGCAGGGTGTTCGAGTATGGTGGAGCCAAGGTCGTCACAGATGACCTCTCGCTCCAATTTTTGAGTGGCTCGATTGTTGACTTTGAGACGGACTTGATGCGCTCGGGCTTTGTGGTGGCTGGGAACCCAAATGCAGCCTCCAGCTGCGGCTGTGGGTCGTCATTTGTTGCAAAGTGATGTGTTGGAAGATTGTCGACAAGTGCTGTGCACCTTGTTCGGCATGGTCCAATGCCTGCAGATGCTGAATAATGGCCCGGGGCTGGGTGTATCCCTTGCATCTACCACCCGTATGCGCGTTTGTCGCAACGCCAGTCAGGGCCGCAATTTTGGTACATTCACTTCTCTGGACAGGCGCCAGTGCTGTGACTGTCAAAGAGGCGCAATGCCACTCCACATCCTGTACATAAATCATATGTGTAATTTATTGTGGTGATAATGCCATTTACCAAGTAGCATTGTGCATCGATCATTTGAGGAGGATAGGTACAGTGACCACCCGCTGTGCAGGCACCCGAGCAGGATCCCGGAAACCACCCGGCCTTTGAATGCCCCACCTCTCCTACTCGCGCGGCAGGCAAGTAGATCGCCAGGAGAACTCTGGGACATTTCATTTCCGCGTTCAGCCTCGCGGATAGCGAACAACTAACAGTTTTCTGGTCGCGGGTTTTGTTTCTGGGAACCTCGAACTGCTCACCACCTGCAACTGCACCCTCGTGTTGGCTGCGCTGCTTCAACAACCCATCCCCTTGCAGCGCGACACAACACAGCGCATGTCACCATGAGCAGAAATGCCGTAAGATTGGGAAATGGCTTCGTGGATGCGTGTGGCCGGCCTGGCTTCGAGACGACAACCCTGTCGCCCACCAATTCTGAACTTCAGGAACGCTTGCTGAAGCGGAAGGCCGCACTGCTGCACAGTGCGGTAGAAATGTCGACGGAGTTTGGCTGCGATGTGGGCCTCATAGTCTTTGATCCGGCGGGACACTTGTGCCAGTTCTCGACATCCGCCATGGAGCTGCTCCTGAAGAGGTATAGCAGCGCATGCACAGCTCCACATGAAGTCTACAATGGCGAGCAGGTGAGTGGAGACGAACTGAGACTTGACACTCACATTTATTCGTCGGTGATGTTTATTGTGCAATCAATTTCCACTGTGACGTTGTGCAGCTCCGTGCCTGGCATCAGCTCTACCAGAGCCAGCGCAAGCGCATGACAGCCGGGAGTCTTTCATCCAAAGGGAAAAGCCCGAAAGCGTAAGGCCTGGGAGATGGATGGGCTTCATGATGGACATATATGTTTTCACAAACTATGAATTGTACAGACTACCATAACTCTCCCTCTATGTCTTGTGCCGGCCTGCAGTGACTCTGTGGATCGAGCGGCTTCCAACGCGAATGCGATGGCAGTCATCACCGCAGAATTTGATGCACTGATCCAGGCAAGCTTTGCTGTTGCTGACTTGTGACCAGAAGGGAACTGGTGGAAGCTGTCATTGTGCTGAGACTGATAAATGTTTTTCATCTTAGCACCCAATTGCTCATGTCCAGGAGTTGGAGCGCAAACCAGAGAGCTGCAGGCAACTTGGCATGCCCGGCGGTCAGGGAATCCCGAACAGCGACGCCTCCACTCTGCGCAACCGTACACGGATCATCTCAAAGAGCGGAGGGGGCGCGATTGGCAAGCCTGAAGCTAGCCTCGACGACTCCGATCAGCGGGCAAATACGCCCGACAACCCGTCGGATTGGACAGATGACGGTCAGACTATCCTATCGCAGCAAAGGGATGGGCCCCTGACACACAGCACCCCGAGCATTGCCGAGGCTCAGCGAGACCATCGATTGGTGCTTGGCCTTCCAGAGCTGGGCGGTGATCGAAGGCAGGTGCCCAGCCTCGATTCTGAATCCCTTCACAGCAGCGAAAGCTCCGTGATCGACCGCTAGAATTTTCAACCATTAGACTCTAGCATCCCTGCTCACGCGACTCCTATTGACATGACACGCACGAGAATGGCCAGCTGATTTGCGAGGAACGACTCTCGCCTGCAATGCTCTACTCCTTGCCTTGCCTTTTACTTTGTTTACAAAAGCCGCGATTTCTAGATGGCCTTACCTTTCAACTGAAATGTCCGAGATATCTGTATTTGCCTCTCTAACCCCGCAGCTACACCTCAAAGTTGTTACAGCTTCTAATTTCACAGACAGCAAGGGCGCAGCTCCCTGATCTAGCCAGGAGTCGCTATTTGGCTGCCTCTTCCTCCTCCTCTTCCTCCTCCTCCTCGGCGGCAAAGATCTTGTTGGGCTGGGTAGCTTGGTATGCCGCAGTGAAGCGAGAAAACTCGTCTTCTTTGTCTGCGCAAGCGGGAATTCAACGGGTGAGACTGCGACGGCCTCACACCTGGCAGCGGACTCAATGCAATTCCTGCCCGAACAGGGCCACGCACCCGCATGCCGAAGAATGGAGGCTCGGATGTCTTCGTCCTGGGGGTTTTTGAGGAGGCCATGTGTCTTGAGCACGTACTGCGTGAGCAGGGTGCCTCCTGTTGACCCCAGCTTGCCTCCAGCACCCACACCGGGGGCCTTGGACCCCAGCGCCGGCTTGTGCTTGAGCCGATCCTCCACCGCCTCGGTCTCGGCCGTTTTGCGCTTGCGCTGGCCGGGAAGGGGCTCACGGTACAAGGGAAGCGCATTGGGGTTGTAGATAGGGAGCGCAGCAGCCACCTACATAAGAGAGGTGAGCAAAGGGGTGTGAGGCGGCCCAACAGCGAGTAATCTAAGTAAGAGGCACGTTCTCCGCGATATTTCGACACCGCTCAGGCACGAGTTCGCACCTCCAGATCGAATGGATTGGCGGGGCGCGGCTTGCGCCCAACCGCCAGGGTGGCTCCCCGTTGGGAGATGCTCGGCGAGTAGAGCACCCTGGCCTGGCCCGACTTGCGGTCCCCGCTGCCCACGAGGATCTGATTGATGCGCGGGTGCCACTGCACAGCAATGACGCTCCCAGACACCCCCAGCCGGCGCACGAGCCGCTGTTCGCGCCAATCAAACATGACGAGAGAGCCATCGGCGTCGGCTCGTGTGGCAGAAGTCCCTGTCAGGGCGAGCGTCTCATCGGGGCTGAAGCACACCTGCATAATGATGATGACAACGATGCTGAGCAGTTTGAGCCAAGGTGCCGCCCATGCTGTGACTCGCGGGAAAGAGGCTGCTTCCGCACCTGGGTATTAGCAAATGTCGTGTCCAGATCCTCAAAGACGGCCAGTGGCTGCTTCAGGTTCCGCGTGTCCCAGGCTTTGAGGGTGTCGTCCCCGCCGCGGGACAGGAGGCGCGTCCCATCACGAGAATAGGCGAGGCTCGTAATCTCGCTGCCTGCCGCAATTACACGTGGAGCACGGAGGGGGATGAGGGTTTGAACACTGCTTCAATACCGACATGCTGCCCCACATTCACATACCCAACCCACTTCAGCACCCCGCTCCGTACCTGAAGCGTGTGCATTGCGGATGACGCGATTCGTGCCGGTGACGTAATTCCAATCCTGCTTGGCGACCATTTGGGCTGCCGGGACCGCCACCTGCTCGATCGCTGCCGACCGCCCAAACTTGCCTGCCAGGTTGTGATGGACACACTTGAGAATAATGCCACGCGGCACGTCTCACGCTGTGCACCCACCGGCTTTGGCACACTGCAACAAGCGGACACACCACCCTACCTCGCACGTCCCAGAGCTGGATCGAGCCGTCCATGAGCCCAGCAGCAATGGTCTGGCCCATGGAGCCATACGTCGCGGCCGTGACCAGCATCCGCCCTGGTTTGGCCAGCTGTGGCTTTATCACCGTCTTTTGCGTGATCTGGTCCATGTCCCAGATGCGCACCGTTCCATCCCCGCTACACGTCATGGCAGTGGACCTGCATGGAATGAAATCTTGTAAGAGCCTGGCACCTGATTTGGGTAGTGACCAGAGCACCCCGCAAGGCGCACGCACACCGCACCCCCCCTCACCTATCAGAGGGATGCCACTGCCCGCCGGTGCACCCAGAAACGTGGCCCTTGGTGTTTTTCTGGTCGCGGATGTACATGTCGCCGCGCACAAACTGGCCCAGCTCTTTGCCCTCGCGGTCGTAGACCTTGGGTTGGGGACTGCCCGTGACAGCAAGGAATGCCTCGCCGCTTGGGCTCCAGCTCAGCTGCAGACGTGTAAATACATTTGGGTTTGTGAAAGCCTGTCCTTCAATCACGTTTTAAAATGAATGCCACCTGGCATCATGCATGAGCCTCATCTCTTTCCCAGTCACTCCAGTGCCCCGCCACCTCACCGCCACAATGGGGTGCCCCTCCTCCACTTCCAGCGTGCGAAAGGGCTTGGCGTCGGATTTCATTCCCCCAAAGTCGAAGATCTTCACTGCGTAATCGTGTCCGCCCGTGAGCAGCCGTGCTCCAGCGTTGTCGAGGGCAATGGCTGTCACCGCCTTTCTATGGCCTGTACAGGGGAACAAGAGCAGGTTGAACGCCGCGAACGACTCTTTGATGTGCAAGCCTCAAATCACGACCGAAGCAGCAACGCACCTTCGAGAACCAATTCGTGCGACACGGGTATCTGGAGTCCCTCGTCCTCGGGTCCGTCGTCCGCATCATCCTCATCGTCGCTCCCATCGTCATCAGAGGCATCTTCTGCCGGCCGCTCGGTGGCACTCTCAGGAGGCGCCGACGGTCCTGCGCTGCCCTCCTCTTCCTCCATCAGCGCTCGAATGGATGCCTGGGCTTCCGCCAGACTTTGGGTGCCTGCAGACTCAAGAGAGGAAAACCATCATCATATCATCAAGTGGCCGTCCACTCATGGTCGTAATAATCACACATGACGGTGACCACCAAGTCCGCACCAAAGGAAGTGGGCAAGTACGATCGAAGCTCTGTCTCCTCGTCTTGCTGCGCAGGCGCTTGAGTCTGGGACGCGGTTGGCACTCCACCCTGGGCCCTATTTCGCATCGCACTCTGTGGCAAAGAGAGAGCACATTCCATCATTTTTTGATATGCAAATTATATATATCTTAAGACCCCACACACTCCAAGAAACGCACCAGCGTGGCGCCTGCAGCTCCCATCTTGCCGGCCCGGGCTCGTCGCAATGCAGCCAGCTCGTCCTCATCATCGCTGCTCATCTCGGCAAGGACAGTGAATCACCCAACGCGACGTGCCTATATACAACTAGCAACCAATGCAAGTTACCCAGGCCGGACGCTGTGCCAGGAATACCTATTTAATGCGCTTGTCGATGTCTCGTGTCCCATCAATCGCTCGCGATCGCTCCGCGATGACCTCGCAGGGCGCGGAAAGATCTCGGGATAGTTCCCATCTCCCGTGAGTCGATGCTGTCAGCCCTCCGCCCAGCGCTCGCGGTAAACCGCCCTCCGCCCTGATCGACCATCTTCTACGACAGTATTCTCATAACTCTCTCCGGCTTGGATTTGGGTTGAAGGCAGACGAGCCAACTCGGGGAAAATGTTGCGCGGGTTGGTCCTGGCTCGCAAGGCCGCGGGGCCCCTCGCGTCCTGCAAACCGGGAGTCCCGTTCCTGTCTCTGCGTGGGTTTGCGTCCTACGATGAGCAGGTACGTTGCTGTTGTGCGCGCCGCGCCGCGTGTTTAATCGGCGCGAGGTGTGTCTCTGAAATGGCCCTTACCCCCTTCTGCCCCCATAGGACGTGGTGGTCATCGGCGGTGGACCGGGCGGCTACGTCGCTGCCATCAAGGCTGCCCAGCTGGGTCTGAAGACGGCTGTTGTCGAGGGCCGCGGCACCCTGGGTGGCACCTGCCTGAACGTGGGCTGCATTCCCTCCAAGGTGGGGGGGCGTCAAGATGTCACGCAGCCGGCACCTGACTGCCTGGCTCACGGTTTGGCGGCTTTGAGTAGCACCAAGGACCTCTCAATCAACTAAACATTGTACGCTGCCCTGCACAGGCGCTGCTGCACACCTCTCACATGTACCACGAGGCCGAGCACCGGTTTGCGGAGCACGGCATCGGCATCGAGGGCCTGAAGATCGATGTCCCCGCCATGATGAAGCAAAAGGTATGCGTGCTGTGGTCGGTCGGTTGTAGATCGTATGAGTGCTCGCAGCGTTGAACAGCAGCCTCACAATTCTCTGCATCTCCTCATCCAGGAGCGCGCGGTGAGCAACCTGACCAAGGGCGTCGAGGGCCTGATGAAGAAGAACAAGGTGACCTACATCAAGGGCTGGGCGGAGGTCAAGGGCCCCAACGAGATCAAGATCAGCGAGCTGGGCGGCGAGGACTCCACGCTCAAGGCCAAGAACATTGTGATTGCCACCGGCTCCGAGGTGACCCCCCTCCCCGGCCTCGAGGTCGACGAGAAGAAGATTGTGTCCTCCACGGGCATCCTGGAGCTGACCAAGGTCCCCAAGAAGCTGGTGGTCATCGGCGGCGGCATCATCGGCCTGGAGATGGGCTCCGTCTGGTCCCGCCTGGGCTCCGAGGTGATCGTGGTCGAGTTTGCCGACCGCATCCTGCCCACCGTGGACGCGGAGGTGCGCAAGGCCTTTGAGCGCGTGCTCAAGAAGCAGGGCTTCAAGATCAAGCTGGGCACCAAGGTCAGCGCGGCCGACGCGAGCGGCGAGGGCGTGAAGCTCACCCTGGAGCCGGCCAAGGGCGGCGACAGCGAGACCCTGGAGGCCGACGTCGTCCTGGTGGCGGCCGGCCGCCGGCCCTTCACCAAGGGCCTCAACCTGGACAAGGTGGGCGTGGAGCTGGACGAGCGCGGCCGCGTCAAGGTGAATGAGCACTTTGAGACCAAGGTGCCCAGCATCCGCGCCATCGGCGACGTCGTGCCTGGGCCCATGCTCGCGCACAAGGCCGAGGAGGACGGCGTCGCCGTGGCCGAGCTCCTGGCCGGCAAGTCGGCGCACGTCAACTACGACATCGTGCCCTCCGTCATGTACACCTGGCCCGAGGTCGCGTCGGTGGGCATCACGGAGGAGGAGGCCAAGCAGCAGGGCCTCAAGGTCAAGGTGGGCAAGTTCCCCTTCCTGGCCAACAGCCGCGCCAAGACGGTCGAGGACACGGACGGCATGGTCAAGTTCATCGCGGACGCCAAGACCGACAAGATCCTCGGCGTGCACATCATGGGGCCCAACGCCGGCGAGCTCATCCAGGAGTGCGTGCTGGCCATGGAGTACGGCGCCTCATCAGAGGACATTGGCCGCACCATCCACGCCCACCCGACCATGTCCGAGGCGGTCAAGGAGGCCGCCATGGCCACCTTTGACAAGGCCATCCACGTCTGAGTGCCTGTTTGTATGAATGTGCGCTCATAGCATCTGAAATTACTGCGAATTCCACCTTTCGTGTGTCGAAGAGGTTTCAAAAGGGGTTGAGCTTTTTGGTGGGGCGTCGTTTGTTTGGTGGGCGTCATTGACGAAATCACAAGCGAGAAGCCCGGTCCGTAGGTTCCGATGGCCAGATCCGTCCGATTGGCCATGCAAAATTTCAAAGGCAGACACACGCCATCATTCTGACCACAACAGCTTGGCAGTTGGTGGGTTATGTATATTGACTGTAAATTCATTGCGTCATATCGTTTCATCTGCTGCTCTGGATGCGCAACCATGAGGCGGTCGATATGTTCGTAGGCCGCGGTTCCGCTTTATATGTCGCGATGTGAACGCAAAGGCATCGTCATAAATGTTGTGCATCGCATGAGAAACACGCTCCTGGACTATATGGACGTCTGATGGTCTGTAGAACGCCCATTTGCGTATAATCAGCCTGCTGCAATGGCCTACCCCGTCGGGCAGGAGGCCTTGCCGCCTCGGTTGCGCGTCCTGGCTGATCTCATCAGCTCCTTCCAGGGCTGCATGACAGGGCTCCCCCCACCCTCGCCAAAGCATCCAAGGTCGTTGTGGAGCTTGTTTGATTGCATCGACTCGTCTATCAGTCAGTGCCCTGGTCAGGGATGCCTCTCAATTCTTTGGTGTTTGTCTGATGTAGCTGTCCAGGGCTGTTCTCCGAGGCGTGTGGCCAGATGCTGCGGTGGCAGTGCTATCCCGAGCGTCAACTGTACTCGTACGAGTGTGGCAGGCCCGGCTGCCTGTACCGGGAGTGGATCCCTGCGCCCAAGGCTGTCCCTGAGCTGGACATCCTGCTTCTTGACTCGGACACCATCCAGGCAAGCGCTGTAGTGGTAGAATAAACGCTGGTTTGCTCTAGTTGGCTCTCAACCGCGCCTATACAGGAGATCCACCAACACACTTGCGCAGGTCAGCGCCGCAGAAGGCGCCGAGCACGCGGTGCGGCACTGCGGGGGAGTTGCGGCCATCCTGGCGGCTCACGGCGTCGACCACGACCTGCCCGAGACCAGCGCCGACAGTGGACCTGCGATGTCGCTGCAGCTGCCATTTGCAGCGTATGCCGACATTGTCCAGAAGATCCGTGGCAGTCTGCTCGCGCGCAGCGGCACAGTCTTGCTGCCCCAGGCCAATCTGATCCCCATGTCGACCATTGCTGCGTACAGGTGGGCTAACGTGGTTTCTTTTGTAAAGACTGTGATGAACTGTTTTTGTGGCCAGCTTGAAAAAAATATCTGAACATGTTACATACGATTCCAATCACCCTCCCTTCACCCTATTCCAGATCCAAGAATCAGCTCGAGCCCGAGGATGCCGCCACGCTGATGACCAGCAAGCTCGACCCTGGATTGCTCAAGGTGCTCCTGCCCTTTCAGAAGGAGGGCATTGTGGCAGGCCTGCGGTTTCAGGGCCGAACCCTCCTGGCAGACGAGATGGGGGTGGGCAAAACGGCCCAGGCCATTGCCCTGGCCGCCTGCTACCAGGCAAGTTGGAACGTGGGCCGCTCATCGCTCGCCAAGCTCGAGTCTGCAAATGGCCATGACCCCGCAATTCATTTCCGCCAATGCACAGGAGGAGTGGCCCGTCCTGATCGTCACCCCAGCAAGCTTGCGACTCGCCTGGGCCGAGGAGCTGGAGCGCTGGCTGCCCCGGCTGCGACCAGCGAGCATTCATTTAATTGAGAGTCGGACGGACCGGGTCTGCCCTCAGCGCATTCCCCCTGTGACGGTGACCTCGTACGAGATGCTGCAGCGCTTGTGCTGCGACGCGTGCAAGGGCCGGTCGCCCGGCCAGGGCAAGGGCGCGTGCCCCCCTTGCGAAGGGAACGGGTGCATGGCGTCCGTGGGCTGGAAGGTCGTCATCGCCGACGAGTCCCACACGCTGCGCACGTCCAGCCACCCGCCCGACGCGTTCCACACAGAGGCCACCACCGCGGTGGCCAGGAGGGCCAAGCGCGCCATCTTCCTCACCGGCACCCCCTCCCTCTCCAAGCCCTTTGACCTGTTTCGGCAGGTGGATGCGCTGCACCCGGGGCTCCTGGGCGCCTCCCGCCAGCAGTTTGCCGTCGTGTACTGCGGTCGGCGGCTGGTGCCCTGCCCCCACCGCCGCGAACCGGGTGCGGTGCGGTACGACAACTCTGGCCTTCGCCGAGGAGCCGAGCTGCACCTGCTGCTGCGCAGCGCGGTCATGCTGCGCAGGCTCAAGTCCGAGGTGCTGTCCCAGCTGCCCGCCAAGCGGCGCCAGCTCGTCATGCTGCCCATCAAGGTTGCGCCAGCCAAGCGATCGAGGGAGGAGGACGGCGACGACTCCGGGGCAGAAGATCCAGTGCCGGGCGACACTGCAACCGTGGCCTCCGAGGCTCAGAAAACGGGCCTCCTGAAGCTGCCCAGCGCTGTGGAGTGGCTTCGGAGCATGCTGGGACAGTACTCAAGTGATGCCGCCGACGGACCACCGTGCAAAGTGCTCGTGTTTGCGCACCACCGCGCTGTCATGTCTGGGCTAGCGGCTGCCCTCGAAGGCGGCGGCAGCACGTGCAGACGAGTGGGCTATGTCTTTATCGATGGACAAACCGACCCAGAGGACAGGTCAGGAGTGTGCGCGTGGTTTGTCGTTGGTGAAATTGTTGGTGTGCCGGTGAAAGGATAATATTATGCAATCTCATCTGCGAAATTCCTCCTGGCAGGCAAATGGCGGCCAAGAAATTTAGGCAGGATCCCACCATCGAAGTGGCCCTCCTTTCATTTATGGCTGCTGGCGTAGGGCTTGATTTTTCGGCTGCCACGGCAGTCGCATTTGTCGGTGCGACAGCTGGGCCTGAGCTGCAGGGGAACGATGCTTGAGCCGTAGTAAGGCAGCTTGTGCTTCACTATTTAAGATTGCTTGGTGGGTTCAGACACCCTTACCAGCATTCCCCTTACAAAATGTGCGCAGAGCTGCCTGAGGAGGTTGGCATCCTGTGGCAAGCAGAGGCACGTGCCCATCGACAGGGCCTTCAATGGCCCCTCAATGTTTATTTTCTGTACGTGGAGTGCATTAGACCATCATTTTGATAGCCTGCGGATCATCAAATGCGTGCGCTGAAATACGTGCATCTGCTCAGCTCAAGATATTCTGTCTGTGCAGGTGTGCGCGTGGCACCACCGATGAACGGCGCTGGCAGCGGCTGCACCAGTCTCTGGCGCGAGTCACCACAGTTCACGACGGCTTGCCGGGCATTGAAGAACCAGAGGCTCCTGATGGAGATATAGAACGGCAAGGCCTTGGCAATTTGACATGCGCAACACAATGTACGGGAAAAGGGGGATTCCAGTTGAGAGACGCATGCGCAGAACTTCTTGTTAGTGCAGCTAGATGGCCATATTGCAATTCCTGTATGCATGAGATCCATACCCAGGTGTTGCACAGCGCCAACTACGGCTCCACGCCCTCAGTGACCCACCCCGATATGACCCTTCTCTTCAGTGATGCCCCCAGACGAGTGGCTGCAGCTCTCCGCGGCGGCTGAAGATCCCGCGACTATTGAGCAGGAGGTAAGAGCCCCTGGCCTTTGAGGTCTGCAACTCGAAGCACCGCATGCTTTGCTTGGAGATGCAGCACTCCTAAACTCCGATCAGGCGTACAGATCACACTAGCACAAAATGTATGGCTTCAGATAGCTGCAAACCTCTTTCTGCTGTAGTGGTACTTTGAGGTGAGCAAGTACACGCAGCGGATTCACTTTCACGGCTCGGAGGACGGGTCAAGGCCGCTGCTGCTGAGCTTGCCCATGGAACTCCTGCTCGACAACTTGCCGGATGCCGAGCCGCTGCGGTCCCTCTGGCACAGGCTTGAGCCCCAGTGCCGCAGACCGGGCGACGCCCCCGGCTCCAGGGCCCGCGTCCTGCCTGGCATCGGGCTGATCTGCCCCGCCGACTGGGTCACGCCGGCGGTGCTCTTCCAAGCGCTGAAGGCGGCGCAGGCATTTGTCTCCGAGTGGTGGGAGCTGCGCGCCGTGCACATGCACCGCTTGTATGGGAGCATCCTGTGCACCCCTCTGGCCGAGGTGAGAGGGTTGGGGGTGGGAGAAGATGGGGTCCGGTCTGGTTTGTGTCATTCAACCACAAAGTATCAGCATCTTTGACTCCTCCACCTGCTTTTCCAGGCGGTAACGCAATTAGAAGTAAACTCTGGTGCGGGAACGGCACGGTACCTGACCCAGCCCTCGCTTGACGCCTTGCCGGAGGGAGCAGAGTGGCGCGAAGTCACAGTGGTACACAAACGGTATGGCGTGCAGGTGTCCTTCAATTTTTAGTCCATGCAGAGCCTCTCATTGAAAGTGCGCTCAACATACCCCCACGCAGGTGGGGAGTTACCGCCCAATTCCGCCAGGCCTTTAGCCTGAGCTCCGGGGCCCGGCACTGCCTGGAATGTCAGAGCGTGGTCGAGGGGTCGGAGGCCACGGCAGCCACCGAGGTGCTCAGCAGCAACACGCTGCTCTTTTGCACGTGCGTGGAAGGGAACCTGAATATGGCCGGCTACATCTCTGAAACACATTCTGGATGAAATTATGGGGTCAACTCTCGAGGCCACTTCCCTCATTTTCCTTGCAGAGGAAAGTGCGAGGCCGCGTACGCAATGAAGCGGAGCGGCGGCGCCATCCGCCGAGCCCTCTTTCAAATTGGAGCGCGGCGTGTGCACCATCCCCAGCTGCCGCCTCGACTGCCACGCGCTCGTCAAGCGCTTGCAGACAATTGAAAAGGGCACCCTTGGGTGCGTGGACTGCGTGGCACCTGTCCCGAGCCGTGGCCCTGGCAGCAGCCATGTGCATGTGTCAATGTGTTCACTTGGATCGTGTGCAGGTGGGAGTCCAAGCGGACAGAGCTGGTCAGAGCAGCTGCCCCGGCGTTTGCGCGGCACGGCAACAAGGCCCTTCTCATGCGGCTCGTGCACTTTGCTGTTGAAGGCAATGCCTGGCACGCAGACCACATCGTTCCGGTATACCAAGTAAGCGCAGAGAAACTTGGGGTAAGAGCCTTGCAGCGATCAAGAGATTGGGAGTTCACACACACAGTTCCTTTTGCAATGACAGGGAGGCGGCGGCTGCGGCCTGGAAAACTTTCGGACCTTGTGTGTCGTGTGCCACAAGCAGCAGACAGCCCTGCAAGCGACGGAGCGCGCGGCAGAGCGCCGAGCTCTCATGGCCTCAAATTCGCAGGGGTATGTTGTTGCCGTTGGGAATGGCAGTGCTGCATTGACGGCTCCGGTAGAACTGCTGGCGCACTAATCGACACCACTTGCTTCTGATACCCAGGTCTCTCAAAACCAGCATAGCAAAACTTGTGACCAAGGCCAGGCAAGCGATCCCGGCACCGATTGACCTCACGCTTGACATTGACAGTGACGACGAGTTTCAATAGACCCTGAGCGCCACAGTGCATGCATCGTCCTAGGTTTACAAAAATGTCTCTGTCAACGAATCTCTTTCATGGTCAGTTCATTGGGCGCCGGGGATCCACAGCGCCAAAGCCTCGCACGCAGAGGCGACCAGCATCTTCCTTGGTGACCACTGCATTTAGGGAGTGAGGCGGAGATTGATTGGTGAGCCTGCTCTTAATTTTGGGCAAACAACACTTGCGCCATTATATTCCATGTATTGTTGCCCAGGCACTCACGTGGGACCGATTGTGTCAACAAACACGCGCAAAAAGCAAAAAAGCCGCCACCCATTGATGCCACCCACCTTGAGACAGCTGGGCACACCAGCGTGGCCGGTCCACTCTGCCACGACAGATCCGTCGGCCACGCTCCAGGACTTGATGCTTCTGTTGGCGCAGCCGGAGAGGACGTACTTGCCATCAGCTGTGAGACAGGCCTCCTAAAGCCTGCCCGCCCTCGGGGATGTCGCTGGTCACCTTGCGCTCGATGGTGCCCTCAAAGGCGTCCAGGACGTAGATCCTGCCTTCCACGACCGCCAGCAGGAATTTGCCATCCAGGGAGAAGCGCAGCTGGGCAAACACCGCGGCGCTGTTTTTCTCGTCCGCCACCTGTCCAGGGGGTTGGATGTGATCAATGATTGCAGCTGTGCACAGCAAGTACATTCCAAGTACACACCAGTCCTTTGCTCGCTCCTCCTCTCACACCAATTTAATGTTTCTTACCACAAATGCGCTGAATGGCCCTTGCTGGTAGTTGCGGGCATCGTACAGCTTGACGACTCCGCTCTCCGCTCCAACGCAAAACACGAGGCCTTGCTCGTCGTAGGTCACGGTGGGCAGGCCGGGGGTCTGCAGCAGGGCCTGGCAGTAGGGCTGGCGCAGGTCCCAGAGCCGAACCTGCTTGTCCTCCGCGGCGCTCAGAAAGGCATCCGATTTGGGCGACATGCACAGGGTGGTGACCTTGGCTTGATGGCCACGGAAGTAGCGGATATACCGATTGCTGTGGAGGTCATGGTACCGAAGCGCATAGTCTGCTCCCTGCAGTGGTTTGGAAGAGCGTTGATGTGCACTCTGGAAATGCACGACGACAAGGTCTGACCAGACAAGGGCATGCCTGGCAAGGGGCTATGCAGCGAGACACCGCCCACCTTGTTGCTGCTATAGATCACCGAGCTGGGGTCGTGGGTAAAGCACACCGACTTAACGCCATATTTTTTACTCAGCAGGGCCTGCTGAGCTGTCCCGGACTCGGTGTTGTAGAGACGAATGGCATCATCGTCTCCGCCCGTCACCAGCAAGTCGTGCGTCCGGTGAAAGTCTATGGAGTTGATGCGGGATGCGCTGTCCTGCACGAGTATGCGACCAATGTGTTTTTCGTTCCACAAGCTGCAGCTTGAGACAATAGGGAGACGCGACAACGACATGAGCTCGGAGAATGCGTCGCCCACCACTCGCCTTGAACACCCGACCAATGCCGAACGATCTCAGCGCTCCTGGTGTAATCTCCATCGCAATACCATGCTGTAGTCTACTCCTATGGGAAACTGACAAACTTTGTTCTGCAGTTGCGGCCAGGCAAGGGTGCACGCCTCTTCAAAGAAGCCGGACGCAATAGCAGATTTTACTCCCACCCGGCATCCGATCCGGCATCCGAATTTTGGAACCCTGTTCTTGGCCCTCCTCCGTCAACACTATCAGCAGCCTCGATGCGTGTCTGTATGAACGAATCTTCTCAAATGCCACATTTCGTGCTGTCTATTCTGGAGAAGGGGGAACCCAGTGCGCATTCACACGCCGTACGGGAATTGATCGCTGGCGTCGCTGGAGGGGTTCTCAGGGTCCCAGCCCTGCAACGGTGAGAAGTGTGACGGCGGCTAAGAGCTCTGGGCTTAAAAATGCTGACCTACACCATTCCATCGAGTTTTGTTTTTGTGCACGTGGCAAGCTTTCAGACCCTCATGCCGTACCTTGGCGATAGCAGGGCGCTCTGCTCGCTGGCCGTCGCGACTTGCAACCCTCGAGGGCTTCACGCGCTTGACTGGCACTGCCACAGAGTAGATGGTGCCTAGCTCGGGATCCGTGGAGAGGTTGACCTGTGCGTGGTGTAGGCGAAGAGTCTTGATTGCTGAAAGGGTTAGCATGCAAAGCGGGCTTGCGCTCGAGGAAAAACAATCCCCATACAATTTGCAACCCTGTCCTCCAAGGCGTCTCACGACCGTCACGGCACACACCTCGATCTCCTCCTCCGTTTCAATGTCGACATAGTCGGAGACGGCCTTGACAATGGATTCCCGCATGTGGCTCAGGCTGGCAGGCGTGATGCCGCACCTGCGTGGGTCCAGAAACCTTGCGAGTGAGCAGGCTAGCCCCAAACAATGTGTGCGCAATCCACCAACGCAATGCACGCCAACAAAGCCACCCTCACCACACCTGTCGGCAACGAGGATCATGCGGAGGCGGTTTTTCCCTTCTTCCTTGGGCGTGGAGTCGTTGGGTCGCTCAGGGAAAAAAATGCGCCACGCTGCCATGAACTTTTGCACGATTCCTTGGGGCTCGGGCTGGACGGCCTTGGCTAGAGGCCTGGCAATCGAGCGCAGGTAGCCAACATCGCTCTCGAAGAGCGTCTGTGTGCGGGCCGAGAGGCTGCGTGTCGCAAACGACCGCCGGGCACCGGTGGACCAGACGCCGGGACGAGTCACCTGCACAACTCGATCGAGTCAGTTCTTAAGCCCACAGAGGCGGAGCTCGACACGATCAAGCCCTAAAATATGCCCGCTTACCAAGCTCTTTGTGCACGTCTGGCCGATGGTGGGCAGGCTCGCGGCCTGCATGGCGATTTACTGGTTCGAGGCAGGGCTCGCTCAAGCCTCGGTTCAGGGGCGCAGGCCTTGCCAGTTTCTGAGCTGAACACCGAGTAAATTATTGAATTTTGCACAAGCGAATGGCAAAACGCCTTTGTGTGAGCACCCTCAATTTCTCCGGGCTCTGCCTCCCTCTGTCGGGATAGGCCTTTGAATGACGACAGAATCCGATCCCGATGTGATGTGAAGCCATGGAATGGTTCGGCTATAGAGCTGTAAAGGTCGAGACCCGGCCACGATTCTTTCTTTGAGCACGCGTGTCGTCTTCTGTACGACCTTACAAGTCGCGACTACCGAAATCTGATTGACTCCAGAAGTCTACCATGCCGGTACGCTTGCCGCGCTATGTGGGATAGTGCCTTCACCGATAACTACTAGCATTGCCCACTCTTGCCTCCGCACGGAATCTCCGCATTGGAACACCTATCGCTCCCAAACGTTGCAGACATTTTTGCTATTTGTAAAGGCGGAGCTGGAGAACGTTGAAAGCATTTCTCTTCCCGATGATGCGTCCTATACCCTAACAGTGAGTGTGCTTGGATTATCAGAGCCCATTCAATGTTATGCAAACCGGTTGCAAGTATGCATGGAACGGCTCTTTGCAATGCCTCAATACCTCTTGATACTTTATTTTTCGATGTTCAGGTGAAGGACAGCACTGGCGATGACACCCGCGAAGGGGTTGTCGTCTCCCCGCTCGAAGAAGTGGAACTGTCTGGAAGCCGTGGCGTGGTAAATTTTGCCATGAAATGGTCTAGGGATGCAAGGCACGAAGCCAGCTTGAATGTGCAGCAGATCAAGGGCGTGACTCGCCAATACTCTGCGAGCGATGTGGGGTCCTATGTCCCCATTGCGGCATTTGAGTGTCGCGGTCTCGAGCCTATTGACTGGCAGCCCGGGGTACGTGGGGTAGGTGGTGGGGATGCAGAAGCCCATGTGCGGAGATAATTTGTATTCTTTTGCATTTTAGGCATTCTTGACCATGCTGAGTCCCCCCTTTCAACATTCAACCAATCGCGCTTGCAGGAAAACTTTATCGTCACGGGCCTTGGAAAGACTGTCTGGGAAGAGGTCGACCTTTCTGCGGGGGAGTGGGCAGACTACGACGAGGACACGCAAGAATCCGTGAGCATCATGGAGCTATCTTGGAAATTTGAGGCCTACCGGCCGAAAAAGTGAGCAGCTGATAGAGAGTCCCGCAGAGCTGCTCCGCAAAGCGAGTGTCCTTGGGCATGTACAAATTTGCATTTATAAATATACAGACTCGATTGTTGTGTGTACATCGAATCTCCAAACAAGAGCTGATGCCAGGGAATCAACCAAAAGACCATGTGCACCCGGCGCCCAGTTTCCGGGGCGAGCGCAAATGACGTCCATGCAGAATGACGACAGTGGGCCAGCTCAAATCCAGGCTTCGCCGCTGCTGAGGAGTGCATACACAAATCCAGGAACAGATCGCATCATCTGCATGGGTATGGTCCTGCCCGGTTGATCGCCAGGCCGCATCGCGCCGCGCACAGTCCTGTCGCACAAGTGATCCTGGGCCCCGGTGGCGAGATGAACGGCCTTGCCAGCGCCCGGGCTAGGCCCGCGGCCCGCAAGATGGTCATTAAGCCCCTTAAATCACGCCCGGAGCTGCCGTCTGACTACGAGGACAGGGCCTGGGCGGACTTGGAGGGCGCCGTGCTGGCGGTGCAGCGTGCGGAGCCCGCCAAGCTGGGGCTGGAGGAGCTGTACCGCCACGTGGAGACGCTGTGCCAGAACGGCAAGGGCTCGAGCCTCTGGTCTCGCCTCCTCAATCTCTTGGTCTGGCACGCGGGCGAGGTGACCAAGGGCCTGGCCTCCAACCTGGGCCCGACGCCCGGGGCGTTCCTGGAGACCCTGGGCAGCGTCTGGGGGGCCTACTCCTCCCAGCTCCTCCTCACCCGCCAGATCTTTCTGTACCTGGACCGCACCTACGTGCTCCCAAAGAGCGGCGAGCGCTCCATCTACGACGCGGGCCTGCGCGCCCTGCGCGCCTCGCTGGACGCGCACCCGGTGGTGGTCAAGCGCACCGTGGACGGGCTGCTGGAGCTGGTGGAGTCGGACCGCAACGGCGCTGCGGCGGATCGCGGTCTGGCCGCGCAGCTGGTGCGCGCGCTGGTGGGCCTGGAGCTGTACGACCCGGTGCTCCAGCGCCCGCTCCTGGAGCGCACGCTCGGGTTCTACGGCGAGGAGGGCCGGCGGCTGGCCGGCGAGCTGGACGTGCCGGCCTACCTCCGGCACGTGGAGCGCCGGCTGGAGGAGGAGGCCCAGCGCTGCGACGCCTACCTGACCCCCGACGCGCGCCGCCTGCTGGTGTCGGCCGTCGAGGCCGGGCTGCTGGAGGCGCACGTCGCCTCGCTGCTCGAGCGGGGCCTGGGCCTGATGCTGGAGCAGAACCAGACGGAGGAGCTGGCGCGCGCCTACCGCCTGTGCTCCCAGATCGGCGCGCAGGAGGACCTCCGCGTCGCGTTCAAGGACCTGGTCAGGAGCACCGGCCAGAGCCGCGTGCGGGACGAGGCGCGCGACGCCGAGCTGGTCGCCGACCTCCTGGCCATGCGCGATCGCCTGGAGAACGTCATCTCCGTCTCCTTTGCTGGCAACGAGAGCTTTTCGCTGGCCCTCAAGGAGGCGTTTGAGTCGTTTGTCAACCAGCGACAGAGCAAGCCGGCCGAGCTGATTGCCAAGCACATTGACGGCCTCATGCGCGGCCAGGGCCGGGGAGGCAAGGGCGGCGACGACCTGGACGCCTCTCTCCACGCCGTCTTTGTCCTGTTCCGATACATCCAGGCGAGTAATGGAGGCTGCGGGTGGGTGGGGTGCTTCCTTGGGGCTGGTTGTTGTTGTCGGGTTGAAATAATAGTTGTGTCGTGAAGGAGGGAGCGTCCTCGAGCGTGTGCTCGTATTCCCGCGCGCATTTAGGTGAGCAACCAATCGCATACACCGCCGCCATCTCCACCTGCCACTCACATGCCCCCCCCCCTTCACACCCTACATCGCGCAGGGCAAGGACGTGTTTGAGGCGTTTTACAAAAAGGACCTGGCCAAGCGCCTGCTGCTCAACCGCAGCGTCTCGATCGACGCGGAAAAGGCCTGCATCGCCAGGCTCAAAGCCGAGTGCGGGGCGCAGTTCACGACCAAGCTGGAGGGCATGTTCAAGGACGTGGAGCTGTCGCAGGACGTCATCGCCGGCTTCCGCGAGAGCGCGGAGAAGCGCGCGGCGGCGGCGGCCGGCGCGGCGGTGTCGGAGATGAGCGCGCACGTGCTGACCCTGGGCTTCTGGCCCTCCTACCCGGCGGCCGAGTGCGAGCTGCCGCTGGCCCTGGCGGACGCGCAGCAGGCGTTCAGCGACTTTTACCTGCGCAAGCACTCGGGGCGCCGCCTGGCCTGGTACAACTCGCTGGGCACGTGCGTGCTGCGCGTGAGCTTCCGGGCCGGCCCCAAGGAGCTGCTGCTCTCCCTCTTCCAGGCCGTGGTGATGCTGCAGTTTGAGGAGGGCGTGGAGGCGCTGTCGCTGCGCGACCTGGCGGCGGCCACGCGCATCGAGGACGTCGAGCTGCGGCGCACGCTGCAGTCGCTGGCCTGCGGGCGCGAGCGCGTGCTGCGCAAGGCGCCCATGAGCCGCGACGTGGGCGACGACGACGTCTTCTTCTTCAACGAGGGCTACACCAGCAAGCTCTTCCGCGTGCGCGTCAACACCATCCAGGCGCGCGAGTCGGCCGAGGAGAACACGCGGACGAACGACCAGGTACTGCAGGACCGGCAGTACCAGATCGACGCCGCCATCGTCCGCGTCATGAAGACGCGCAAGATGCTCAGCCACAAGCTGCTGGTCAACCAGCTCATGACCCAGCTCAAGTTCCCCCTCAAGACGGTGCGGAGTGTGGGTGGGTGGGTGGGTGGGGGTGCGGATTTGGACGCACGGGGTGATGGACTCGCTTTTGTGGCTGTTGGGTAATGTCATGCATCCTGCATCACGCCCATCCAAACATTCCCAACCCCTCCCCAAATCTCTGTGCAGAGCGACTTGAAGAAGAGGATAGAGTCCCTCATCGAGCGCGAGTACCTGGAGCGGGACCCGCGCGACCCCAACATCTACAACTACCTCGCCTGAGGGGCATCTCTTTGTCTTGTCTCCAGATGCACGTTTCATGATGCATGGGTGCGCATCCCTGTAACTCTCCCCTGCAATACCACTTTATGGATGAACCATCTAGGCCATCTACTCACGCAATCAATCGTCTATTGCCGCCTTACATTCTGAATATCAGCCAGAATGGGACCGCAAAGCGTATCAAAAAAAGGGGAGCGAGCGTAACGAGAAGGAAAAGGGTACTATACGGCAGACAGTGGTACCGGGGATTTCTCGCTCACAGGTACGCAAGGCAAGGTGTGGGGAGATGCAATGGCACACAGCAGCGGGAAACGAGCTGTTGGGGCGGGGAGGAGAGGGGCGACGACACCGCGACTGGAGTCGCTGATCGCCTTTGATTGCTCCCTTCCCACCCATCACCAATATCCAACTCATCGCTTAGTCGACCTCCTCGATCTTGGGGCCGGGGCCCGCGGCCTCCGGGGGCGGGGCGCCGGCGCCGGCGGCCCTCCGGGGGCGGGGCGCCGCCCGCGGCGTAGAGCTTGCTGATGATGGGGCTGCACACGCCCTCCAGCTCCTCGCGCTGGTGCGTGATCTCCTCCTCCTCGGCCAGCTGGTTGCTGTCCAGCCACTCGACGGCCTTGTCGATGGCGGCCTCCATCTTGGCCTTGTCGTCGGCGTCCAGCTTGTCGGCCACGGCGCTCTCCTTGATGGTGTTGCGCATGGAGTAGGCGTAGTTCTCGAGGCCGTTGCGCGCCTCGACGCGCTTCTGGTGCGCCTCGTCCTCGTCCTTGTACTTCTCCGCCTCCTGCACCATGCGCTCGATCTCCTCCTTGGACAGGCGGCCCTTGTCGTTGGTGATGGTGATCTTGTTCTTGTTGCCCGTGGTCTTGTCCTCGGCGCTCACGTTCAGGATGCCGTTGGCGTCCACGTCAAAGGTGACCGTGATCTGCGGCACGCCGCGCGGCGCGGGCGGGATGCCCGTCAGCTCAAACTTGCCCAGCAGGTTGTTGTCCTTGGTGCGCGTGCGCTCGCCCTCGTACACCTGGATCAGCACGCCCGGCTGGTTGTCGGAGTAGGTGCTGAACACCTGCTCCTTCTTGGTCGGGATGGTGGTGTTGCGCGGGATGAGCGTGGTCATCACGCCGCCCGCCGTCTCCAGACCCAGCGACAGCGGGATCACGTCCAGCAGCAGCAGGTCCTGCACCTTCTCGTGCGTCTCGCCGTTGAGGATGGCCGCCTGCACCGCCGCGCCGTAGGCCACGGCCTCGTCGGGGTTGATGCTCTTGCACAGCTCCTTGCCGTTGAAGAAGTCCTGCAGCAGCGACTGCACCTTGGGGATGCGCGTGGAGCCGCCGACCAGCACCACCTCGTGGATCTGGCCCTTGTCCATCTTGGCGTCGCGGATGACCTTCTCCACGGGGTCCATGCACTTGCGGAAGAGGTCCATGTTGAGCTCCTCGAAGCGCGCGCGCGTGATGGCGCTGTAGAAGTCGATGCCCTCGTACAGGGAGTCGATCTCGATGCTCGCCTGGGTGGAGCTGGACAGCGTGCGCTTGGCGCGCTCGCAGGCGGTGCGCAGGCGGCGCAGCGCGCGCGGGTTGCCGCTGATGTCCTTCTTGTTCTTCCGCTTGAACTCCTGGACGAAGAAGTTGACCAGGCGGTTGTCAAAGTCCTCGCCGCCCAGGTGCGTGTCGCCGGCCGTGGCCTTGACCTCGAAGATGCCCTCCTCGATGGTCAGCAGGGACACATCAAAGGTGCCGCCGCCCAGGTCGAAGATGAGCACGTTCTGCTCGCCCGTGGTGGCGTGCTTCTTGTCCAGGCCGTAGGCGATGGCCGCGGCCGTGGGCTCGTTGATGATGCGCATGACGTCCAGGCCCGCGATCACGCCGGCGTCCTTGGTCGCCTGGCGCTGGGAGTCGTTGAAGTAGGCCGGGACGGTGATGACCGCCTTCTTGACCTCCTTGTCCGCGCCGACAAAGGCCTGCGCCACCTCGCGCATCTTGACCAGGACCATGGAGGAGATCTCCTCCGCGGAGAAGGTCTTGGTCTCGCCCTTGTACTGCACCTGGATCATGGGCTTGTCGGCGGGGCCGGCAATCACCTTGAAGGGCCAGTGGGAGATGTCGTGCTGGATGCTGGGGTCGTTGAACTTGCGGCCGATCAGGCGCTTGGCGTCGAACACGGTGTTGATGGGGTTCATGGCCACCTGGTTCTTGGCGGCATCGCCGATCAGGCGCTCCGTGTCCGTGAAGGCCACGTACGAGGGGGTGGTGCGGTTACCCTGCTCGTTGGGGATGATCTCCACGCGGTCATGTTGCCTGCAAGAACGGGGTTGGAAAAGGGTGAGCACGGCGCCGACGCGTATTCAGCAGGTTCTCGAAGCGCCCACCACGCTGCCGGCGGGGGATCAGCCCGGGCCCTCCACTCACCAGATACCGACGCAGGAGTAGGTTGTGCCCAGATCACTGCACGCGGAGAGACATTGAGAGGTGGTGAGTCGACAGAATGCTGGCACAGGTGCATGCTTGACGGGCCACACTCGCGAGCCATCCACACTCACATTCCGATGGCCGGAGTCTTCGCCATGTTGTCTTCTCGTTAGCTGCTTAAAACGAGGGTAGAATACGAGTATCGCGTATTGGTCAAGAATTGTAGACAATGTGGAGGTTGGGGTGGCGCCTGGCCGCTTGTTAATACCTTCGAGCAGAAGCTTCCATAGCGGCCTGAGAAGCCCGGTCGGCGGGCGACCAGATATTGTCCCCGGATATTTGACTTTCGCGAGGTCGCTGGAATGCGGTGGAGGCTTCGAAAATCGCCCGACAGGTTTTCGATGGATGGACTCCCGATCACATTGCGAACAGAGGCAGGTCGGTCGAGCTTGCTGTGCGCGACCGGTGTGGTGCGGCGAGGGCTGACCGACTGGCTGCGTGCGGCGGCTTCTGCCGCCAGCGGGGTCTGGCTGCGTGACAAGTCTGGATCGTGAGGTCGTAACAGGACGAGCATGTAGCTAAATTTTCTCGCACTTTTCGAATGCTCATCGTTGTACGGGCCCAACATGATGAGGAAACAAAACAGAGTGTGTCTGTTGCACGCACAAGATGCGACGGCGTGTGCCGGGGCAGGGCGCAGTGTGAACGCAAAGGCAGATGATGAGTAGACAGTGCCGAGTCGGTAGCTCAGAAAAGGGTGCCGCACATCATAGGGGACTCCAGTGAGCTCCAGCAGCACGCGCTGGCGCTTGAAACCTCCTAGAGGGCCCCCTCTGCGAGGAGGTCGCGAATGAAGCCGATGCGGCGGAGGGCAATGGCGTTCACGTCGTCTGCGGCCGCGCTCAGACCCGAGGCCGCCGCGGCGCCGAGCGCGTCGCCCGCCGCGTGCAGCTTGTCCGGAAGAGGCGGGAAAAATACGTCTGCGAGGACCACCGCCAGCGCGGCCGGCGCCAGCCCGCTCTGCTCGGTGCACTGCTCGTCCAACGCCATGGCAAACAGCTTGAGCACTCGATCAAGGAGCTCCCGCCGGACGCCCGTCAGCGACCCCCGCACCACTTCTCCTGGGGTCGAGGGCTGCAAGAGAAGGGGTTGTGTTATTATTAAGGAGGCAGACGGTGCCGAGGTTGAAAGGAAACCAGCGTGTGTGTGTCATGCACCTGGACCGTGAGGGAAACCCCTCACTACCTTCATCTGCTGACCGCCATCCACGCACACAACCCCCCACCCAGCACAAGCACAATCGTCTCACCGAAGAGTACGAGGCAATGTCGCAGAGGGCCTTGGCGCCCTCGGGCAGCACCGGCTCCGGCAGCGCCGCCAGCGTGGCCAGGAGCGCCGTCGCCAGCTCGCGCGGGCCCACCCCCTCGGGCCAGGCCCGGCTGCCACGCTCCAGCGCGTCGCGCACGAGGCGCACGCTGGGGTCCGGGTTCGGTGAGCCGGGCAGGATGGTCGCCGTGTCCACCAGGAAGATGCCCGGCTCCATCAGCGCCTCGGGGCGCGACAGCTCGTCGAGCAGGCGGGTCAGCTCCCACGGGATGCCCGGCGACCGCGCCTGGGCGCCGCCTGCCTCCGGCACAGCCGCTGGGGGGAGGGACCGGGTCCGCCTGTTGCGCGGCGACCTCGGCGGGTTCGCCCGCCGGACTCGATTCGTCGCCTGCCGCCGCCTCCTCGTCCCCGGCTCCGGCGTCGGGGCCTTCGGGCACGACCGTGCTGACGGCCGTCTCTGCGACGCTGGCGGCGCCCAGGGACGACCGGCTCACCGAGGCGTCGCGGCTCCCCGCGGCCCTCTCCGCCTCGGGCTGGGCACGCCAGAGGCTCGCGACCGGCAGCGGCGTGCGCTGCTCCAAGGTCGAGAGACCCAGCCCCATCCAGCTCGGCCGGAACTCTGCCGAGACGGCAAGGAACATGTCGTTCCCGCCCTTGACGCGGAGGACCAGGATGCTCTCCAGCGGGCAGCTCCCCCGGCGCAGCGCCGAGGGCGCCGCCGAGGCCACGAGCCTGTCCGCGCACCCGCCCGGTCCGCCCGTCACCAGCGCCCGCACGGTCAGCGTCAGCTTGCCCCCGACCGGCACCGTGCCCTGCCGCGTGAGAACAGAGTTGTGACATGGGTGCTGCCAAGCTTCTCGGTCCAATCCAAAGGCGATGATGCACCAAATTCACGGGAAAGACCATCTGGTGGCCACCGCGCAGAATTGCCTACAAGCCCTGTCTGAGTCACGAAAAGAAATCCCTCACTCCTCTTCCCCATGCCAACACAGCCGCCCACAAAGACTAGCACTCACCTCGGCGGGCGTGATGCAGAGCCAGGCCGGCAGCGGTTGCCCCATCAGGTCAGGCATCACGCGGTAGGCGGCCGGGGTCTGGCCCTCGTTCCGCAGCGACACCGTCACCTCGCGCGGCGCGTCGTACTCGAGCGCGCCCACGTGGACGGCCGGCGGCGCCAGCTGGCAGTGCGGCGTGGCCGCCATCTCCTTGGCGTCCACCAGCCGTCGCGCGATGTCGATGGAGGCGTCCACCTCGTGGCGCAGGTACTCGATGCCGCGCACGATGAAGGCGGCCGAGACGGGGCGGTGGTCGGAGAGGTGGATGCCCTCGGCCATGCCGTAGGTCGCCTGGTGGACGTCCGCCGGCGAGCGCGAGCGGTAGAGGATGCGGTCCGTCCAGGCCGGCAGGCGCGGCCGCTCGGGCGGGCCCGCCGTGGCGGCCGCCACCGCCGCCGCGTGCGCCGCGGGAAGGGCCCTCGCGCTCCTCCGCCTGCGCCGAGGCGGCCAGCGGGCCGGGCGGCGGCTGCGCGTCCCCGGCGGGCCACTCGGCGCCCAGGTAGTAGGCCGTGCCGCGCTTGAACTTGAACGTGGGCGCAAAGCGGATGGGCGCCTCCACCCAGCCCGCAAAGGCCGCGCCCGAGGCCATGGCCGCCCGCAGCTGGTCGCGCTCCAGCAGCGAGTCCAGCTCGCGGCGCCGGATCTTCTCCACCACGGTGCGCGCGTGCACCGGCAGGCGCAGGCGGTAGTTGAGGTCGCCCATCCAGAAGACGTGCTGGGTGGAGAGGATGTCCCCGCTGGTGCCCCACCGGCCGTCGGCCGCGGGCGTCGCTGGCGGCAGGCCCAGCGTCTGCGCGCCGGCCAGCGCCTCGGTGAACAGGCCCCGCCGCACGATCTCCTGGTAGTCGTAGTGGCGCTTGGCCTCGTCGCCCGGAGCCTCGCCTGGGCAATTATTGGCGATGGGGGGGTATACATGTTTTTAGGAAAGGCGGCTGGTAGGAACACACGTCTCCTCCACTACACAGTGGCACAACACCCAGTTGATGCTGCAACATTCCCGCCACCCACCAGAGGACAGATGGGCAGAGACGAAGCAGATGCCTGTGTCAAAGACCCTCATCCGCGCAGCCACCGCGCCTGCAGGTGTCGGTGCGGAGCGAGTTCCTCAGCAAGCACAACATGCGATACCTGCGCCTTCCGACCCTTTACAACATGCATCACCGACCACCCCCCACGCACCCTTGTTCCCTAAATAGCCCATCATTCCAGTGGCCACCGCGAGGGTCTGCACCTCCGGAAATGTGCTCCACAAAGGCATTCCGGGCCCAGATTGTGAGGTAGACGCCCACGAGCTGCCGCGAGGTCACCTGCGCGGTCCGGGAGGTGCTCGGGCTGGTTGAGGACGTACTTTGACTGGAAACACATATCAGCAACCTAGTCCGCCCTGATTATTTCGCCCCAATGTACCTGTACAAACACCGATGGGTCGCCGTCGATGCTGATGTCCAGCGCCTCATCACCAGACATGTACTCTGAGCCTTCGGACGACAGGGCCGGGGAGAGGAAGCGACGGCTGCCCCGTGGGCTGAGCGCCTGCGCGGCCCCGTCGACAATGTCTGCAGAGCTTGGCGTGGCCCCCGGCGGCTCGCTGGGGGAGGCGGACCCGCTCTCGCCGGGCGGGAGGCCCTCGACCTGCGCGTCCGGGCTGGCGGCCTCGTCGAGCTCGGCGCTCGACTGCGGCGTGTGCTGGTGAGACCGCTCCAGCTCGCCGTTGAGCACCTGCGCGATGGCCGCGTCCCAGCGTGCGGCGTTCTCCGTCCCCCCGCCCAAGACCACGTTGGCCGCGCTCAGAGGCACCGCCTCCTGGATTGAGATGGGTGCGGACTGTTCAGCAGACTGCAACGCAAGTATTTTCTGTACGTACTCCGGCTGGCAAAGCACTCGTGCCATGCAGCACCGCAACAGATGCTGGGCCAGCATCCTAGGTCACTCCACCGACCTGTAGCGCGACCGCAACAATGTCGGCGTGCCGGCCACCTCCCAGCCACTCGGTGAGGACAGTCCCGGGGCCGGGCAGCTGCCCATTCACATTGTATGTCCCCGTCTGTGTAGGCGTGGCAGGTAGAGGAGTGAGCTCTGACGCGCTACCATCAATCGTCCAAACAGCATCACCCCGACTCGCCCAGTGCCTCTCACAAAGATCTTGATGTCTCGCGCCGCCGTGTACGTCTCGGACGGGAGACGCAAAAACTCCTCCCGCACCGCCGCGGACCGAGCATTTGCCAGCAGGTAGAGCAGCAGGGGGTCGGCGGGCGTGCTCTGAGCCACTGGCTCCGCGGCCGGCGCATCTTCCGGCGGCCTCAGCTGCGCCTCTGCAAGAGTGTGCACGACAGGTCGTCAGAAGCAGCGCGTTTCCCACATGCTACCCCACCACCTGGCCCCGCAGCTGCGCCTGGTCCAGGTTCAATACTCTATAACCGCCTCACCGCTGGCCCTCCGGCGGAGCTGCCCAATTCCGTCATTGACCTGAAGCGAGGTGGCGAGCGCACAAACTGACGTGAACACGTACTATCCAATTTCATTCGAAAAACTTCCTGTCGGGGCAGCGCGCGGTAATGCTGGGCGATCGAGACCAACTCCCAGCCAACACTTACGGCGCGACCGAGGGACTGCCTCATACCATCTTCTACACGCTGGATCCCCGCTCAAGCCGCATCCTGGTGCAATAAGCAAACTAAAGAAATTCGACCCCTAATGCGTAAAGCTGTCAAAGGGAGCCTGCGATCAGCTCTAGCCTGGTCGACGCGGGTCCCAACCCAGATCGAAGGCGAGGGCCGATCAGGGCCGAGGAGATGCGGCTCAGGGCGGGGGCAGGCCACGTCCCCGGTCCAAACACAGGAGGCCCGACACACGGTTTCAGCCAAAAGCATCGGTCATCTCGAAGATTGGCCACTTCAAGTGGTCTCTGACAGATCATCGGCTGCCTCCTGGCTCCTGCAGGAGCGCAGACAGGCCTTTTACTGGGAGCGAGTAGCCCACCCCTCGACGTTCGAGGCGATTGGACGGTCCGCGTGTCGGCGGTGGCTCCGACGCGGCCGTCACAATGCAAAATGATGCTGTTGTAACGAGCAAGAGCCTCGATGTCTGGCTGGAGAAGCTGCAGAACAGCCAGTACCTGGCCGAGGAGGAGCTCAAGGCGCTGTGCGACATGGTGAAGGAGATTCTGGTGGAGGAGTCCAACGTGCAGCCCGTCAACACCCCCGTGACGGTACGATTTCCCGGCGACTGCATCGCGCGAGCCCGACTGTGCGGTTCCGGGTCGCGATGGCGACGTGGTGCCCACCCTCCCCGCCCCCCACCGAGCAGGTGTGCGGCGACATCCACGGCCAGTTCCACGACCTACTCAAGCTGTTTGAGACGGGCGGCCAGGTACCCGAGACCAACTACATCTTCATGGGCGACTTTGTGGACCGAGGTTACAACTCCCTGGAGGTGTTTACCCTCCTCATGCTGCTCAAGGCTCGCTGGCCCGCGCACGTGACGCTGCTGCGTGGCAACCACGAGTCACGGCAGATCACTCAAGTGTAAGGGTTGTGTGTAGGTGGAGTGTTGTTAGGTTGGAGGATTGGCACTGTATGTGCCAATCGGAGGCTGCGAGAGCGGATTCTATCATTGAGCAGTGTCGTGTGCCATGAGGGCAGCCATTGCTTAGACGCCCTTGAAAAGGGAACGCGAACTCGTCTGATGCATACTGGCCCACTTGCACACAATCCTGTGTGCCCTCATCATTATGAATTACCTCCCTCTCCGCCAAACCCACCCCTCAGGTATGGCTTCTACGACGAGTGCCAGCGCAAGTACGGCAACGCCAATGCCTGGCGTTACTGCACAGAAGTCTTTGACTTTCTCACGCTGTCGGTGCGTCTGCGGGAGTGTGGTGCTATTGGTGTGTGTCCACTGTGCAGGCCACCTGTCCAAAAATCTGATCAAAATAAAATCCCCCCCCCCCCCCCACATCTACCCAGGCCATTATCGATGGCCGCATCCTGTGTGTGCACGCGGGCCTGTCGCCCGACATCCGGACCCTGGACCAGATCCGGGTGATCGATCGCGTGTGCGAGATCCCGCACGAGGGGCCCTTCTGCGACCTGATGTGGTCCGACCCGGAGGACATTGACGCGTGGGCCGTGTCGCCGCGCGGGGCCGGCTGGCTGTTTGGCGGCAAGGTTACCACCGAGTTCAACCAAATAAACGGGCTGGAGCTCATCTGCCGCGCGCACCAGCTCGTCCAGGAGGGCCTCAAGTACATGTTTGCCGACAAGTCCCTGGTGACCGTCTGGTCCGCGCCCAACTACTGCTACCGCTGCGGCAACGTGGCGTCCATCCTCTCCTTTGACGACAAGCTGGAGCGCGTGGTCAAGTACTTTACGGAGACGGAGGAGAACAGCAACATGATGGCCCCCCGCGCGGCCGTGCCCTACTTTCTCTGAGTCCCGGGGCGGGCCCTCCGAAACGCCGGACCGACGGGCCCGCCTGGCCGGACGGCGGGCGACGCCCGCTCTCAACTCATCTCGCTCTTCTAAATTTTGGTACACCATCTACCTTTGTAATTTGTGTTTTTCGTACCATAAAGGCGGTCAGAACAGGGTGCGCGGGGGCTCGACACGGGGCGGCATGTCGCTCCGGACGATAGTCAACCGGCCCATACACCGGCCTCTAAGCTCGTTCAAACCCCGTCGCAGGAAGGCGTCATGGACTGCAGACACGGCATTGCATGCAGGTGGACGCCCATCGCGCTGGGATGGGCAGCGGTGTGGATCACCCTTGGGGGCCTGGCCTCCCTCCAAGCCCTCTGTTGGAACACCGGGGTGGCCGGCACCAACAGCCGCAAGCTGCTCGAGGAGAGCGACACCCTGCCCGTGCTGGGGGCGCTCATTGCCTCCTGCGGCAAGACGTACCGCTTCCAGTGGTGGGGCTGGGCCCTCCAGGTCGCCTACATGGCTATTACCACCGGTCTGGCGGTCAAAGCGGTCAACGTTCAGGGTCTTCACCACGTTGGCACTGTCTCCACCGCCCTCGCCATCATCTACGCCAATGACACCCTCAAGGTGATTGGATACATGCAGTTGATTGTTGGAGAATTTTAGGAAATAATTGCAATGCGGATACCTTTTTCCGTGTTTATTCCTGGAACCTTGCGTCGGTCAGCTCATGGTCATTTGAACAATATCGCTGGCACCTTCATCCCGGCTCATAAGAAAATTCAAGCTCCTCCCATCCATTTCCCGATACACAGGCGGTTGACGATGCCGGTGGCGTGCTGTACTCCCGTCTGACTACCACCTTTATCGGTTTCATGCTCATCGCCCTTTCCAACCTTCTGGTATGTGCTGGGGATATTGGGCGAATTATCTAGGTGAGTTACAGTAAGAACATGGATGGCGAATGCCTCCCACATTGCCGTCCCTGCAGGGTTTCCTCAGCCTGGACTGCTTCACCACCATCTGCAATCGGAAGCCAGCTGCGTGCGGCGTCGTGAGCAAGGCCGCAGCCACCGAGGCGCCCGCTGCGTCCGAGGTGCTCGCCACAGCTGCCTGAAAGCGGCAGTGCGGCGGCGCCTGGCTCCAGAGCATGCAACCCCAGTGCGCATGATCATAGATTTCACGATTGACTGGTTTCACACAGGCTATATCAGTCACAAAGAACCTAGAATCTTTCATTCCACTTGTAAAAGTTGGACACTTGCAGAATCAGACGATAGGACCTTGCTACCATATGAACTTGACTTGGACAGGGAGGTGGGCCACCAAGCATGATACAACAACCCTGAACATAAAGTCCAAATTATTTTATTGCACGCCAAACACACAGTAATGAAGTCCCTATTGTTGTTGCGCGGCAGACGCGGCTCGGGTGACCAGCATCCTCTGCAGCGCAACCGCGGCTTGCATTTTCTGTGGCACGATTTCTTTCAGGAAATCGAGCGACGGCGTCCCTTGAACGGTCTGGGCCACTTCATTGTACGTGAGCGTGCTCTGGCCTCCTGCAAGCATAGATCCAGCTGCTCGTTCTGTCATGGCCTCCAGGAGCAGTTCCTGCAGATTTTGTTGCCGGTGGGACCATGAACAGCGTGTGCAGCAACGCACATCATTAGCATGGGCTGACCACCAGCGCAACCGCTCCTACTCCTCGCCAGACGCCCTTTTCACCATCCAAATACTTTCACCCATTCGCACCGTCGCTTTTGTAATGGCAAAGTAGGCCTCAGCCGAGACGAATTTGACTTCCGCATCCTCCTTGATCAGGGTCCGTACCCGACCCAAGGTGAGGACCTGGGTAGGCGGCCAGGGTGCTCGGTCAGGTCACCGGCTCCCTGACTGCATAATTCACATGCAATGTTGAACGCCACATACCAGTTGAGCTTTGCTTGGTGGGGCCTGGGCTGGCGCACTTGGGGCGGGCCGATTCTCGACCAGTCCCTGGGCTGGCGCCTCTACAAGGGTGGGGGGCGTGCTCGCGGGCTGTTGCGCCTCCATTGCTGACCTGCGCCTTTCTTCTCACAAAACGATGGGATAAAAGGTATCGCAGAGGCCAGTCAGTGGAGCGAGGCCACTTGATATGGCGAAACTTTGTAGCGATCGCATCCATTCGATCAAATCCCGGAGAGCATCAGGTTCATATTGGTGTCCACATTCGGACGTCCAGGATGGCTAGAGACCGAAGGAGATCAGTGGGACATGCCATAGTTGGTCGGAGAGCAACTTAATATTTTTACATCACAAGCTTGAAAGCCTCCCATGGGCCCATGACGATGAGCAATGAAAAGGCGTGCAGGGGTCGGCGACTCCGTCCCGGTGCCTGCTCGGTGGGAGCGCGTGCTGTACAAGCAGCAGCCCTGGCCTGACAATCACACCAGCCCCGCCTTCCTCGCATCCCTCACGATCAATGACAACGTGGCGGTGCGTCAGTTCGCGCCTGTGGTCGTCCAGGCCTGCCCCGTCCTCCAGCACTTGGCAACATTGGTGTTTGTGGGCTGCCAAACCTGCAACCTCTACATGGTGAGCGGGATTGTGTAGTTTTTGAGCAGATGCCAACAGTTATTATCTTGCTGGCATCTGCCGCAATAATTGGGATTCGCAACCGATGCGGCCGTGAGCAGTGGTGCCAAGTGTTGTGGGGATTCGGGGCCCATCGCTTGACCTCCTGCCGCCTCTCTCTTGTCGCAGGGCCACCTCTCGGCACAAACGCTCTTGCTGCGCTGCGCATGCTACGCTGCCCTTGGCTGGTGCGCAGTCACCTTTTCGCGCCCCCCGCACGGCCCCAGCGCCTTCCCCTCCGACCCGCGGTCGGCCGCGGCCGCCATGCTGCAGCTGTCCCTGGCAACGGTCCTGCTCTCCCCCCTCTTTGCAACCCTGACGCTGTCCATCTCCAGCGACACGGTGCTGGCCTGCGCCCTGGGCCTGAGCGTCACGCACATGTACCTGGCCGACTACCACCCCCGCCGGCCCGTGGTCGGCCCCGCCGCCTCGGTGCGGGGCAGCCTGGCCCTCGCCGCGGCGCTGGGCGCCGCCATCCTCGTCGCCAGCCGCCTGCCCTCGGTCCTCGCGGTCGCCGGCGCAGCAGCTCCTCTCCCTCCTGGCCTTTGTCCTCTGGCCCTACGGCTGCCAGCAGATCCGGCTGGCGGGCCCCAGGGCGGATCTGGCGCTCACGCTGCTCATGGCCCTGGGGGCGGGCGCCGAGCTGGGCGCGGTGAGCGCCATGCTCGCTGCGCTGTATGCCGCGACGCTCGTGTTTCTGGGCCTGCTGTGCCCGCTCTGGCTCGTACGGGCGCACAAGTTCAAAGCCAAGATCAACGGGCCCTGGGACGAGGCCGTCCCGCGCCTCGGCGAGCGGGGCTGATGAGCCAGGTCTGGCGAGGGGTCGGACCTGGCCTGTTGCATTGGCCCATAGATCCCATTGCCGCGTCTGACTGCGCACGTGGCACCATTTCATTCCCTAGCTGCGCGATTCCCTCGCTGCACTGGCACCATATTATTTATTGATACATAAAGCTCGAATCGGGCTGAACGTAAAGTTTGACAAGTATAATGGTGCAATTTTGCACACGCATTTTTCACACGGCATCGCCTTGGTATTTCAATTACCGGGCCAGGTGTCAGAAGATGGGCTGCGCAAACCCGCAGGCGATGCACACGAGCAAGAGCTTGCCATCAACAGCAGAGGTGTGGTAGCCAGGACGCTCGCCACACCCAGCTTCCCAGTGCGCCTGTGTGGGTGGAGAGGCGGGGTGATCAGTATGAGAGCGAGATAGTTGAGCGCTTGATACGGGTCAAGCTATGGCGCATGCCATCCATCAAGGGCAAGCTTGTCATGCTCCCCCTTTTTCACACACCTGCCACATGCTGGCCAACCGGTCCTTCAAGGCACCCACGGAAGCGATTGGAAAGCGCGCGCCGCATCGGGGGCATGTCACACCGGCCTCCGATGGGGGGCCATCGATCAGGGGATACGTGCAGCAAGGGCATGGGATGGAAGACTGCTGGAGGCTGGCCGGGGTGTCAGGAGGGCCTGAGGAGCAGGCCTCTGCCTCGTCCAACCCTTCTAGATAGGCCAACTCGTCCGCCGGTACGCCCCGCCACAGTTCCTCCTCCAGGGCCTAGCTCGAGAGGATGGGTATTTGGGAGTCGTACTTGAGCGATGAGTCTCAACGCCACAAGCAAGGCGATAAACCATCGTGGATCCAAGACACCCCAGAAGCTATGCATTGCATCGATATCCTATTGCAGCATATTTCCCCTCACCTGCATGAGTTCTTCATACTCTGGGCCAGGAAGGCGGTAGTCATCCGCGCCACTGGACAGACCAGCCGCCTGCTGGGAGGCGACAAGGGCGCTCAGAGACGCTCTGGCATCGTCCTTGGCATGTTGACGACTGGATCGTAGGCTCTCGAGCAGTGTCTGACGATCTCGGCGCACGCGGTCCAGGCAAAGCTGCCGAAGCTGCGATGCCGCAATGCGTGCACAGAGCGTCAATCATATGCATATTCCAGTGCCACACGCTTTAAAGTCATTCTAATACTACGCCCTTCTACCTTGTCTCTTTGCGATTCCCTGGAGGGGGTGTGCTTAATGTTGCGATGCTCCATATGCCATGGCAAAAGCCACGACGCCCCAGGGGCGACAGTCAAACCATTCTACTGCGCGGCATTACACCTGATGAAAGATATGAGTCATGTGCATGGCATTTGCCGCGATAGTCATTGCTCTGCGCAGCTCGTTCAGGTCCGTTCTGGACGCCCCGAATGGTTGCAGATCACTTCGACGCCGTGATCTCGTCCCGCCAGCGATGCACCCATTCGAGCATTTGAACTCCCACTGAGCCCAGCGCTGCCCCAAGGCTCGCGGCCACGAATGCCTTACAGGTCTGGCACAAATTAAAAGTCTATCAACCATTTATATTTTGATCTGGATTTGAACCCCGTGTTCCTCGGGCATCGGTGAATGTAGGCGATCCTTTGCGCAATCATGTCGGAGCAGGTTCCCTCTCTGGATGTGTCCGGCGCGGAGCACGACGCCTTTTCGAGCTGGTTTGCTTCCTTGCCAGATGTATGTGTTGAAAACTTTGCAGTGCGCATTGGCCTGACCTGAGGTGCTCTAGGTGCGCGACTACATAGCGCTCCTGAATGATTCCCCATGTAATGTGCCCAACCCCTGCCCTTGTCGTGCCCTGCGTTTCCAGACGGCCAACCTGGTGAGGCTCTTCGACCGCAAGTCGTGCGTCTCTGTGCACGGCCCAGCAGCGCTGGTGCTCGCGCAGCAGCTGTATGGGAGCACCAGCAAGGCCCGCCCGGCGGGCGGCGATGTGGAGGGCCTCCCCTTTGTGACGCTGAGCTGGGCCTTGCTGCCAAGCGCCCTTCGATTCCTGCTGGTCGACCCCGGCGAGCACAGCGTGGAGCTGTATGAAGGTTCCGGCACTAATTGGACCGTCGCCAAGTACGTACCTGTGACAGGGTGTGTGTGGTCTTGAGTGACAAATGTGTGTGTAGAGTTGTTGCCATCAGACACGACTCCACGATCACCCACCCACCGCTCGCATCGCAGACGCGGATCCCCCGGCCTGCTGCGCGACTTTGAAGGCGAGCTTGCGCGCGCAGGCGACGCCGGGGAGGGTTCGGCCCTGGCAGCGGTCACGCTGGGCAACCTGGAGGGGCTGCGCACCGTGGGCATCGCCTCGGTGGACCCCGCGTCGCACACACTGCTGGCGGCAGAGTTTGCCGACGACGACCGCTTCTGCGTGCTGGAGAGCGCGCTGCTGCAGCTCGGCGTGCGTCGAGTGCTGCGTGGTCCGCGACGAGGGCGGCGCCGACGCGGGCCGGCTCCAGGACGCGCTCGCGCGCTGCGGCGTGGTCGCGGCCCCGCGCCCGCGCGCGCCTTCGCCACCAAGAACCTGGACCTGGACCTGCAGCGCCTGCTGGCGCCGGGGACGCTGGAGCAGCAGCGGCACGTGGTGGAGGGCCGGCACGCGTCCGCGGCCGTGGCGGGCCTGCTGGGCTTTGCCGAGCTGCTGGCCGACGCGGCCGGGCACGGCCGGTACGCGCTGCGCCCGCTGGACCTGGGCAGGTTCATGCGCCTGGACGCGGCGGCGCAGCGCGCGCTGAGCGTGACCCGCGAGCGCGCCGGGGCCGGCGGCTCGAGCGCCGCCGCCGGGCCCGCCTCCGCGGCCTCCTTCTCGCTGTTTGGCCTGCTCGACCGCTGTCGCACCGCCATGGGGAAGCGCCTGCTGCGGCGCTGGCTCAAGCAGCCGCTGCTGGACCTGGAGGAGCTGCGCGGCCGGCACGACGTGGTGGAGGCCCTCGTGCACGACATCGAGCTCCGGCAGGCGCTCCGCGACCTCCACCTGCGCGGCGTGCCGGACCTCGAGGTGCTCGGCCGCAAGCTGGAGCGGCAGCGCGCCACGCTCAGCGACCTCTGCCAAATGTACCGCGCCTCCTCCCGCCTGCCCCTCATCTGCCAGGCCCTGCGGGCGCACGAGGGGCCCCACGCAGAGCTGCTCGTGAACAGGTATGATATGTGCTGGGGGTGCAGTGAGGCGACCTCGGTCGGGTGTGAGTGACCAGCACGTGGCGTTGACAGCAAAGATGGGTAGTCGTCTGTCACTTTTTCTCGCGCACAAACACACATAATAAGCATTATCCAACCTATTTTCTCAACCAGGTTTGCGACGGAGCTGGAGCGGGCACACGACAGCGAGCACCTGGCTCGGTTCGAGGCCCTGTTGGAGACGGCCGTCGACCTGGACCGCATCCCGGACGAGTACCTCATCGCCCCGGGCTACGACGCGGGCCTGCAAGAGGTGGAGTCGGAAAAGGTCGAGTTGGAGGCCAGGATCAAGCAGCTGGCTGAGGAGGCCGCGGCAGATCTGGGCCTCATCCTCGACAAATCCATCAAGTAGGCTTTTTTAAAATGGGGATATTTTTATGGGAGGGGGAAGGGGTGAAATGATGGTGGTTATCCTTATCCTTGCTGGCGACAGCGCAAGGCTTGCAGTGTCTGGCGGATGCTGGTTGATTGACATTGATCAGGGAGGAGCGATCTATGAAACACGCACAAAGTCCCTCGCACAATCACACTCAACGCCGCCCTTCCCAAAACCCCCCCTTCGATACTTCAGGCTTGAATGGCACAAGTTTTCGAACCAGCGCCTGCGGTGCCTGCGCATCACGGCCAAGGAGGAGAAGCTGGTCCGCAAGAAGCTCCAGGCCAAGTACCTGGAGCTGGAGACGCGCAAGGACGGCATCAAGTTCACCAACAAGCCGCTCAAGGCGGCGGCCGAGCGGCTGCAGGCGCTGTCCTGCGAGTACGACAGCCGCCAGGCGGCGCTGGTGGCGCAGGTGGTGTCGGTGGCGGCGACCTTTTGCCCCGTGTGGGAGGGCGTGCGCGGCGTGCTGGCCGAGCTGGACGTGCTGGCCAGCTTTGCGGACGTGGCGGCCTCGGCGCCGAGCCCGTACGTGCGCCCGGTCATGCTGCCGCGCGACGGCGCGGAGCTGGTGCTGGAGGCCTGCCGGCACCCCTGCGTGGAGCTGCAGGAGGGCGTCGACTTTGTGCCCAACGACTGCCGCATGGTGCGCGGCGAGTCCTGGTTCCAGCTCATCACCGGCCCCAACATGGGCGGCAAGTCGACCTTCATCCGCCAGGTCGGCATCGCCGTGCTCCTGGCCCAGGTCGGCAGCTGGGTGCCCTGCGCGCGCGCGGTCATCCCGGCGCGCGACGCCATCTTTGCGCGCGTGGGCGCGGGCGACAGCCAGGCGCGCGGCGTGTCCACCTTCATGGCCGAGATGCTGGAGAGCGCGGCCATCCTCAAGGGCGCCAGCGCGGCCTCCCTCGTCATCGTGGACGAGCTGGGGCGCGGCACCAGCACCTGGGACGGCATGGCCCTGGCCTGGGCCATCTCCGAGCACCTCATGGACGCCGTCGGCTGCCCGACCCTCTTTGCCACCCACTTCCACGAACTCACCGCGCTCCGCGGCGGCGTCGGCGTGAAGAACCTGCACGTCAACGCGGCCATCGACCCGGCCTCTGGCGCGGTCACCATGCTGCATCAGGTATTTGGGGGCGGGGGTGGGAGCTTTGCCTGATAGGACAGGCAAGCTCGCGCAGCCTTTTTAGTAGGCATGCATTTGTGTCCCAAGCACCTCCCTACCATAATGCCACCCCACACCCACTCTCATCCGTGCAACAAACTCTCTCACCCACCTTCCCTCCAACCTCTTGCACATCCCCAGGTCAAGGAAGGCTCGTCAGACAAGTCTTTCGGCATCCACGTCGCAGAGTACGCGCGCTTCCCGGCCAGCGTCGTCGAAAAGGCCAAGAGCAACGCGGCGGCCGCCGCCGCCGCGCGCATTGGTGCAGACGAGCGCGACGGCAAGCGCCAACGGGTCGAGCAGGACGCGGCCATCGAGTCGGCGCTGCTCGAGTTTACAAATCTGCCGCTCAGCGGTAGCGATGCCCAGGAGGCCGCCGACGCCTTGGCGAGCTGGCGGGCCCGCGCCCAGTCCCTCCTGGCCGCTTGACGCCGGCGAATTTGCCGACGCAACTCGCCCTTTCCAACTTGAGTGCGATCTTCCTGCAGTGGATCCGATGTGGGCACTGTCGCCCGGCCCGCTTAGCGGCTTGGCCCGACCTGCACCTGGATCCGACCTTAAAACCTTGCAACCAAATCCCCCCGGGACTCGGCCGCGTACGCCGGACGAGCCGTTGGCGTTCGTAGACGGGATCCAGGCAGCGCAGTGCATAAAAATCGCACACATCGGGGTGGGAGCGCTTAGAAACATGTGTCCGAGGGCAGAGTGGTGACCGTGCCATGGGCGGGCGTCCCATGATGGTCCCGCTCCTCGTTCTGCTGCTGACGGGCGGGCTGGTCCGGGCATCGCCAGCGCCGGAAGCGGCGGAACAGGTCTATGTGTCCAGTGCAGAGGAGCTTTGGCAGGCGTGTACCGATACCTCCGTCCAGGAGGTTGTCATTACAGGTGCGAATGTGCACGCGGGCCCCCGGAGTACGGGCAGCAGGACGATCCGGCGCCATTGTATGCGAAGGCCCAGCCCCGCTCACCGACGTCGCTTCCCGGACCACTTGCAGGGAATATTTCGCTGAATGCCACGAATTGGCCGAGGGGGCAGGTGGTGGAGGTGGAAGGCCGCAACCTGACCCTGCGGTCCGAAGGCGAGTATGAGGAGGTCTTTGCTAAAGCAGTGACGGCGCTTGCGTGGTGCTTGCGAGTGCGAGAGGAGCGCGTGCCTTGTTGCTTTGTTCATTTTTTTGTCCATGAAAGAATGAAAGATGATATTCATGTGCCACAACTATTCTCAGTCATCTCCCTAATAGTAAATCTCCAACCCCTCGCAGGCAACATGAGTTTCAGCACCGAGACGAGGACGCTCACCAAGACCGACATCCCCACGCTGGACTTTGGCGGTCTGTGGCCCGTGTTCATCGTCCGGGCCGAGGGCTGGCTTGCCATGGCAGACCTCTCGCTGGAGGGCTTCACCTCGCCCTACAACGAGGCCGTGGTCGCGGCCAACCTCTCGCGCCCGGCGCTGACCAACACCTTCCCCACCATCCTCATGTCCGCCAACGGCACGCTGGCCTACCACAACGTGGAGATGGCCCTGCTCGTGGGCGACTGCTCCCCCAAGTCGCGGCAGGAGTTTGTTGTCTCCTACACGACTATTTACGGGATGGAGAACATTGGGCTGTTCAACGGTTCCTCCATCTTTGTGGTGGGGTCGCACGTGCTGACCATCCCCATGGCCACCAGCCAGAACGTGCCCATCGAGGGCCAGACCTGCGAGTACCGCATCGACGGGCGCTTTGTCAACTGCGTGCCGGACCCGCTGTCCCCGAGCTACCGGCCCAGTGTGGATCCCAACAGCGACCAGGGCGGCAGCAGCGGCGGCGTCCCCGCCTGGGGCTGGTCCCTGATCGGCCTGGCCGTGGGGATTTTCGTCGGCGGGGTCGTGATCGGGGGCATCTGCTACGCGAGGCGCCGCCAGCGGCGCAGGGCGACCATTGGCATCCTGGCCGAGAGCGGCGTGCAGGACGCCTCGGACAAGCCCGGGCCCGACTGCGAGGCGGGCGGGCACGCCGGCGGCTGGAAGGCCTCGGCGGGCAGCCTGGCGATGACGCGCCAGGGGTCTGCCGAGCCGACCAAGGGCGCGGCGCCGGCGACGCCGAAAACAGCGTCGCCGCAGCTGGCGTCCCCCGTGGCCGCCTCGCCCGCTTCTTCATGTGCACCCACTGCCCCGCTGCGGTCGGCGACCGCGCTGGCGGCGTCGCGCATCCGCGTCAAGTTTGGCGTGCTGGACGACCTGGAGCTGGGCGAGCTGGTGGGACTGGGCGACTACGGCCGCGTCTACCGCGCGCAGTGGCTGGGCGTGCCCGTGGCGGTCAAGGTCGTGGAGTGCAACAGCGCGGCGCTGGCGGTGTCGGTCTGGGAGGGCCTGCTGGCCGCCTCGCTGCACCACCCAAACGTGGTGGCGACCTACCGCATCGGCACGCTGCGCGGCGCGCCGCCGCCCGGGCGTCGGCGTCGTCCTCGTCGCTGGCGCCGCTGCCGCCGCCGCGGTCGAGCAGCGAGGCCGCCCGCCGCCCGCCTCGGCCGACGACTCCATGACCACCACGGTGTCGCGCTCGCTGTCGCTCATGACGACCATGCGCACGGTGGAGGGGTCGCGCCAGGGCTCGCTGGGCGGCGCGGCGGCCGACGCGGCGCCGCTGCTCGAGGGCTCGGCGCTCCCGGGAGCGGGACGGCCTCGGCCGCGTCCTCGCCCCGCGGCCGCCGCCGGAGCGCAGCGCCTCGGCGCCCGAGCCCGCGCCGTGGCGCGGCGAGGCCGCGCTCGCGTCCGCGCGCAGCGTGCCCGGCGCGCCGTCGAGCGCGGCGCCGTCCAGCGAGGCGCTGGCCGCGCCGGCCGAGGGCCAGGCGTACGAGATGTGGATGGTCCTCGAGTACTGCGACAAGGGCAGCCTGGAGACGGCCATCCGCCGCCGCCGCTTCCTGTCGCCCTCGACGGGCCGCCCGCTGTGGCGCGTCGCGCTGCGCGTGCTGTGCGACGTCGGGCGCGGCATGGCCTACCTGCACGCGCACGACATTGTGCACGGCGACCTCAAGGCCGCCAACGTGCTGCTGAAGAGCGGGGAGGGCGTCAACGGCGCGTTTGTGGGCAAGATCGCCGACTTTGGGCTGAGCCAGATGCTGGGCCGCGGCCAGACGCGGGTGCTGACCAGCGCGCTGGGGTCCATGGGCTACATGCCCCCCGGAGTCCATGCGCTACGGCCAGCTGACCAAGGCCACCGACGCCTACTCCTTTGGCATCCTGGCCTGGGAAGTGGCCACCTGCTCCATCGCCTTTGCCGGCATGTCGGCCGCGCAGGTCTCGTACGCGGTGCTGGAGGAGGGCTTTTGCCCGCCCCCGCCCGCGCCCGAGCTCGGCTGCCCGCGCGAGCTCGCCGCGCTCATCGACGCCTGCCTGTCCCCGGACCCGGCCGCGCGCCCGGGCTTTGACGACATCGTCGCGCGCCTCGAGGCCTGCGCCGCGGGGCTCGTGCCCTTGGCGCCCGGAGCGCCCCAGGCTTCGTAAATGCGGCGGTCCGCACGGTGGCGCGCTCTCTATACCAAAACACCCAGATCCCTGCTGGCGACCACTTCTTCTTTTCCACTTTGGCTCCCTTGACTCTGATCGCTGTGCGTCTGACCTAATTCCGGAAGCCTCGACTGGGTATGTTCAGCACCCGAGCTGCCTTGTGCTGGCGCTTGACTGGGATGATCAAGTCCCAGCCTGGCCTTGACTGGGATGTTCAAGCCCCGCGCATATTATGGCGTCCCGCGCCAAGCCGTGTCGATTTTGCCGGCCCGCGTGCGCCAGGCTGGGCCCGGCTCCCGCTGCTCTCCCAGCCCTCATTCCTTTTTTTTGAAGAACTGCAACAAGACGGCGTGACACGCCTCTGTCTACCTCTTTTCCCATTTAGAACTGGCTGTCTCTGCTCACGACACCCCTTCTGCGATTGCGGGCGTCCCGTCGGCCATCTTTTAGGATCCTTTTCCGGCGGCGGCTGGCCGACCTTGCAGTCCCCAAACAGCCCTCAGGCAACTTGTTCTTTAGCGCAATACGTTTATGCGTCCTGATCCACCTGCATCGAACTTCACCACTGTCTGCGTGGACGGGCATTGCCCTGCTGACGTCAACATTGTTTTCATCTTCTGATATGGGCCTCCCCAGTGATGGCATTTTGTGGGCCACGCTCGCTCGCGGCCAATCTCTGTTGCGGCTTCCTTTTGCCTTTTATTGGCATGTAACGCATCACATTCTATATGAATAGGCTGGAATATTGCATAGCTTGTAGAAGACAGCAGGAGGAGATTGGGTAGCAAATCATCTCCCAGGCGACCAAGCAAGGTGGTACGTCCATGCGGACATTTGCGCAACATGCCGGAAAAGCGTCATCGTCGCTCCTTCATACAATGCTGGATGCCCTTTTCTGGATTAATTTTATTGAAAAGTGCCCATTAGTCCATGATTTTGAAAGGGCGTGATGGTCATGGGGCGGCTTGACATATCGCCCTTCCTCCGGGTCGTCGCACCATGATCCGACTCCTAGCTGGTGCGGCTGTGGCCGCTGCGTTGTTTTTGGAGAAATAAACAAAGTGTAAACGCTTGCGACACTGCTTCACAGCGAACACGTCCGGCATGGCACTGTCTTTGAGGCGGTTGACAGGCTTTTGGGCGGCTGAGCGTCCGGTCATATTTCCTACTCTTCTCATTGAGCAGGCATCGCAATGTCTGTGCGAGCGTGCTCCCAAGGGATCGAGTGCCTTGCGCCTCGTGGAGCCAGGAGGTTTGGCTCCTGGACCAGGGCGCACGGTGCTGTGTCTGATCGAGTGAGCACTTGGGTGCATGGCTCTTGGCGAGTGGCGGTCCTGCCGCGCACCGCCCGACCCGCCACTGTCACCAGCAGCAGCGCGGTGACGCCGCTACGATCCTCGTACCGCACGTCGGCGAGTGCCAAGGTGGGTAAGGGGGGATTGTATTGTGTCTTGAGCTGCGCGCAAAGCAGGCTCTTGCTGTGTATCAATTCGCCGACGGGCTCTCCAAATCAATAATTACACACCCACCAAATGCAGGAGGCGGAGGAGTACTGGCGGAGCGTGGTGGAGGGCATCGAGAAGCCGTCGGCGCGGCGGCTGATCCGCCTGCTCGATCTCGAGCGCCCGCTTGGGCTCCCCGCCTCGCAGGTGGAGGCGAGCAACGCGCGGCGCACGGGCCCCGGCAAGGTCCCGCTGCTACGCTACTTTCTTGCGACCAAAGCCAAGTTCCCGCTGCACCTGCTGCTGGTGCGGGTGGGCGAGTTTTACGAGACGGTGGGCCTGGACGCGGTGCTCCTGGTGCAGCACGCGGGCCTCAACCCGATGGGCGACCCGGAGTCGAACGGGGGCGTGCCCCGCGCCGGCTGCCCGCGCGCCAACCTGCGCCGCACGGTGCGGGACCTGGTCGAGGGCGCGGGCCTGTCGGTGGTCGTGTGCGAGGAGGAGCCGGAGCCCTACAGCTACGGCGCGGTGCGCGCGCGGCACAAGACGCGCTACGTCGCCGCGGTCGTGACCCCGGCGGCGCCGCACCTGCTGCTCGGCCTCGCAGACGGCGACGCCGAGACGACGCTGGAGGCCGCGCCCCCCGTGCTGGGCCTGTCCTCCACGGTGGGCGGCATCACGCTGATCGAGGCGCAGCCCGAGCTGCGGCGCGTCGCGGTGACGGAAGGGCTGACTGAGGACGCGGTGTTGGCGCGGCTGCACGAGGGCGGGCTCGCGCCGCCGCTCTTTGTGCACCAGCAGGCGGCCGGCGGCGGCGGGACGCAGCGCAGCCTGCGAGAGACGGGCGTCGAGGCCGAGTGGGAGCTGCGCGTGCGTGAGATCTTCCGCCAGCGCCTGGGCGCCGTGGTCCGCTACTCTGGCCCAGACGCCGTGGAGGGCATGCTGCAGGTGCTGCGCCGCCAACTGGCGCTCCCGGCCGACACGGTGCTGACCGTCACACGCGCGCGCGCCGGCGAGCGCCCGCGACCGCTCTACCACTCCTCCGCCGTCAACCTGGGGCTGCACAAGGCGCGCGGCGTGCCGCCCTTGCTGGACAGCGTCGTGGGCGCCGGCGCGCCGCTGCCCAGCCGCCGCTGGCTGCGCCGCCTGCTGCTGCTGCCCCCGCCGCCGACGGTGGGCCTCGCCATCCACCGCGCCTGCCGGGAACTCACCCACACGCACGCGGCCCTCCCAGAGTTTACCGTGACGGCCGCCGCCAACCTGGTTTTGAAGATTGAGCAGCGCCAAGCCAGCGACTGCTTCTTCAGAGAGGTGAATGTTTGGGAGGGTGTGTGTGTGGCCGTTTGCTCCTTTTTCTGATTCATAATAATAATGTTGTATTCATACAAACACAAAGACAAGCGACACTCCTACCCTTGTCCGCAGCTGGCCGACCTCTGCTGGTCGGTGGAGCAGGCCTGCACCGACCCCGACTTGGCGAATCTGGCAGACGCGCTGCTCGTGGCGGCCGAGCTGGAGACAGGGCACCGTGTGGGGCGGACGGACCTGGCAACAGCCTGTCGGCAGGCGCAGGAGCTCATTCACCAGGTGATCGACCCCAAACCGGGCCTGGGCCGGGAGCTTGGCGGAGCTATGGACCCCGATGACGTGCCAGGTGATACAACAAGGTGTTGGATTGGAAGCAGGCCCGTTTGTGGTATAGATGTCTTCGGGATCTGATGAGGTTTATACTTGTTGTGGTGTAAGATTTCCTTACCTGCAGACCAATTCATCATTTCCAACTTACTACGCACACCACCGCCTTCTGGCCCCCTGACCCCTGCAGCGACAGAGGCGCTGAGCCCTGCCATGACGGGCGGACTGGAGGTGATGGCCGCGCTCATCCGGAAGAACGAAGATTTCCGTGGCCGCGTTCGCGCGGAGCGCCTCGGTCACGCCCACAACACAGTGCGTGGACTACAAGCGGGGAGTGCATGTGGATCACCTTATGCAATGAGCACGCTTCTGATTGTGTATGTATCCAGTGCTTTAGAACACCCCTGACTATACCTCAACCATGCACACATGCCTGTCCTCCTTCAGGTGGTGGAGGCGGGGCGGCGCGTTGAGGCGGAGCTGTCAAAGGTCTACAGCGCCCTGCTGGCGCTCTCGACCGAGGCGGGCGAGCCGGCCAAGCTGCGGCCCGTGCTCCGACTGGACGAGCACAACAACGCGATCTGGGTCCGCATGCCGCGGGGCTGCGTGGGCCTGCTGCACCTGGAGGCGCTCGGTCTCTGGCACCCCAAGGACCGGATGGGCAAGACGGAGCCCGGGGCCTTTTCCACGCCGACCATCGACGAGGCGACCGACGACTACCGCCGCGCCTGCTCGGAAGCCGCTCGCGCCGTCCGGCAGGAGCTCAGTGACCTGGCCGGCCGTCTGCAGGTTGGTCGGGCTGTGTTGGAGGGAGGGAGGATTTGGAGCGGAGGGCTTGGGACATATATTTAGGCTCGCTTGTTCGTGAATGTAGTTGCCTGTCAATTGTTCAATACTCTTGTCCAAAATTCGACTCTCCACAACCCCGACCCACCTTACCACCCCCCCTCACAGCAACTGCTGCCGCTGCTGACGACGGCCTCCGTCTTCTCCATGATCGCGGCCGCGCTGGAGTCGCACGTGCGGGAGGCGGCACGGCGCGGGTGGGCGCTGCCGACGCTGGCCTACGGCCCCGACGCCGCGCGGCAGGCGGTCGTCCCCGGCGAGGCCTTGGAGGTCACAGACATGTGGCCCTACTGGCTGCAGGCGCGGGGCGGCGACGACTCCACGGTGCTCAACTCCTTTTCGCTGAGCGGGCTGTATCTGCTCACCGGCCCCAACATGGCCGGCAAGTCGACCGTGCTGCGCGCCACTACGGCCGTGGCGCTGCTGGGAAGCTGCGGACTGAGCGTGCCCGCGCGCGCCGCGCGCATCCCCTACATCGACGCCTTCATGCTCCGCAACTTTTCGGCGGACTCGCCGCTGGAGGGCCGCAGCAGCTTTGCGGTGGAGATGACGGAGATGCGGTACGTGCTGGAGGACGCCTCGCCGCGCTCCCTGGTCTGCGTGGACGAGCTGGGCAAGGGCACCGAGGTGCGCGCGGGGGCGGCCCTGGCGGGCGCGCTGGTCGAGTCCCTGGACGCCGTGGGCTGCAAGGGCATCTTCGCCACGCACTTGCACGCGCTGCTGGACCTCCCGCTCGACCTGCGGCGCACGCGGCGCATGCGCATGGAGGTCGCGCCCGCGGAGCAAGGCGCGGCCTTTGCCTGGCGGCCCACGCTGCGCATGCTGCCGGGGACGTGCACCGAGTCGCTCGCCCTGGACGTCGCGCGGCGCCAGGGCCTCTCGCAGGCCGTGGTCGACCGGGCCAGTGCGCTGTACGCGATGCTGGAGGCCCAGGGGGTGGGCAGAGGCTCAGAGATTGGCGAGGGTGGCGACGTTGATCGCGATGAATTAACCGACAGCGCAGAGTCGTGTGTCAGCTCCTCGTCTGACGATAGCGAAAGCGGCGACGCTTCAAGCCAGCTCGCCCTAGACGAGTCCCGGACGCTCGATGCCGCTGGCGAGCTCCTAGCACGCACGGCGGGCCAGGTGCTGGCCCGCCTGACAGACAACGGCGAGGGTGCGTCGGTGGAAGCGTCCAAGATACAAGACGATGCTCCCTGCGAGTCAGAAGAGACAGGCGGCCAATCAGAGCTTCCGCCACCGGCCCCCGCCACGGTGTGCTTTGTGCGCGCCGGCCAGCGCCCGCCTCCGCGGACGGTGGGCCTCTCCTGCATATACGTCGTGCGCCGGATCGACGGCTGGTTTTACGTCGGTGCGTGGGCGACAGCTGTGCATATGTGCGCAATGGCAGACCTTGTCTCCAACCGCTGCGCTCACCTACTTTCTAAACCCCTTCCCAGGCTCCACGGACTCGCTGCGGGAGAGGATAGCGGCGCACAGACGGCGCAGTGGGCAGAGCAGGGTCAAGGACCCCCGCGCCGAGTTTGCGTACGTCGCCCTGGGCGGCGAGGCCGGCGCCTCGAGCTCGGCCAAGGCGATCGAGGCGGCGGTCATCCGCGCCATGGCGGCCGAGGGCTTTCCCCTGCTCTCCACGGCCGACTCCAAGCGGCAGCACGTGCCCAGCTTTGCCTCGGAGGAGGCGGGAGCTTTGGATGACGTCGCGACGGATGACGTCGCCACGTCTTCCGAGTGCCCCGCCGTCGCAGAGTGCCGGTGAATGCGTGGGCGATGTGATTTTGTTCCACGTTGTGAACATACAGCCCATTGTCTCTCCCAAACACCAACACTGCGTCGTTTGGATTACAGTGCAAGGAACAGATAGGGGAACTAAGGCTACAGGTGCACTGCTCCAGTTGCGTACGCAGGCCATATCTTCTTTCCTTTTAGAAGAAAAGAGGGACAGAGAGAAAGCCACCAACAGAAAATCCCGACCATGAGCAACCCCAACATCACAGCCAGCTAAATTCGAGGGAGAAAATTGCAACGATCTCGCGCAACCTCTCTCAGATCTTGGAGGCGGGCTTGTTGCCGGCCTCGAGCTTGGTGCCGGTCTGCGCGGCGCGCAGGAGGTAGTCGCAGGGCTTGAAGAAGCCGGCCTGCGCGGGGTACTGCTTGGCCCAGGCGTCGAGGCGGTCGACGATGTACTTGGCGCCGACGGTGTCGCCGTAGAAGATGATGCCGCCGCGGTAGGCCGGGAAGCCCATGGACATGACGGTGGCGATGTCCAGGTCGGAGGGCTTGTCCACGATGCCCTCGGCCACGACGCGGCAGGCCTCGTTGACGACCGGGAAGAAGATGAACTCGGCGATGTCCTTGGGCGAGAGCTTGGCCGCAAAGGCGGCGTTGGCCGCCTGCAGCCCGGCGCGCTTGCGCGACTCGGCGACGAGCGGCGCCAGCGCCGCGTCCGGGCTCGCGCGGCGGCGCTTGTCAAACTTGTACCAGCCGGCGCCGGTCTTCTCGCCCAGGCGGCCGGCCTCGTTGAGCAGCGGGACCATGGCGCCGCGGTAGACGCGGCCGCCGTAGTCCTGCAGGTAGGAGGCGCCCACAAAGAGCGAGACGTCCAGGCCCACCAGGTCGCCCAGGCGGAAGGGGCCCATGGGCATGCCAAAGGCCGTGATGGCCGCGTCGATGGTGTAGGGGTCGAGACCAGAATCCAAGAGAATGGTCGCGGCCATGGAGTAGGGGAAGAAGACGCGGTTGACCGCAAAGCCCGTGCAGTTGCCCACAACCACAGGCGTCTTCTTGATCTTGCTGCCGTACTCGAGCGTGTCCAGGATGACCTGCGCGCTGGTCTTGTCGGACCGCACAATCTCGAGCAGCGGCATGATGTGCGCGGGCGAGAAAAAGTGCGCGCCGATCACGCGGCCCAGGTCGCCGGGGATCTTGGCGCCGACCGTCTCGATGTTGATGGTCGAGGTGTTGGTGGACAAAATACAGTCGGGGCGCGTGGCCTTGACGAGGTCGACAAAGATGTCCTGCTTCAGGTCCACCTTTTCGATGGCCGCCTCGATCACCATGTCGACGCTCTTGAAGTCGTCGTAGGTGAGCACGCCCTTGACGCGGGACATCGCGGCGTCGGCCGCCTGCTGCGAGAGCTGCTTCCGCTTGACTTTCGACGCCAGGTTGGCGCGGATGCGGCCCAGGCCGCCCTCCAAAAATTTCTCATTAATCTCCTTGAGCAGCACCTCGACGCCGGCCAGCGCCGAGGCGGTGGCGATGCCCGAACCCATGAGCCCGCCGCCCAGCACGGCGATGCGCTTGATGGGGCGCGGCTTGAGCCCGACGTCGGTCACGCCGCGCACGCGCTTGGTCGAGCGCTGCGCGAAGAAGACGTGCACCAGCGCGTCGTGCGTGGAGAGCGCGGCCGAGCGCGCAAAGGCGTCCGCCTCGGCGCGCAGGCCCTTGAGCCCGCCGTGCTCGATGCCGGCGCGGATCGCGTCCAGCGTGAACAGCGGGTGCTGCAGGTTGGGGGCGCGCTTGGCCGTCTGCTCGCGCGCAAACTGGATGATCTGCAGCGCGTCCGCGTACGCGGGCAGCTTGTCCGTGCGCTGCAGCGCGTTCATGCGCGGGCGCTGGCCGGAGACGATCTCCAGCGCAAGGGCCTTGGCGCGCGCCAGCAGCTGCGGCGCGGGCACGACCTCGTCCAGGAGGCCCAGCTTGAGCGCCTCGGGGTCCTTGATGGGCTTGCTGGTCAGGATCATGGACAGGCCCTTCTCCAGGCCCACCACGCGCGGCAGGCGCTGCGTGCCGCCAAAGCCGGGCAGGATGCCCAGCGTCAGCTCGGGCAGGCCCATGATGGTGCCGGGCGCCGCCACGCGCGCGTTGCAGGCCAGCGCCAGCTCGCACCCGCCGCCCAGGGCCAGACGCTCGATCGCGGCCACCGTCGGCTTGCGGCCGTTCTCGATCAGCTCCACAAACGCGTTGTTGATGCTCATGTCGATGCCGCCGCCGCTCTTGTTCTGGAACTGGTTGATGTCAAAGCCGGCGCAGAAGCGACCTGATGGATTGGGGGGGTTGTGGATGATTGATTGAGAGATTGAAAATATGTTTAATCTCATTGTCGAGCGCTGGCTGTGATGGACACGCGATGGTCATCCAACTCCTCTCCCACACATCATCATCCCTGCACCCCCTCACAACAACAATCTACGACCTCGCCCGCGTCAGCGGCCGATCACGCGATGATAAGGCAAGCCACCTCAGACATCGTACCGTTGGCGCCGGTGATGACGATGGCCTTGGCGCTGGCATCCTCCTGGGCGCGACGGACATTGTTGAACATGTCCTTGATCACTGCGGGTCAGCGGGATGGAGGGGGCCGGTGGTTCGAGTGCCCGGCGGGCGAAAAAAATGGCACCCATCGCACCCCCTCGGAGGCCCTATACGTACGCGTGGGGTGAAGGGCGTTCATGGGAGGGTAGGAGATGGTGATGATGGCCACTCCATCCTCCACCTTGTAGAAAGACTGCGGCTCCTTCGACATGACGGGCGTGCCACCACGGAACGAAACACTGCTCGAGGAGGGGGTCGGAAAGCGAGCACGGACTTGTTCCTGCTGAAAATACGCGTGATCTTATTTTCCGCGGAATAAGGATGCTGCTCGGAGGGCTCTGCGACGGCATTTCATCCACTTTAGCAAGAGCTCGCCCATGTCCACGCCATTGCAAATTGCTGACATCAGCCTGGGCGCCCCGACTCGAGATCACGTGGATTTTACCGACACTCGGTGCAGCTCTGGGTGAACGAATACGTATAGCGCTTAGATGAAAGATGAATCTTGTAGACGGCCGATTGCATGTTACATCCTAATTTATTTTGTGGACTTGAGCCGAACGACGTGCCCTGGATTCCTGCTGTGTGGGTCTGGGGAGGAGAGTGGGCCGTGCATATGGCCCCTCGGTGCGACACTGGACACCCAGACGTGCTGAAGACTAGCAAATTGGTCTTTACTTGGAATATGTGGTAACAATAAGAAAATATGGACTTGCGTCCTCCCTGCGTCATGTTGCTTTCATTTGACTTGTGCCGGTGGCAACCTTTTGGGCACTGGCCAGCGATGGCATATCGTGCCCAAGCACATACCAGAATAGGCACACAATATATTGCCAACCATGCCTTTGTATGTAGAATGGGAACCACAAGAGGCCTGGTCGTGGCTTGGGCGTCTCTAGAGAGCCCATTACCTGGTGTAGTTCGTGCTGCTGACGGAATGCACAGGCGCACCGCTATGGACCCGTGAAGGCTTCCCGGTAAAAGCAGGATTTTGCAGACACCGAAAGACGGAAGCAGGGGACATCCTGGGCAGACCATCAAATCCTTTTTAATCGATACCCTGAACAAAAGCACAAGGGATGTGGGCGAGGGGCTTGGATGTACGATCGCCGGCCGGCTGCTCGCTTCGAGCAAGCCTGGAGCCACGGGCGAGCTCCTTCCGGCCGTTTCAGATCCGGCAACGTGCACCCGTGGGATGCAACACAAGAGTGTACTCTTCGGTATCACCCAGGGACCTTTTGCGATCCATCGGGCCGCGGAAGAGGCGGGGGCCCTATATCCCGAACTGGCCGCCGCCCGAGGAGGAGGAGGAAGAGGAGGAGGACGAGCGCGACTTGGAAGCCGACACAGGCCCACTAGAGACTTTCCCCAAGGTAGATCGCATGCTTGGGCTGGCCATGAGGCCAACAGATCGACTCAGGGCTGTGTGGAGGGCCCCATTCCTTCCTGCTTGCTCGTTCTGGGATCCCTACAGGCATGACGCTGCATCACCGCACACACGTACCAAGGCTGGTGCCTTCACGCGCACTCTACACTGCAGAGGGAAAAGTACCAGCAGACACTGTGCCGGTCCTTTACTGTGGGAGGCATCGGCATGCAGACTGGGCAGTACAGCTACGTGCGCGTGCGCCCCGCCGCAGCCGGCGAAGGCCGCTACTTTGTCCGAGTATCCGAAGGTTGGTCGCTGCGAGCTCGTATGATGGTGCACAGCGCATTTTCTGCAGCACGTGTGCAGCGCTCAGAGCACGATGCTCAAGCCCACAGGGACGAATTCGGGACGTTTCAAGTTGGAGGAGCCAGAGGAGGTGGACCCGGACTCCACGAGCATCGAGACGCCCGACTCTGATCCCCTGGACGCCGAGAGAACCCGGATATTCTTCCAGTGGCTGCACGCCCGGGAAGAAGATGGCTACGAAGGCAACCTGGATGGTGTGTTTGGTTGGTGGGTGCTGTTGCACACGCACGTCCCGCCAGGAGTTGTGAGCTGTGCACGCATCGCCTGTTCACGGATATTCCTCCGCCCACACCTTTTTGTGCAGAGTTTACAGAGAGTTTGGATCAGGACTTTGATGCTCTGTTCCCTCAGGACGACGATATCTATGACGGCTCCCAGCCCCTTGAGCAGGTACGAGATCGGCCAGGGGGACAAGGCCGAGAACGGGGGAGGAGGCGCTCGCCAAGGCACACAGCGTTACTACAATGAGTGACAACGACACAATGATGCCACATAATCAAGTGCTTACGGTGCCCTTTTGGCACCAATGCTCACAGGTGCAGCGCCGGGCTCCGGATGAGATATTTGTCGCCGCAACGCTAGACCACGCGAGCGCCCTGTCTCCCTACCATGTCGGCCTCGAATCTGGAGATCAGAGGTGTGACCATTGCATATGCGGCTACATCTTTGTCATGGGTCCGTGCGCCGCCATATGATGGGCCTGACGCATGACCACTTGTCACATGTCAAAGCTCCACCTTTCACCAACAAAGTTCAACCCACCGACTGCCTCTGCAGGGTCCTCTCCCCCGAGTGCCTGCTGTCTGCACTGGATGCGTGTGGCGTGGACAATGCGCGGATAGAGATCGAAGGCGGGGAGGAGTTGCCCGTGGTGGACGGCTCGGCGGTTGGGTGGGTGCTGGACATTCGCGCCGCAGGGGTCCGCCCCGCGGACGGGGCTGGCGAAGGCCAGTCCCCGGCACTCCCTCATTCGCCTGTCGACTCCCTTTGCTTGCACGAGGGCGACGCCTTTATTTCGTTTGTGCCGGGGCCCACCCTGCGCTTCACCGCTGGGGTAGAGTTCCAGGCGCCCGTCATTGGCCGCCAGTGGCACAGCTGGAGCCCGGAGACGGACCCGCCTTTTCGCCACGAGATCGCGCCCGCCCGGCGCCACTTGGAGAGCCTGGAGGCGGCCAAGCAGCTCATTGACGAGGGTCTGATGCTGGGCGGAGCAGACCGCGTCATGGTCCTGGCGGCGGGAAGGACCTGGCTTGACCCTAGCATGCTTCGCCTCGACGACGAGGCAGCCCGGCACGCTATCCAGCAATTTATGGGCCTGCTGGCTCTTGCAGGAGAGGCTGGCAGGCGATTGGAGCCCCGAGGGCACATTCTCATGTACAGGGCGCCGCTAGACCTGCAACTGCGCTTTGTGCGCTCATTGATGATGAGTGCAGATCCGGTTGATGACGCGTAGCCTGCCCTGTAGAATCACCAGGCGGCAGAGAAAACGGAGCATCCAGCGTTGTAGCAAGCGATACAATAGTCAGAACTCGTTGTGTCCTTCTTGCCAGCTTTTGACTCGAGCGTATAGGAACAAAGCTACCAACAGATGCCCTATTGCTCCAGCTGCAAGGCCCCATGCACCATCTCAGCACCTCCACTCTCACATTATAAAATGATAAAAGCACTGTGCTTTGCAAGGTTTACACAAGCACTTAGTGGACCGATCAGGTTCCAACAAACAAGACCTTGGCCTCTTTCCCGCCAAATCCACAAAAGTCAAGGGCGCCCGGTCAAAGCTGTCCCCCCTTCTGCCCGTGCAGGACGCCCAGAGACCGCCTGCTAAGCTATACGCTCGGCTCGCCTCGCCAGCACTGATCCGTCGGTCTGATTCATGTTTTTCATTATGGAGAAGAACCCCTGGTACAAAAACGTGGAGGGTCCGTTCCTGCAGTGGCAGGGCCCTGTCGGCATCAAGGCCGATGGCGGAGGGTGCACGCGCGGGCGGGGCCTCGTGGGCTCCATGGTGCTGCACAGGGCTGCGCACAGTCGAGACAAGGAGGGTACGTGCAGGCTTGCGCCGTGTCGGGGCGCGACGGGAGGGGCATGGTCCGATTTAAACCGGGGGCACAGGATCGGTGGCAACCGATCGGAAATTCATTACGCCCGTGATCACCCGTTGTCAGCCATCGTCGCGGCCGTGGACGGCGGAGCGGATGTGAATGAGGTGGAAGCCGCGGGCAACACGCCCCTGCACTCGGCTGCGTACGAGGGGTGGCTCGAGGGCTGCGAGCTGCTGCTGGGCCTGGGTGCCAAGATCGACGCGAGCAACAACGCGGGCGACCGCCCCTGGCACTGGGCCCGCAACATGGGCCACCAGGACGTCATGGACTTTCTTGAACAGGTGCGTGTGTTTGTGTGTGTGTGGATGTTTCGGGGAGTGTTGTTTTGTTCCAGGTGAGGGACTATGATTATGCTGCCCTGTCTCTCTCATGTCTGGTGCCTGCTCACCGCGGCCACCAGCCGTCATATCACCCACGCCTCCCTGACAACTCTCCATCAACCACAACCCCCCGCAGAACGGCGCGTCCACGGAGCAGGGCCAGGTGCTCGTTCAGGATCACGTGCCCAAGGTCAAGGACTTTTTCCAGCGCGAGTGCTGGGCGCACCACCCCAAGCCCCACGCCGAGTACATGGAGTGGCGCAAGCAGCAGGACGCTGCCTACGAGGCTGAGCGCGCCAAGCTCATCCCCGGCATGTAGATCGACAGCGCGCTCTCCTGTTGTAACCACACGCTTGCCTACTCACTGTCATCGCGCATCTGGGGGTACCCGGAGAGAAAGGGGGGCATTCGTGAACAGAAAGCCGCCGCGCGCACCCCGGCGCGCGGCGGCAGCGTGGACGAGGATATAAGAAGAAGAGGGGCGAGGACGCAAAGACCAATCAACAAGTCTCTCGGTGATATTTCATATACGGTGCTCGGCGAAGACGCCGGACCGCGCGCGGCGTCGTGCTCCGCTCCGACGGTCCTGACCCGTCCTGGCGCCGGCCAGAGCCCCAGCCAGAACTCCGCCTGTCGCCCATCCTGGCTCCAGCCAGAACTCCGCCTGTCGCCCGCCCTTGCGCTCGCTCACTGGAGCGTGCCCGGCCGCGGGGGCGTGGCGCCCGGTCTTTGGCCCATGGCGTTGTAGATGTAGCGCGCCTTCTTCTCGGCGGGCTTGAGGATCTGGAAGCTGCACATGAGCGTCTCGTCCACGCTCATCATGGCGCCCGCGTTGTCAAACTCGCCGCAGTAGTTGGGCGCCGAGAAGATGGTGACCAGCTGGCGCTTGGCGAAGAACTCGTAGCCGTCCTCGACGACCTGGTGCGCGCGGCAGATGAGGTCCAGGTCGTGGCGGTTGAGGAACTCGGTGATGGTGTCGGCGCCAAAGGTGTAGCTCACGCCGCGGTCGTTCTCGCCCCAGCCGCGCACATCCTTGTCCGGGTCCGCCCAGAGCAGGTCGCAGAGCAGGCCCGAGTCGGGGACGTCCGTCGGGCGCGGGATGCGCTTGATCAGCTCCAGCGACTTGAGCTCGGGGCTCAGCCCGCCGTGCATGCACAGGATCTTCTCGTCGATCAGCGCCGCCACGGGGAGGCAGTTGAAGCAGTCCGTGAAGGTCTTCCAGAGCCGGATGTTGTAGCGCCGCTTGCACTCGTCGTAAAAGCCATAGATGCGGTTGATCGACGCGCACTCGTGGTTGCCGCGCAGCAGGAAAAAGTTCTCGGGGTACTTGATCTTGTACGCCAGCAACAGGCAGATCGTCTCCAGGCTCTGCTTGCCCCTGTCCACGTAATCGCCCAGGAACAGGTAGTTGGCCTCGGGCGGGAAGCCGCCGTACTCAAACAGCCGCAGCAGGTCCGAATACTGCCCGTGAATGTCACCTGGGGGGGGGTTGGGCCAAGGAGATTATTCGAATGTGAGGGTCTTGCGCTCATGTCGTGGATCACAAGATAATTCTGAAAGTAGTCTCTGACAGCATAGCCGCTGAGCCACAAGAACGACTCGCGCTCTCGCATCCTCGGGCAAGCTCCGTCGCCAGCTGCCAAAGCTCCCCGCCCAACTCCGCCCAATCTCCTCCCTCCCCAAACCCCTCCCCCCCTTCACGTACCGCAGATCTTAATGGGAGCCTCCAGTTCCAGCAGGTTGGGCTGGCTCATAAACACCTCCTTGGCGGTGAGGCACAGTTGCCGGATCTCCTGCAGGGACGCGAGCGGGAGAGGCACCTAGCGACGTGTCAGGCGCAGTCCAGCGCGGAGCGGGCCGCAACCGCGCGGCCGACCCGAGACACAACGCTCAAACCAAATAGAATCCCGAAACGCCAAAACCTGCCTGCTCCGTGAGGGTGACCTGCTTCCCCGGCCTAACATTCCGGACATCGAGCAGCCGGTCAATGATATCGTCCAGCTGCGTGTCGTCCTGCGATCATGTCGAGGTAAATTATTCAGGTTTAGAGCGCTCTTCGGCGCCTGGTACCCGCCATCGACAGGGCAGCCTACCCCCTGCACCCTACCATCGCGGGGTGGGAGGTCCGTTGCTGCGCACTCAAGACCACATCCTCCACTTTCAGGCCGCGGAACAACTGACGAAGTCACCAAGCCTAGAGCAGAATCGATCGCCAGACGCGCCGCAGAGCCTGCGTCATGTCTATGCTGGTCTTTCAGCCACCCAGAAAGGCTTCTCACCTGTGCGTGGGATTGCTGCCGCCCGAAATCGACCCGGAAGATAGAGGATCTTCAAGATCTTCTGGGTGGAGGGGTCGGGGTCTGGATGTCGACCGGGTGTGAGAATGTGTTGGGAAGGAGTTTTCGTTGTGATAAGAAGCTTTGGTACGTTGTTTCGATTGGAATCATACTCAAAAGAGCCTTTCTTCACTTGAACGTCATGGACAGAGCAGGGCGAGACTGTTACAGGGACGAAGGCCGCGCAGGGGACGCCGGATCTGCCGCCGCCGCCGCCGCTGGCTCCAAGCTTGCCACGTAGGGCAGGATGGACGCTCCAAACAGTTCCAAAAGGGCACGTGAAAGTTGCGCGGCAGGAAAGCTTTCGTGCTCCGCCCCTGCCAGGGAATTTTGATCCGCCGGCTGAGGAGGATTTGGCGACTGCTCGTCCCATCTCCGGCGAGCGGCCGCCAGGGCCTCGATGATTGCCTCCCGATCGCCTGGCTCGCCACTGCACAGAGGGATAGATGAGTGGGAGGGACAAGGATGTAGAAAGTTGATGCATGGCTCTGCAAAGCTTTGCGTGCGTGCGCACTGGACGGTTAAGATCAAGGAAGGGCAACGAGAGTAACAACAAGAATAAAAAGCCACCCCCCCTCACAAGCTTCCGTACCTGGTGGCCAAGTACAGCAGCAGACCACCCGCTGCGGCGGCCAGGGCCTGCGTCACGCGCTCCTCGTCCGGGGTCCCAGCCGCCTCGCGCAGCAGCTGCGAAAAGTGCGGCAGGAGCACGCCCCGCACGCTGCGCGGCCCCAGCGCGGCCAGGCCCAGCGCGGCGCCGTAGCGCGCCGCGAGCGAGCGCGCGGCCGGGCGCGCCGCCCGCCAGCGTGCGCGCCAGCGTGCGCTGCACCCGGGGCACGAGCGACTCGTAGCCGGGGCCGTAGCGCGCGCAGAGCAGCGCCAGCGCGCGCCGCGTGCTCGCGCAGAGCCCAGTGCGCGTCCAACCCGGCGGGCCCCCAGCCGGCGCGCCACGAGCGCCGTGAGCAGCGGCGGCAGCGCCTCGTGCAGCAGCGGGCCCGCGTCCACCTCCGGGTTGCTCGTGAGCGCGCGCAGCGCGCTGACCAGGCGCGGCAGCGTGCGCAGCGCGCGCAGGTCGGCCACGGCCTCGTCGGCGATCAGCTTGAAGAAGTAGGGCAGCAGCGGCTGCAGGCCCGCGTCGCTGGCCAGGCTGGCCAGCACGGCGCGCTCGGTCGCGGCTGCGTCGCCCGCGGGCGGCAGGAGCGTGCCCCCGCGGGGAGCGCGCCCTCGCGCAGCCAGGCGGAGACGCGGTCCAGGTAGGCCTGCATCTCGCGCGTGAGCACGTGCCGCAGCGGCGCCCGGACCAGGGTCGCGTCGTCCGGGTCGCGCGCGGCGGCGGCGCCCGCCGGCGCCGAGGGCGCCGCGGCGGCCGCCGGCTGGGCGCCGTCGCGCGGGCCCGCGGGCCGGGGCGCAGCGCGCGCGGGACGCGCGGCGGCACGGGCGAGTTTTCCGGGATCACGGGCTGCTTCCCGTCGATGGCCAGCCAGTGCGGGACCACCGCCACCTCCACGGGCGGCCGGGGCAGGGGCGCAGAGGCGACCGCTGCCACGCTCACCTCGGGGTCGCTCACATAGTACACATCCGGGTGCCCCGCCGCTCTCAAGAATTTTGCGGGGTCCCGGCTCATGAATCCGTACAGGGGCTGCGCGAATGGGAGTGCGGGCAGGGAATATGTATGTGGAGAGTTGGTACTCGGGTGAGAGGCAGCGTAGACTCACTGGTGTCGCACTGGGCCCCCCCCCCCCCCATCCACCCCGTTTTGCTCTGGACAAACGACCCACTTCACGAATGTTGGCCACCCCTAGACCCATTGGGAACCCTCAAGTGCAATTTGCGCATCCAGAGGACGTGCTTGGCGCACATATGCCCGCACCTGTACGTTGCGCAGGCGCAGGGCAGAATTCACGTCTTCTGTGGTGAGGTAGGACCGCCTCGATCGCGAGGCAAACTTGAGCGCATCCTGGATGACCTCTCGCAATCGATATTCGACGTCGTGTGCCAATGCTTGGCACGCCTCCGGGTGCACGCCGACCGCAATGCTGCTAGCCACCGTGGCGACGAATTCCGGGCTCACTGCGGAGCCCATCGGGCCCCCTGCGACGCTCCCGTGCAGAGGCTTTTACACTCGATGGGACTTTATATTCGAATGAAATGCCCTATCTCACGCATGTACCTGGCGCTCCATGGTTTCTGAGCAATGGAATCCTGTTTTCGTCTCAGCGCTACGGATGACGATTCTGACAATCCGATCAGATGAGCATGGAGGAGAGTCGACATGGCAAGGGTCAATGCGGCCTTGCCAAGTTTATGTGCGCGGCAGTCGCACGAAAATAAATACTCGACGTTTGGATCAAGGTGTGATTGGAGTGCGCACAAGAGAGCCACGAGCTGTCGTCGCGCAAAAGAACAGCGCCTGTAGCTGCTCTAGGCACAGGTGCTCGCCAGACGACAAGACGCGGGAAGAACAAGTACTGGAATGATGGTATAAAGAATGCAAGGCCAAGACAGTCGTGATCCAGCACACGTATGGAGTCTAAACGGGCTCCTACTGCGAGGGCCGGTCCTGCTCCTGGGGCCAGAGCCCGCCAAAGCCGCCAAACACCCGGTGCCAGAGGTACGAGGTGACCATGGGCACCATCTTCTTGACCCCGGGAGCCACAAACAGGGCCCTGGAGGTGGCGTAGACCTTGCCCTCCGGCCCGTCGCGCATCGTGGCCGTCATCCACAGCTTGCGGCCCTCCGCCCTTTCCACCTCGCACGTGCACAGCAGCACCGCGCCCGCCGGGATCTTGGCCTTGTACTGCACCTCCAGCTGCACCGTGTACGCCGGGCCTGCACGGGCGTTGGAAATGGTGCGGCGGGGGGGTGAGTGGTCACGGACGCAATGGCGCACGATCGCGGCTGGTGCGAGCAGAACCCCACCCTCCAACCAAAGCCATCCCCAACAAAATGCCAGCCGCTCCCGCGCGCACCCCAAAAGTCCAGGGCCTTTTGCTGCTTCAGGCTGAACAGCAGGCCGCCAAAGCTCTCGTCAAACATGGCCGCCGTCAGGCCGCCGTGCACGACGCGGGGGAAGCCGCAGACCTCCCGCCCGAGCGCGATCACGCTGTACCAAGTCTTCCTGTCCGGGTTGTAGTACCCGGTCCAGTCCCTGACGATGCCCTTGCTCACAAAGGCGCTGAACATGTGATCGTCCTCCAGGAAGGGGTGGTCTTGCGCCAGAAGCGCGTCGGCCGTCAGCACCTACAAGGCGGTGGGGAGAGGGGAGCTTGAGCGCCCGCTCTACTACACCTACTCGCGCACCCACACAATGCAACACATAAGCGCGCCCACCTTGAGCGTGCCGGGCTGGGACGCGATCTCGGCCTCCCAGCGCGTCGCGGGCTCGTGCGGTCCGCCGTATTTTTGGAGGGCCTCGGCGGTGGCCGGCGTGACCTGGGCACCGGCGTTGTGCGCATAGGCGAAGCCGCCCGCGAGAGCAGCAGCGGCCGCGGGCACCAGCAGCCACTTTGAGGAGAGGTGCGAGCCCAAGCCGCCGCCAGAGGCGCTTGCGCTGGTCCGGAAGCGACGCTGCTGCGCCCTGCCACGGCCAGTGTGCACCCAGGCGGAAGCGCGGCCCAAGGTCAAAGCCCGGCTCACAAACCGACCACTCATTTTCTACCGCGCCAAACACCAGGAGAAATACGAGAAATACGTCTCAATTAAATAAAGACACACCGGGTGCAGGGCAGGTGCTCCGTCTGGCCTTGTTCGGCCAGGTTCGGGGGAGGGAATTTTGGGACTCATTACGCAACGTACAGTAATGGCACGTGCAGCATCCTCCAGCTTGCACCGACCCTCCCGCATCCCTGGTGTCACTTTGCACAATGTGTCGCGAGTACTTTATTCTTGGCTATGCAGACTACCATGATGAATAGAGTATTCCAAGATGTGTACCTTGCATGGCTATTTTGGTGGTTGTGATGCATGGTGATGGAGATCTAGTCAACATGCAACGCGGTTTGTTATACTTCTCAACACACGCGCCACAGCACTGGCGCTGCTGCGTGGCAAAGACACACAGAGGCATTATGTATGGATCCATGTGGCGACATTGTGGGCCATAGCTTCGAGCATTGGCCTTGGCATTCAAGGTTGAGGTGGGCAGCGTGCCCTGTGGAGCCTGATAGCTTGTTGACCGCCTTCGCCACCAGGACGGATGCTGCAACGCTTCAACTTTACATTACCGCCAGCGAGTGCGTGGTATTCGTACTGCAAAGTGCTCACACTGTGAGCACAATTTCAAGTGCGTCTCCACCAGCGCTCCACGTCAGATGGGTGAGTTATGCCATCCGCGGATATCATCCTTGCCCCGCGCGTCCAAGACCCAAATCACAATTCCAATACATCAACACCGGGATACTGCATTACTCTCCGCGCACGATTCTAGCTCGCGGCGCGTCGCGGGGTACACCTTTCCGTCGACAGCAGGCGACACGGGCTCGAGTCCATCTTGGGCGACCGCCCTTTTGCCTCACAGCCCGATCGCGAGGGACTTGCGGCATAAGCATTTATTCTATTTCTAGCGGGCAGACTTTGTGACCAGCGAATCGCGATGCCGCCCTTCAACTCGAGGCCTTTCAGCGCTGTCGGAGCGCAGGTGGCCATCACTTGCGTCGGCTACCTCTTGGCCATCCCCATCGGCACGGCCATCCTCGCAGACCGCTTCATCCAGTGCGCATCGTGGACGATTGGGGTGTTTGCGTATTATGGTGTAAATATTTCATGCAGCGCGCTTCCTGTCGGAGCGCAGATGTACAATTTGTAGCTCGAAGCTGACATGGATTGTGCCGCCTTCTCAGATGGGTCAAGGGCGAGCGTGAGGACCCCACCAAGACGCTGTGGAGGAATGCAAAGCTCGAGGACCCGGTCCCGAATCTGCACCACAAGTGGCTCAGCGTCAACGGTATCAAGATCCACGCCGTGCGCTGCGACTCGGAGACGAGCTCTCCTCCCAAGCCAGTCATGCTGCTGGTCCACGGCTTCCCTCAGGCGTGGTTTGCCTGGCAGTACCAGATGCAGCACTTTCGCGATCGCTACGACGTCTGGGCGCTGGACATGCGCGGCTACAACGAGAGCGACAAGCCCGAGGGCGTCAGCGCCTACCTCCGCTCCCACCTGGTGTCCGACATCGCCGAGGTCGTGAAGCAGATCAGCCCAGAGCGCAAGGTCACCCTGGTGGCCCACGACTGGGGCGCCGTCGTGGCGTGGGACTTTGCCCGCGCCTTCCCCCAGTACCTGAGCCACCTGGTCATCCTCTGCGCCCCCCACCCCAAGATCTTCCTGGAACGCATGTCGCTGGCCCAGATGCGGCGCTCCTGGTACATCATGCTCTTCCAGACGCCCTTTGTCCCCGAGATGCTGCTGTCCATGCGCTCCTTTGTGGTCATCGACCGCATGCTGACCGGCGTCAGGAGCGGCCTGCACAACCGCGACCAGCTCTCCGAGGAGGACGTGATGCGCTACAAGCAGGCCCTGGCCCGCCCCGGCTCCCTGAGCGCCACCATCAACTACTACCGGGCTCTCTACAGATTCGACCCCAACGCCCCCCGGTGCGACACCTGGGCACGGATTTATAAAGCACGATGCAGCATGCACGCGAGTACGATCTCTAAACCCTTATCTCCCCCCCCTCTCTTTAGTCCGGTCCGCGGTAAGCTAAAGGTGCCCACCCTGCTCATGTGGGCCGATGGCGACGTCGCCTTCAAGGAGACAGTCTTCCAGGGCACTGAGCGCTTTGTCGAGGACATCCGCATCGTCCAGCTGGCGGACTGCAGCCACTTTGCCCCGGAGGACTGCCCCGAGCAGGTCAACGCCCAGATCGACCGCTTCCTCAGCGACCACGCCAACGCCCTCAACGCAAAGCTCTAAGGGGGGGCTGTTGCGTTTTTTATAGTGGAAAAGTTTTGTTTTTTTAAGTTTCTTCTCATGCGCCTCACCAAAAGAGGGGCAATATGACCTCACCTGCCCTGCACCTTGGTTGCCCCGCAACACCCTCCACTCAAGCTTGGCAAGACCACTTCCTCACGCCAATTTCACGCTTTCTGTGCGATCCACAGCAACACAAGTCATCCGACAGAGACCCAAAGAATTGGAAGAGCAGAGTACCACTGGAACGCAATCACTAGATCTTGGGGTAGAGACTCCCGGGGGCCTGAGGACTGGCGATGCTGTCAAACGCGGCAAAGGCGTCGAGCGGGCTGGGCGCCGAGCTGCTCGGGCCGGCATCGCCGCCGTTGACCTCCAGCGCCGGCGGCGGGGCAAGGGCGTTGCCGCTCGGGCCGCGGCGCATGGGCGAGCCCCTGCGCGGTGCGTGATTGTGAACGGTTGAGGAATCGAATGGATGAACATTGCACAGTATTCGCACTCCAGCATGCTCAAGAAGAAGAATACAGACAGTTTCTGCACAGCAGCGCTCAATGGCATCCAGTGTCCCCAATCCACTACACCCTTACTTTGGCAAGGGCGGCGGCTCATCGGCCTTCTTTTGGAGGGACACCAGCCCCTCAAAGGCGTCTGAGAGCTGCGGGACGCTGCTGACGGTCGCCGTGGACCGGCCGCTGGTCGGCGCCTCTGAGAAGAGGGTCGGGTAGGACGTTGCCGGGGACGTGAGGGCCAGGCCCGGCTGCCCGACGCTCGAGAGGTCGAGCGAGGGGACCTCGCTGCCGCCAAAGGGGTTGGCGCTGCGCGCAGACGGCGGCGCAGAGGCGGAGGCGAACGGGTTGCTGCTGGCCGGGGCGCTGGTGGCGCTGGGCAGGCCGCCCAGGGGGCCGGGAGGGGGGAGGGCGCGGACGCGGCGAGGGGCGAGGGCGCGGACGCGACGAGGGCGAGGGCGCGGACGCGACGAGGGGCGAGGGCGCGGCCGCCGGCTCGGGGGTTGGCGCCTGCGCGGTCTGGGACCTCGCCGAGGGCTCGCTCGGCGACCAGGCCGCGTCACTGAAGAATGGGTTGGACGCGGCGTCGGGCTGCGCTGCCGCGGCGGCGGGCGCCTCGAGCTGCAGCGGCGCGGGCGGGGAAGGTGGGCGCCTCAAGCTGCAGCGGCGCGGGCGGGAATGCGGGCGCGGGCGCGCCGACCTCTGCAAACGGGTTGTTGCTCACGTGCGCTGGCGGCGCGGCCGAGGGCGCGGGCGGGGCGGACGACGCGGGCGACAGGCCCCCGGCCGGCTGCGTGCTGCGCGGCGCCGGCCAGCTGGGCAGCGGCTGCGCGGGCTCGTCCGGCGTCCAGTCGTCCAGCGAGAGGAGGTCTGCCATGATTTGCGACTGCGCCGGCGGCTGGGGCGCGGGGGCCGGCGCCGGGGCCGGCTGGGGCGCACTCGCTGGCCGGGCCGCCGGGCGCCGGCGAGCGCAGACGCCGCAGGCGGGTAGCCGTTGGTGACGGTGGCCCGCCGCGGCGGGGGCCCGCGCCGGCCCTCGGCCACGTCGACGAGCGCGCCGTAGCGCTCGAGCGCGCGCTGCGCCTCGTCGTTCAGCTCGAGCGCGGAGCCCAGCAGCGCCTCGTCGTTCAGGCGCTCGATCAGCGCCGTCAGGCGGCCGCGCATCGCGCGCACCTGCTCGGCCATGTCGGCCACGTAGTCCTCCTTGACCCCGGCGGGGTCGTCCTCCGGCACGCCCGCCAGGACCTCCTGCAGCAGGGCCACCGTGTTGCGCGCGACCTCCAGGTCGGCGCGCAGCTTGGCCGGGGGCTGGTCCGGGGAGAGGAGCGCGCTGCCGCGCGCCGGCGTGGAGGGCGCGCCGGGCGACCCCGGCAGCTCGCCCGCGCCGAAGAGGTCCGCGGCGGGGTTGACCCCGGGGGCGCTGCCGGGCTGCTGCTGCGGCGGGGGCGGGCTGAGCCCCGGGTAGGGCTGGAAGGAGGCCGCGGGCGACCCGGCCGGCGGGCCGTAGGGGCTGGCCGGCCCGGTGCGGCTGGGGGAAGGCCGTGCCCCGCGCGCGCAGCTTGTTGTACGTGTTCACAAAGGCCGAGGGGCGCAGCGTGTAGGCCCACTCCTGCAGCAGGGACAGCACCTGCTGCTGCACCTCGGGCGGGCACCAGGCCGTCTGGTCCGTCATGCGCACCAGCTCAGGCAGCAGCTCCGAGCTGGCCAGCTCGCGGTGGAAGGGCTCCCCGCACGTCCGCACGCAGTGCTCCAGCAGCTGCAGCGTCAGCGCCTGCGCGCGCCCCTTGCGCACCAGCAGGCGCTTGCGCATCTGCTTGCAGGCCTTGTCGGACAGGTACCTGCGAGTGAGTAGTTGGGATGGCGGGCGTCCTGAGGAGCAGGACCGCTCGTCACCGGCCAGCGGGACTCTTACAGGCACCCTGCCGGGTTCCAAACATTCTTCTGACCCAAGTCGTCCCTGCCAGCCAGTACGATACCGGCTCAAACCAACAAGAAAATCTCCTTCCAGCTCTCTCATCCCCTTCTACCCCCGCAGGCGTACTGGGGGTCAGAGCTGCTGGAGATGGTGCCCGCAATGTCCGTGTACAGCGCAAAATTGGGCGCTGAGAGGTTCTCGGCGGTGGCATGGTCGATCAGACCGTACATGCGCTCCTTGATGGGGCGCAGCGTTTTCTTGGCTTGGCGTGAGGGAGGCTGCAGCAGGGAGCGGCGAGGGCAATGTCATGCCAGACCCCAGGGCGCGTTGCGCAATTTCCATTCGCACTATTATCCCGACCCTCCCCGAAATTAGGATAGGTCCCCATCCCCCATCGCTCGCGCACCATGATGCTGGGACACTGGGGCAAGCGATCCCGACTTGGCAAGCCGCGCGCCACCGGCAGTGCCCAAATGCACGCGTGACCCGGTGGTTTTAAAAATGAACAATCACGCTGTGGTGGGAGCTGCGATCGCCTGGTCGCAAAGGGTCGACGCTTGGTGGTCCTGCTGGGCCATTTCCCAGGCTCAGACGTGCCCGCGCCCTGGATTCCGCTCGCGCAGAGGTCCAGCGTCGGATCACTTGTTGCAAAATTTTGCAATCCGCAACGGAACAGCTCGACCCGCGCTAACAACGAAGCCAAGTCGCATTTCCGGGCAATCAAACGCTAGGAAAATAACAATTTTGAAATCAACCTTGTCAATTGCAAGGATGGCTGGCGGTCGCGTCCGCTCCCGCAAGGTGCCCCAGCAAGCCGGCAATGAGACACTCCCAGGTGCGCATCGAGGGCGCAGGGGTGGGCCATGCAGCGACAAGCCACTGCCTTTGCGACTTGATCTTCATGCAGGCCAATCCCTGCTTTCAGTTGCAGCTCCCAAGCGCCGGGGCAGCGCCGACCTCGGGCTGGTGGCGCTGACTGGAGCTGCTGCTGTTGCTGGAGCCTTGCTGCACCGCATGTTCAAAACGCGCCCCCTGGAGGCGGAGCTGGACCTGCACCGAGGTGAGTGTGTGGAATAGAAGGAACTAGACTACTTGTGGCTGCACACCTATTCGCAGTGTATTGCGGAAGCCATAATTGTCATCTCTCGCCCGCAACAACCTTCCACCCACCCTCCCACGACCGGTCAGCGGCGCTTTCGCGGACGCAATCGGAGCTGTCGTCCGCCACGTCGCAGCTGTCCAGCACGGTGGATGAGCTGCAGACGACCAAGACGGTGCTGCGCACCACCTCGCAGGACCTGGTGTCCAAAATGAGGGAGCTGGAGGAGAGAAAGGCGGAGGCCGCGCAGCTGCAGGAGCGGCTCGAGGCGGCCAAGGGCGAACTGGGGCTCACGCGCAGCCGGGTGCTGAGCATCGAGCGGGAGCTTCAAAACGCCAGAAGGTACGTGGGGTCAGGCGCTGCCCTTGGCAGGGCACCTTTTGTCTGAAAGTTGATGGTACCCCAAGAGGCCCCATGGGTCTGATCAAGGCCAACTAAAGCCCGTTTTTCCTCTGCCCCTCCTCTCGCTTGACCGGTCCAATTTGTCCACAACAACAGGTCTCTGGGGTCGTACCAGTCCCAGCTCAATGAGGCGCACTACGATCTGCTGGTGTCCAGGGACGGGGCCGAGTGGTGATGGAGGGCCCCGGCTGTCTCTCCACCCACCCACCAATGTGTCCCCCCGTCCGGAGCTTGAGAGCGGGCGGCCAGATCAAAAACGGCGAGGCCATGACCGACACGTTGTTACAGAAACAGTTTTGGGACCCCTGGTCATTTTTCCTGCATTTCATTATCTTCCAAGTCTAGCGCGACCCCTTGTTGTGCGGCCGAGCGGGATGCCATGTCAGCTCACGGCCACAACCCCAGTCAGTTCACAAGGCTAGGCAGCACGCAAACGCCGCCCATCTCGGCGCTTCAATAGGTCATGCATGGAAAATTAGTCGCGTAGCAGAGACTGGGCGCTCTCATATAGCCTACATCGGCAATGCGTCATCCATGTCGGCCGGCGAATCCTGAAAGCTGACTCGAGTTCAGTCACGCGATTTGGCGACGCCACAGGGATTCTCAGGCACGGCAGGCGCGGTCGGGGGATATGCAGCGGTGTGCAGCGACAGTATTTCTTAAAATCTGGCAGCACACGTTAAGCGTTATTTATAGCCTCCGGGCTTTCCGCGCGTGGCCTTTTGACCGAGCTCTCCTGCCACAGCCAGCCCTCTCGTTTGGTTGCCCCACGCCGAGAGCACCTGTGCCCGTACCCGACAAACTTGCTGCTTTTACACCATGTTGGCCGCTGATCAGGCTCTTCGTGTTGGCTCCAGCTCCCACGGGAGGGTGGCTGGGCTCCCAGCTTCCCTGTTGTCGAGCAGGGCTGGTCCCCAGTGCATCGCGGGCCGCAATCACGTGACGAGGAGCACACCTCGCCTCGGCCGACGGGCTCGCCCCGCTGGGGCGTATGTCACGACCGATGCCCCCGAGGTGAGCGACTTGACTTTTTGCAGTAATTACTTTTCCATTGCGCTTGACAATTGGATTGAATTTCTCGACCGTGATCCGGCTTGCCTTGGTAGGTGGCGTCGACTCCGCCCCCCATGAAGCTCTCGGCGTCCGCCGTCGATGTGACGAAGCCTGGCGATGATAGGAGCCGGTGCGAGCCGCTCCGTGCGGTGGAGGACCTCGGCAGTGTCCCGATCATTTACACTCCCTGGCTTAACAAGGGTGAGCGCGGGCGGAGGGTGGGTTGGAGCGGCCGTGGCTGCCGGGTAGGAGGCCGGCCGTGGCGCTGACAGCCGCTCGGAAGCGGGGTGGGCGGGGGAGGGGGGGCAGGTTGGGTGCTGAGAACTTTTAATGAGGATTGGGTGCGCGTATTTGGATAGAATTAGATATAATAAGTATTGTGCTTTCGTTGGATTTAAGTTGTAGTATTGGGTGCTGACGTGTGACGGTTGTTTGTGTGCGGAATGTGTTGGGTGATGCTGTTAATCAGTCTGCACTGCTTGTGGTAAAGCTGCAGAAGAAGGTCATGAACTGGCCATCCCACCAGTGAACAGACTGGCACCCTTGACGTTCACTGCCACGCATGCACCCTGAAGCCTTCTCCTCACCCATCGCGCCCCATCCCATTCGTCCGCAGGGACAAACTTCAGCGAGGAGGAGCGCCGTGAGAAGAACCTGGAGGGCCTGCTCCCGCCCGTGATCGAGTCGCTGGACGACCAGGCGGCGCGCCTGATGCGCCAGCTGCGCAGCGAGTCGCTGACGGACCTGCAGCGCAACAACGTGATGAAGCAGATCATGGCCACGCACACGACCCTCTTCTACAAGGTGCTGGTGGAGAATATCGAGGAGCTGGCGCCGATTGTGTACACGCCGACCATCGGCGAGGCGTGCCAGCGCTGGAGCGCCATGTTCCGCGAGCCGCTGGGCATGTACGTGTCGGCCTTCCGGCACCGCGGGCGCATGCACGAGGTGCTGGGCAACTGGCCCAACAAGAACGTGCAGATCATCGTGGTCACCGACGGCTCGCGCATCTTGGGTCTGGGTGACCTGGGCACCAACGGCATCGGCATCAGCATCGGCAAGATCGCGCTCTACGTGGCCGCGGTGGGCTTCCACCCGGAGCACTCGCTGCCCGTGGTGCTGGACCTGGGCTGCAACCGCAAGGAGCTGCGCGAGGACGCGCTGTACCTCGGCGAGCGCCGGCCGCGCCTGGAAGGCGACGAGTACCACGCGGCCGTGGACGAGTTTTGCGAGGCGGTGCAGCGTCGCTGGCCCAACGCGCTGCTGCAGTTTGAGGACTTTGAGACGAGCAAGGCGTTCAGCATCCTGGACCGCCAGCGCGAGCGCCTGCTCTGCTTCAACGACGACATCCAGGGCACGGGCGCGGTGGTCACTTCCGGCTTTGTCAACGGCATGAAGGCGCAGGGCACCGACCTGCGCGACGCGCGCGTCGTCTTCTACGGCGCGGGCTCCTCGGCCGTGGGCGTGGCCAAGAGCATCGTGACCTTCATGCAGCAGCGCGCGGGCATCAGCGAGGAGGAGGCCAAGCGCGGCATCTACATGGTTGATTCCAAGGGGCTGATTACGAACTCGCGTGGTGATGCCCTGCCCGAGCACAAGCGCGCCATGGCGCGGTCCGACGACGTGCCCAACCTGAAGGACCTGCGCGAGATCATCGACTACGTCAAGCCGCACGCGCTGATCGGGCTTTCAGCCGGCGGGGCCGGTGTGGACGGAGCCCGTCATCCGCGCGCTCTGCCGGCACTGCGCCAGCCCGCTGGTCTTCCCGCTCAGCAACCCCACCTCCAACGCGGAGATCAGCGCGGAGGACGCGTACGAGTGGAGCGACGGCCGCTGCATCTTCGCCGCGGGCTCGCCCTTCAAGCCCGTGGAGTACGAGGGCACCTGGTTCACGCCCGGCCAGGCCAACAACGTCTTCGTCTTTCCCGGCATCGGCTTCGGCGCGACCATGGCCAAGGCGCGCCTGGTCAACGACGAGATGTTTGTCGCCGCCGCCGACGGCCTCGCTAAGGCCGTGAGCGACGCGCAGCTGGCCAAGAAGCAGCTCTACCCGGCCATCAGCAACCTGCGCGCCGTGTCCCTCGACGTCGCCGTCGCCGTCGCCAAGGCCGCCTGGGACTCGGGCGTCTCGGCGCTGGAGGAGGAGCCCGCAGGACTGGCACGCCTACATCGCGCAGCGCCAGTACTGGCCCTGAGCCGAGAGACGAGCGAGAGAGACGATCTAGAAGATCACGCGCGTAGACAACACCACGAGCCTCGTCGCTGTACCACGCTTTGCTTTGTGCCGAGAGTTTGTTCACGCATCACCCTGATTGAAACCCCCATCCTGTGAAGGCCGTGCTCCATTGCTAGCGCAACGCTCACGTCACCAACCTTGTAATGAATGGGTCGCGAGAAATGGAGGAGGAAGGCATGTGTGCCAAGGGAGGGGGAAATTTTGATTCCTGTTGGAGTGTATACTCAATATATATATATCATCCCGACCCACACATGGAGAAGATCCAAAAAGATGAATTCGATTGGGACAGATTAAATGAGCCCGGCGCATCGCGCAGCCTTTGCGAAAGGATGGGCGACAAGAAGTATACATCTTAAATTACAATATCGCATTCAGACCTCGTCTTCTCGCAAGCGGCATGCCTGGGGCGATAAGCGTGCAGCCGGGCCGGCCCCGGGTGCTGGCCTACGGCCCCGACATCCGCAACGATCTGGTCCTCCTGGAGGCGGACGAGTCGCTCGTGGACGAACTGCTGCTGCATGGGTGCGAAAATGGGGGAATGAGACAACGGGACATGGCTGGGCAGGTCTGCTATTCCTGCAGGCGACAAATGCTCTCCCATAAGAGAGTTGCCATGCTTCCACTGCAGAGCCCAGATCAAGGGCGGCCCATCCGATTGCGCGGTGCTGTGCACGGAAAATGCCACCTTTTCCCTCAAGACCGTGGGCACCACCAACAGCGTCTTTGTTGTCCGCGACCAGGTACAGTCATGGCCATGTTATTGGAGGCCACTGCTGCTGTGCTCTTGCCAACTCACTCAAGCAGTCATACCCCTCCCACACATCAGTCTCCGCTGGCGGAGCTGAGTCAGAACGTGCTCAGCCCGGCACGGACCCCTCTGGGTCACACGGTCGGGCTCGCCACACAGCAGCAGCGGGTACGAGCGCCGCCCGCAGCTTGTGGTGTATTCTTTGTGTCTGCAATTCGAATGGAGTCTCTCCCAATCAGCACTACTCAAGATAGTGCACTAGCCTACAAACATGCACAATCTTCAACCCATTCATGTTCTTCGTTTCCAGGACGCACAGGCAACTGGGCAGCCGCGCGTCAACATCGTCTCCCAGCTGGACACACACTTGGAGCTCGTGCCAGTGGCGCCTCGGCTGCACCAGCTCCACAGTCTCTTAAGAGAGCACGCCTACAGCGGACCGGACGACGCCGATGAGCAGGCAGACGCGATGTCACCCGCCCTGCCAGGTCTGACGACGGAGGAGTTGCTGGAGACCGTGCAGATGAGCCGCGGCGAGCTGCTGGCCGCGCTGCGCGCGCTGCCCGTCGTGGCGCTGGAGGGGCGGTGGCGCTGGATCGACCAGGAGTACCTGGACTTGATGCTGCAGCTCCTGCTGCTCTGCGCCGCCGAGCGCGGCTGGGCGCTCGTCCCGGGGTCCGCGCTGGACGCTGCGCGCCTGCAGGCGGCTCTGGAGGACAGCCGCGTGCCCCTCTGCCCTGGCGAGGCACTGCCTGGATCGGTTTGGGAGCACAGAGTCGTCGCTCTGGACCGTCGACGCTGCGGCGGTCGCGCGTGCGATTGGGGCTCAGCTCTTGACCAGGGAGGCTGGCAAGGTCCAGACCTGGCCCCTGGCAGAGTTTGAGCGCCTCTGGTCGTCCCAGCTGCCAGAGGTGAGGTGGGGGAGTTGTGATGAATGTTACCATTATGATGGGACAGAGACATTTCGGGGGGTGGGTGGACAATGATTAATATTTAGTATACAACTTGTGAAAAGACCCTTTCCAATAAATTTCGCAGGGCTTTTCGGTCGATTGGCAGTCCTTGGGCGGCTTGGCGGTGGTCGATCACGAGAGCCAGACCCTCGGCTACCTCCCCGTCGAGGGCCTCCCCCCGCTGCCACGGGAACGCTTCCAAGCCCTGTTTGCCTTTAGACCCCGGTGGTCCCTGGAGCAGCTGGAGCCGTACATGCAGGGTCTGGGCGATCCTGGGGAGTCGAAAGAGGCCCTGCTCCTCAAGCACACCCGCGCCATCCAGCCCCTGCCAGATGGACCGGTCGTGTATGGCGCTCGCTAGTGAAGAGCGTGTTATGAGTAGCCATAATGGTGATGTTTTGTATCGTAAAGTTGCTCATCAATCAAAAGCGCTCTGTCGAGCAATCTGGGTACGTTTAAATTGCAATTACACAGCGCATCAGGATGGCTTTAAAAGGTGATTAGAACTCGTGAGAAGGACAGGCTTGAAAAGTGATTGTAGTCTCTTGCGATGCAAAAATTCGGGTCAGGCAGGTCTGCAGAGCTTTGGCGCGCACGGCGCGTGGCGTAGTCGAAAGGCGAGGAAGAGCAGCGCCACCAGCTCACGTTTGCCAGGCCTTGCGGGACGGGTCCTCCTCGTAAAAGCTGGCAAACTGCATGCCTCGGTCGATGCCGTCCAGGCACGTGTGTGTCGTGTAATTGTTGACGTAGTACAGAAACTGGATCGTTTTCTGATTGCCCATGCCTGTAGAGTGGAGAGGGGTGCTCGGCGGTGGGCAGGTGCCTGCTTGCTCTGAGAGCAATCACGCAGTGAATCCCCCTTCTACAAAGCCCCCCCAACCTCAAATCACCAGACCAATCTACCCCACCCACCAGAGCCCCGCGCGATCTTGGCGTTGAACTCCTCCTCGCTCTTCACGGCATAGTGGTAGAGCGCGAGCCTGTCGATGACGTGGCGCTCAGACTTGGGCCCGGGGATCTTCTCCCTGGCCGTGTTGATCGCAGTGTAGGGCTTGTTGTACTTGAAGTGGTGGGGGTCGGTGGTCACCCCGGCCGTGCGCCGCGGGCGGGCGATGGTCTTGATGTGCAGGTTCTCGGAGTGGCCCGGCGGCGCGCACATCCAGTAGGAGGACATGGTGTTCAGGGCCGGCTTGCTGACGTACCCTGAGCTCCCAAACACCACCCAGTTGACCGCCAGGGCCCCGGCCTCGGCCTCGTACTCGCGCAGCAGCGTCGGCAAGTCTGCCGTCGCGTCCCGAATCACCAAAGAACTCGTCCACATCGATGAACGCCATCCACGCCTCGTCCCTGAGGGTGGGGGTTGGGGTGGGGGGGGGGGAGGTAGGTTGTTGGGTCACTCAAGTCAGGGCATTCGAGAGGGGCGCGTACTCAGCCCAACGGAGACTGTCGCCAAGGCCATCACGATTTGCAGAGGGTGGGCGTATACGTCTCTGCGCCATGTCACTCTTCAGCAGGCACCACCCATTCACAATAGGAATAGACGGACAGGACGGACATCTTTCCACTCACTTATGATACTCCCCCCTCCACACTCTCGCAATACCTTTCTCTGCCCTTTTCCAGACACCTCGAGTAGGCCGTGAGCTGGGGCCCGTGCGTCCCGGGCGAGGCCGGGATGTCGGCATCGTAGGAAAAGTCGACCACGCCAGTGGCGATATAGTCCTGCAGCACCGTGGCGGTGGACACCTGGCTCCCCGTGTCGATGAGGTAGATCTTGTCGACGCCGACGGCGAGGTGGTAGGCCACCCACTCCCGGACGTCCGCGTGCTGGTCCTTGATCAGGGCGCAGATGGTCGCATACGCCGGAGGCGCCGCGGGCTGCGCGTTGGCGCTCTGGGCGGCCGCGGCTGCCGAGGCCTTGTCGGTCTGCAGGCCACTTCCACCTGCCGCTGTGACTGTGGTTGTTGCAGCCTGCAATCGAGAGCCCCAGTCGTAAATTAAAGGCTGCCAGAGCGCCGGTGCAGGTACCTCTCCCAGGCACAACTCCCGCAACTTCAACCAGGCCACACCTGCCCTGCTGCACCGCCATCCTGCCGCAGCGCTCTATGCGCAGACCATCCCTTTTGAGAGGCTAGAAACTCGTGCACATGTGAGCCCTCATTCCCCGACAGCGATTGGGCGTGCGCGAGAATGAGCAACTGGCATAGTACTGCTATCCGTGGTTTCAGACCCCTCCGTGAAGCACCAGCCATGCCCGCCAAGTTGAGGCAGGTCGCCTTGTCATAAAAAATGCACGGAATACCTACAAATGCTCACGGTACTGTCGCCATGTGGAGCGGGATGTCTTGCAGCCTGATCGGCAGATGGTTACAGCCAGATCGTCGAGATCATGGGATCTGAGGCGATGTGGTTGCGACGCACCCATGCGAGCGTCGCCCGCATGCCATTCCACTCGCTCGCTCTGGAGGTTGCAATGCCCCCGCATTGCATGGTGCCTTGGTAAATTTCGGTTACTTCTCGTGTACATTTGACCTCTGTACACCTGACGAGTGCGGGGGTTATCATGGCGTTTATGGTCAGGAGGGCACGCAGCGCCCACCTGCCGCGCCTCGCGGCTGTGCAGCAGCTGCGGGCCTTTTCCACCGAAGGAAGCTCCATTGACTTCGGCAAGTGAATGAGACATTTGGGGGTTGACATGTTTGCGGTGCGAGGGGCTCGGCATCGCCATGAGGAAGGCAGCTTAACGGATGGAGCCTTGTTCCTGGCAGGGTACAAAAAGGTCAAGCGGGACGAGAAGGAGCACTTGGTCGGACAGGTGTTCAAGAGCGTGGCGCCCAGCTACGACGTCATGAACGATCTCATGAGCGGCGGCATGCACCGTCTGTGGAAGGACAGGTGAGCGCTGAACTGGGTGGTGGGAGCGCGATTTGTTTTTTCTGTGATTGGCACTCCTCCAAGGCAGCATGGGTGCCCTCCCGACGTCCCAGGCTCGTGGAGAAGCTGCGGCCGGCGGCTGGCATCCGGCACCTGGACGTCGCGGGCGGCACTGGGGACGTGGCGTTTCGCGTGCTGCGGGCGATCCGGGCCGCCGAGGCGACGCGCGGGCCGTCGACGGCGACGCGTCCGGGCTCTGTGGTGATTGCCGACATCAACCCGGCAATGCTGCTGGAGGGAAGGAAGCGTGCGGCGTCGCAGGGCATTGGTGAGGGCAGGGGTGAATGTGTGTCGGGGGTGGGTGGGGTGGGGGGCGTGGACTTTTGGTGAGCGCCAGCTGCTAGACAATAAAATTTGAGCAGGAGACTCTAAAGACGTGTGTGAACCGATCTTGTATTCGAGTGTGTTGATGTGCGCACACGTGCGCCTGCTCTGCAGACGCCTACGACCTGGAGTGGGTGGAGACCAGCGCGGAGACGCTGCCGTTCCCTGACGAGAGCATGGACTCGTACACCGTCTCATTCGGCATCCGCAATGTTACCGACCGCGCCGCGGCGCTGCGCGAGGCGCATCGGGTGCTCAAGCCCGGGGGCCGCTTCTTGTGCCTGGAATTCTCCAAGGTCGTTGTCCCTGGCCTGCAGCAGCTGTACGACCTTTATTCGTTCACTGTGATCCCCCAGATCGGCAGGTTGGTAGGGCATGGAGGGGAGGGTAGCAGGAGTGTGGGGCTTGGCGAACGGCCGCGCGCTCGTCGGCCTACTCTAAGAACGCAATGCCGGCGCCAATGGCTCCAAAAAATCATTGGCACGCCTGCCCGAGCGCAATAATTTTTAAGAAAAAATCCTTCAGCTGTACAAGGCTCCTCCTCCCATTTTTTTTGTCCCAGGATTGTGGCGGGGGATGCGGATTCGTACCAGTACCTCGTGGAGTCCATCCGCATGTTTCCGGACCAGGAGAGCTGGGCGCAGCAGATCGAGGCCGCGGGGTTCAGGGGCGTGGAGTACGAGAACTTGACAGGTGGCATCGTCGCGATCCACTCGGGCTTCAAGCTGCCCAGGGCGGATGCTGGCGTGTCCCGGGCCGCGCCGGGCGGCGTCCCGCCGGCAACGCCGGCCCCCCTGACGACCGCCCCCTGAGGCTGGAGGGCAAGGGAGATTGGGCGCGATCGTGCCCTGCACACGCGTGCTCCTTGGCTGGGCGTGAAGAGTTGCATGGTGGCTCCTTATAATAAAAAGATATCTTCTTTACTGGACCCTGCTGTGTATTGTATACAACACCCCTCCTAGCATTGAATAAGGCAAATGGTCATTGGAAAGAGTAGTGTCAATGCTGCCCAGGCTCCAAGCAAGGCAGCGGAAGAAAGCGCCTCCTGGTGGCTGGCACGCGGCAACGTGACGCGCGCACAGACAGGCAGGCACCACCACTCCGCCACGCCTCAACCAACCAATCTCACGCCAGCTCATCGTCGGTCTCGGGCACGCTCTGCTTCCCCGCCGCGCTGTGCGGTTGCCGCCCGGGCGCGGCCACGAGGGCCCTGGGCAGCGGGTGGCGCTTGCCGTCCAGGAGCACGGTGGGCGCGGGCGCCGCGCCCTCCTTGCGGTAGACGAAGATCTCCTGCTGCTTGAAGTAGCGCCGGTCCTCCTCGTCCACGAGCACCAGGTTGAGGAAGTACTTGACGCTGAAGCGGTTGTGCACGTTCTCCACGGTGGGGGAGAGGTCGTAGGGCGCCAGGTGCAGGCGGATGGGGATGACCTCGCCGCGCGTGGGCGCGCCGTCCATGATCTCAAACTTGGCCACGGTGTCGCTCTCGGCGCGCGCCTGGGCGCCGGCGCCCACCGACTCGCGCCGCTTGATCTCCAGCTCCATGTGCTTGATCTTCACCCGAACGAGCAAGAAGTAGATGCGCCCGATGACCACGTCGTCCAGGTGGAAGTTGGGCGAGTCGTACTCGAACTCGATGTGCAGACAGTCCTCGATGCCCACCTCCATCTGGTGGGTTTAAAAAAGGGGGGGGGGGGGGGGGTTGTTAATTATCACATACAAATGATGGACCAGCACGCGAATAACTATTCTCTGCATGGCTTGCGTGAGACACATCTCAAATAAATCACTCCACACAAGTCCACCCCCCAGTCAGTTCACCTTGATGGGGTCGCCGAGGGGCGGGGTCGGCCGGTAGTTGCGCACCCAGAACGGGAAATCCTTGCTGGTCGACTGGCCCAGCCCGCGGGACACCGTCACGCGCAGGAGGTATCGCAGCCGGACCTTGAGGCCCAGGTACGAGTCGTGCTGCATCTCCACATTCTCAAAGGAAAAGGGGAAGGACTGCTGCGCGGGGAGGTCCCCGGGCGCCGCCAGGTCGCGGACCAGGGACAAAAACTCGTGCGGGTATCCCCGCTCAGAGGCCAGCTCGATCTCCCCAACCAGCTGCACGCGGATGCCAGAGTGCTCCACGCGCTTGCCGGGGATGGGAGTCACCTTGACCTGCGAGTGAGAAAGAAAGAGGGGAGACTTTGAGCAGGCATGTTGCACCCGCTGCGCATGCCCGATCCATGCGGCAACTCCCACAAGGTGCTTTTTTTTGCTATGCCTTCCCACCGCTCCAAACAACCCTCATCTCCCCACCACCACCACACACACACACACATACCGTGCCCGCGACAGTCTCCTTGGACTTGAAGAGCGGGAGGTCATCTCGATCGTCCCGCCGCCCCGAGCGAGGGCTCTTGATGGAGGCGGTGGGCACGGCCGTGCCATCGCCCCGGTGAAAGTCTAGCTGGATGGAGCAGGTGCTGCCGATCCCCAGACCGCCCAAGAGCTTGTTCTGCGCGGGGATGCGGGGCCATCGTCGCCATCATTAGCGCCTGCCCGGCGTTGCCGAGAACACTCCCTGCTCGTCAAACCCGTACCATGGCCGCAGGGTGAGCCGAGGCGCCCGCTGCGCGCTGCCGGGTCCAAGCAGCGGACGCAGTCCCTCAAGACAATCAAGCTATGGCCCGCAAAGGCAGCAGGGCAGCGTGTTTCGCGGGGTGGGAATCTACGCGGTGGCTCGCTCCACACACGAGACCAAGCAGGTCGATCTTGCTCCTCACAACTGACCGCCCTATAGCAAGGGTAATAAATCTCACTCACTGTGTAGTCAAGTGGTCGCCTCCTGATCTGGTGATGGGCAAAGGTCACCCCGATCGCATGGCGATGGACGTGTCGATCCCCTGTGACTGGCGGATCGGATCGAAGCGACCCTATCTATCCTGTGCATGAAGCACCAAGCAACAGATATGCCCGATTATTGTCACCTGACCGTCATTCAAAACAATGTTGCTAATTTTATGAATTCTTAAGTTTCGACCAAAAGCTATTGTAAGCTGGTGATAGAGGCGTGCAGCTGCGCAAGGTCGGGTGGCTGTAGGGCCTGCGAGTTGAGTTTAGTAAAGGTGATCGACAATGCCCACGCTTGATAAAACAACACGTCTGCGACACACCAAACTTGCAGCTGAAATGAAACTGTCGTTATGCACACAATATCGCGTGTGCAGCCATTTGGGATGTTGAGAGTGCAGGATGGCCAGGTACTGAAGTGTGCCTGAGCATAGTGGGTGTCGCTCGGGCAACCCAGCCATGCTAAATTTGGGTGACCAAAAACATCATGAGGTTGATGGAGCACGCTGATGGCAACAAAGCAGCAGTCTGAGAATGCACCAGTGCCACAGCAGACTATCCGAGCAACTGCATGCCAATCTGCGGCTCCCACACCTTGCGTTGGTCTGCAATACATGCTGCACATCAGACCCTTGAGCGGCTATTTTAAAATGAAGCACTGCCCCGAGCTGGCAGCACCCAATGTAGGTCTTTCCCTTTTCTCACCAATGATACATGCATGCTCTCCTTGGGGCCCACATGCATGCGATCTATCCAATCATGGAGCCGCATGATCATCCGACCCCTGGGCCGTTGCCCGGTCTGGCAACTCCGCGAGAGCCTGGCCGCCTTGCCAAAGGAATTTCATCCCGATACCCATCGCGTCGAACTACCGACCCAAAAGGTTACCACAATTTATTCCTAGGGCATTTATTCCAGTATTTGGAACCCTCAAAAGTCACTATCCCCCTTGCGAGGCGACCAGCAGCCCATCTTGGCTGCCGATCAACGAACCGGGTGACTCTCTCGGATCGACCCCGGGATCGGTTGGTTTCACAGTTGGTACTCTGGGGTATTAATTTACGGCCCTCGCATCGCGATCCATCCCAAATGCAAATATATTTCCTTCCGTCTAGGAGCCAGAACTCGAGCGCTTTGCAAGCTTTCACGATGCGTGCCTCCGCGATCATCGCCCTCGCCTTGTGCGCCTTCGCGGGCACTGCAATGGCCCAGAGCTTCCCGCACTGCTCCTCCTCCGCACTCCAGATCGTCAACCAGAAGTTGACCCTCTGTACTGGCGCTCTCACAAGCAACTCGACGTCTTGCGATACCACCTGCCGCGTGGTGCTTGCGGAGGTACGCGGCTAGGTGGACATGACCGTTGGGCGCAGCCTCCGGACACCATGGGCTGCGATCCCACTCTAATCACATTCAACGCGCAACCAAATTGTAGATCGGCCACCCGTGCATGGCTGACGTCGTGGACTACCTGTACACCAACAACTACATGTCCGAGACCGACTACACCCTGGCCGAGTTCCAGGAGCGCCTGTACGTGTCGGGTGGATCCCTTTGAGGAGCAGCAATCTCAACACAAGGGCTTCTCTCATGATGCTCTCGTTTCATTTGCCATTGCAGGGACGGTCTGTACGAGTACTGCGACCTGCCTCTTGATGCTCCCACCCCGGCGCCCGCTGATGACACCCCTGCCCCGGCGCCAGTGAGCTCCCCGGCTGTGACGCCCTCTGTTGAGCCCGCCGTCGTCCCGGCCACCAGCCTCCCTCCCCCGTCGCCCAAGGCTTCCCCGCCTCCTCCCAGTTCTGCCATGAGCTTTGCCCCCACGGTAGGTCTTGGCTGTTGAATTGATCGCTAAAGCCCACCACATGCACACCTTTCTTATCGGGTGATTGAAACTGTTTTGCATTGAGCAGCACGTTGTTGTGACGCATCGCTTATTAGTAACTCTGCCACCCTTCTGTACGCAGGCTGTTGCCGCCCTGGCCACCGTCGCGGCTGCGCTGGTGATGCTCTGACCGGATGTCTGCTGAAAGAGCGACCTGGAATCTCCAGTCCCAAACTCTTATTCTTCTTTAATTGCACAGATATTGCTCTGTTTATCTTGCACGGCACTCCCCCAGCACGATTGATTTAGAGGAGGGCTCAATCTGTAAGCACCTTTTACATTCACCGCGAGTTGAGGGAGCGCACTGTGGGATCTGCTAAAAAATTGGCAGGGTGTGGCGGAGATTCTGCAGACGATCATGACCGACGTCTTGAGCAGACAAGGATCTTTTATGGGTCTCCTCCCTACATGTCTAAGCTTAGGTGACTTCAATTTTGGACATGCAGCGCGGTGTGCTAATCATGTCCATATTTTCTGGTGTTGCAAAGTAGGCGTAGACCCTTTAAGTAGAGGCCGTACGCGTGCTGGGCCCCATGTCGGGAGCGTTGGCCGGCCGCTCTGCGGAGAACGAGGCCTCGCGCGGGCGCGTGGAGACGACCAAGGTCCGTCGATACTTTCCTGGAAAGCGCCCCGACTGGATTAAGGAGGAAGAAGACTCGGTGCTCACGGTCGGGGACGTGGCCAAGAGCCAGCCTGCCAGGAGGCCGGAAACCGATCGCAGTGGCACAGGTGATTGGGGACGGCCGGTGTTCTGTGTCTTCATGGGGAATGTTGCCTTGGATGCTTCGTTTGAGGTCCTAGTTGCCGCCAATGGGAACTATATGTCCAACTGGCTTGGTGACATCCATTGCGGTGCAGGGATTGCCGCCCCGGTTGTGGTTGCCAGGGCAGACCCTCGATTGCAGCGACTGCAGCGAGCCCAGCAGGCTGCCGAGGATGATGATGTCATGGAAGGAAGGCCGCGTCGCCGGCACGAGATCGCAGAGCCCCAGGTGAGCTTGTTGTATGTGCAGCCGGGAGAGGTCTTGCCTTTGTGTGTCGGTGCAAGGCTGTTGATGATCGTGCAGCCTTGAGAAATGATGTGTCAAGTCACAAGAAAGGCAACTGCGATGGCAAAGGGGCTGTTTATTGCTCCGCAGATAGTCCGCCGGACACGGATTCCTGCGGAGGAGCAATCTCAGGCTGTCGCGCCGCCGCCCAGTGAGGATCTCGAGGATGAGGAGGCGATTGCCAGGCGCCGGGCGTTGCTGAGGGAGAGGCTGCAGCGGGAGGAGGCCGCGAGCACTGGTGCCACTGCTGTCGAGGGTGGCGCAGCGCGTGCCATTGCAGCCCCTGAAACGACCGCTGTCTTGAGGGCGCCCCCGGGCGGGGAGGAGTCTAGCGAGGAGTCGTCCGAATACGAGACGGACGATGAGGAAGAGGAAGAGGAAGGGCCGGGCGCGCTCCTCAAACCCGTGTTTGTTCCGAAAACGGACCGGGAGGTGTGTGGGTGTGCTTGGGTGGGCTTGGTCTGTTTGTGTGTGTTGCTTGCCTGCTTTCAAGTGCACAGATTGCATTTGGCAGCAGGTCCGGGCCAGATCCCTCCCCCCAGTTCCCTGCATGCTCAATCAATCCCTGCACCTCAGTCTGCAAAACCCCTGCCCACGCAGACCATCAAGGAGCGCGAGCGGCTGGAGCTTGAGGAGGAGAGGCAGAGGGAGGAGGAGGAGGCTCGCGTGCATGTCGCGGAAAGAGGAGACGCGGGAGCTGGTGGCGGCCCGGCTGGCGGCGGAGGCCGCCGAGGAGGCCGCGGCCCGGGAGGCCCCGCGCGGCGCGGCAGACGTCGACACGGACGACGAGCGCGACGAGGAGGCTGCCTACGAGGCCTGGCGGCTGCGCGAGCTGTCGCGCATCGCTCGCGACCGCGGCGAGCGCGAGCGGGAGGCGGCCGAGGCCGCGGAGCGCGAGCGCTGGCGCGGTCTGACGGAAGAAGAACGGGTGCGCGAGCTGGCGGCGCGGGGCAAGGCGGCCGAGGCCGAGAAGCCCAAGAAGAAGTGGCGCTTCCTGCAAAAGTACTGGCACCGCGGCGCCTTCTTCCAGGACGCCGGGGACACGCAGGCTGCCGAGCCGCCGGCCGTGGGCGACCTGGCCGGCCGCGACTTCTCGGCGCCCACGGGCGAGGACCTGTTTGACCGCGAGAGCATGCCCAAGGTCATGCAGAAGCGCAACTTTGGGCGCCGCGGCCAGACCAAGTGGACGCACCTGGTTGACCAGGACACCACCACCTGGGACTCGCCCTGGATGCAGGTGAGAGGGCTTTATGTTTGGGTTTTGGTTGGTCATGTGTACAAATGGGCGTGCGGGGTGTCCACATGGGGACCTGAAGCGTGCGAATGCTTTGACCCTGGTGACATGTGGGTGCTCATGCCGCAGTTGCATGCCTTGTGCGCGTGCCGGCACGCTTGCCAGGCACCATCCGGCTGGCCCATCCACGTAGAAGTACTATACTCCATCTCACCGCCCCTCGTTCTCACAACGCAGAAGGACAACATTCGAGAAAAGTTCAATAAGAAGCTAGCCGGTACCGAAGAGGTGTTTACGCGACCAACAAGGACAAAGACCTAGGAGGCTGCCGAGGCTGGCGTTTTTCGCTAGAAGAGGCGGGCACTGCTGCCCTGCCCTCATTCATGTGCCTCGTGCTCGCCCTCTAAATGCCCTGGTCCTTGAGGTAGTCTCCCAGGTTCTCAACCACGACGTTGCACTCGCTGCCGGTGACGCCCTCGTCGTAGATGCCAAACACAAGCGCCGTCGCCGTCTTCTTGATGGTCACGCCGCCTGGTGGTAATGATCAGCAAGGTTGCTACAATCAGATGATCAGGCCTGATGCAAAGCTCGTCAGTCCCTTGCGCCACGTTGCGTGCGCCAAGAGCTCAGATGACCATCTTCAAAGGACCCACTACGTGCCTGCTCCCCTCGCCCGAGACAGTCCGTGAAGCACCCTCGCGCACCTGGGCCCTTCTTGCCGCGGATGGCCTCGCCCGGCTCGCCAGCAACGACCATGTACTTCTCGCCGCCGATCCGGAGTCCCGTCGCCGCAAGGGCAGCCGCATCGTCGAATCCCTTCATGATGGCGGTGACCTCGTCCTCGGAAACCTCCGGGAAATCGGGGCTGGACGCCCAGAGGCCGCCGTCCTGACCCAGGATCGCGGCGTGGGTCAGCTGCCCACCGCCGGGCAGCGTCGCCAACAGGTGGTCGTCAATGTACGCCTGAATGGAGTAGAGAAGCGTAAAGGTCCATGGCGACTGGTGCCAAGGGAGTCACTCGCCTGACCCCAGCCGAAGCATCGTTTCCACTGCCCATGCTGGCCGGCACTGACCTGCCAGCTCATGACGCTCTTTTCACGCTGATCCGCGCACAGCCAATCAGAAAACGACTCTTAATGCCTGCAGGATGTATTGAAGAGCAATAGTGTGGCGTACATGCGTCAGTGCTCTCCCTGGCGCGCGGGTGGGGCGACCTCCACCGGACCAGAGCTGCGCTACCGACTCCTTCCCTCCTGACCAGAGCTGCGCACCTTGCGAGCTTGCGATCTGCACCAAGATCGCTGTTTGGAATGGGCATTTGAGACGTTGCAGGAGCGATAGGGGCGCCCCTGCCGGTGTTGATCTGCGCGGAAGATCCGCTCATGCTGCTGATCGATCGCCAGAGGGCTTTTCCTCAGCCGCTGGCAGGATGGGCGGGGCCATGCCACCTCAGCCCGAGTGCCACCTTTGGTAATGCTCGCGCGGGAGTAGGCTGCTAGTCCGTGCTCGACAGCAGGAAACACGTTGTTTCGCATGCATCTCTACATTTTCTAGCTATTTTGCAACCATGGAAACGCCCGGCCTGCTGGGCAAATACAAGGGATGGCTTCGTCGGAACGTTATCGCCCTTAATCTCTTTGAGACTGGTGCGCCGCGGGGCCGGGCTGCCGATGGGTCGCTCCTTGATAATTCTAGCCTGTGACTGAATTCATTTTGTTTGCAGTGCGCTAATTCCACGAGTCTCGCCTCCCTGCCCGATTCCAGGCCTCTCCAGCCTGACCTGGCTGCTGCCCGACCGCTTCAGCGACAGCGAGGTCTCGTATGAGGCGCTGCACACCGCCATCGGCCTGGTCTCCACCCTGAACGAGTCGCTCCTGAGCGGATCGCACGAGCAGGAGGGCGGCAACCTCCTCCTGGGGCTCAGCGTGCTCCAGCAGGTGCAGGTGCTCGTGGAGCTCGCCGCCCTCTGGGGCGAGCGCAAGCACGGCCGCAGCCGCTACGACGCGCTGATCGCCTACGAGGGAATCAAGTGCGCGATCGATGGATGGGTTGGCGACGGTGATGATGCGTGCTTTGCTGTCCGCGGTGCTCGTGCTCGAGAAACCTCTGTTTCACCGATGCGGCGGTCAAAGCGGCTCCACGTCCCTGTATACTATGTGCCCGCGTCGTGCACAAGCACGCTCACTCCCCGCCACGTCCGTCCTTATCTCCAGAGCGGCGCTGCGCGGCTACGTGCTGGCCAGGTCGCGGGGACGCATGCTCGTTCACGGCGGCCTGGGCAACCTGGACCCCGAGGCCCTGGTGGCGGCAGCTGCCGGGAAGCCGTCTGGGGGTCGCGCGGCGGAGGTGTTTGACGCCTTTGTGCGGTTCCGGGACAGGCACTGCCAGGGCGGGGAGTCTTCCGGGGAGGCGTGCAAGGACCGGCTTGAGGAGGCGTGGGCGCAGGCCGTGGAGAGCCGGAGCGGGCTCGGCGACGGCGCGGACGAGCCTCTGGCGGCGCCCGCGCTGCTCTGGTGGGAGCAGGACCGGCCCGCGGCCGGCAGCGAGGCGGCCGAGGAGGCCCGGGCGCGCTCGTCGCTCGTCGGCCAGGACGGGGGACGCCGCGGCCGAGGGCGCGGCTCATGAAAGCGCGCCTGCGGGCCCAGGGGCCCGCGGGAGCTTCGAGGAGTGCACCTCCGCGCGCGAGGTGGCGCGCCTCTCCACGCAGGCGCAGGCGAGCGCGCTGCGCATGCTGCGCGCCGGCGAGGTGCTGCACATCCTGCGGCCGCTGGTCTACGTGTCGCTGCTGCGGCGCTGGGGCCTGCGCTCCTGGCGGCCCTGGGCGCTGAGCCTGGCCGTGGACCTCGCCAGCCGCCGGCTGTGCGACGCGGCGACGCAAAGGTCGCGCACGGCGGCCGCGCGCGCCGCGGCCTCGCCCGCGGTGCAGGGCACGAGCATGACCGTGCTCTACCGCCTGCAGGGCCTGCGCTTCACCGAGCCCGAGCGCGAGGAGCTGGCGCGGCGCCGCGCGGCGCTGCTCTACTACCTCCTCCGCGACCCGCTCTTTGCGCGCAGCACGCGGCCCGCGCTGGGCCGCGTCGTGGATGCGCTGGGCCGCGCGCCGGGGCTCGGCTGGGCGGGCGCCAAGCTGCTCGAGATCGTGGACGGCATGCAGCAGCTCTACACCTACACCAGCGCCAGCTAGCGTGCTCGGCGCCCCAAATTTTGACCGCGTTTTTGCTTGTTTCATTCACAGTCTGTAGTATATTTTGGTGATTCGTGGTGTGGGCGGGCTCAGCAAGGAGAGAGAACTGCTTGCGAGTGCGCAATGATTTAGGTTTTAAAACCATGAGGAGCCGTGAAAAGCGATGCTTTCCCTCTACATTGGTCCGCGTCATGTCAGGGGCACACTTGCCAAACGACCTCTCGGCCGGCTGCATGATGTAAACGTGCCGGTCGCTTTGCGTCATACTGGAGCCACCACCAACTCCGATGCAATCGCCCGTCTCCATGGAAGGACGGCCGATCGGAGCATTGTTCCTAAATACCGAATATCTATCAATATGCATCGGGAGCTCTGCTGGGACTTGGACCGACTGCCAGGCGTCCGCGTCGGATCACATGCCAGCCACCAGAGGGCCGCCAGCAGGGCGGCTGCCGAGCTGGGTCCACGCTCTCGCGCAGCCCTCCATGGCGACGATGTTCTCGTGTTCGGCCCAACAATCGTGAAAGACGCATACTTTGTTTCCTTGAAAACTATCGCTCATCGTGCATTGCTTGCACATGGTAGCAGTCTCCTTTGACGGACGATCGTGTCGACGTGCTGTGCATCGGAAAGGCGCCCGGGGAGGGCAGAGGGATATGTGATCCAGACAAGGGCCCCCACCTGGTGGGTCTTCCCCGATCGCCCTCCATAACGCTGTGCCGGCGCCTGCACGTCCATACATGGCGTCCTGAATTATTCGAGTGCGCTAATCGAGCCTCCGACGAAGCGGCAAGGTCGGAGACGGATATCGGAAATTAATGGGTCGGCTTTTCCTGCACTATCTGGAATCTCCCTCGAACAAGGGCGTATACGCCTGCAAAAAATGCGCGTTGCATGGAGAAACGGTCCATCTAGCTAGAATGGACGACATCCTGAGCAAGGCGCGTGTGTTCATGGGTCCCACGTCGGGCCGGGGCGTGCGTGCCGGGAGGGGTGCCCGCGCATGCATGGCCGCTCTCTCTACTCTCCGACGTCTGCTGACCATGTCAAAAACCTGTCATCTTCATGTCGCAGTCGTTTCATTCTCGGAGTGGACCGGCGTACCTTTTTCACCAATGTGTCAATGTCACAACCGGCCCGCCAGAGGTGACAAAACCCGTCGGGAGTGCGCGTCGCCCTTGTCGGGTGCGCCGTGCATGATCTGGGCATGTCGTGCTGATGTGGGTCAAAAATATTCAACTTTGTAGGAGCGCGAGATGACCACTGGTCGACACACCGTCTCGGACATTCGCTGCACGAGCTGCAACCAAGTACGAGGGTTTTGCGTGGGAGCCGGGAGCGTGTCCCACCGGAGGCTGGTGACCGCCACAACGGGATGAGTCAGTGAGAAGCAGTAAATGTAAAGACTTCTTCTCCCCCATCCCCCAGGTCGTGGGCTGGGTTTACCTGAAGGCCCAGGAGCCACGGGAGCGGTACAAGGAGCAAAAGTACATTCTGGAACGGGCACGAGTGCTGGGCTTGGACGGGCAATTACCAATCTCGCCCATCACATCCGCATCCATATCCTCCGGCAGCGACGTGGAGGACCCATTTGAAATGGTGTGAGCGCATGGGCTCGCACGAATTATTCTATTCCAGCCCGACCGACGTAATTTTGTAGGTCGGATTGCCGACACTGCTGTCAGAGCGCTCTGTACCACCCGAGGCCCGATTGTTTGTACCAGCCTGCGCACCCCATTTCGTTCCCCGTGTACTCGATAATGCGCACCACACAATGTACCTACGAAGCTGCGTCCCCCAGGGGCGCGGTCTATGCCGGCGCGCAGTCGTCGCTGTTTCTTTTGGTGTAACAACATCCCAGCCTGTTGCGGAGCGGGTAGACGACATTAAAAGGCTCTGCCAACGAGAACGTACAAAGAGCGTCTGATCATTGCTGCTCCAGGCCAGCTTCGGCAGCCTCCATGGCGTCCAAGCCGGCAGCCTTTGTCAGCGCAGCCCGCTCCGCTGCTTTCGCCTCCTTTTCTTCCAACTGCTCAAGCTGCTGCTCCGCGTCTGCCCTCTCGTACCTGGGATAGTCGAGATAGGAGAGTTTGCGTGTGACACAATGACGGCAACAAGAGTTTATTGCATTCCCACACAAGCACGCATGTTGCACACGGGCGGCACAAAAAAAGTCCAAGCAGCCAGTGTGCACTCTGAGTTCACAGCCACCCACCAGTCGTCCGCATCGGCCCAGACAGCCTGGGATGCCCAGCCCTTGTCCCCTCCCTTGATCTTGGTGGGCTGGGCGTAGTTTACGCGCAGTACCCTGCCGTACAGCTCTGCGGATGAGGCAGCGAGGTAAGGTGCCGGATTTATTTGGGTCTTTCCGTCCAGCGTCACAGCTGGCGCATGACAAGGAAACCCATCCCTCGCAACAGCAACATGTCGTGTACCGGATGCATACAAACGGACGACCTACCTCCATTGTGCATGTTGTCAATGGCATCCGCGGCGTCTTCCGGCAGCTCAAAGTCGACGAAACCGAATCCCCTGTTGGTGCCGCTGGCGTGGTCTAGCGGGATGGAAACGTCCTTGACCTCTCCAAAAGGGATGAAAGCCGCATGCAATATCTCCTGCGTCACATTCTCCTCCAGGCCTCCCACGTAGAGCGTCGTCTTGGGATTGGTGCCCTTGCCCGTCAGGGACACTATGGTCGATTGGTGCGCCATGAAAGGCAGCGCTTGGCAAGGCTCGACCGCGCTATCGAATCATCTCACAGGATGGTGTTTTATTCGACACTGGAATTCACTTCTCGAAGAACTGGTGGGAAGCATGATTTGGAGGCCATTGTGTCGTGCACTGCTTGATTATTTGGTCGTCGAGCGAGATCCGCGCCCAAGATGCCGTGGATTCAGTCAAGGCCCACTGTCAGTGGAACCTCTCAGCATCATGAGCAGCGCCACCTGTCCTGCTCACAACGCACGACCTGACTTGCACTCTACCAAATTTCCAGAGTGTGATGGATATTAAATGATCAAGGTCGGCATCAAGTAGGCATTGACTTGAGCGTAATCGCCTGCATGGTGTGCCAGTCGGGTAAGGATCGCCAAGGTGGGCAAACCGATGATTGCGTGGTTGGCAATACAACTGCCGACGAGAGAATCAGGAAGATGGTCATTGCAGAAACCACGCGTTACTCCAACTCACAAGCAGCGCTCCTGGCCCCTTGCGGCATCGCCCGGTCACCCGCGCCTCCGCATCGCCTTTTGCTGCGCCTTCCTCGCGGCCACCGCCGGCCGCTTTCCGCCCAGCGAGCGCGGCTTTGGCTTGACCTTGCGGACGCCGCCCTTGGACAGCTTCTTGACCGAGTGGGCGGCGGAGGCCCCCTTGCCCTTGGCGCTCGCCCGGGCCCCCTGCCAGCTCCTGCCGCCGTCTGCCCCCTCGGCACGCTCTACCTTGGAGACCCGGATGGCCCTGTCCTTCAGCTTGTGCCCATTCAGCAGCGTGGCGCTCCGTGCCGCGGACCGCGTCTTGTACAGCACAAAGGCGATGCCTGGGACAGAGAGGGGGACGGAGCGGTGTGTTGGTGTGTGCGCCGGTGTCCTTGAGAGGGATGGGCCACCATTAGCAACACGCCAGTGCCCCACCAGCCACTCCCATTCTTTCGCGCACCTTTGCCTTCCCGGGTGTAGCGGTCCCGGACCACCCGCACCGCCTCCACAGCCGACCGCAGATCGCTCGAGACGCTGCTGTCGCTGAAGAAGCGAATCACATCCTCATCCTGAACATATTACGCGTCATGGTTGGAAGGCGTCATGAATGAAGTGGGATTGTTATGCACTTTATGCTTACATTATGAGGGCAACCGTTGATAGCTCGGCGAGTCGATGGAACTGGATCAAACCACTACATCACCACCCCTCCCCCAAAGCCCCTCACCTCGATGTCCTTGGGAAGGTTGCCCGCAAAGACGGAGCGGGCGGGGTCATAGGTGACCTTGCTCTCCGCATCGATCTTGAGCACCGCCTTGCCTGAGAGCTTGGACATGTCCCGCGACTGGCTCGGAGCCGCCCGGTCCACCCGAATGTGCCTGTCCTCAAACTGCAGGGAGGCCAGGAGTTCGATAGGCGGTCATTCTTCAAGCCATGTGTGATAGTGTTCCGGCCACAGCATGGCTTGAATACATCCACGGCACGCATGAATCGTCACCAAAAAGCACTGCCAGCATACCATTCCTAGTCCCCTCACCTCAAACGACACCCCCTCTCACACCGACCGACCCACCTCCGTCATGTTGAGTTCCAGCGCCTTGGCCACGTGCGCGGCCTCGGCAAAGACGACATAGGCGTGGCCCGACCCCCGGGACGCGTCCACGGCGCCAGCCAGCAGGGCGCTCTTCCGCTTCATCTTCGTCTCGGGGTCCACCGCGATGGAGCGCAGGCGCACCGTCTCCACGGCCCCGCATGCCCTGAACAGGCGCGTCAGCGCCTTCTTGGTCACCCCAGCCGGGAGGTTGCCCACAAAGACCGTCCGGTCGAGGCTCTCGTCCACAAACGGGTCCTGGGGCTTGCTGGTGGAGGCCTCCTTCGCTCGCTTGCGCTCGATCCGGCGCGCCGCGCCGGCGCTGGCGGCGCCCTCCGCCTCGGTGGGCGCCTCAGACGTCTTGCTGGAAGGCTCCTGCGGGGCCACATCGTCCTTGGCGATCGTCGATTTCTTCTTCTTCTTAGAAGAGGCCTTTTGCGCGTCCTCTGCACCGACCCCTGCTGGCCGCTTCAGGGCCGCAGAGGATTCCTTGACCTTTGTGGATTTCTGCGTCGCATCCGCCGTCGTCAGAGATGCCGCGGCCTTCTTCGCCCGCTTGGCGGATGCATCCTCGGATGCATCGGATGCGGCGCTGCGGTACTTGCTCTGCGGGGCGAAGAGGGCGCTCTTGGCCGGGTCGACCGCCGGAAGCAGGCCCCCAAACAGACTAGCCATGCCGACAAGCGGCAGCCGAGTGTGTGAGGCTTAAGAACAATTTAGATAGTTCTCACATGTAACAGAAAGCAAAATGGCACGTCAGTTTTGCGTCGCGAGCCAGTACGGATGGCACTTGCTTCCGTATATGCGACCAGCAATGGTGCATGGCTTGGGCGCCAAGATCCCCTTGGCAAAATGGGGATTTATCTTGCTTTGTCGACATGCTGGAGGGCAAACAGGAGCCAGTTTTGTAAGAAAACTTTGCGGTTGCACTAGAAGTAGTTTAGCGTGAAATGAACAAGATAGGCCTTGAGTACGACGTTCGCCACTATTGCCTTGTCTGATAGAAACAACAGCTGATCCGTGTTTGCTCTTTTTCATCATTCACATTTTACCTCAAGTTTCTGGAGCAGACAATGTCTCGATCCCTCTTTGACTTGGACACTTGATGGTAATGTGCTGTAAATTGTGTCATCCCGGCTCCTACAGAAAAACGTGCGTGTATTCGTGAGGGCCACTCTCCCACTCGCCGCCGTTACGAGACCCATTTTGCCCGCGACCCACGAGGGTACAAGGCCGCGTCCTCGCCTGCACAGGTCGATGATTACGGACTTTACTAACAAGGCAACCCATTGATACAAATAGCTTTGTACCGTACACTTGAAGCGCTCCTCCTCGAGTAATAAAAAAAAAATGGTTGCCGTGGATCGCCTGCAGCCTGTGGCTGCCGGTGCCGCAGAGGACGAGCGCGAGAAGCAGTATGCCACCATCCTGACCCGAATCGAAGCTCTCCTAGAAGGTACATCTTCACAATGTTTATTTTCGCAGAGCAATGTGCCTGCATAACGTCCCAGAAGAGGGGTGCGCTCTGATATTGTCCTTTGAAACCCTGCGTTACCCCCTCCCGATGAAGGCGAGGCCGACTGGGTGACCGCCATGTCGACAGTGGCGGCGGAGCTGCATAGCGCGTTCGAGTACTACCACTGGACGGGGTTCTACAGGACCGTGGAGCCTCAGTTGTTGAAGCTGGGGCCGTACCAGGGAGGCACCGCCTGCATCCTCATCCCCTTTAGCCGCGGCGTGTGCGGCGCGGCGGCGCGGGAAGCCGCCACGCAGCTGGTGACCGATGTGCACGCCTTTCCCGGACACATCGCCTGCGCCTCGTCCACGCAGTCGGAGGTGGTTGTCCCCGTCATGGACAGGGACGGGAAGCACTGCGTGGCGGTGCTGGACGTCGACTCTGACCTGCCAGCCGCCTTTACGGCCGCCGACGCAGCCGGGCTCGAGCAGATCTGCGCCTGGCTCCAGCGACAGGACTGGAGTCCCAGGTACTACCCTTGAGACGTTGCATCGAATACAATGCTCAACTGCAGAGCGTGCTTGCATCGGAGCCTGGCAGCGTTGCTTTCTCGGCAAATATTCTATCATTGTTTCAGACACAGTTTTCAAGTGAGAATGAGGGCAAAGCACCATCAGCGTTTGAGAAAGAGACAGCCAAGAAACAAAATAGCAATGCACTGAGAAGCGACAGGGGTCCTGTCGGCATGCATGCCCAACTCTCATTATCATCATCATCATTGTCGTTCTCCTATATAAAATCCACCCGCTCCAGATCACACCCACTTGATCCACGACACGAATCTTCATAATAATACGTCTCATCAGGCGCTAGGCTATGCCGGCCGCCTTGCAGAGCTCTTGGAACACGGCCGCGCAGCGCTTGGCGGCGGCGGCCAGAGGGTGCTGGGGTCCGTTATAAAGAAGCGCATTCTTCCAGACCCGCTCCGCATCGACGCGAAAGGCGGCGGGCGTGGCGTACCCCTCCTCGCGCAGCTTGTCGCTGACGGCGCCGAGGTCTATCGGGTCGGGGACGACCTTGGCGTAGTCCGGGGCCTCCTCCTCCGACACCGGCTGCCAGAACGGGTAGCTCTCCGACATATTTTGCATCTTCTTGAGAACCTGTGCGAATAGTATTGGTTGAGGTTGTGGTTGTTTTTGGCCAGAAGGAATAGACGGTGGGATGCACTGGGCGCCACATTGCTTCGGTACATGCGAAACCTTTTCACACCACCCATAATGACTACCTTGCCAGCCGCCTTTCTCCACGCAGCCCCCGGCTTCTGGGTCGACCCAGAGGCCTTGGAGCCGCCGTCGGCCGCCGCGTCCCCGCCAAAACCAGGGAGCCCCGCTTCGCTGCACAGACGAGCAAAGAGCGCCTCGCACGCGGCGGCGTCGGCCACGACGGGCGCGGTCGGCTCGTTGAACTGGCGGCAATTGTCCCAGATCTGAATTACCGAAAGTTTAATTATTGATGGGTGGTCGTGTCGGCACGGGTGGGCGCAGCAGACGGTTGTTGGGTGTACATGCCTGCCTGGAATTCCCTAGAGTAATTCGCATCCCATTTCACAGCCTACCCGCCCCTTTCTAAACAACCTTAACCCTACATCCTCACCAGCCCAACGTCGGCCACCAGGGCGTCCAGTTTGGGGTACCGGCCCTTCTTCAGCTTGAGCGACACGGTCTTGAGGTCCATGGGCTTCTTGATAGCCTCGCGGTACCCCTCCAGCGTCGCCGGGACGGGCTCGAGGAAGGGCTGCGCCGCCTTTTTCTTGGCCAGCGCCTCGATCGCCGCGTCCGCCCGCTTGGCCCAGTCGTGCGGCGGGGCGCCCTGCTGCGCGGCCTCGATCGCCGCATCGATCCTGGCCTTGGAGGGGCTCCGCACCTTGAGACCCCGGCACTCGCGGCACAGGAAGTTGGCGCGGCCAACCAGGTCCTGAGTGAGAGGTGTCGGAAATGAGGGGGGGAAGGTGGGTTGGATCGACGGGCAGGCGAGGAGTACCGCGCGAGTATCAAGAGTATAACAGAAACGCAAAGAACCGCCGCCTCACCTTTGGATCGACGCCCGAGCATTCGTGATGGTACCATCGCTCGCAGGCGTCGCAGCCCACGAGCGGGCGCCCGTAGTCTGGCCGCTGGCAGACGGGGCAGTGGATCTCGGCCTCGCCGTCGGCGGCTGGCTGCTCTGCGCCGCCGGCATTTGATGGTGCGTCCGTGGCGTCGCCGCATTCTTGCCCGGGCGGCTGGGCGCCCTTGGCGCCCTTCTCGGCCTGCTTGGCCAGCTTCTCGGCGCGCAGGCGGGCGCGGTGCTTCTCCCACCGCGCGTTCCAGATCTCCAGCTTTTTGGGGTCGGAGGGCGCCCTGCCCCTCGGCGCGCCCAGGGGCTTGGGCGGCGCGTCAGCCGCGCGCGCGCTTGCTCTGCCCGTCGTCGTCCAGGCCGTCGGGGTCGCGCTTGCGCCGCCGCGTGCCGCGCGAGCCGGACGCGACCGGGTCCGGGGTCGAGCCGCGGCGCGCGGGCGCGCCGCGCGGCGCAGCAGGCGGGGCAGGCCCACTGCGCGACGGCCGGCATGGCAAGGATGTCCTCGGCCGCCAGGGACACGCAGTCGCCGTGGTACCAGCGCCGGCAGACGGTGCACGCGATCCAGGGGTCCTCCTCCAGCAGCGCGGCCGCCTCCTGGTCGTACGGGCGCGCCGCAGCCCGCGCAGGCGGCGCCGCTGCCCAGCTCGGGGCCCGCGCAGGAAACGCTTGACCGGGCGGCGCCGGCGCTTTCCGCGGCGGCGCCGCCTGCGCGGGCTGCGGCGCGGCCGCCGCCTGCTCCGCGAGCTTGGTGCGCTCCTCGTACGCGCGCACCGCCCAGAGCGGCAGCGCGCTCTCAGCCACCCACACGCGGCCGTCCGGGGTCGTGCGCGCCAGCTTGCGCGCGCGCTCCAGCGGGTCCACGCCCGGCTCTGGCGCGGCCGCGAGCGAGGGCGCCCGCCGCGAGCGCGTGCCGCCGGTGAGCAGCAGCGCCTGCCGCCGCAGCTTGGCCGCCAGCGCGGCGCTCTCCTCCACGCCAGAGTCTGCCAGCAGCACCGCCCGCGCGATGGCGCCGGTGACCAGGCGCGTGCACCAGAAACTCTGGCGAGTTGGCGCCGCCGGGCGGCGGCGGGGGCAGGGCGGCGGCAGGAGGGCCGCCTTGAGCGCGGCCCGCTGCCGCGCCAGCGCGACGCACGCCTTTTTCGAGTTGGGGTTGACGCACTGCACGCAGACCCCGCAGCGCCGAATCAGGCCGCCCTGCGGGGTGCCCGCCAAGACGTCGCTTTGCGTCTTTGCCTGGTCGCCCAATGGCGCCGCCGAGGAGGACCGGAGCCGGCTGCCGCCGTCTAGCGCGGCGGTGTCTGCGACGCTCGCGGGTCGATCGCCTCTCCGGGGCGAGTGCACAGACACGGCCGGCGTGGCTTCCTGCTTCACGCTCCGCGCGGCGCTGCCACTGTCGCTCACGGCGGCCTTTTGCGAGCGGGGCGCGCCGCCCAGGGCCTTTGGCGGCCCCTCCTTCCCGAGCGGCGGCGCCTTCTTCCCCTTTATTCTGGCCCAGTTAACCAGGTACTCGTACCTGGCGACGGGCGGGCCGGCCTTGCCGTCCTCGGCCGACCCGACCTCCTCCTCCTCCTCGTCCTGCGAGGAAATCTCCGCATCGCTCGTCTCCCGCTCTTTTTCTTCGCGTTCGGCGGCCCGCTCGGCGCTCGCCGGCGCCGGGAGCACGGGCCGCCGGCCGAGGATGGTGAGCCCGGCCTCTGGCCCGCCGCGCGGCGCGGCCTTGGGCGCGGCGGCCTCGGCCCAGCGCAGCGCGTCGTCCAGCTCCCGCAGGCAGAGCGCGAGCTCCGCGGCCGTGGCCGCCACCTCGCACCGCGCGCGCCAGAGCACGCAGCGCGGCGCGGCGTAGGCCCCAGGGCGCGGGCCGTACACGAGCTCCGGGACCTCCTGCACACCCGCGCGCCGCGCGGCGCGACGCACGACGTCGCGCGGCAGCCGCGGTGCGCGCGCCCTGCGCCCCAGGAAGCGGAGGTCCATCTCCCAGCCGCAGCGGCCCTCGGCGCGCGCGGCGCGGGACCCAGGGCTCCGTCCCGTAGAGGCCGTAGGCCGCGAGCCTGGCGGCCGGGCCCCTGTCCGGGTCGGTGCCCGCCACCAGCACCGCGTGCCACGTCGCGCGGCCCCACGCAGGGGACGGCCCGCCGCCGGCGGTCTTACGCAGGTATCCGTCTGGGAACTCTATGGGCTCCGGCAGGCCCCACGCTCTCCGGCAGCAGACGGGGCGCAGGGCCCCCTCCAGCTGGCACAGCGTCGCGGCCAGCTCCGGCACCGAGCCCGCGGCCCGCGCCGCGATGCTCCACGCGGACCGCTGGCCCGCGCCGCCGTCGGCCGCGTCCCAGCCCGCCTCGCACAGCGGCCAGAACTTGTGCTCGATCTTGAGCACGCCGGCCAGCAGCATCTCCAGCTTGGCCGTGTCCACCGCGGGCTCGGCGCCGGGCGCGTGCCCGGTCCGGACCACCGGGTTGAGGCAACCCTTGCGCATCGAGGGCCGCTGGCAGGTGTAGCACCGCCCGCACCGCACCGTGCGCCTGTTGGGCACCCGACCCTGCATAATTGATGATTGTGGGCGTAGTAAGTGGGTGGAGGTGAAATGCATGGTGTGCAGGCAGAATGATCCTGAGCAGTATGAAGCCCATTCAACCATGCACGATGCTACCATCGCTTCCACCACCCCCCTCCATCAACCTGGAGAAAGAGCCACTGGTGCTTGCTGATGGGGAGCGGGGCCACCGAGTCGTTGATGCGGATGTTGCCGCAGGTGCCCGTGGGCAGCCAGACCCCGGCGCGGAACCGCCGCCGCCGGCAGTCTTCCATGGCCTGCCTGATCGCGTTGGCCGCCGGGCCCCAGCTGTTGCGGTAGAGGTTGGTGTACGACGCCACATCTGCAAGACAGGGGAGTGGGTGTCTCGATCTTGAGGAGGGTTGTGCATGCCTACGTACATATCCAATTCCACCTGACGCACATACAAGCGGCTGCCCTGTCGTCTGACCAACCCTCGCCCGCCACCCTCACCGGCGAGAATCTCCTCGGGCGGGGTCCTGCGCGTGCTGACCCAGGTGTAGGTTGATTTCCGGGGCCGCGCGTTGCTGGCCGTGTAGCGCGTGGCGCGCTTGAGCATCCTGGCGGCCTCGACGCCCTGGTAGAACGCAACCCCCGGCGGCGGCTCCGGCAGCTCCTCCGCGTGCACGCCGTGCCCGCGCCGCGCCGGCAGGCTGCAGCGGGCGACGGTGCCGCGGATCAGATAGCACGGCTGGCGCCAGGCGTCGCGCGGCGGCGGCGGCGACGCGCACGCCGCCGGCCTCGGCGCGGCCGCCGGCGACGCACTCGGGGCAGAGCCACTCGCCGTCGCCCAGGCTGCGTGCTGTCTCGCCCACGCAGCGCGCGTGGTAGGTTGCCGCGCAGCCGTCGCAGCAGAGCAGGCTGCCGCCGACGCCGCAGAGCACGCAGGCGTCGGGCGCGTCGGGCGCGTCGTCGTCCGCGAGACTGAAGACGGAGACCACCTCCTGCCGCGCGCGCTCGCTGCCCGGCCGCAGGTAGCCGGCCGTCATCTGGTCCATGGCCATGCGCCGGTCCAGCTCGGCGCGCACGGTGAGGCAGTCCAGCAGGCAGTTGCAGAGCGTCTCCAGGATGCGCGCCTTGCTGAGCAGCGGCAGCGCGTAGTACTCGCCCGCGGCGCGCGGGCCGCGGCGGGCGCGCGCCGCCGCCGCAGCCGCGCCAGCGCGGCCGGCGGGGACGCCGCCCGCGCGCCAAACGCGTACCGCACGTCGACGAGCGCGAGCTGCGCCGCCTCCTCGCGCTCCGAGTCCTCGCCGCTGCCGCGGTCGGGGTCCCCCTCGTCGTCCGCGTCGCCGTCCAGCGACATGGCCTCGTCCTCATCGTCGAGCGAGGCCGCCTCCGGCGCGCCCGCGCCCGCGCGCCGCTCCGCACGGTCCTCCAGGCGGTGCCGCCACTCCTCGCGCGTCAGCGGGCTCCCGCACAGGCGCAGCCAGTCCCAGACAAAGGCCGGCCAGGTCAGCGCGTCCAAGAAGAGCGGGTCCAGCGCGTGCTGCGCGCGCTCCCGCGGCGTCTCGTCAATCATCAGCGCGCGCAGCACGCACACGTGCGTCTCGTCCACCAAAAAGGTGGCCGTCTCCGCGCTCATGGCCGCGCAAAAGGCGTCGAAGGAAAAGGGCGAGAGGTGCAACTGCCAGCTAAAGGCGCGCAGCGTCTCGTAGGCGCCCAGCAGCGGGCCCAGGGCCTCGGCCGGCACCTCCAGCGGGGGGCGCGCCGCCCACGGGGCGCACCACGTACGCCGGCGGCAGCGCCGCCGCGGGCGGCGGCGCGTACGTGGCCGTCTCGGCGCCGTCGGCGGCCGCGTCCGGCGCCAGGGACTCCACCTCGTACCCTTCCGAGCCCACAGCACCCAGCTCCTCCCCCTCCAGATCGCTCAAGCTCTCGACCTCGCTCAGCTCCGAATCGTCCGTGGACGCCTCGGAGCTAAAGTCCGCGGTGGACTGCTTCTTGCGCTTCTTCTTACCAGGCTGCGAGCCCTTGGCTATGCGCCGAAAGTCAATCTAAAATCAAGTATGGGACGCCGTGAGCGCGATGGTGTACAGGCTCAGCCACTGTTATGCTCCCCGCAGAGCGGCCCACGCTGCAGCGCCCCAACAACCCCCCTACCGACCCTGGCGCTGTGAGGACCGATCGAGCGGCCAGAGATGCGACCCTCCGACTCAGGCCCAAACAGCTCGGATAACATAATCTCCAGCGGATGTGGCAGGCCCTTGCCCAAATTCCAACCGCTGCTGGGCGTGATGGCCTGGCTGGGGGCTTTCGCTGGGTTTGAGACCCGGTTCTCAATGCGGTCCTGCTTGCGCCCCGGGCCTCGGCCCCGACCTGGCCCACCGGTTTCTGCGCCGCCGGCCTCGAGCGCTGGCGCGGCCTCTGGCACGTCCGTGCTGCTCGGGGCCTCTTGCACATTGCTGCGGCCTCGACCGCCCCCTCGTCCGCGACCCCGACCTCGTCCAGCGGTATCCGCGCCGCCGGACTCGAGCTCTGGAGCCACCTCTGGTCCGTCCGTGCTGCTCGGGGCCTCTTGTAGGCTGCTGCGGCCTCGGCCGCGCCCTCGTCCGCGGCCCCGGCCGCGACCCCGGCCGCGCCCGCGCATGACAGTCGCTGTTACGAGCTGGGCCGCTGGGGTGTCCTCGGGCGCTTCTATGCTGGGCAAGTCCTTCTGCAGATCGGCAATGATAAACGTGTCGCAAGACCAATCGCAGCCACACTGCGCACCAACAGACACTATTATCACGCGATAGGCAGTCCTCAACATACCGTGGTACAGCGCAGGTCAGCCTAGCGCTTAATTATGCTACCAGCACTGGGATTTCAGCACCGAGGCTTCGGGCAGGGATCGTCCAATCATGAAGAGGGGCCAATGGTGCCCGGCCAGATGCCTCTGATCAAGCCTACAGTGCTGAGCGGGAGCCGACGGGTCAGCCGAGGGCGTATTGGCGTTGTAGACCGCAGCCGCGATACGCTACTGCCTTCGCGTCAAGTACGAATCCGGCCCAGCCGTCGCGATGTCCCATTTCACACACCCGCCACATCGTGCGCGGCTACCATAACAATCAAATTTATTATGTACGTCATGAACAGCCAACAGACGAGCAGTTCCTCTTACCGCGCGCCGTCGCCGGTCGGCGGGACTGGCAAATGCACAAGACAAACTCGTTCAACGAGAGTTTGCACGTTCAAGGCACCCTCAAGGGTGTTTCTGTCGACGAATTCCGTCTTAAAGGACAATGATCAGCGGTTCGAGCGCCGCAATGGCGTGCGACTGGGTTTGTAATGCCCCGGAGGCTGATGGTTGGATGGGGCGGGGGGCCAGTGCGCCAGGGCGAGCCCCAATGCGCGGATCGGAAACAGCTGAAGCCGAATCGAACTCGGAAATCCCTCGTCTCCCGGTCCTCTGCGGACACCGAGGGCCATACACGGAAGCAGGCTCCAGAAACTGTCATTCGTCAAGAAATCAGGATCTGCCTCGATTGAAAAAGGCCTAAACGTCACTTGCTGGCGAGTTGGTGAAATTCGTCCAGGGATACCAGCTGAATCCGCGGATCCTCCCGCGCCTGCTGGCGCTCCTCCTCCGTGTTGTAGCCCCAGTCCACCAGCAGAAGCGCCCAGTCCTTGAGTCCGTCCAGCGCTGCCACCTGGACTCGGAGAGCGGGTGGGTGCAGCGAGGAGATAGGAAGGAGCAGTCAAGTTTCAGGAAGATTATGTCTGTAGCAGACCCACCTTAACTCCAAAAACAGCAGCACCATCCGCACTCCATCACCTTGTGCAGCGTGAGGGCCTTGTCCTCCACAAAGGTGTAGGCTGCACCAGGGTGTCGCTGCTCCAGGAGCTCCAGGATCTCCGACTTGGGCGCCCCGCTCTCGGCCTGGGAAAAAATCCGCTCTGGCGGCAGATTCACCTTGGCCAGCCGCCGCAGGATGGCTTCCGCAAAGCGCGCCTGCTTGGTCGTCACGACGTAGAACTCGTGCCGATCGATCAGATCGCGGACGGTCTCTGCAATCCCGGGGTAGATCCTGTTGGCGTCAATCCAGCCCTGGAGATCCTTTTCCATCATGGCGTCCCGCGTGGCTCCAAACGTCGCGAGCAGCTGCAGCAGGATTTGATGAGGCATTCGAGTAATCAAAATGTGTGCATTCTGTGTGGCCCCGGATGGGGAAAGGGAGAAACATGCGCTGGGCCCCACGCGGGGCTGGAGCCACCCACCCACCCACCCTCCTCATCAACCACATGTATCAACCCACATCTGAGCGGTCCAGTCCGTGCTGCTGCATGTACGCGTCCCTGATGGGCTGCCAGTCGCGTAGGATGTTTTCTGGGCGCTCGCCGTCAATCAAGCACCGGATGATGACCAGATTCTCATACCTGCCCATGGATTCATGCAGGAAAAACTGGAGTCACGCCTTGCCAATGCCCATACCACTACCAATGCGTATGGTATTCTCAGTTTCATCTATGAATAGCAACGAGCCTGGCTTGTGCCGGACTCAATCCAACCCATGCGCTCCACGCACCCGGTCTCCACAACCGGCCGCACGATCTTGAGCTTCTCAATAATTTCCTCCTCCCGTCGCTCGACCTCCGGTTCGGCAAAAATGTCGGGCCAATGGTTCACGGAAGCCTACGATAATTAATGAGGATATTCATTATGTACTGTGCGTGTATCAATATGGCGCTGATTGTGCTGCCCAAGTGGGAAAGCAACCCTGCAAACCGTGCGACACAGAGCATGCAAGATCCATTGATAAACCCCATGCATACCTTCCACGCGGCCAAGGCCAGCTCCCCAACCGAGTCACAAATGACACCATCAAAGTCAAGGGCCCACACGTGCTTGGAGGCGCGTGGGGCTGCCATGTGGGTGCGGCTGCGACGGGGAAGCCCAAGTGGGATGCGGCACCTGACTCCAGAAAGGGTTTGAAGGTTGGGGGCGCAGAGCATTCAGGAGTGCGCCCAGATCGCTTGGGTTTGAATCAATTCAGGAATAGCGCATTCGTAAGTCTGTCTGGATCGCGTGTAGGGAGGTCCTTTTTGCGGGGATTTTCGCCGCATGCGAGCACCTCACAGGCCGGGGTGCGTCGACTCGGTCTATGCGATCAAATCTTTACCTCCGCAACCAGAAATTGGGGGGACACACCACGCCTCAAATGTCAATCCCTGGCGCCTCCTGGCATACTTTTCACGCTTTTGTATGGCGTTGCAATGAACACGTCCTGACACCCATCATGTCGTAGCCATGGTCCCGAATTGATCGGACGTGGGCAGATATCCGGACCAAGCCTTGGCGAAAGACGGCAGCCGGCTCCCGTGACCGGGGCCCGGGCACGTCGCCAACATGTGCGAATGGCTTTTGGTCTCAAGTTATGTGACCGGAACGCGCAGCTCGTGCTGTGGCGCGGGCATTCAACACTGGGTGTATTCGTCTCCTTGCGTCGCAGGTGTCGCCTCATGGCCTTTTACGGGGTGGACCCGATTCTGGTGGCAGATGTCGTGCTCTGGCCGGCGCGCTCCATCATCAAGGTACTTTTGTTGCTGGGTGCAGGTGTTTGGGGGTCAGAGAAGTTTGTTTGGGATGTGGTTGGTTCCCTTCTTGTGGCGCACAAGAGAGCGCGTGGAGACCTCCAATGAGTTGCGAATTGTGACGAATGGGCAGCGCTCTAAAGCAGAAGCATAAGACATCTCAATTTTTCAAATAAAAATATCAACCTTGCACACCCACTCCCACAGCAATCGTACGATGCCCGGGAGCGGAAGAACGACAGCAACCTGCCGCACCACCTGGTGTACGGCAACCTGAATGGCGACGGGTTTGGGATCGGGTGGTTCCCGTCCATGGCGCCGACGCGGCGCGGCCTGTCGTCCGACCCGTGCGTCTTCACCTCCATCACGCCCGCCTGGAACAACGAGAACCTGAACCGCCTGGCGACCAAGATCGAGAGCCGCATGGTGTTTGCGCACGTGCGGGCCGCCTACCCGGGCATGCCCGTGAGCGAGCAGAACTGCCACCCCTTCCAGTGGGGCCGCTACCTTTTCATGCACAACGGCGTCGTGGCGGGCTTCATGCAGCTGCGGCGCCACGTGCTGGCCCTGCTCCGCGACGAGGCCTACAACGCGGTGCAGTCCTTCCACTCCGACTCGGCCGTCTGCTTCGCGCTCTTTTTGGATCGCTTGCCCGACATGCGCGCCGCGCAGGGCGCCGGCGCCATCCTAAAAGCCCTGGAGGAGACCATCTCGCTCATCCGCCAGCTGCAGCGCGAGCACGGCGTGCGCGGCAACTCGCTGCTCAACTTTTGCGTCTCCGACGGCGTCAACCTGGTGGCCACGCGCTACGCCTCCAGCCCGGACGACGAGCCGGCCTCGCTCTACTACGCGGAGGGCAGCGCCTACGAGCGCAGCCCCGAGCCCGCGGAGAACGCGTCGGCCGTGGCCAGTGCGGCAGCCGCGGCGGCCGACCCGGGCGGCGGCGGCGGCGGCGGCGGCACCGCCAGCGCGGGCGGCGCGGCCGTCGAGGGCGAGGGCGACTACCACCTGGCCTATTCGGAGCTGGGCACGCGCGTGTGCCTGGTCGCCTCAGAGCCCGTCACCGCCAGCGCCACCGACTGGGTCGAGGTCCCGCGCAACACCGCGCTCATCGTCTGCCCCGAGACCGACGGCCTGCTGTGCGTGCTGCGCTCGCCCCTGGTCGAGGGCGGGGACCACCCGCGCCGCGCCGAGGTGCTGCGCTGCCTGGAGGCCGCCTCCATGCGCGGCGCCGCGGCCGGCGCGGCGCGCGAGGCGCCGGCCTCCCCGCTGCGCCCGGCGCGCAGCCCGCCGCTCGCGGCGCCCGCGCCGCGCCTGGCGCCGAGCTTTGCGCCCGCGCCCGCCGCGCGACACCGCGGGTCGGGCAGTACCACGAGGCGCTGGGCGCCACCGCGGCGCGGCCGCCCGCGCCCGCGCGGCTGGCGCGCGCGTCCAGCCTGCCCGAGCCGGGCCCGGCCATGTCCGGCCTGGCCCAGCGAGCTCACGCTCTGCACACAGCAGCTGGCCGCCGGCTCGGACGACGACAACGCCAGCGGCCTGACGCAGTACGGGCCCGCGCCCGCGGCGCCGCGCGAGGAGGACAGCGTCGGCGGCGGGCCCGCGCCCTCGGCCTCGGCCGCGTCCGTCGCGCCGCGCCGCGGCCGCAGCGCCGCGGACGACGCGGCCGCGGACGAGGCGCAGCTGGCGCCGGCGCTGCAGGTGCCGCACGTGCTGACGGGGCACTCGGGCTCGGTCATGGCCCTGAGCGCCGAGCACGACCTGCTCTTCTCGGGCGCCACCGATTGCACTATCCGCGTGTGGAGCCTGATCAGCGACAGCTGCGTGGCCGTGCTGCGCGGCCACCGCGACCCCATCCGCGCGCTGACCGTGTGCGGGCCCTACCTCGCCTCGCTGGGCGCCAAGACGCTGCGCCTCTGGCTCCTCTCCTCCGACTTTCGATGCGCGGCCGTGCTGGCCGTGGCCGACGTGCGCGGCAACGCCAAGGCCATCGCCGCGCCCTGCATGCTGCCCGGCTGTCAGCAAGGTGGGGCCGAGGGAGGGGGTGGTAGTGACGAGGCGGACGCGCTCGCGCAAAGTGAGCCGGGCGCGACGCCTGTGTCTGGTCTCCACCCATCCCCAGCCCCGCTCGCGCCGATCAGCGCGCGCCCGCCGCCGCACCGCTGGATCTTCGTGGGCAGCCAGGACTGCCGCGTGCGTGGCTTCAGCGTGCCCGTCCCGCCCGACGCCTGCGCGCCGACCTCGCCACGCGAGCCGCTCCCCGCCGACTCGCCGCGCTGCATGGCGCCCCCGACCGCATCAGCTCGCACGTGGCCCCGGCCGCGGCCGCGGCGGCCGCGACGGCCGAGGCCGACGGCCATGCCGGCGCGGTCACCGCGCTGGCGCTGTCGACCACGCACCTATTCAGCGCCTCGGCCGACACGACCGTGCGCGTGTGGCGCCTGCCGGGGCTGCAGCACGAGTGCACGCTGCGCGGCCACCGCGGCAGCGTGCTGGCGCTGCACGTGGCCGGGGGCGTGCTGCTGAGCGGCGGGCGCGACCTGCTCATCCGCGTCTGGGACTGCGGCACGCTCGTCTGCCGGCGCACGCTGGCCGGGCACCGCGCGGACGTGCTGGCCCTGACCAGCGTGGGCCTGGCCGTGGGCGAGGCGAGCGCAGAGTACGCGGAGGCGGCCTCGCCGGCCGTGCCGCCCTCGGCGCCCGACACGGCCGACACCGCCTCCTCGGGCCGCCGCGGCGCGGACGCGCCCGCGTCCCACGCGCGCCAGCCCCTGCTCTACGCCTCGGCCTCGGCCGACGGCTCCATCCGCATCTGGGACGCGCAGGCGCTGGCCTGCCTGCGCGTGATCGACCTCGCCCTCCCCGTCATGGCCTGCGCCCTGACCGAGACGCACGTCGCCGCGGGCCTGCCCGACGGGCTCATCCGGCTCTATGCGACCGACGACCTCTTTGCCGCGGCCGCGGCCAAGCTGTTGGGTCTGACCGGCGCCGACAACGGCGCCGACGACGCTGGCTCCCTCCCCGCGGCCAAGCGCGCCAGGCTCGCGGCCGACCGCAAGCCTGGCGACGCCTCTAACTCCACACACGCCGCAACTTTAGAGCGAGAAATGGAGCGCGCGCTGCGGGCCTTTGTGCGCATCCGCAGCATCAGCGCGGACCCGCTGCGCTCCGAGGACTGCTTCCGCGCCGCCAAGTTCCTGCACCGCCTGCTGGAGGGCCTGGGCGCCGAGGTCAAGCTGGTGCGGCCCGTGGAGGGCAAGAGCCCGCTGGTCATGGCGCGGCTGGGCCGCTGCGCGAGTCGTCCCACCGTCACCTTTTACGGGCACTACGACGTGCAGCCGGCGCTGGAGCCCGAGTGGCGGTCGAGCCCCTGGGAGCTGACCAGCGTGGACGGGCACCTGTACGGCCGCGGCTCCAGCGACAACAAGGGCCCCGTGCTGGCCTTTGTGTACGCGGTCAAGGAGCTGCTGCGCGCGCCGGGGAGCGAGCTGCCCGTGAACGTGGCCTTTTTGATCGAGGGCGAGGAGGAGAACGGGTCGGTGGGCTTCCACGAGGCGGTGTCTGCCAACCTGGACTGGTACGAGGGCACGGAGCTGGTGCTGATCAGCAACACGCTCTGGGTGGGCGAGCGCGTGCCGTGCCTGACCTACGGCATGCGCGGCATGATCTCCGCCTCCATCGAGGTCACCGGCCCCGAGCGCGACCTGCACTCGGGCAACGAGGGCGGCGTCTTCAGCGAGCCCCTGGCCGACCTCTCCAAGGTGCTCGCCTCGCTCGTGGACGCGCGACCCAATATCTTAGTCCCCGGATTCTACGACGACGTGCGCCCGGGCATGCTGGACGCGGCCAAGTCGGGCCTCGCCGCGCACGGCGGCGAGTTCTCGCTGCAGGGCTACCGCGCGCAGATCGGCGTGCAGGCGCTGTCGGCCGGCGCGGGCGAGTGGGACCTGCTCTCCGCGCGCTGGTGCCAGCCCTCGCTCTCCGTCGTGGACGTGCGCGTCGGCGAGGCCGCCGCCGGCGAGTGGGCCGGCCGGCGCTACTACCGCTTCGGGCCCACACGCTTCTCCGTCATCCCGCGCGCCGCGGTCGGCCAGGTCGCCGTGCGCTTCGTGCCGGAGCAGCGCCCGGAGCGCCTCATCGAGCTCCTGCGCGCGCACGTGCGGCACGAGTTTGCCAAGCTGCGCAGCGGCAACCGCGTCGACCTGCGCGTGCACTCGGTGGGCGACTGGTGGGAGGCCGACCCGCAGGCGCCGCTCACGCGCCTCGCCGAGCGCGTCGTGCGCGAGGAGTGGGGCGCGCAGCCCCTGCTCGTGCGCGAGGGCGGCACCATGCCCGTCGCGCGCAAGCTCGAGCGCATGCTCGGCGCGCCCGTGCTCATGCTGCCCATGGGACAGGCCTCCGACAACTGCCACCTCGCAAACGAACGCATCGCGCGCGTCAACCTGTTTCGCGGGAAAAACGTTGTCAAGCGCCTCCTCCGCGAGCTGCCAAAGGCTGAGCTGAGGCATGGTGGTGGTGGAGAGGGGGTGGGGCAGGCGTGAGTCGCGGGCTGATGCATGCGTATATGCATGCATGTGTGCATGCGTGAGAGCAAACACTTCCCTGTCGGCATCTTTCCGTCGAGGGCGCTTGCGTATCAGAAAAAGCAATTTTCACAACCAACCTGTCATCTGTTCGCTTTTTCCAACTCTACAGTAGAATGAAATGAGTGCCGCGCTGTGAAATGTCATGGGCACCATCATATATGGTTGATGCAAGACTATATGAGAAAAGAACAACAGCACAAAGCACACCGCAGAACAAACGACTCAAGCCTCGGTCATCGCCTCCGCAGCCTCGAGGGCGCTCTGCAATAGCACCTCGAGCGACAGCGGCGCCGTGCGCGCCGCGTGCTGGAAGAGCACCTTGCTCAGCGCGTCGGCCCGGCCGCGCCGCGAGCCCGCCGCGCCCAGCAGGCGCAGGTCCGCGCCGGAGGGCTTGCCGTCCGGCGCAAGGGCAAAGCCCTGCGGGCCCAGCTCGAACCGCAGGAGCGTGCCCGGGGTCAATTTGCCGCCGAGGCGCTGCGTGAACTCGACCGGCAGGCGGCCAAGGACCCAGCCGGGATCGTCCCCGGTCGCGACCGTGCCGTCCATCTGGTACACAAGCACCATGTGCAGCGCCGGCAGTACCGTGCCTGCAGTGCAAGTGAAGGGGGGGCTCAGGTGCCAGAGGACTCGTCGCGCCAACAGCCCACGTAAAGAACAACAAGAAATTAAGAATATAATCGCACCGTCTTTATTCGTGTCGATAAAGTAGCGACTGCAGGCCGCATCCTTCCAGAGGAGGGCCAGCGGCGTCGACCCCGGCACGTAGTGCGCCTCGCGGTGCAGAAACAGCAGCCCGTCGACCTGCGCGTCCAGGCCCGCGCCCGCGTGCGCCCCCCCGATGGCCTCCGGGGTCGCCGGTGCGTACGGCAGCGCGCGGAACCGAGGCAGGCCGCGCGCCGCCGCCTCTGCCGGCAGCTCCGCGAGCTTGGACGCCAGCCAGAAGAGGCGAAACTCGGCGGTGCACTCGGTCACGCGGTGACCCCGCCAGCTCAGCACGTCCACCACGAAATAGGTGCTCGGCGCGCCGCTGGCGTCCGACGCAAAAATACAGTCGAGGATGGTGTACCCGTCTTCGCCGCCGGGGTCCAGCGCGCCGCCGCCGGGCAGCGCCGACTCGAACCGGGCGTGCACGGTGCTGTTGCGCAGTCGGGCCGTGGTCAGGGCGCCGCTTGCGATCACAAGGCACCGGGCGCCCTCGGGCCGAGGCGCCACGTACCTGAGCAAGCATTGGGGGTTGATTTGGTGAGAGTGAGAAAGCTTGTGCAATCGCGCAGGCGCTCTGTTTGGCCCCTTGGCCGACGCACGGCATACATGTTGCAGAGTTGCCAGGCCGCTGCACGTCCACAGTCTCCCCCACCACGCTGGCACGCCTCACGTACCAGTGGGTCGGGAGGTCATCCGGGACTTCCAGCATCCACTCGGGGTGCATGAGCTGGCTGGCGTACAGGTGTCGCCGACCCGCATGCTTTTGACGTGGCGAGGGGCCTTGCCCAGAAGCACATGCATCCTGCAAGGTTGCATTGGGAGACGCCTTGCCTAGCATCGCTCTTGCGGCGATCTAATGTGTCATCATGCAACAGAAAATGAGGAGAACATCATTTTTCAAACACACGTCCCTCCCCAATCCCCACTACCACGCGCCCTTCGTGCAAGACGCTACTCCACATCCAAAAAACACCCCTTCCAACTCGCACCTCCCGCTGCTGGGTCTGCTCCTCCCTCGCCAGCTGGGCCAGGCGTTTGGCCTGAAGAACATCTGATCTCGCGTTCGCTTGTTTTTCGAGCGCTCGTTCCCTGTGTTGTGCCTGGAAACCGAGGGCCAGCGCCCGGGGATCCCGCCGCTGCCGGCTCATCCCTCGGGGCCGGCCGCACGAAGACGCAGCGGCTCGCTCACTGTTCTTTCAACCAACTCTTTGGATCATCGTATCAAATTACAAGCGAAAGCATGACATGCGACATGTCATGACCAGGCAACAAGTGCACGGCAAATAGAGACGACGGAGTCGATCATCATCTCCGGAAGGAAGAGATCCTGGGAGGGGAGTTGGTGGTACAGAGTGGTGCCCCCGCCCAAGTCGCGGCTGGGCCGCGACGGACGGTGGGCATGCGGGGCGCTGCCAAGGGGACAAGGTACAACGAAGCGAACGTGGGCCTGCTGCTGCGGCAAAGTACAAGCACCATGCGGTCATGTTGATCGGGCGCCGATTAACGATTGGCGCCCGGCAAGGAGGCTGGGAAAGAAAATTGGAGCCAGGAACGCAAAATCTCTGAGACAGCGTTTCACTCCTCGACCTCGGCGAGGGCGTGCTGCGGCCCCAGGGCGATGCTCTTGACCCTGCCCAGGCCGCGGACGCGCACGGCCTCGTCCGGGGCGCCCATGCCCTCAAAGGCGGGCCCCCACGTCTCCGGGTCCAGGCCGCCCGCGGAGAGGGGCGCCCGGCCTCGCCCGGCCGCGCCGCCAGGGCCAGCGCGTCCGCGCCCGCGCGCGAGAGCAGCACGCCGTGCATGCTGAGCGTACCGTTGTCATCCACGGCCGCCGTCGCGCCGCCGCCGGCGGCCAGCGCGCGCAGCGCGGCGTCGGCGCCCAGGTCCACGACCTCGCGCGCCTCGAGCCAGTCGGCGGGCGCGGGGTGCGCGCCCGCGCCCGCGCCCAGCGGCCGGCCCAGCGTCCACACGCGCCGGCCGTCCGAGAGCGCCAGGTGCGCCCAGCCGGCCGCGAGATCCGTGATGGGGGGCAGGTTGAGCGGCACGACCGCGATGCCCGACTCGCAGGGGCTGCGCCAGGTGCGGGCCCCGGGGAGCAGCGCCTGCACGCCCGGCGCGCGCCAGGCCTCGGGCTCGCCGCCGCCGCGCCGCCGGCGCCGATGACCTCGCGCGCGCCCCAGACCACGACCTGGCCGCTCGCGGTCAGCACGGCCGCGGGCCGCCGCCCGCCACGACGCGCACCGCGCCGCCCTCGGCGGCCACGGCGCGCGCGACGTCGGCCGGCAGGGGCTCGGCCGGCGCCAGCCAGCCGCGCGCGAGCGCGGCCTCCACCGCGGCCGCGCGGTCGGCGCGGCCCCAGTCGCCGCCCAGCGCCCAGACGCGGCCGTCGGCCGCGACGGCCCAGGTGCGGTGCCGGCTGGCGGCCACGCTGGTCACGGGCTGGCCCCCGAAAAAGGCGTCGGGCGGCAGCCGGAACGGGTGCCCCGTCTGCGACAGCGGGTACCCGGCCGTGGTCAGGCCCAGCGGCGAGTACGCCTCGTACCCGGCCGCCACGCTCTTCTTCGACACCATGGCCTCAAAGCCCGCGTCGTACAGGCCCTGCATGCCCGCCAGCTCCGCGGCGCGGCCCGCGTGGTCCACCAGCGGCACCAGGTAAGCCGCGTACGAGGACGCCTGCTGCTGCTGCTGCTGCACGGCGGCCGTCAGGGCCGCGGAGAGCGAGGCCGCCGAGGGCGCGGCGGCGCCCGCTCGTCGGCGGTCCACCAGCACGCTGCCGCCGCCCGCGCCGCCCGCGCCGGACCCGCCGGCGCCCCAGCTCAGGGCCTGCGCGCCGCCGGGGCCTGCCCGGCCGCGCCGACCCAGCCGGGCCCGCTCCACGGCGCGTCGGGAAAGCCGCATGGCGCGTCTGGCTGCGTCTGGCCGCGACGCAAAGGACTCGAGGCCCAGGCTGGCGTTGCCCACCCGCGCCTCGCCGGCGCTCCACACCGCGCCCGTGTCGTCCAGAAACATGCTGTGGTGCCGGCCCAGCGCCGTGGCGCGCACATGCGCCCGGCCGACCAAGGTCTCCACGCGGTGCGGCCGCGCGCAGGACTCTGCCGTGCCGTGCCCCAGCTTGGCCGCCGTGCCGTCACCCCAGGTCCACACCTCGCCATTGTCCAGCACGGCCGCCGAGTGCGTCTTGGCCGCGGACAGGGAGGAGACGGAGGGGCCGGGAAGGCCCGCGACCTCCTCTGGCTCCGTCACCACCAGCCGGGAGCTGCTCGCCCCGCACTGGCCCTCTAGATTGCGACCCCTGCGTATGAATGCATGCACATTACATCACGCGCGATACGGGACCCGATCCACGCGCGCATGCGCGGAACCCACTTGTCCATACTCCGGGGCCGATCCCCTTACCAGGCCACGACGCTGTAGGGCCGACGCCCCGGCAGGGACCGCGCTGCATGCCGCGCCCGCCCCAAGGAACCCATGCACAGGGTTCAACGGCGGTCAAGTGTGCTCGCAGTCTCTAGGCCCCGATCGAGTTGGTAATGCTCGGTGCCTTCCGCCCAGGGGCTCCGGGAGCGAGGCAAGCCGAAACTGGCAGCGCACTGCAGCAAAAATGCGACGAGATAATTATGAAGCGTAGTTTGGAGCGCCGGGCGTCCTGGTGTGCCAAGAGACGGGCCCCTTGCGGGCGCGTTCCGTGGGCGAGCCTTGCGTCAGCCAGAATCGGAAGTGATCTTCGAGGGTGGCCTTTGGTACTTGCGCGGGTGATTGCCGTGCGCAACAAGAGAGCTGTTGGAGGTCGAGATTTACATTGACTGAATCAAGTTATCTAGGCCACTGCCGGGGGTGGGACCGTAGACGCGCTGGGGTTCTCTCTGCTCTGCTCTGACAGCAGGTGCCTGGCATCCCGAAAGCACTTTTCGTGACGCAGTTGTTCGGTAAAGTCAATAAATTGACGTGTTAGAGGATATTCATCCTGGTTAAAATTATTACAGGCAGCGCTATCGTCGAAGTTGTTCGTTTGGGTGCACTACGACTGACAAGCTCCCCAGCTCATGCGTGCTGGTCTGAGAGCCTGCCCGCTCGCCATTGCCCCCAGCTAAATCAGAAACTACATATTTTTACGCTTCCAGGCAACAAGCCATTCGTAAACCAGCCACGATGCACAGACATACACACCGGTCCGGACCCCCGGACGAAACCAGCGGACTGCCCTCTTGGGAGAGGTGCTATTGCAGGGGCAGGGACTCGTTCAGACCACTGAATATGCATAACTACGCACTAAAAATATGTATACAACGCGAGCCTCACCGCGAGCCAGGCTGAGGGAGAGTGGCAAACCTAGGCACAGGATCTCGCCATCGGATCCAGCCGCTGAGGATGGCGAGACAGGCTCCTCTCCACGAGCCGGAACCAACCTCTTCCACAGAGCACGAAGCCACTCCTGCGAACGTGACTGTTTCAGACTTTTTCATAATGCGCGCTGCTCGTATTGGTTGAGGACAGGACAGTAGAGACGGGGGGATCGCAGATGGCTCCCTCCCGTGCTTTTAGAGCCCCCGGGGCCAGGACTGTGTTCCTGGCCTCCATGATATTTGTAACCTTTTTGTACACAATGCACTCGGTGGCCAACCTTCAGAACGCGATAGCGGACCTGAATCACGAGCGGCAAAAGGTGTCCGACCGGCAGGCTGGCGACCGGGGTCTCGGCCAGGCGGGCGCAGGTACGCGACGGAGTTGTGGGGAGTCTTGCGGCGTCGTGTTAGAACTTAAGATTGCATACTTTTGCCATGGAAATTAGCTTCTGGTCCTCCTGCCCGTCTGCAGACTTGAGGGGGGGCCAGCACGCCGCCGACTCGCTGCGCAAGCACGTGGTCACTCAATCACCCGCCCAAAAGGCGCTAGAGGCCAAGGAGACCTCCAAGGCGCAGCTGCTGTCGCCTGCGGTGCCCAGCACGCCCCTGGCCGCGGCGCGGGACGTGGCGCAGGTCTGCGCGGCGCCGGACCGGAACACGGACCGCTGGGGCGAGGTCCTTAAGTGGGGCGGCAGCAATAGGGTCGAGAGCGCCGGGGACTGCTGCAAAATGTGTGCCGAATTCGTGCCAGAGGAAAAGACCGATTTTATGGAGTGCAACGGTGAGCTGGGTGTGGTTTGAAGAGGGGGGAGGTTGTGAGTGTTGTTGGGCGAGGAGTGGTGCCCTGGCCGGCAGACCAGCTTTGCCGCCTCTATGTGCGTGCTTCTCAACCGCGGGCCCGAAATCCCTCCACCCACGCAGTCTGGGTCTACTGCGAGGATCAGGCGCGCTGCAAGGACAACTACAAGTCCTGCTGGCTCAAGCACCTGGTGCGTGATGGGCAGTTGACCCTGGACGGGGGTCGGGACCCATGTCGTAATCGTGTCAAATTGCCTTGAAGGACTATAGCCTCAGTGACTCATCCATCCATTCCTTTCTAAATACGCAGCCTCACCCAGACGCCTCGCGGCCAAGGAGCGATCCGCTGGTTCCTTGGACGTCTGGCATCATCTCGCCAGCGCTGTCGGGCGCCGACCTCGCCGCGGAGGCCGAGGGCGACCGCAGCTTCCACACGGTGATCACGGCGCAGGGCGCGCCCACGCACTGGCAGTCGCGCGTGGGCTACTACTGGTTCCTCAAGACAAAGAGGCAGTGCCAAGCCGCCGGGAAATGCGAGGTGGGATGGTGGGGTGTGGGTGGGTGGGGGGGGGGGGGGGGAGGCATGCGAGGGTTTCAGTCACACATTGCGACTGTGGTGGTGCTGAATCCTGGTGTGTGACGGGTTGAAAAGAGGCATCCCACATATATGTGAGTGAGCGCAGACAGTCTGTCAAAAGTCTTTGATTTGCCTGCCTAAACGCACCCCCCTCAACATCCCCATCCTAATCGCAGATGGGTGGATTCACCAGGGTGCTGCACTCTGGCGAGCCGGACGACCTGATGCAGGAGATCCCGACCTTTGTGGCCCAGACCCTGCCCCCGGAGCACCCCGATCACGGGTGGGTTGGTGACGGGGGACGAGTTGTGGCTGGGTGGTGCCAAGGGAGAAATGGAGATCTGCCTCTGTTTGCGCGCCTTATCTCCGTATCTTGAGATCTCACCTTGCCTCCCCCGAGCATGATCAATGCTCGCTCGGCAACCCAAACTCGTCCATTCACCTCCACCAAACCGCAGGTACGTCGTGCTCAACCGCCCGTACGCGCTGCTCCAGTGGATTCGGCAGGCGACCATCCCCGAAAAGTATGTGCTCATGAGCGAGCCGGACCATCTCTGGCTGCGGCCCATGGCTAACCTCATGAAGGGCACGAGGTAGGCGAGACGTGTGGGGCGGCTGTGGGGTTGGAGGGCAGACGGATGTCCATGCTGCCTCTCGTGGCACCGTCCGATTCCCACCCATGCCCACCCTACCCTCCCCACAGACCGGCCGCGTTTCCCTTTTTCTACATCGAGCCCTCGAAAAAATCCTACCTGCCCATTGTGCAAAAGTTCACGGGCCCGATCACACGCAAGGAGGCGGAGCAGATCGCGCCCATCGGCAACGCGCCCACGCTCATGTCGCTGGACGACCTCACCCGCGTGTTTCCCGTCTGGTTCAACCTCTCCATCGCCATTCACAACGACGAGCAGGCCGCCAAGGTGGGTGGGGGTGGGGGGGGTCATGTACGGGTGGGGGGAGCGACCATCCCCCGGGTCCCCAGCCGGCAGACACCGTTAATCAAACCATGCCCGCCGCGCTGCCACGTCGCAGGAATGGGGCTGGGTCCAGGAAATGTATGCCTTTACCATTGCCAGCTACAACGCCGGCGTCCGCAACATTGGTCTGCATCCAGAGGTGCGGTGTGTTGGGTTGGGCGGGGAGTTGGGGAAGATCATGCATGCGGGCGTGGGTGCCCCCTCAGGTCAACTGCCCCTCAGAACACCCATCCCACTTGCTTCTTTGACTCTGCAGATGGCAGCGCAGCCGCCGTATGACACCAAGCTGGCCGACTTTTACATCCTCCACTACACCTACGGCAACGACTACGACCTCAACGGGACCTTTACCCCAGGTAGACTGCGGTGGGGGTGGGTGGGGCACGACCAATCCTTCAGGTTTTTGTGTGCATGTGACAGGGGAGATAAGGCATGGATTGTACGCTGCAATGTACGCTACATAATTGTTTGCAGTATTTAAACATCCACATCTCATCAACACCAACAACCACAGGCAAAATTGGCGCCTGGCGATTCGACAAGCGATCCTACTCCCAAAAACCGCCTCCCCCGCAACCTGGGGCCCCCACCCATGGGCATGAAGAATGAATTGGTGCGTCGAATTGCTTACGTGGGATGAATCCATCAGATGCATACTCGTCCAAATTGGCACCTCACATCCGTGCCGCCACCCATCGCAGGTCCGGCGTCTGGTGGACGCCATCAATGAGGCCAGCGGGATCATCCCCGGCTGGGACGAGTATGCAGAGACGGGGGTGGCCAAGGCTCTCTGGGACGGCAAGACCTTTGCCTCCTGAGCATTGAGGTTTAATGCTCCGTCAAACAATGGCTCGAATCATGTCGCAGACAGACCCTTTGTGCCGTCCACTTTGCCGAAACGTATACCTTGATCATTATTCCACTGTTGGGCGTGAACACGTGTGAACATGTAGGACATCACTGCATCGGGAAGCGACGAAAGTCTATTGATCACGGATGACGGAATTTGCACAGCTGTGGATGCTCTCGCGAACGGGCAAGCATGGCGATTGCAGGCCATCGAAATTGTGCCGCAGAGCTCCTCACCGAAATACTCATTAATTGTTTTCAACATGCTAAAGCATGACCTAGCCATGCGCATTGTGCGCGCACGACGGCGCATGCTAGACCACCTTCTCGGCATCCCGATCCACGTGCTTTCCGTCATGACGCCTGTGGCCAAGACAGCATCTTGCACCACACACCAGATAGCCCACCAGACTCGCGCTCACAAGAGCTCAAAATTGTAACCCAAAACCAACTGGAGTATTGTGAGCTAAGAACGCGTGACGAGGACTGGGTCGCGACCAGTCCCCGGAAGTGATCACCCCGTGTCGAGACGGGCTAGGTCGATCCGGAACGGCGACCCTCGCCGTGCCGGCACCAAGATGGGCCGTGGCGCTTTGATTGCGGCATGTGCCATCTGTATCCTTCTGCTAGCTGCGCCAGGCGGTCTGGCGGAGGATTATTGCGACTGGGCCGGGCCCCGTGTTGACTGCGGTGGGTGGGCGGCGAACGAGTGGGGAGGGGTGTCCCACAAATACTCTTCAAAATCCATTTCCTCACAAAAGCCACACGTTTTGCATGCACAGGCTACGTGGGTATCGATGAGGGCGAGTGCCTGTCCCGGGGCTGCTGCTGGCAGATTCCCAAGTTTGAGAGCTTTCCCAGCGTCGACCTTCCCCTGGTGCTTCACCAAAAACGGCTTTGCCGCCGACTACGAGATGGTCGACGGGTCCCTGGACACGAGCGCCGGTGGCGCGTCGGCCACGCTGGCCATCGCGCGCGCCACGCAGCCGGAGCTGGGCCCGGACGTGCCGCGGCTGCGGGTGAAGGCGGAGGAGCTGGGCGGCGGCATCCTGCACATCACGCTGCGCGACGCGCAGCGTGCGCGCTGGGAGATCCCCCGCCACCTGTTCGACTCGGCCTCGCTCGCGGGCGGCGCGGCGAGCGACCGCGACCGCAGCGACGGCGTCCTGGAGTATTCGCTTAACCAGTCGCCCTTTTCCATCGAGGTGTCGCGCGGCGGGACGACCATCTTCAACACCACCGGCCAGCGCCTGGTCTTCAAGGACCAGTACCTGGAGCTCTCGACCGCGCTCAACCCGGGCGCGGCGCTCTTTGGCGCCGGCGAGCGCGTCTCCGAGACGCTGCACCTCGTACGCAACGGCGCCCCGCGCCCGCTCTGGAACCGCGACATCGGCCCCGCGCTGGAGGAGCAGAACAGCTACGGCTCGCACCCCTGGATCATAGGCCTCGAGCCCGACGGCTCTGCCTGGGGCGCCCTCCTGCTGAGCAGCAACGCCATGGACATCGTCCCGCTCCCCGAGCGCGCCACCTGGCGAGTCACGGGGGGCATCCTCGACCTCTACATCTTTGCCGGCCCGACCCCCTTTCAGGTCATGGAGCAGCTGACGGCCGTCATCGGCCGGCCAGCCATGGTGCCTTACTGGACCCTGGGCTGGCACCAGTGCAAGTGCGTGATGCAGGCGAATTTATTTGGTCATGTGCGCTCATCGCTACAATTGCTTGCAACTGAGCACACCTTGCCCACAAAATCTAATCGCAGATACGGGTACAAGGACGTCTGGGAAGTCCGCGACGTGATTGCCAACTATTCGGCGGCTGACATCCCGCTGGAGGCGCAGTGGATCGACATTGATATCAGTACGACGATGGATTGCACGCTTGGCATGATGAAAGAGAGGGTGTCGGAGCCATTCACCGAGGATTCCTCATCGGGTCTGCACGTCTCATTTTCGCAGTGGACCAGTGGATGGACTTTACGTTTGACCCCGTTAGGTTCCCACTCAAGGAGATGCAGGCGAGATTTTAATAGGGGGTTGGGGTCGTAAGCCATGCTATTTCTCAGGTTTTTTGTGCGCCGATAGTAACCCCCACCTCCCAACCCCTCTTTACTCCCTCGCCCTTTGCTGCAGAAGCTGGTATCCGACCTGCATGCCAACGACCAGCACTTTATGACCATCTTGGACCCGGGCATCAAGACGACCCCGGGGTACGCGGCCTATGACCGTGCCCTGGCGCAGGACCTGTTTGTGAAGAACGTGCTGGGCGAGCCCTACCTGGGGTGGGTGTGGCCCGGGCCCTGTCACTTTGTCGACTTTTTGAACCCAAAGGCCGCGCCCTACTGGCGGCAACAGCTCCATGATTTTCACGCGGACTTGGCCTGGGACGGCATATGGGTGAGTTTTGTTGGAAACGTTGAGGGTGGGTGGGTACATGGTTGGTGAGGGGGTGCATTTCCGTGGGCACATCCGCTTGACAGACTGACGCCTACGGTCGGAATGGAATCTGCATTCTTGCCCCCCCTGGCAATGCATCTCTTGCATTCTTTACCCCCAACCGCCCAAACAGATCGATATGAATGAGATTTCCAACTTTTGCTCGGGAGATCTTTGCAAGCCCAGACCGGAAGAGACGCCAGGTGCCCTGCAAGGAACGTCCTCCTCCAGCCGCCGCGCGCTGCAAGAGCGCCATGCCAGCGCCCCATCGCTCAACGACAAGGAGCCGCAGTGGGTGTGCCACCTGGAGTGCTGGGACGCGCAGGGACTGAACGACACCCAGCGCGCCTGGCAGCAGCCGCCGTACCAGGTCGCCAACAGCCTGGCGCGGCTTCCGCTCGGATTCCGGGTCATGTCGGTGCTCAACACCCACCACGACGGCACGGTCGAGTACAACGCGCACCAGCTCTACAGCCTGGCCCAGAACCAGGCCACGGCCGCCGCGGTGCGCGCCATCAAGGGCAAGCGCCCCTTTGTCCTCTCCAGGTACGGTTTTTAGGCGCTGAGGTGGTACAGGTGCAATTCTACTTGGCGTCTGCCGGAACAGACCCTTGATAGCAACACCAAACACCCTGTGCCCCTCCCAGGTCGAGCTTCCCCGGCGTGGGGAGCTATGCGGCGCACTGGACCGGGGACAATCAGGCGACGTGGCCGCAACTTGCCAAATCGATTCCCGGCGTCCTCAACATTGGTCTCTTTGGCATCGCCATGGGTGGGCAGAGAGGGTAGATACAGGGAGAGGCGTGTGTGGACATGAGGGTATTGTATCCATATAATACCTTCATCCAACCTTTATTTATCCTCCTCTCATCGCCGCAGCCGGCGCCGACATCTGCGGGTTCCAGCTCAACACCACGGCGGAGCTGTGCTCGCGCTGGGTGTCCCTGGGCGCCTTTTACCCCTTTGCCCGCAGCCACTCCGACCGCCACTCCAGCCGGCAGGAGCTCTTCCTCTGGCCCGAGGTCGCCGCCGCCGGGCGCGCGGCGCTGCGGCAGCGCTACCGCCTGCTGCCGTACCTGTACCGCACGATGCACGAGGCGCACGCCACCGGCGTCCCGGCCATGCGCCCGCTCTGGATGAACTTCCCCCGCGTGCCGGCCACGCACCGCAACGACCGCCAGTTTATGTTTGGGCACGCGCTGCTGGTCAGCCCGGTGCTGGAGGAGGGCGCGCGCAGCGTGGAGGCCTTCTTTCCCCCGGGGCGCTGGTACAGTCTCTGGAACAGCAGCGACGTCGTCGAGGCCGGGTGAGGAGGCGATGTTTGAAGGCGTTGTTGGTGGGATGGATGGGAATTTTTGAACATACTTGGTGCGCTAAACTCCGAGAGTGAGGCGATTGCTCAAATTCATCGGACTTTGCATGATCAGGCCTTGTGTTTTTCTGCTCTTAACTTGAAATTTCCTCCCAACATTCTCTCCCTGTATAGACCTCACGGCACGACAGAGGTGCTGCCTGCCCCCTTGGATCGCATCCCCTACCACGTCCGCGGCGGGTCTGTGCTGGGCACAGCCGAGCCCGCGCTCACCACCAGGGCGGTGCGGGAGGGGCCGCAGTCGCTCCTGGTGGCCCTGGACGCCAATCCAGAGCACCCCGGCGCACTGTCGGCGCAGGGAGAGCTCTACTATGACGATGGGGGCGAGAGCGTCCCGGAAGAGGTGCGGGTGAGGGACTCGCGGCATCGCCCCGCACCGCTTGGCCGCCCTAGTGCATGCAAAAAGTGGTCCCCCAATGACTCACGACCCTGGTGAGAAGCCGTGTGCGCAAAGCGCGCTGTGTCGAGTCGATCTCAGCGAAAGCCCCCGTCTTTCGGTGCAGGTGACATGTCCAAGCGCGTCAGGCATCTCTGTGCGAGTTACCGCGAAGGAGCGAGTACTCCGTCCGGGCCAGGTGGTTGGCAGCGTCGACATCGTCCCTGCCGAGGGCGGGAGCGACACCCCGGCAAGACGGCCTGCCCCGCGACCCTGCCCCGCCTCTCGAGCATTGAGGTGCTTGGGTCACAGACGACCTCAGATCACTTGGTGATCCGCGTGGAGCAGGGCGATCGTACGCTGCAGCTGGCCGGAGCCACACATGGACCGAGTGAGTTGATGACGAATAAACTCCCTGACTGGTGTCCGGACGATTCAACTTCGGCCGCGGCTTCCTTGAATGACAGACACAAACCGATCTGATTGGTTCATCGTACAAACCCTGCGCTTTGATGCAGATTGCGAGCTTGGCAGGAGGGACCCTTCGCCTGGATGTGAGCTCCGCAAACCTTGAGGTGGGCTGCCGTACCGCGCTCAGGATCCTTGTGGGCCCCGGAGCATGGAGCTGAGACCAGGGCAGAAGCGTAACCCCAGTCCCGGTTTCGGAACCCGAAATGCGCACCATGATTCCCATGCCCAGCATGTCTGTAATGGCAGGTTCCATGAAGCAAATGCCCATGTGGAATTTGCGCGGTACAAGGACGCGCATCAGGGGGACGTCACCATCCATGTGGGCAGGGCCATGGCGGGCCCAACCGTATCCCGCATGCCATGAAAGGCGGGCATGGGCACCCCGACCGAGCCACTGCGCCCCCTAGTCCCCCCTTCACCAAGTCACAAATGATAGTAGAGTTGAAAATTTATTGCTGGAAGAAAAATTGAGGTCTGGGGGCCCGATTGTGAAACATCGCGAGGGTTGCCCGCCATCCGGAGGCATCCTCGGATATCCCCGTGCTAGGTCATGCCATTGCCCGCCATCCGCGGGTGTCAGAATTTTAAACGAGCTCCGTCCGCGGGTAAGGACCCGAAGCAGAGCTCTTTCAGCTCCAGTATTGGTAGCTCTTTTATGTTTCAGTCAAGCTAGCCTTCCCTTCATGTCCACCATTCTATCTTCCTTCTTCGGACCGCTCATGGCAGCGAAGAAGCGGGAGCGCGACGGCCGGGCCCACAGCCTGCCCCACGCCGAGGCCTGCGCTGCCCCCCAACCCAGCGGCATGGAACCAGAGGAGATGCTTATCAGCCGCGAGGCATCCATAGACTCGAGCTGCGACAGCTTTGCACCCAAGCGGGTTCGTCGTACCGGCAGTCGCCGCAGCCTGGCCAGTCCCTGCCATTCCCAGGTAGGGCACGCGCCCGCATGTGGAGGGCGTGCGGCTGTCATTTGGCAATCCCGTGGTGCCCCAGATGGTGGGATGTGTTCGAAGAGGTTGGCTTGATCGCCTTGCAGCCCTGATCTGGCGCTGAGTGACACACCCCGTCCCACGTGGAACAGGATACCGACCACGCGTCCGAGGCCGATGGCCACCCCCGCGCCTGGACCGAGACCTCCTTTGTATCTTACGACGAGTGTGAGGAGGAACCCTGCGCTACCAGCCAGGCTGATGACTCAGACTACTACTCCCCGCGGTCGGCCCCGACGGGCTCGTCTGGCCTGGCGGGCGCCCTCCTCAACGCCGTCCGCCACTACCCCCTGCTCTGCGCCCTCGTGCGACGAGAGCAACTCGCCTACCAGAGCCCCCGCAGACATGCCAACGGACGAGCCCGCGAATCCCTGGCAGGTGAGCGCGCACGGGCCTTCGATCAGACTCCATTTTCAAATGACGGGTGGGTGGGAGGGCCACCTTCCTGGGACGGGTCGAAACCACTCATTTCAAACCCCGCCGCCACCGCTCGCAGAGCTGCTCGTCATGCTGCAGCGAGGCCAGTACAGGCCCGAGGAGGTCACCCTGGAGCTGATCATGACCATGCTGTGGATCCTGGACTCCTGGTGCGTGGGAGGGCAGGGGCTATCCTTGTGCCAGGTGGCAAAAGGATGAGACCCTGGGGGACATGATGCCATCATGAAGCTGCACCCCAGCCCCAACCCTAATCGATCGGCGCATTGTCAGGCGCGCTCACCATCCTCCTTCCCATCGCGTGCAGGCACTCTCAGTACAAGTCGAGGGTGGATGTCTGCCTGCAAATTTACCTGGCACTGCACCCCAACCCCCAGCCGCTGCTCTACCACTTCAAGTCGCACATGATGACTATGCAGATCCAGGTACAGGGTTGGTTCTTACAATGTTGGGTGCCTTGCTTATGCGTGTTGTTCGAAATGGTTTGCGGGAAGTGTGTTTGTGTGGGTGCCGCTCGAGATGTGGTCGCGCTCTCAGACACGCGCCCAGCCATTCTCGAAAGTCGTCGCCATTTTGTGCCCAAAGCTTGCACTCTATCTAACAAAGCTCCCTCCTTTGCCGACCGCCCCGCAGGTGCTGCAGCGGCTGGGCTGGAACGCCCGCGTGGACCAGGGCGTGTCTGCCGCCGACGCGCAGCTGTGCGCCTTTGGCGAGCACGCGACCCTGCTCTCCTTTGTCGGGCGCGAGGTGCTGAGCCGCTGCCAAGTTGCGCCCGCGCCTGCGCCCGAGCCTGTGACGCCCGCGGGCTCGCAGGATCTGAGCTCCCTCCCTTTTATTTTTGAGCGTGCCGTCAGCGTCTGCTGAGGCTCGATGCGTCCCATCCCCCACCCTCCCGTGCCTCCTCTCCCCCGCTGCCACCCGATATCATCGCCGCGCCGCCCTTGCCCTCTTCTCACTTCTCAAATCTTTCGGTCATTAGCTCGATGTGGAGATAGTTAGCTGCACAATCCGTCCCGACACTCCATGATGCGTGCCTGGCGCGCCGCGCGCCGCCCCTTTGTTGCGGCAGCGGCCCTCGACCGCCCTTGTGTTTCGGTTGCTCGTCCTAGCCTAGAATTAGATAGCCAGCGGTTCTTATTACCTACCTAGATGTGCGTTCGTTTCTGCCCTTTCTCTTTTCAAACAAGCTCCCCCCTCACCACACCACCACGTGGCATGCTCCGCCGGGCTGGCGTTTGGCGCACGCCCCCTACGTATCTCTGTGCTTCCACCGAATGTGTATTTTGAGCAGCCGCGCGCCGCGTCGCCGCGCGACGCGGCGCCCGCCGGCGTGCCCTTTGATTGATATATCTTACCCGAGACTGCCCGGCACCTCCTCCCGGCGGCGCCCTGGCCAGCCGGACCGGGCGCCGACAACCCCTACATCCGCCGGGCAGCCCCTTTCTTCTGGCACCCCCCCCTCCATGGACCTGGACTCGCCAGCCGGCCATTTTCCCCACTTCCCAGGCTCCTCTACTTTTTATGATCTGGCTGGGCGCCCTTTCTGCGCCCACTTCTACCCTGCCACTGTATCTGTACCCGTGCCCGGACCGCGCCCGGGCAGCCCTCGTGCGCTGGACTTTTTGTTTCTTTGCGCTCCACGGAGGTGACAAAGCAATTGATGTAACCGATTGTCATATTATTGATTGTTGTTGTTTATTGAGAGGGGTGGGGTGGGGTGTTGATAGAGATTGTGTGTGGAAAATTGTGATTGCCTGTCCTACCTCGCGTTAGTACTTTTCCTTGCAGCAGTTTACACACACAGCAACGGGCGCGTCTCGCACTCTATCGATTGCATTGCAGCGCAGCGGCGCCGCTTCGGTCAGAAAAACGCGTCTGCACACGTATGACAAGGAGGAGCACCTCGTCGCCGCGCATCGCTCAGATCCCATCCCCAAAATACCACAGGAAAATCGATCAATAAGTCAATCATCGATCAGTGGGGCGTGCTGGCGCCGACGCCCGCGAGGCCCGGGATGACGTCGTTGGGGTCGTGGTCGCGCCAGGAGGCGGTGACGGTCTTGACCCTGGTGTAGAACTGGGCGCCCATCTTGCCCATCATCTGCAAGTCGCCGTTGAAGGAGCGGCGCCAGCCGGTGAAGGAGAAGTAGGGGAGGGGGACAGGGATCGGGATGTTGATCCCAACCATGCCGACGTCGACCTCGTTCTGGAACTTGCGGGCGGTGGCGCCGTGCGAGGTGAAGATGGCGGTGCCGTTGCCGTGCTCGTTGGCGTTGATGAGGGCCAGCGCCTCCTCCAGCGTGCCCACCTCGACGCAGGACAGCACCGGCCCAAAGATCTCCTGGTCGTAGCAGTCCATGCCCGGGGTTACGCCCGTGAGCAGCGTGGGCCCCATCCAGTTGCCGCGCGGGTACCCCGGCACCTGGATGCCGCGCCCGTCGACCAGCGCCTCGGCGCCGGCGTCGACGCCGGCCTGGACTAGGCGCTCCGCGCGCTCGAGCGCGGCGGGCGAGATGAGCGGGCCGACGTCGGTGCCGGCCTCCCAGCCCGCGCCGACGGTCAGGCCGCGCGCCTTGGCGGCCAGCGCCGGCGCGTAGCGCGCGAGCGTGCCCTTGCCCACAAACACGGCCACGGAGACGGCCATGCAGCGCTGCCCGGCCGCGCCAAAGGCCGCGCCGGTCAGCGCGTTGACCGTCGCGTCAAAGTTGGCGTCGGGCATGACCACCGCGTGGTTCTTGGCGCCCTGGTTGGCCGCCACGCGCTTATTATTCGCGCAACCCCGAGAATAGATGTGCTCGCCGCCGGCGTTGGAGCCGACAAAGGCCACCGCTCGGATGTCGCGACTGTCCAGGATGGCGTTGACCGTGGCGTGCTGGCCGTGCACGACGTTGAGCACGCCCCTGGGCAGCCCGGCCTGCTGCGCGAGGTCGGCCAGCATGAGCGCCGCGCCGGGGTCGCGCTCGCTGGGCTTGAGCACCATGGTGTTGCCCGTGGCGCAGGCCATGGGGAACATCCAGAGCGGGATCATGGCCGGGAAGTTGAAGGGGCAGATGCCGGCCGTCACGCCCAGCGGCTGGCGGATGGAGTAGGTGTCGATGCCCGTGGACACGTTCTCCATCAGCTCACCCATCATGTCCTGCCCGATGCCCGCCGCGTACTCGACCACCTCCAGGCCGCGGAAGACGTCGCCGCGCGCGTCCGCCAGCGTCTTGCCCTGCTCCCGCGTCACGCACTCGGCCAGCTCCTCCATGTTCTCCCGGATCAGCTGCTGCAGCTTCAGGAAGACGCGCGCGCGCTGCGGCACCGCCGTGCGCGACCACGCGGGGAAGGCCTCCTTGGCCGCAGACACCGCCGCCGCAAACTCCTCGGGCGTCGTCTCGGGGACGCGCGAGACCACCTCCTGCGTCGCGGGGTTGTGCACGTCGATCCACTTGCTGGACTTGGAACTCACAAACTCGCCGTTGATCAGCAGCTTGGCGTCCGGCTGCATGCATGATGAGGGGGGGTGGAATGGGATAAATTTGAGGGAGATTTGAGGATAGGCGTTCTATAGACGAAGGCTTCAGTAATACAGTACATATAGAAGCAGCTCCCATCTTCTCCTCATCACAGTTTTGTCCAATTTTGTCTCGTCAGATTGACGAAATAAGACATGCAGTCAGAATATAAACCCGACCACCGCCTTCAACACCAAACCCACGAAACCCTGCGACCATCCCCCGGCCCGGTCATTCCCATAGACCGGTCATCCGCCGTGATTACGCCATCGCCCACGCTGCCCCGCATTGCCCCTCCCGAGACGCCAGGCAAACATGCAAACGCACGCACCGCTGTCGACATCGCCCTGGGCACCATCAAGGGCGCCCCGCGGCAAGACCGCGACACGCGGCCCACAAGGGCTTGCATCCTGAGCTAGGTGTTGGCCGGCGGTTCCTAGGGCTGCACGGCAGGATCCTGCACACGAGCGCGTCCTAGACCTATCTCACCGTGTAAACAGTACACAAAAATGGTATCGAGGACGGGAATGCGCCCGTATCAGTTCTGGCCGGCGGACCGCTGGATACTCCAGCGATCCTCGTCGGATCGTATCGGCGCGAGCGTGGCAGTAATCCCGGCGACCTGTATGGCTCACGTCATACAGAGGCCCACACGGCACGGATTGATGCAGCTGGACTATGACAATAATCAAATCAATGTGTATACTGCAATGATTTTGCCAGCCTTGGCCATTGTGCCGAGCGGCGAGCGAATCTAGCGTATCTGTCCGTCTCGAAAAGCCATTGAGCCGCGGGTATATGCCGACGAGCCTATTAATGAACGGTATACCCTATTCAATTGTCTGCATGCTATATGTATTCACGCATGCAAGCTGGGCTTTCGAGGTCCCCCCGATCTGTACTGCCCCGCTAGAACAATATAACAATTCCTCGGTAGACACTCGAGCACTCTGCTCGCCCACACACGAGATATCCTCCAGAGAGGGCAAAAACCCTACTATACGTTCAACAAGCATGCAACGATGTCGAGTTATTCACTGGGTGAGCACAGTTAAATCGTCGTGGTGGGCTCGATCCTGCGAGGCTCCACGGGACGGTGGGCGTCATATTACCACAACGCTCTAGAGGAGGCCTCTTGAGCGGGGATCTATTGTAAATTCATCAAAAGAGCAACGTCAAGGAAATATACAACATCGTCCTTGCAGCTGGCCATTTTCAGCTATTGGCCAGCGCACGGTCTGTTTGCGTGCTCACCGGATCCCACCGCTGATCTTCCGTCCACACGGCAGTTCCCATGGCCGAGTGCGCGAGCGGGCTCAACCGGCAGCTCCGCCCCGCCAGCACGGGCATGAGCAGATCGCTGGCTGTGGGTCATTCCACACTGCCCTGATCGCACTCCTCCGAGAGTGCAGTGCGTGCTCGGCTTCGTACACCAGGGCTTCCCAACCATGGAGAAGCTCCAGGCCGTGGATTGGCGAGGACTGTACAAGTCTGCCACGAACACGGTCAAGAAGTATGCCAAAAATATGTCAGAGCTGGAGATTCAGGTCGAGGATGCGACAAATGCAGAGGTACGATGATGCGACAGCGCGTTTGGGGAGGGGATGACGAGCGGCTTGCTCGCCCTCGGGGACGTCCCCTCACCCTCGCGTGCCACGGCATGCCGCAGGTGTGGGGCCCGCACGGCTCCGTCATGAACGACATTGCCGAGGCGTCCTACGACCCGGAGAGCTACCGCCAGATCATGAGCGTGATCGGGCGCAGGCTCAAGGAGGAGGTGCGTCGAGAGGGCTTACTGGCTCCGGGTCGTGGTGGGCCTGCAGTGCCACTGCCTCGCAATGGTTGTTGGGCGTGCTGGTGCCTCTGACTGAAATTTAAACTTGCGTGGATATTTTCAACTTGCTCGTCCGCTTCATGTGGCATTGCGCAACCGCATGACAAATCCATGCTCCTTCCTAAACAGGGAGAGAACTGGCGGATGTGCTACAAGGCGCTGCTGCTGCTGGAGTTTCTGATCAAGCACGGCCCCGCGCGCATCGCGCAGGACGTGCAGTCGAGCCAGGGCGTGCTGGAGCGGCTGACCCGGTTCCAGTTCAAGGACCCCAACGGCCGCGACCACGGGCAGAACGTGCGGCACCGCGCGGCCGAGGTCCGCGCGCTGATTGGCGACCCGGAGGCCCTGCGCGTCGAGCGGGAAAAGGCGCGCGCCAATAGGCAAAAGTACACGGGCGTCTCCGCGGACGACATGCGCTCGGGCGTGCGCAGCTTCGGGGGCGGCGGCTACGGCAACAGCAACGCCGCACGGCCGAGCTCGGGGCTCTCGTCGGAGCGGCCCAACATTGTGGCGGGCGCCTCCAGCTGGGTGCCGACCCTGGAGCCGGCGGGCGGCCGCCACAGCACGCTGGCCGGCACCAGCTTCAACCGCGAGCCCGAGAGCACTGCCATGTCCTTCAGCTCGCAGCCCTCGCTGCGCGGCAGCGACGCCGGCGATCTGGCCGACAGCTCGCACGTGATCATGCGGCGCGGCGGGCGCGCCGAGCCGGCCCCACTCCGCTCCGTCAGCGAGGACGAGGCGCTCGCCGCCACGCGCGCGCGCATCGAGGCTTTGCGCGTGTCTGGTGACCAGGCCGCCCGGCTGCCGACGGAAGGTTCGTGGGAGGGGGGAGACTGACTTGGGGATAGGTGCCACGCAGGCGCCAGGCTGTTGGATTTGGTTACTTGACACCTAGCGACATTCCCAAGCTACTTCATGCGGGTGCATTGCGGTACCATTATGCCCATGCGTGTCTCAACGTCCCCTCCCCACCCCCTCCATCATGGCAGAGACTGGAGGGCAGCGGAAGCGCCTGACAGACGTCAAGGTCAACCCAAAGATTGCCGCCTCGCTCGGACTGAAGATCGTGCAGGCGCCCCCAAAGGCAGCCGCACCGGCCCCTGCCGCCACACAGGTCCACGCCACCGCGGCGCCCGCCGCCGCCGCCGCGCCCCCGCCCGCGCCTGCGGACCTGATTGGCAACCTTTTGGAGGACCCGGAGCCGGTGCGCGCCGCGCCAGAGCCCGCGAGTGCCGGACAGGTGGACTTTTTCAGCCAGGTCGCCGCTCCGGAGCCGGCTGCGCCCACGCTTGCCGCCACGCCAGCGGCTGCTCCGGCCGCCGCCGGCTGGGACGCGTTTGGAGCGCCGGCCCCGGCCCCCGAGAGCTCCGCCTCTGGGCGCGGGGCGCTGCCGGAGGACATGTTTTCGGCGCTCTCCTCCCCCAAAACGACGTCGCCAGTCAACCAGAGCAGCGCCAACACGTTTGAGGCGATGCTCGGGGCCGGCGGGTACGGCACGGGCGCGGCCCACTCCAGGGCACCCCTCCAGAACGGCGCGGCGCCCATTGCCCCCAAGCCTGACCCCTTTGCCGATCTCTTCAAGTGATGACTGGCTGCAGTGGACTGCTATCTTTGACATGTGCTTGTTGATGAGACCAGGGTCCGTCAAGTTGGTTGTCTTTGTTTTTGGTGGCGCCCAGTCGCTTAGGGTGCAGTGATAGTCCCTGGGCTACCCTCGAGCCGACGCCTGTGAAACCCCGCGACTCAAGATGAGGCGCCACTCGGTCAAACATAGATACATTCTTTTCATAGGTCAGAACTACCGTCGCCGTTGTGGCCGCCAGAGTACACATAGACGGTCTTTGACCCCGACACAAAGAGGACGGGGCTCGGCAGGGCCCCATCCATGTCGGTCTGCATCAGGGCGCCAACACGGGCGTCCTCCAGCGCGGTTCGCCGGACCCAGGAGGCAGGCGCATTTTCTAGCCCGGCATCAAAGACGGTGAGACCGCCGCTGGCCTCGCTGGCCGTGACCAGGCGGCGACTGTGCGGGACCCAGCTCGCCTGGAAGATCGGGCTCAACCGGCCTGCCCTGCCGCTCCGTGGCTCGGCAAACGACGCCAGAGGGTGGTCTGGCCGCCTGAGGTCCAGCACTCTTGTCACAAGGTCCTGACAGGTGCCGGCTAGGAGGGAGGCATCGCCACCCGTTTCCTGCCACCTCAGCAGGTTGACCCCGGCGGTGAGCTGCGATTCCAGCGCCGTCTGCGGCGAGCGCTCGTCCCACACACGGATGGCGCCGTCGTCCCCCGACGACGCAAAGAGCTTGGCGTCGCCTGCCCAGCGCACGCTCTTTATCACGCGGCCGCCGTGCGCGTCTTCGATTCGCCTCTCCACCTGGCAGATGCCGGCGGGGCCGATCCTCGAGAGGGCCACGCCGCCGTCCTTTCCACCCGTCAGCACGCGCCCCTCCGCAGAGGCATGCAGGGAAAAGATGCCAGAGCCGCCGTGGGCATCACCCGGGGCCCGGCCCACCGCCAATGGCCGCTCCCCGGGTGAGGCCTGGCCCTCATCGCCCCGAGCGTCGGCCAGCCGCCGCCGCAGGTTCCAGAGGCCAAGCACCCCGTCGTTTGCACTGGAAAGCAAGAAACGGTCCTCAGTTCCCTCTGGCCGCCACAGCTGCACGCCAGAGACCCAGCCTCGGTGCAGTTGCGTGTCCAAAAGCAGGTCTGGCTCGAGCGGCTCTGGTTGAAGGGCCCGGGCCGCCTGGAGGTGCTGAGGCCCCAGCGCCCAGATCACGACGCCGCCGCCGGCACCGCCCAGCGCCAGCAGGCCGTCTTGCCAGTCGATGCTGCGACAGAGGTGCGGTTTGCGAGAAAGGTGAGCGACTCCGAGTATGGAATGCATCCAAATGCTTCACCCAAAACGAGGTATGCAACGCATTCGCCGCACCAAGACCGATGTACCCCATCTGCGCACCTGTACCCTCGAGCCACACAGCGCGTGGAGCACAGGATTGGTTCCTGGACATGCCCAGCGGTGTCGTCTCGCGCGTCCCATTCAAAAGAGCCATTGTGTTCCAATTTTTGCAAATGCGCGTCCAACAGGCTTGGACGAGCGATGCCAGCGGGAGAGTCGCGACACTCTGCCGAGATTTCCACGCCACGTTGCTCCAATTGCTCGACATGCTCAGCTGTACTGTCACCCGGCAGGTGTCTTTGAGATCTTCGGACCGGCTGGCTGCGCGGCGCCTCAACTGGTCGCTTGGCCTTTGGTGGGCGGGGCGCTTTGGGTGCCGAGGATCTCCGAGCTGGGCCTCCACTCAGGCCAAGCTCTTGGAACATGGCTTCTCGAGCTTGGATGCGCTGAAATCAATGGGAAAATTTGGGAGTACATTCACGCACTCGAGTAAAGATGAAACAGCAAATGGCACATCAGCAATGAGCACCAACAGCGCAACCCAGGCGCCCACGCCCCCAGATTTCCTGCTTACAAGGGCTCGGAGTTGCTCGTAGCTGCAGTCTGTGTCCTGAACTTGGGCAGAGGCTGCCGCAGATACATTCTGATGTGGGGTGTCGGAAATTTCCTCCTCCAAAGCAACATCGGCAATCCTCTCGGCCCGGGCATCCTGGCCTTTCCCGGCCTCCCGGAGCTGCTTAAGCTCCGGAAAATAGTCGGTAATTGCCCGGCCCCCTCCCAGAGCTCTTCGCTTCATCCGTGCAAATTTGTTGTAGACAATTCTGGCAAAGCAGGGTGCATATCCTGACTCGCCTGGGCGTCGGCACCTGGCGTGGTTTCAAATCGAATCTGTGGGCGATAAGCGGGGAGGAGGGGAAGATGGGGCATCGCACCCATGCGGTGACGATGGCATGTGGAAAACCCCGCGTCAGCGGAAGAAGCCTTGCGCCACGCTGCCAGCCGCGCACCATCGAATTTGTACTGATTTTTTCAACGCTCCAACGGAGCCTCAGTTTGCGGACAAGATTCTGGTCGTCCGCGCTGGCGGGCGGACGTGTTGCTTTGGAGACCGGGCATGGACCACTCTCGTGCCGACAGCATGTCGTCGTTCGAGCATGTGGACATTGACCGCGTTGGAAGCGTCTCGGCGGCCGAGGGTCCCCTCGCGGACAGCGGCCAGTCGCCCTCGGCGAAGGACTCCCCATCAAAGCCAGCTCCAAGAGCGGCGACCGCGGAGTCGTCGGGCGGGCAGCGGGCCCGCCCTCCGCCCCCGGCGGCGCCCAAGGCGCAGGTAAACGATTCGGCCCCCCCATCGGCGCCGGAGCAGCCGGCTTTCGCCGAGCGCCCCCCTCTGCCCCACGTCCAGCTGGAGGCCCCCATCCAGGACCCCTTCAAGGAGATCGAGGAGGCGGCCGAAAAGGTGGTGGGCAGCGCGCTCCACGCGGCGCGGGACGTCTCCTCCATCGCCCGCGAGGCGGCCCGCGAGGCGGCTCGCGAAGCGAAGCAGAGTATCAGCCAGCTGGCCGTGGGGTTTACTTCTTGGTGGAGCGCGTTTGACGGGGAGGAGCAGGCGGATAGGGACACTCTGACGGGCTCCGACGATGTACGCGCTTGGCAGTCATGGGTTTGGAGTTGGCTGTTGATGCATTGCGCGGCAGGCTGTTTGCCGCAGAGAGCCTGTCTGATTGCGAATAGGAAGGGCCTGCAATGGAATGCGGAGGGATGATCAAACGTGCGGAGGTAGATGCATGTCTCACCTCTCCACCCGACCGCACCTCCCCCCTGTCAGGACGCGGTGGCGCTGGCTGTGCGCCTGGGGCTCGAGGAGGGCGAGGCGGTGCTGGAGAGCTTCCCCTGCCAGCTGCTGCAGCGGTACCAGGCGGTGAACGGGCTGACCCCGGAGAGGGTCATCCCCATGACCGGCGCGCTGCACATCACCAGTCGGCAGCTGCTCTTCACCGATCAGGCCGGCGAGGAGGCGCCGCCGGCGCTCGCGGTCGAGCTGGCGCGGGTCGAGGGCGTGCGATTAGCCGAGGGCTCGCGGGTGCTGCTGCGAGTGCGGGGGGCGGCGACCGGCCTCCACTTTGACAGCTTTGTGGGCGCCGGCGCCGAGGGCGCGCTGGCGTTGCTCGAGCACCTCACGACCGGCAGCGAGGACCCTTGAGGATTTTGAGGAGAATGGCTGGCTTTTGGACGACGGAGTGACCCTGGCACACCGTCACTAGGCTGCGCCGCTTATGGTCTCCATTTCCCCTCGTCGGACGCCGCAGCCTTTGTATTTCTTAACCCCACCACCAACACGTGCTTCCACGCAGCTTCCCAATGTACCCGATGAAGAAGAAGAGCCGTGTGCGTCCATTCTTGGACCCTGCTCGCTCACGCGCTCGGGTTGTCGTCGTTTTCTCGCACTTTTGTACACTATCCACGACACGTAGTGGTCGATACAATGTGCAGAATTCAGGGGGTCAGTGTGCACACGTCTTAGGTGCAGTCTCGCGGTGGTGCCAAGGCAGTCAGTTCAAGCATCAGTAAGTGGACAGAGGTGTGCGCTCTGCAAAGCTCCAGTCAGAAGAGGCCGCGCACGCGCTCCGCGAGGGCGTGCGCGCGCGTGCCCGGGTCAAAATCGACAGCGCCCGCGGGCGCGTCACTGGCGTCGAGAAAGGCGACGATGGCGGCACTGTGGCACGCGGCGTCGCGGAGGCCGGGCAGCTCGCCGTCGAGCGCGCGCGAGGGCGTGGCAGCACGACTCGGCCAGGTCGCCGTCGGCGCCGAGCGCCGCGAGGCCCGGGGTCACGAGCGCGAGCGCCTCCTGCGGCGGGGGCGCCGCGCCGGCGCGCGCAGCCCTGATGCACGCCCACCCGGCGCAGGCGGTGACCGCCAGGGTCAAGGAGGGGGCCCATGGACCTCGGCCCGCGCTCCTTGAGCAGCAGGCGCGCGGCCTCGAGCAGCGCGCGCAGCGCGGCCGCCTCGCCCGCGCCAGGCTCGCCGGCGCGCGCGCTTTCCAGCACGGCCGCCAGGACCTGGCTCGCGTGCAGCAGCGCGACATCGGCGCGGTGCATCGCCTCGTCCGTCACCGCGCGCAGCGCGCACAGCGCGCAGCGCCGGCCGTAGGCGAGCAGGGGGAGCAGCGCCGGCGGCGCGGCCAGCGCGCGGAGCCAGGCGTCGCGCTCCGGCTCCGGCACCCCGGGCGCCTCGGCGACCGGCAGCGTGGTCTCAGGCCCCGCCGCAGGCGGCTTCTCGGTCACCTGCACCAGGACCGGGAGCAAAAACACGGTGCCCTGCCCGACGGCCGCGCCGTCGTCGCCGGCCCTGTCCGCGCCGCAGGACAGCAGGAACGGGAGCAGGCGCCGCACCCGATCCCCAAAGGCCAGTGGGCACTCGACCAGGAATCGACCCAGGAGGCGCACGCTCGCGACCGCCAGGGACTCACGCACCGCGTCGCCGTCGCCCTCGGCTCCCGCCACCTGCTCCAGAAACTGGAGCACAGAGTCCGCGGCCTCCTCCACCGTCCGCAGCACGGCCAGCGCGACGCGGGGCTCAAAGGGCTCGACCCCGGGCAGGTCAGGGTCCTCGGCCTCGGCCAGCGCCTCGATGGCGCCCTCCAGGACCTCGAAGCAGACGGGCAGCAGCCCGGCCGCGCGCTCGCGGGCCGGCACGGCGGGCCCCGCGCGCCAGGGCATGCTCTCCGGAACCGTCACCGACGCCAGGAGCCGCTGCGTGTCGCCCGGCCGCGGCGCGGGCCCCGGCGTCGGCGGCTCCGAGGCCTCGCTATCTAGACGGGGTCCCACCGCTTCGCCTGCGGATCGCGAAGCCGAAGGGTCCGGCACGAGCACGGCCGCGGAGTCGGCCAGCGCATCCAGCAGCAGCACCCCCGTCTCCACCCGAGCCACGATCGCCGCCAGCTGCACAAAGTCGGGCCCGTCCTCCACCGCCCAGCGCGGGCCCAGCAGGCGCAGCGTGCCCGCCGTCAGCTGCAGCGCGCACGCCCGCTGGGCGGGGCCCGATCGCGACTGGAGGACCTGCAAGAGCCCACGCTGAAGCTCCGTCGCCCAACTCGATGCGCTGGCTGCGTGGTGGGAAGGTGAGTGGAAAGGGGGGTTCACCTTGAGGGAAACGGGCCAATTGCCGCGGATGGTCACTACCACGATTGCAACCATTTTAATTTGGCAGTCGAATCCCTCCCTCAAACCCACCAATGAGCTGCTGGCGGAAGCTCTTGCTGCGCGTGACCCCGGAGAGCGCCACAAACCGCTCCAGGGCGCTCAAACTGATGAGCTGCAGGAGCGTCTCGTCCTTGCTCTCGAGGTTGTGGCAATGCAGCGCCGCGGCTAGGAGGGGGACGGCCCGAACCAAGGCGTCCTCGTTCTCTGCACAAGAAGTCACGTGCGATTCCGTGGTCAGGGGTTGCTATTCTATTAGCATGCAATCCAATCGGACACTGTCGACTCCTGTTCCACGACCGGCCTACCAACAAACACATGCTCGGGGTCTGGTTGTCGGCGCAGCAGGGCATCAAGCAGCTGCGCCGCAAGCAGCTCGAGCTCGGTCTGGCGATCGGCACGCTGCCTCGAAGCGACCCGCGCCCAGAGGTCGGTGGTCGTCCTGACTGCGCCGCTTTCTAAAGCCACTCGGCCGGCGCCGGGGTCGGCCGCGGCGGCGGCGAGCACGCACCGCAACGCCTCCCCGACCGTCTTGAGGTCGAGCGCCTCTACCTCTTGGGCAGATTGTGTGTGCATCGCCGCCAGCGCCTGCCGCACTCCACCGCTGCGCACCACCTGCGAGAATTTGAGCGCGACGTGAGGCCTTGGCGAATCCAGTCTCCCAACAAGGGGACGCATCCGCACTTGAAAGACTCTCACGATGTACCTTGAGGAGCAGCGGGACGATGGTGCAGAGCTCCTCGCTCCGGGCCACCTCTGGTACGTCCACCAGCCTCGCCCAAATCGACAGCCCAAACGTGGCGAGTTCCTCCGGATTTTCCACCGGTCTCACCCCCTGCAGCGGGTTGTCGTCGCACGCCAATCAAGAACCTAGTGCGCACCGGCACCATCTCATGATGAACGACCATGCGCCGGTGCCATCATCGTCTTCCAACCCCGTCCACACCCATCAACCCTAAGAGAGCGCACCTCCTGGAGTGGGAGCAGGAGCTTGCGCAGAAAATCGAGGCCCACGGCCTGGTACGTGCGTGTCAGGATGTCGAGGTCCGCCAAAGGGGCCGCCTTGGTCACGAGCAGCAACCCGGCAAACCTGCATGCGGGAAGAACACATGGGATGGGCGCTTAAACAACGGGTGCTCCACTCTGGGGCGCTCGATTCGCCTTCGCGCTCACACCATCGTATATTTTCAGCTACATAACGCACTTTTTGTTGTCGTTGCGAGATGCCATGAGGTCCAAGGCCGTTTGGAGGAGGCTCGCCCGCGAAGCCGTCGCATCGGCACTCGAGGAGGGGCCTCCCTCATCCATCGTGGCGACTGACGCGGCCCTGAGCCTCTTACGTTTTCATTCTAGCATCAGCATATATTTTATATCGAAGCGAATATGGCTTAGTGGTTATTTCATGCGCGACGACCGGGCCTGGGCGCCATGCGTGGCACGCCCCGGGTTTCTTCAGGTCATCATCTACGCTGCTTCAGGCCGACGATGGACAACGCCGCACGAGTATTCTGGGTCCACGCGATTGGCCCGATGTAAAGGACAGCATCACTGCAGCGTCGATTGATGAAAACCCACCGTTCTACTGGGATGTAGTGTCGCATCGATCGCGCTGAGGACGCAAATGCCTCCATACGGGCCGGCAGGGAACGGCGAACATTGGCGCTCGCCGACGCAGGCCGTGCCGGCTCCTCGGGCCTATTTCCGCGAGTCGTTCGTACAGCACTGATTGAGCAACTTGCACATGATGTTGCCGATCTCCCACAAAATACAAACAAATGCGTTTATTGGAGGGTCCTGTACATACCGTCCGGCACTGTCTAGGAGTTTTCTCGGCAGATTAACAAATCGCACTTTCTAGCGGGTGCCGTTCACGGGTGGTTCCGCCCTAAACTCCTCCCGGGTCTCGGCAGGGGGGGCCACACGACGGTCGGGCTCCAATCTTGCATCGCAGTCTTCGTCTTTGACGTTGTGGTGGGATGCCTGGCGGAGCTCATTCCTAGCAGTTGCCCGTGACTGGAGGAATGAGCTTCGAGTCTGGCCGAGCCCGGGCTCGGGGACACACCCCAGACTCTCCCCGCGACGGGCCGGACGGCATCAGGCGCACCTGCTGGTCATCAGAGGTGTGCAAGGCTTGCAGATAGGGGCTCATCGGGGGCCCCGCGATGGGCATGGAAGCTGTTGTGCCGCTGGCTGGTGTGCGCAAACGGGTGCCAAACGGGGCCGGCCGTTTGAACCCGTGGGCTCTGCGCTGGCTATTTGGGCATCGATTACATTCAAAGGGCATTGCATTGCTTTTGCATTTCCTTCCCGAGCGCTCACGCTGGCCTAGGTCGCGATGATGCCTTCCGTTGGGGTCGTTCCCCTCGAGCGGGCGGCTGGCACCAGCCCACCAGCCCACTGTACTCAGTCGACCACGTGCGTCTACTTATTACGCAGGAGGATGTGCGTCTCATTCAGCTTGTGGAGACGTACGGCGCCCAGAACTGGAGCCTCATCGCCAAGGTGGGGAGAGAGTGGGGCATGGTGGGTGAAGGGGTTTGTTCCTGCCCGTGGTTGGTGAGGGTTGTGCGAGGGTGCCCAGAGCGTCTGGTTCGGTATACTCAAGGGACTCGACGCGATGCCGCAGACGCTCGGGAGTGGGCGCAACGGGAAGAGCTGCCGGCTGCGGTGGTTCAACCAGCTGAACCCGTCGCTGCGAAAGGAGGCCTTCACGCCCGAGGAAGAGGACGAGATCGTCCGGCTCCACAGCGAGTTTGGGAACCGGTGGGCAGCCATTGCCAAGTTTTTGCCCGGCCGGACGGACAACGCGATTAAAAACTACTGGAACGGCCATCTGAAGCGCAAGCTGGAGCGGCAGGCCCAGCCGGGCGCAAACGCGACGCCGCCCTCCCGCATCCCGGGGGGCACGCCGCGATTCGACCACGGCAAGCACGAGGCGGAGGAGCCGCCGGCGCCCTTTGGCAACGGCCTGGCCCTGGTCTTCAACGCCGCCACCGCCGACGCGCTGCGGCAGGAAAGGGCGTCGGCGCGGCCGCAGGGCCAGCCCCTTCCGCGGCTGGGCAGCCTGGACGTCCCGACGCCCAGCCGCCACGCGACGACGCCGGCGCACAAGCACGGCACGCGCTCCGCGACGGGCGTGCTGCGGCCCCGCAGCCGGAGCGCGGCCTCCAGCGACGACGAGGGCGCGCCGGGGCCGTTCAAGCGGCCCCAGCACGGCCGCCACCTGGCGGCCCCCGGAGCACGGGCTGCTGCGCCACGCGGTGTCCGCGCCCGCCGCGGACCTGGAACGGCTCCGCTCCGGCGCGTGGCGCACGCCCAAGCTGCAGGGCCAGCCCAGCGTCAGCGGGACGCCCTCGGCCGAGACCAGCTTCTGCCCGGACAGCCCCCCGCACCTGCTGGAGACGCTCAGCTCCGCCGCAGGGGTGGTCTCGCAGCTCTGCCGCGGGCCGGAGGACGGCGAGGACGCCTCCCCCGACCGGCGCTGCTTCGTCAGCCACTTCCAGGCAACGCTTTCCTCCATGATTGAGCGGGACGACCCCGGCCTCTGCGCAGCGCTCGGGCCCCAGGCCCCGGCCCGGCGCGCGTCTGATGGCGACGCCTCTGCCGCCGCCACCGCGGCGCTGGAGCCTCGCCAGCTGGGCGAGGCGATGCTCAGCATGGCCAGCGTGGTCCCGGGCGTCGCCAACCTGGTGGCTGCGATCGCGCAGCTCATCCAGCGGCAGTCGCTGGGCTCGCCGGCCGCGACCGCCTCGCACCCACTGAGCGGCGCGCCGGGCCCGGCCGTGACGGCCCAGCGCGAGGGCTCCGGGTCCGGGTCCGGCCTCGGCTCGGGGTCGCAGGGCTCCACCCCAGTGGCGGTCGAGACCACGCTGGGGGCCGTGCTGGCCGCGCGGGCCTCGGGGGCCATTCCCTCAGGCCGCCCGATCCGCGACCCCGGCGGCAACGAGCTCTTCTTCTCGGGCGGGCGGGCCTACTCCCAGCCGGGGCCACGGAAGCCCGACCCGGGGGCCACGTCTGCCGGCCTGTCAGACGAGCCAAACCCGCTCGCCTGCCTCGCCATGGCCGCCACCATGGAGGTCTGAAGAAAGGGCGCCCGCCCAACCATCATCGCGCCTCGCCCTCGCCACGGGACTCAAGAAGCGTCTGCCTCCAAGGGGATGTCTTGGGCACGGTGCGTGGCACAGGACCACTACTTACTGTGGCATGTCCGCCTGGCGGCCTCGCGCCCTTGCGCCCTTCCCTACTCGCCTTCCAGACCAGAGCCCGGTCGGACCCCACCACCCTCCACCACCACCCGATGCGTCAGATGAGGTTGCGGCTTTGCGGCGCTCCGCGGCCGCCCACCCTTCCACCGCCCCGATCTATTCTTCATCAAGCAAATTTTTGTTAGGCAGCTGTGACATCCGCTTTTCGCTGGCGTGAGCGTGTGGGGAGTGCCCCTTGGGCGACGGCCCTGGAGGGTCTGCCGCCTCCAAGGCCACCTCCCCTTGCCGTTGTTTCCGAAACCAAAGCTCCATGCTATTATGTGTGCGCTCATGGACATATGACCAACCCTCCATCCCTTGTTTCAGTGTACTCGTGCGAATTCTGCCAAAGCCTGTGTAAGTACTTTCCCCACCCAAGCGCATCAGCGGGACCAGCATCAGCATCCGCATCCCGGAGAGGCCCGGTCCTCGCCACGGAACACACAGCCCTCGCGCAGCAGGGCAGGCCCTCCAAACCCAACGAGGCCCTCCAAATCCTTATTTCAGCGACAGTTTCCGTCCATCTGCGCGGCTGCTCTGACCTGTACCCGGCGAGGGCTCCCGGATTCCTCCTCCCCGGAGTCAGAGAGCGGGGCTTGCCAGCCCTTGCGACCAAGGGCTGGACCGTCGCTGCGCGTGACCAGTATCGTTCTTGGTAGCTTGGAGCGTCGCTCGTGTGCAACTCGGGATGGTGGACTCCGGCCGGGGATGGCTCCCTTATTGCCCTCGTTGCCGACCAGGACACCGCCACGGGCATGCTGCTCACGGGCATTGGGCACGTGGACTACCGGAAAAATACAAACTACTTGATCGTCGATGACAGTGCGTTGCTGGAATCTTGGTGGCGGTTGTATGGGTGGTCGTGCGTCTTCTTCCCGAGCTCAACCCTAAGGCGACCTCCACCCGCAGAGACGACGCAGCAGCAAATAGAGGATGCTTTTCGCGAGTACACCAGCCGGGACGACGTCGCGGTCGTCCTGATCAATCAGTCGGTGAGCGAAGCACGGTTAGGGACGGACTAGTTGTGGGTGGATACTTGGGCGCGGGGGTATTGCGAAGGAGAGGCAAGCACAACAGTTGGACCCAAGCGCCACCAAGGACCCAAGCGCCACCGAGCCCTCGCTCCCAACCCTTTGGCTGCCTGCAGATTGCAAGCTCGATCAGGCCGCTGCTGAACAACTACACAAAGCCGGTGCCAGCTGTCCTGGAGATTCCCAGCAAGGACGTGCCGTACGACCCCAGTCAAGACTCTGTGCTCTCCAGGGTCAAATTCATGTTTGGCGAGTCCTGAAGACTGTGCATGCCAGGTGGTTGTTTGAAGGAATTCTCTTGAACCCACTTGTTGTAAATGCGTGGCTGGCCTGGCCAACCAGTAAGGAATGCGTGTTGTGGCAATCCGTCACAGGCAAGACGACTAGAGGAGGGGGCTCCAAAAAGCAAAATTCTGCCGACAACGATCGGCGAGGCCCAAACTTTAAAATTCCAGCGACTCGGCGTCGTGCTTGACCACATGAAACCCCCTGCCACGTGACATGGAGACATGTCGTTGAGCAGTGAGGAAGTTGGCGGGGCAAGGAAAGACCTGTATGTAACCATTCAAATACCTCCCCACCCCAAGCTCTTCCCTCACCTGATCGTCAGCTCTTCGGGCCAGTCGCCATTGGGGTCCAGGGGCTCCCAGGTCCAGCCGTCATTGTCCACCACGGCATCGGCGACGGCGCCCTCGCCGCTGCCGGCGACGACCAGCGTGCCTCGCTTGAGGTCCAGGGAGTCGATGGACGCGTTGGGGTTGTCAATCACCAGGACCGTGTCGCGCCCGATGGTCACCGCCTCGGGTCTTGCCAGGCGCTGCTTGAGTGCGGAAAAGCCCACGGCCCAGCTTGGGCGCCAGACCACGCGCGGCCAGAACTCGAGCCCCTGGATGCCGTTGAAGGCGGCCTCGCTGGGCGGCCCGACGCTGACGCCCAGCGCCTGCAGCATCTTGCAGTTGACCTTGTACAGGTCGAGCTCGCCCGAGGTGGCCGAGTGCGAGGGGTCACCCGCGCGCGCCTTGTCCGCGGCCGAGGCCGGGTCGTTCTTGACCGGGGAGTAGGCGGCCCAGGTCTGGTTGACCGAGGTGAAGCCCACGCGCGCGTCCAGGGGCAGGCCCTTGGGGAAGTCCTGCATCATGCACTCAAGCCGCGTCGACTTCTTGAAGGCAGTGCGCGCGGCGTCCGCGTACTTGGGGTTGACGAACTCGGCGATGACGCCGCCGCGGCGCTCCAGCTCGGCGCAGTAGGGCGCCAGCTCGACCACGAGCTGGTTGATGTTGCCCGGGAAGGGCGAGAAGCCCGAGGCGTCGTTGGCGTCGCCCTGCGGGTGCGTGGTCGCGCGCAGCAGCGGGTCCAGCTGGTTGTACTCCACGTTGAGCGTGCGCGCGGAGCCGTCCGGGAAGGCGAGGCGCGTGATGGCGCCGATGGCCTCCTTGGCGCGGCGCGGCACCGCCAGCGAGTTGAAGGCGAAGCCGCGCGCCGCGCTCACGCCCAGCGCGGCCGGGAGCGCGCGGAAGAGCTGCGCATTCGTGTCCTGGAAAAAGGCGACCCAGCGCAGGCCGCGCTCCTCGCGCCAGCGCCGCGCCAGGCCGCTCGAGTGCAGCAGCATGTGCACGTCGCCGTGCCCGTGCGGCTTTGTCTGCACTCGAAAGGCGTCCTCCGGCTCCAGCGCCAGCCGCGCGTCGCCGTCGGCCAGGCACGCCACCTTTTCCTGCTTGAGCAGCGTGATCTGGGTTGCGTGGGCGCCAAAATAGTTGTTATCATTAAGCAAAGCCTCGGTGCGCGCGTGCGTGTCGTCGCTGGTCATAATAACCAGCGGTAGCCGCTGGCCGGCCGGCGCGTGCGCGGCCTGGATGGCCAGGATGCTGGAGACGTAGAGCTCCAGGTAGCAGCGCCCCGTGGCGCACTCGGTGGGCAGCGAGACCTTGATCCCGGAGTAGCCCAGGCGCTCGCCCAGGCCGCCCGCCACCAGCACAAAGCCCGTGCGCCCGGCCTCGGCGAGGCCCCGGTCCTCCAGCTCGATAAAGGCGGCGCTGCCAAAGTCCAGCCGCTCCCCCTCCGGCACCGACGGCACGCAGCCCTCAAACGGGTTGGCGCCTAGGGAGGATGGGCAGGGTGTCATTCTACTCAGCTTGTATACATAAAAACAGCAAGGCAGGTGAGCTTGATCATCCTCCCTCCCACCCTTGCTTCCCCCCATATAAACCAACCAGCTCCTTCACCTTCTTTGGACTCCTGGAGCAGGCGCTTGGCGTTGGTGATGTACTTGATCAGGCCCCCGGCGTAGTTGTCGTCGAGCTGGCGGAGCTGCGCCAGCAGGCGCCGCTTGTCATCGTCCTGCGTCCCGAGAGGGGGCCAGCTCCGAAACAAGTGCTCCTGGTCATGCTCCAACAAGCCCGTCACCAGCGCCTTGTCCTGCAATGACGACCAGGCATGGGACTAGACAGTCATGCACAAATTTGAAGGTCCACGATAATGCCGCGAAGAGCACAGAGGCACCGCTCTCGATCCAGTCACGCACGCGACACGCACGGCATCGGTCGTCAGCAGCCGAGCGTTGTCGCCCAGCAGTTCCAGGCCCACCGCTTCCATGATCGCCATGGTGACTCGCGCTTATATTCTATTTGGAACAAGGTGCGCTTGGGTTGAGGCCGTGCATCGTGGCCTTGTCGACAATGCGGGGCTGATGCACCGGCCAAGGTGCGTCCGGAGGCGTGCCGTCCCGAGGCGGACTGGCATCGAAAAGATCCCTCGGATTGTTCTCTGCGTGGACCGCCCTGGGATGCAAGCACTAAACGCAACCGTTTTGATAAATGTAACCATTTCAAAAATTAAACTGTATTAACTCGGCTGAACAAAGTGAGCAAGCGTAATGACCGTATCTTTTGGAAAATGCATAATGAAACGAAGTCTTCTCGAAAGATTGGGAGAAAGCGCGCCTTCCAATTTCAAAGACGTTTCTCCCACCCCACCAACCCCACCAGCTCTACCCAAAACTGTACAGCCCATTCATTCTCAAGTACTAGGCCTTGATGCTCAGTGGCCGTAGCACAAAGACCTTGTCGCTCTCCACGAGAATGACAGACGCCGCCGGGTTTGTCACGACGTACGGCAGCCGGCTGTTGGGGTTTTCAAACTGCCGAGGTTGCCAAAGGTGGGGAATAATAGATAAAATGTGAGTGTGGGGTGCGGGCGGCAGCAGCTACCTCATCCCAGCAGCTAATGCACCCTCCCGGCACCACGCCAGACTCCTCGTACCTTTCGGCGATACAGCCCGACACAGATGAGCCCTTGCTCCCGAAGCAGAGCTTGGAAGAGGATGCCGTAGCGTTGTCCAAAAAAGCGCGGCGGCAAGGGGATCTGCCGCAGGGCGGCTCCGCCCGGGGCGCCCGAGGGTCCCTCCCCCGCCAGCTCCGCCAGGGTCTCGCGGGGTAGGCCCCCGCTCACGAAATTTGAGCAGAGAAAGGCGTCCATGAGGGCGGGGACCGTCACGTGCCCGGCGCAGTAGTAGGGGTTGGCCTGCCACTCGGTCAGGCCGGCCGTCACCGCCGCCTGCTGCTGGGAGGCGCGCAGGGCCCAGCTCCGTCGGGGCGCCCCGGGGGCGTCCTGGCCCGCCACGTCCCCAAAGTCTAGGCCCCGCAACAGCAGCCCTGGCTGCAGAAACCTGAGGAGATTGGGGATAGATGATGGATGGTGTGAGGGTGTTGCCGGGAACCCTAGGGTTGATGGTTGAATGGACACGCCAACCTCAATCCTGCTCCTAGTTCCCCAGCCAGTTCACTGAAATGTGTCCACACACATCCATCCAGCCACCAACACGCACTCGACAGAGGTGGTGTAGAGCAGCTCCACGATGGTGTGCGTCAGCTCCGCCTCGCTCTCCTCGCCGACGCCGTAGCAGGCGAGCAGCGCGTCGGCGTCGGCCAGCACGGCCTGGCGCGTCGACCGCACCAGCTCGGGCGTGGAACCTGCCGAGAAGCCGGCCGCCCCGCTCGTGAGCTGCGCCGACTTGATCGGCCGCGAGTCCTTGGCCAGGAAGATGAGCGCGCGCGGCCGCGGCCCCGGCGGCCGCGAGGGCCCGGGGGTCGGCCGCCGAGCCCGCCACCCAGCGCAGGCCGGCGGGGCCCGCGCCGTCCTCCCCCAGCGCCGCCGGGCGGGTGGGGTGCAGCAGGCAGATCGTGGCGCGCGACTCGCCGCAGGCCTTCCACAGGTAGTCTGCAAACGGCAGGAAGCTCTCCTCCGCCCCGGCGAGGATGAAGTGATCGGTCAGCGGCGCCTCGGGCGGCGGCTGGAGCCCCGCGGCGCCGCGCCCGGGCTCGCTGGCTGCCCGCGCCTCGCTCATGCTGGCCAGGAGCCGGTCGCGCTCCGAGGCAAAGCTGCTGAAGGGCCGCGCGAGAGCCTCGGCCGCCTCGGCGTCGCTCTGGCCGATGATGAGCGCGCGGGAGCCGCTCGGAAGCCGCGTGCGCCCCGGGTTGAGTCGCAGCCGCGGCCTGACGCCCTCGCAGATGTACCCTGCGGGTTTAAAAAGGGGGGTGGTTTGGAACAAATATTGCTTTGTTGTCATCATAATTGGAGCAAGAGTGCCTGCGCGAGCTTTGAATAGCGAATAGTGTAGAAAAGCATTCATTCCCGGCAGCCCGCGGCGCCCCTCGACGCACCCATGAGAACCAGGCCCGCCGTGGCGTACAGCCACGAGGCGACGTCGCAAAAGGGGCGGTCCACGAGGTGCGCCGGAATGTCTGCCTCGCAAAACTGGTCGGCGCAGCCGTCAATGTAGGCCAGCAGCCACCTGGTAGAGTGGAGAGGTTGCATTGAGAATCATTAATGATCGGTGATCGCAAGATGACTGCATGCGCTGTGCCCAGCGCTGCGCAAGCATTCAGCCACTCAAACAGCTCCCTCCTAAATAAAAAACCAGCAACACTCGATTATCTGCTCACTTGCGCGGGGCGGGGCTGATGTCGAGCCCCTCGTGCGGGTAGACGTCCGAGTTGCGTAACAAATTCCCGAGCAGGGTCGAGGCGCCCGGGCAGACGGCGGAGAGGGCCAGCATGCGGAAGCGGATCTGCTCCAGACTGACCACCAGGTCCTTGCCGGGCTCGAGGAAGGGGCGGATCTGGGCCACGGTGGCCTGGCGCAGGGTCTGCACGTAGAGCGGGACGCGGCTGGTGTAGGCCTTGGAGGCCCAGACCTGGAACAGGATGCCGAGGTCTTCCTGGGCCGGGTCCTGGGTGAAGCGGTCGGCCAGCAGGATCATGGCCTTGGCCTTTTCCGCGTGGGCCGTCACTAGGTCCTGCGTCGAGATGGCCGATCCCTCTAACAGCGTCACCTCGCGCTCATGCAGCTCCTGCAGGCGCAAGTGATTAAGTTTGCGGTGGGATCAAGGCGACAGGTGTCCAGGCGACAAAGCGGGGGAGTGGGGCACAGGAAATTGGCGCAGGACCCCATGTAGCCCCCCCCTTTCAACTAACAAACACCATCTCCTTTCCTGGAAGGCCACAAACTCGTAGGAGGGCCGGTTGCAGAGGACCAGCAGCTTGGTGTTGAGGGGCAGCCCGGACTCCTCCAGGGACGCCCGGAACTCGGAGAAGAGGTCCGAGAATGCGCGGATCTCGGTGAGCCGCGTGCTCATCAGCACGACCGGTGTCGTGGCGGGGTCGGTCGGGACGCGGCCTGCGCAGGGAGGGAGGGTCAGAAGGGTGAGGCGCCTGCATTTCGCATCAGATAAGAGAAAGCCAACAAGAAAGCAACTCCTTGCGGCCCAGCGCACCTCGGATGACGCGCCGGGAGACCACCTCGTTGTAGAGCTGGGCGGCCTGGGCCGGGATCAAGACCACGCCCACGCAAATCATCACGAGGATGACCAGGCGCCCTGGGATCGTGATGGCCACCACGTCTACAGGCGCGGAATGGGTGTGAGGGAGCGCATAAGCATCACATGTTGCCCAGCGGAGATCAGACATTCCTGCAGAGCTCACGTCTCCGACTCCACGCACCACCAAAGCCCACAGTTGTAAGGGTCGTAAGCACAAGATAAAGAGCCTGGTCAAAGGGAATGCGCTCCACCAGCTGGATCTGCGGCGGGGGCACGGGAGGCAGGTGGACAGGGAGCCTTGTGGCACCAGACCAGGCAGACATGCTCGGCAGAGGCACCCACCCTCACACCCTCACGCCAGACCCCTCACCACAGCGCTCGAGGTGAAAAAGAGGATGAACAGGGAGGCGATGAGCTGGAAAAGACGGAAATTGGCGCCGGCAGCCAGCCAGGCCCCGCGCTGGGTGGAGAGGTGCAGCGACGAGAGCTCGCCAGCGAGCAGACCAATGCGCATCACGCGCATGGACCTGCGGGGCGTGATTGGCCGATTGTGCGCGGATCTTGTCGAATCTGAAAGCACACGCCAAGGACTTGAGACCCAATAGGTGTTTCTCGCGTCCGCTCACCGGAGCACTTTGAGGGCCCGGAGATCCAGCCAGCCCAGGCTGAAGCCCGTGAGCGGGTGCAGCAGGGCTTCCAGGAGCGGGGGCAGGAAGGCGACGACGTCGCACACGTTCCACCAGGAGGAAACCATGCGCACGCGGCTGGCGAGGCTCGTGTGCAGGACGAGCAGGCGGTGCAGGTACTCACCGGCAAAGATCGCGCACAGGATGAGGTCAAGATTCGCTCGCGCCGAGTGGGGCGCGGGCGGCGAGTAGGTGCTCCACACGTACAGCACCACGAACAGCAGCGAGGCGGCGACCTGCACGTACTGCAGGGCCCGGGAAACCCAGTCCATCAGCTGCCGCGCGGAGGCGCGACTCTCCAGGTGCCGGCTCGGCGGCTGCGGGGAGGGGGCCTGTGCAGAAGGAGTGGCTCAAATTTTGTGAGGATCTGAGCGGAGGACAGCATCGGTGAGGGCATAGAGTCATTGTGCAGCATCAACCTCCATGATTGCTCTTTGCAAGGCTGCTAATCTATCAGGAAGACAGGTCTCCTCCTCAGCTAGTCACCACGCACGTTGCCAGCATCTCCGCCAAGCACAGCTCCGGTACGCCGCCAACGATTTGAGCCAGTGACGCGAGGAACAACCAAGCCATAGGTACCTTGCCACCCAAGTCCCGTCACTGTCCGCCTTGGCGGTCCAGCAAGCCGGGGCCTTGCCACGATGGCTGGCAAGGCCCCAGGCCGACGGCACGCAAGTGCAGCCCTGGTGAGTGCGCCATCGCGAATCGCGAGACGGTCAGATGGCACCGAGAGTGCACGAAAACTCATGAAAGCGCCTGTGTCATCGGCGCCACGAGGTTTCCTCTCTTGACTGCCGGGTTGTCATGGAATACCGGCTTGTCGACTAGACACTCGTGCACTGGCACTGGCGACGTCCACGTTGTCTCTGGCGGGCTATGGAATGTAATAAATGTGATTTATAATTAACAAGCGTGCTGGATGTAGGTCAGTCCGGCCCAGACCCTCGAGGAAGGCCAGAAACATGCAAGTTCGAATCCCTGCCCAACATGATGCCCTGCATGATTCTCCCATCGCCCATGCATGCGATCTGGAGGTTTGCTTGTCGGAACAGGGCACGCAGGATCGCCATCGCAAGGCATCGAACTGAAAACGTAACTTAATTATATTCCAGCTCGAGCCACATTCCGCAATGGAACATCTGTTGTAGCTCCCGCGCTCGGCATTGTGATAACACGGCCATCTCGCATGCCGTGGGGCCAGGTGGTCGTGGGCCCCCCCGGCTCGGGCAAGTCGACCTATTGCGCTGCACTGGCGCGACGCCTTGCCGGCCAGGGGCGCACGGTGGCGGTGGTCAATTTGGACCCTGCAAATGACGGACTGCCCTACAGCGCGGCGATAGACGTGACAGACCTGGTGGACCTGGCCGCCGTGCAGGCGGAGACAGGGCTGGGCCCTAACGGGGGCCTCATCTGGGCCATGGAGTACCTCGAATCCAACGTGGACTGGCTCATCGAGAAGCTCGAGCCGCTTTTGAAGCAAAACTGCTATCTGGTATTCGATTGCCCGGGCCAGGTGGAGCTCTTCGAGCTGCACCAGGGCTTCAAGCGGATCCTGGCCAGCCTGGAGAGCAAGTGCCACATCCGCCTCGTGGTCGCCCAGCTCGTGGACGCCCACCTCTGCGCCGATGGCGGCAAGTACATGGCTGCGCTGCTGCTCTGCCTTTCCACCATGCTTCACCTGGAGCTCCCCCAGGTTGGTGGGTGGGTGGGAAGTGGAGGGAGGGCGCGTCGACGCCGTTGTTTTGGAGATGTGTGACCATGGGCCCCTGGTCTCCCGTCTCCCCATTGCACCGCGAGTTGGGTGCCTTGGAGGCGTACGCACATGGTTGTCTTTTGCGCATTTGGCCAATTCGTTCACTGCTGGGGTCTCACGACACGCCATAGCCATTGTCCGACCTCGCCAAAAAATCACCGCTGCTCATGCAACGCCCTCGACCCTGCCGCAGCTCAACTTGTTTTCCAAGTGCGATGTGCTGGATCAGCATGGGGAACTGGACATGCCCCTCGACTTTTACCTGGAAGCACACGGTCTGGACCGATTAACGGATTTCATGAACGAGGGGCTGCCCGAGAGGTTTCATGACCTCACGCAAGGCCTCTGCGAGGTGAGGATTCAGTGGGTCTGGGTTTTAGAAAGGTAGCCGTGGTACTTATTGCTGAGCAGTGCATGTCTGCATGGATAGGCGCTTGAGTGGCCAACGGAGCCTCTCCGGGACAAGAATGACATTCCTCAAATACGTGTGTTCTCCGTCATGAGACCGTCCAAATCAAACCTATACAGGTGGTGGAGGACTTTGGGTTGCTGAGCTTCATGAAATTGGCCGTGGAAGACGAAGCATTACTCGATGCCGCGATTCAAGCAGCAGATCGTGCCAATGGGTTTATTGCGGTCCCACAGAAGCCATAGCAGGCGTTGACTGGCCGCACATTGGCTATATTTATAACCTCCTGAAATTGGCTGATTTTTCAAATAAGCAGAGTGGGTGACTCTGCCTAGCAGGTTGACACTGTGCGAGAAACATGCTTGCCGACGTGAGTGTCACGCAATCCCGAATTCCCCCGCGTTGGGGACGGCCTGTCACGGCGTGAGGAGATCGGCCAGGAGCCAGGCACCGCCTTGCCCCGATGGCGCCTGGATACTCATTTGGGTCGCCAATGTTACGCTCCAGGACTTGCATTCACGCTTGCCTTGCCGTCCCCGACCCGACCACACCTTGCTCCGTCAGTCCGCAACGGGCACAGGCCCCGAGTATGATCGGTTGGGTCGCGCAACTTGCCTGAGCACAGACGCCGATCTCGACTACCAGGACCCACCCCATTGTATACGGAATCAGGACAAGGGTGTGACGATGGCGCCCGAGTCGCTGCTGCTCAAGTTGACCAGGTCGCGGTTGCTGGTGCGTGGGCACCTACCGGGGAGGGTCGCCAGATCGCAGAGTGACTGCTGTCGGGATCAGCGAGATGGATTAAGCATGCATGTACATCAAATCCACAGGAGGAGGTGCTCGGATCTGTGGGGGCGGACGGCGAGCAGCGCTGGGGGGTGCTGCTCTTGGACCCGGTCACCACGCCCGTCTTCTCCGCGGCAGCCGGCGTCGCCGACCTGCTCGACCATGGCATTTCCCGTAAGCGGCCATGGAATGGGGTGCTTGATTGCCGCTGAAGAGCCTGGGGGGCTGAAGATGTCTCAAGATGTGCTCTCATGCCTGCATGGCACTGTTTCTTGCCCGCCCTCCCACGCCCTTCCCTCCGCCGCCTCGCAGTCGTCGACAACGTGCTCAAGCGCCGCGCGCCGTCGCCGCAGGAGAGCGGGGTGTACTACATCACGCCCACGCCGCTCTCCGTGCAGCGCCTGATCGAGGACTTTAGCGGGGGCCAGGCCGCCCCCGCGGTGCGCGTGCCGCGGCGCGCCAAGCTCGCGGCCGGCGCGCGCGCCGCCGCCGGAGCCGACGCCGCAGACGTACCGCGACGCGTACGTCTTCTTCTCCTCCCCCGTGGCCCCCGAGCTGCTGCAGCGCCTGCGCGCCTGCGCACCCCTGAAGGCTGCGCTGCGCGCGATCAAGGAGGTGAACCTGGAGTACGCGGTGGTGGACGGGCGCTGCTTCACGACGGGGCAGCCGCTGGCGCTGCGCTCCTTCTTCGGCGCGGGCGCGGAGCTGGCGCCGGCCTACGGCTACGAGATCTCGGTGACGGCGACGCGCCTGGCGACGGTGTTTGCGAGCCTGGGCGAGATGCCGGCGATCCGCTTCCGCGCGGGCCTGCCGCCGGGCGACGACTTCCCGCCGGGGCTGGAGATCCGGCTGCTGGTGGCGCAGCGCGTGGCGCTGGAGCTGCAGGAGCGGCTGGCGGCGCTGCAGCGCGCGGGCGTGCTGCCGGCCCGCGACACCTGCGAACTGGTGATCACCGACCGCTGCGCGGACCCGGTGGCGCCGGCCATCCACGAGTGGACCTACGAGGCCATGGCGCACGACCTGCTGCCGGCGGTGGGCGCGGGCAACGTCTTCTCCTACGAGGCAGAGACGCAGGGCGGCAGGCTGGAGCGCAAGCAGCACGTGCTGGACGACCGCGACGCGCTGTTTGCGGAGCTGCGCTTCCGGCACTTTGCCGAGGCGACCACGCGCATCACGGGCCTGCTGGACGAGCTGCGCGCCAAGGACCGCAGCGCCAGCCTGCGCGGCGGCGCGGCCGACCTGCGCGCCGTGGGCAAGCTGGTGCGCGACCTGCCGCAGTACCGCGAGCAGCTCGCGCGCCTGGCCGCGCACGTGGAGCTGGCCACGCAGCTGACGCGCGCGGTGGAGGAGGGCAGCCTCACCGAGCTGGGCAGGCTGGAGCAGGACCTGGTGTTTGGCGACGCGACCAGCAAGGAGGTCATCGCGCTGCTGAGCGCCCCGAGGCGCGCCTCGCGCCCGCCGACCGCGTGCGCCTGCTCATGTGCTACTCGGCGACGCACCTGGAGAAGCTGGACCCGACGCGCGAGCAGCAGTGGCAGCGCGTGGCCGGGCTGTCGGCCGAGCAGCTCTCGCCGCTCGCGCGGCTCGAGTACCTGGGCGTGCCCGTGTACAAGCGCTCCAAGAACAAGCTGGCCGCGACGCTGAGCTTCGGGCGCAAGCGCCACCGCGCGACGCGCCGCGACCGCGGCGAGGACGACCAGCAGTACGCGCTCGCGCGCTTCGTGCCGCTGCTGCAGGAGGTGCTGGAGGACGCGGCCGCCGGGCAGCTGTCCAGCGACGAGTACCCCGTGGGTGCAGCCGCCCGCCGCGTCCCCCGCCTCGGCGCGCAGCGCGCTCTCCTCGCCCGGGCGGCGCCGGGTCGCCGCTGGGCACCTCCGCACGCACCATGCGCTCGGGCGGGACCTGGGCGCGCGCGCCGAGGGCGCGGCCGAGCCGCGCGCCGAGGGCGGCGCCGGCGGGCGCAAGCTCTTCTGCTTCGTCGTGGGCGGCATGACCTACTCGGAGATGCGCGCCGCGCACCGCCTGTCCGAGCGCCTTGGCCGCGACGTCTTTGTCGGCAGCACGCACATCGAGACGCCGGAGCGCTTCTTGGCCGACCTCGCCACCATCGAGACGCCCAGCACCACCTCTGGCGTCGCGGCCTTTGAGGTGGAGACGCCCCTCCGGGACAAGTACTGACGCTGTTAGTGGTGATGAGGAGGTCTGGAGATGCATTGTGGTGGGTAACAATGGTGAGGCAGTTGGCCAAGGAGTCTCGCGTATGAATAGAAGCGAGCTCGCGCAATCACTCGTCCTTTCAATGCATGCACCGCGACTCTGCCGAACGATGCTTTTGTTCCTCACTTTTCCCCATTCCTCTAACGACTTGATTGGTTGCGACACAATGTTACAAAAGATTTATCTCACACCAGCCCTTTGGCAATCAGGGTCCTCGCCATGTCGGTCAGCGTCTCCTCAAGGGTAAAGTTGTGGATCCCCAGGACCTCACGCGCGGGCGTGGGATCCACGGGGTACCTCTTCTGATCCTCCGGGTCGTCCTCGCCCTTGCCGATCGTCAGCGACGGAAAGCGCTCCTGGAAGGTTTTGAAATGAAGAGGGTGTCAGGGTCACGTCGTGCCTGCACGAATGAGGCTCTCCACACACTACTCCAACGCTATCTTGCACACAAAACGGCCCCCGCCTCTCCCACCTGGACAATGGCCACCAGCTGCGAGCTGGGCGTGGCCCGCTCGTTGGCCACGATGAAGCGGCGGCCCGCGGCCGGCCGGGACCTCGGCGGCGCGGACGTGGGCGCGGGCGACGGCCCGCACGTCCGCGCAGGTGTAGGATCCCTTGGCGTCCCCGCCCTTGAGGAGGGAGTGGAGGAAACGCACCGAGGTGGAGCCGCTCAGCGAGTGCGCGCTGATGATGGGGCCCATGACGAAATCGGGGAGGATCGTGGCCAGCTCGATGCCGTGCTTCTCGGCCAGCTCCCAGGCCCGCTTCTCGGCCAGCGTCTGGTGGGGAATGGGAGAAGCAGAGGAATATTTAAAACAAGGTGCCAGTGATGTTTATCAATTTTCAGCCGAATAATCACAAAAAATAGGAACGCCAAACCCCCTGCCCAATTGCCAACACGCGCCATACCTTGCTCAGCCAGTAGGCTTCGCCATTGTCGATGGTGCTTGTCTCGTTCCAGTCTTGGTCGGTAAAGGCCTTTCCATTCTTTGGCTGTGTGGGACTGCGGCCCTTGAGGGCAGCGACGGAGCTGGTGAGCACCACTCGCCGGACCCGGTGCCCGGCCTCATCGGCCGCCACCACCGCCTCAAACAGGTTGGTGGTGCCCTGCACAGCTGGCTTGAGCAGCGACGTCTCTGGATCCGGGTCGTCGGCCTTGACGAAAAACGGCGAGGCCAGGTGGAACACGTAGTCGACGCCCAGCACCGCCTTGTGGAACGGCTTGTCGGCCAGCAGATCGGCCTCCACGATCTCCAGGTCACCTGCTCTCAAACGATTATTGAGGCGGCAATCAGGTCGCTTATATATCACCTTCAGTGGGGTCCCCCATTCATGATCCAACCCAACTTGAGAATTTTGTGGTATTAACAAAATATACCAGGCTTTCACTCTCTCATAATCTCGGTACCAACCTGGCAAAACTTGCGCTAGCTGGTTGAGCGACTCGAGCTTCTCCGGCCCGGAACCAGGCCGCACCGTTGTCCGAACGTTATACCCCTTTTCCAAAAGCTGCTTGACCAGCTCCAGGGCAATGAACCCAGTCCCACCCGTGACGAGCGCCTTCGCGGGCTCCTTTACCGCGGCCATGCTGTTATTGATAGTCTCCAGTCGTACAAGCGGAGCAGCTCCGAATGAGACCCACAAAGTCTGTCGATCTTCAAAGGCAGACACCAACAATATATAGTGCAATATTCCACTCCTAGGAATGTTCTAAACACCGAGCGTGCGGGTCCTCTCATCCTTGACGTGATCATCGGTCGCACGCTTGGCCTCGATGTGTGCGCTGTGCGGTAGCCGGTACATTCGAACAGGCAGCACGCGCAGCACAGACTCTGAATTTCGCGAGGCTGCTCCAAAACATGGCTCGCCCCGACTGCGCACTGTGCGCGGCACGGATGGCCCTCCCACACCGTGATTTTTGCTCATGGAGTTACAAAAGAAACATTGTTACGTTTGTTTGAGAGCGAGTCAAATGCGGACGCAGCGATTGACAGCGTCGCCCATGATGTAGGCTCTCTTGGTGCGACGAGACGGAAATTGACAATGGCGAGTTCGGGGTCCCTCGTGATCCGACACGAGGGGCACCCAGAGCTCCTAATTCCCTATCCTACGGGAGGCTCCCTGAATGATCTTCTGCTCCGCGTGGCTACTGAGTTTTCGCTGCATGGCACGGTAAGGAGATGGAAGCGAGTTGGCTGCATCGCTGGATGCCAGCAGACAGAGATCGCGTCATTGGTTCCCTGCCCGCCACTATTCCTCGTGCGCAGCCGTTTCATCTGACGGACTACCAGCAGCCGGTGCTGAGCTTGGAGGGCCTGAGCCCCGGCTCGGTGCTGCACGTCGCCATGGGCCAGCCCGGACAGCTGTCCCTGCCGGGGAAGGAGATTGTGAGCTTCCAGCCCCACCCCAAGACCCTGACCATGGCTGGAGACTACGAGTACTTTGCCGCGCAGGTGGTGGAGCTATTGAGTTGATGGGGATGGGTCAGAGGGCGTGTGGCTTGCATGACACGCAGGCACTGAGGTGTCTAAAAAGGAAGGGCTCGCCATGGCCAAACATTCCATTGGGCTCTCGCAATGACGTAAATATTCCTCATATATTCGCGCAGGGCCGCCACCCGTTTGTGTACGCTCTGGCAGAGTTTATCGACAACAGCCTGCGGGCGACGTCCCGAGCCGGAGGCGACCGCCAGATTATGGTTTCCTTTCTCCTGTCCAGCGCCGCGGCCAGCTCGTCGTCTGGCCTGGTCTGCGTCCAGGACCAGGGCTGTGGCATGAGCAAGAAGGAACTCAACGACTGGGTGCGTTAGCTGAGACGGGGTAGGCAGGAGTTAATTCTGGAATATGAGGGTGGGGTTGATAAGAAACATCCAGACACCAGGAGTTGTGAGCTCCTCCCAGCAACCAGAGTTGCCTGCACAGCCAGCAGCCTCACTTGAACCACCACCCTCTCCGTTTCAGGCGGTGATGAACTATTCGGTGGAGGAGCGCGGCCAGGCCACCGCGTCCGACGACGCCGAGGCCGGCAACCAGGGCGCCTTTACAAAGTACCTCAACAGCAGCATCTCCTACTTTGGTGTGGGGTCCAAGAACGCGGCCTTTTTCGTGGGCAGCAGCGTCAAGGTCGTCACCAAGCGCGCCGGCGAGCCGTACGTGCACGAGCTGCAGCTGTGCGCGGGCGACCTGGAGAAGCGCTACCGCGCGGGGGCGCCGGTCTACGAGGCCACCATGGTGCACCGCCGACCCGGGGACGAATCGACGCTGGAGCCCTGGGAGGCGCGCTTCCCGGCCACGCAGGCCTGGGTGCAAGCCGAGCGGGAAGCGGGGGCCGCCGCGAGCTTCACGCGGGTGCTCATCTCCGGGGTCAAGCCGGACGTGCTGGCGCAGATGGCCAAGGAGGCCGAAGGGGCCCGCATCTGCCGGGTGAGGGGCGCTGGTTTGAAAGGGGTGAGGGGGGGGGACGCGTGGGTGGGCAGTGGGCCCGGCACTGGGTATTGAGAGCCAGCTGTCCACTCACGTGCGGATGGCACTGCCGCCTACTCAACCAGTCAACCCCCATCGTCACAATTCGCGCAGGAACTCGCCCACTTGTACCACTACTACTTGCATGGCGAGGCCGGCAACGCTGCCGACAATGCCGACAGACCCGCGGACCAGCCAGACATCCGCTTCGAGGCGAGGGTGGCCAACAGGGTGCTGTGGCAGCGCCGTCTGCGCGAGGTGATTGGCCGTGTGTGAAGGGGGCGACATGGGTGGCGGCCTGTACTGATGGGCTTTGGAAAATCTACACCTATATGCCAATGCGCATTGCGCCATCGCACCGACCGACACGTGGTAGGTGGACGACGATATGGAGACAAGGACGCTGCGCACCCAGCAGTCGTCCTTTCCTTTCAGCTACCACGTCCCAGACAAGGTGCGCAAGGTTGTTCAAGGGGTTTGCATGTGTTGAAATGGTAGCGATGCTCAGGGGCTCTTTGTGAGGGAACTTTGGCACTGCCCGACCATTGTCGACATTTTCTTGGACCTTGTATATCCGACATCCCTCCCCCCCACACCCCTCTCTTTCTCTCACACAGGGCACGGTGTGGGGCATTTTATACTACTTTCCCTATCAGAATGGCGCAGAGACGGTGCCACGCGACCCGGAGGACGTTGTGACGGGCCGCAGCAGCCTGGACGCCGTGCAGGGCTCGCAGGCGCTGGCCACGCAGCGGTCGGGCGCGAGCCAGGCGCCGGGCAGCGCGCACGTGGGCGGCGACCCGCTCGTCCCCGCGGCCGACTCGGAGGACGAGGCGCCCGCGCTGGGGCCGCAGGACCCCGTGTTTGACGTGTTTTGGCAGGGCCGGCGCATCCCCGGCGCGCGCCTCGACGGGGTTCCCTTCCTCGACGCGCTGCGCCAGCGGCGCAGCGCGGCCGCGCGGGACTCGCTGCCGGACGCGGTGTTTGGGCGCCTGCGCGGGCGCCTGTTCCTGAGCGCGCGCTTCCTGGTGACGCGCAACAAGCTGCTCCTGCGCGACGACCTCGCCGCGCTGCTGGCCCGCGCGGTGCCCGGCGACCGCGCCGTGCTGCGGCGCGCGCGCGACTGGCTGGCGGGCTGCCACGCCTCGCTGGACCGGGTCGTGCGCTTCGAGGGCCCCGGCGACGCGCGGCTGCAGGCCGCCGTGCGCGCAGCGCTGGGCACCGAGCTGGTCACGGCCTTTGAGCGCGCGTGGGCGACAAGGCGCTCGCGGTCGGCGACGCGGTGCGGCTGGACACGCGGCCCGCGCACCTGGGCCGCGTGGCGCTCTTCAGCGTGCCCCTGGCCGGCGCGGGCGAGGGCAGCCACGCGGGCGGGCGCGTGCACGTGCACCTCCTGCCGGCCGCGGTCTACGGCCGCGGCGCGCCGCGCGCCTTCAGCCTGCGGCGCCTCGCCTGGGCCGCGCCCGTGGCCGACGAGCAGGTCGCCGAGCACGAGCGCCGCGAGCTGGAGCGCGTGCCGGCCAGCCTGCGCCTCGAGCCGCTGCGCCTGGCCGCGACGCGCGCTCGACTGCGCCGCGGGCGACGCGCTGCCGGAGACGCAGGTTGTGGTTGTCTCTGGCGCCGGGCAGCGCCTCAGCCGCGCCGTGCTGGACGGCAGCCGCCAGGCCCTCACCGTCACGCAGACCCTGTGGCGCTGCGTGGGCGGTGATAGTTCCGGGAGGAGGCGATGCTGTGGACGCTCCGGAAGCCGCTCTGGAGATTGACAACAGTGGTGTTGCGACAGGCCGCTCACGAAGGCGGCAGACGAAAAAGTCCAGGCGCGAGGCCGCCTCAGTCGAGGAGGACGCGGCCGGCGACGAAAACGCGGATCCTCAGCGCGCCCCCGAGGCCCGGGAACTCGTGTTTGAGGCCGAGAACAGGAGCCCCGTCAAGGACGTGTTTTACTTTGTCCGCCTCGCCAACGGCCTCGCCAGGGCGGGAAGGTACATTCTGCGCTACGCAGTGCACCCGGTGCCGGAAGGATGCGAGGTAGGAGTGAGTTCCTTGTTTTGTTGCAGTGCGTTTGGGAGCAGGGCACTGGGAAGGGCCGCCTTGTTGATTGGGGTGCTTGGGCTGCCGATTTTTGGGGGTGGTCTTTGTGTCCCACACGCGTGATATTCTTGCATCCGCTCAAGATCAGCAAGATTCGCTCTTAAAAGGGGCTTTGACTCAAAGATGATGACGCTCCTACTCCTGCCGTCAACCCAACATCGCAGTCTTCCCTGGCGTTGGAAGTGCACATCAACGTGTCGCCTGGGCCGGCCGAGCTCGTCCAACTGGGCGGGGAGGGCGCTGCCATCGCCAAGCTGCGGCCCCTTGCACTGGGTAGGGCGCAGGGGCGGAGGTCGAGGAGATGCCGACAGATGGTGGTGGGGCAAAGTCTATAGTATGCGTTGGCAGGGACAGCGTGAAGACTAACAACTCATCAACACCCGCCCCCGCCCCAGGCGAACCGCTGGGCCCGCTCACCGTTTCTTTTCTAGACGCGCACGGCAACCCCGCCAAGGTCCCGGAGCACTTGCAAAAGGGCACAGTGCCGGAGCTGCGCGCGTGGACGGGAGCAGGTCACGCCGGGTCGGCGCTGAGAATCTTGGGCGCCAAGACGCGTCTGGCGTCGCCGACGACGCTCGTTCTAGAGAATCTGGTCCTGGTCCCGAGTGACAAGGGTCTTGCTGGGCTTCAGGCCGCGTCTGCAGGAAACAATGGTCTGAGCAGCCAGGGCAGCGTCGTGGTGGCGCAGGCGTCCCCGGCGGCCTCCTGCTCGCCTGGCAGCTTGACGGCCCGGCTGGAGATTGCTGTGCCGAGCGAGCAGGCCGAGGCCAGCTCGCTGACAGGTGCCCTGGACCTGCGCATTCGGCCCGGGGCTCCCGTGCGGCTCTCCCTCGAGCGGCCGTTTGTCAACAAGACGGCCAGTCAGGGTCCAGCGGTTCTTGATCGCCCCATCGAGGTGAGGGCCGGGGACGCGGTGCCGGAGCTGCGATTCGTCGCGCTGGACGGCTGGGGCCACCCTGCGGAGCCGCTGCCTGGCCAGAAGATGCAGCTCCAGGCTTCAGGATCCTTTCTCCGCGCCAAGAGCACCTTCTTTTCACTAGAGACCCTGGTGCCTGCCGCCGACAACTCTGGCGGCAAGCTGGTGCTCGCCGATCTCTGGACCTCGCCGTCCAGCACGGCTGCCGAGCAGGTCCTCGAGGTGCGCCTCGCGCTCGAGGGCGACGGCGAGCCTGGCGCCCGCGCCGCCTTGCTCTGCGGGCTGGCCGCGATGGGGACGGGCAGTGAGGTGGCTGGCTCACAGAACAATGCCGCGACCGATGCCCCCGCATTCCCTCGCCTGTCCGTGCCGATCACGGTGCTGCCGAGTGTGCGGCCCGTGGCGCTGGGGCTGGACGTGGGCCCCGGGGACGACGGCGTCCGCGTGCGCCCCGCGCTCCGGCCACCGGCGCCCGACGGCGGGCCCCAGGCGCTCACGGAGCTCGTGCTGCCCGAGGGCCTGGTGGCCGGCTCGGTGCTGCCCGGCCTGCGGCTCGTCCTGCTGGACGGCGGCGGCGCGCTGGCGCAGGACCGGACGGCCGGCCGCGCGACCGTCTCCTGGCACCGCGGCTCCAAGCGCGTGACCTGGGCTGGGCAGGGCCTCCGCCTGCCGGCGCTGCAGGCCCCGGACGCCGTGCCGCCCGGCGGCGCCGTGCACGAGGAGTGGGTGCGCTTCTCCGGCGAAGACGGCGCCGTGCTGCTGGAGAGCGTGATCAAGATCGCGATCCTGCCGGCGCTGCCGCGCGCCTGGGCGCTGCGCTGGGTGGGCGAGGCGGCCGACGGCGCCAGCCAGGCCGAGGCGGCGCCGGACGACGCGCCGGCGCCCTCGGGGAGGCGGCCGTCGCGCGCTGCGGCCGCGCCTTTTTGCTGGAGGCCGAGGTGCTTGACAAGTTTAACAATCGCTGCTGCCTGGCGGGGGAGACGGCCCTGGGGCCCCCAGTTCTGGAGGCGGAGGGGGCCGGCGACGAGGCCATGGAGCTGGATGCCAGCGACTGGCAGCTGCTGGAACCGCCAGGGGAGGTGAGAGAGAGGTGGGGAATTAGGTTTTTGCGAGTGGGATGTGGAAAGAAGGGAAGAGAGTTGTGAAGAGCAATGTTTCAGCACCCAGAGGCCCGATGCAACACCCTCAAATGCCATCGGCTCACTTTCTTTATATTTGCCTATTTCATGTGCACAGGACGGTCGGTCACAGGCAACGCAAAACACAGGCGGGAGCACGTATCGGAAGCGTGTCCAGCTCAGAGGGCGGCTGGGCCAGGTTCGGCTCTCTATCCGCTCCCCCGACGGCTATTCTGGCCCGGAGCTCTCAGAGGATTCGCTCGTCCTCGAACTCGTGGCAGGTATGGAATGAGTCTTGTGGGTATTGGCTGCGATAGGAACTACTAAAAGAAGAGCCATAAGGCAGGCAGGCTGAGGCGATAGCAGCCACACTTGATGCTTGTATGCCTCCAACTTGTCTCCCACTTCATCTTCTCCTCCGTAGGCCCGCCGACGCGCCTGGCGTTTGCGACGCCGGGCCCGCTGCGGTGCGGCCTGGCGGCGACGATTCCCAGCCTGAGCGTGATCGTGACGGACGTCGGGGGCAACCCAGTCGCCTGGCCCGCGGGCCCCGCCCGCGGGCGCGGCGGGAGGGACGCCGGGGGCGACACGGAGGTCTCCCTGGCCGGCAGCGCGCTGCGCTCGGACGGCAGCGGCGCCGCGGCAGCCATCACAGTGGCGGGGGGCAACAAGGCGCGCCCCCGGACCAGCGACGGCGCCGTCACCTTCCGCGAGGTGCGCGTCCGCGCCGACGTCGCCGGCGCTTACACGCTGCGCGCGATCTGCGCGTCGCGCCGCGTGGCGCTGGAGGACGCGGTGCTGTGCGTCGAGGCCGCGCCGCGCAACGCGGTGGTGTCGCTCGGGTCTGACGATCGTAGGGGCGAGCGGAGAAAATTCTGAAGAGCACCGCGCCGGCGCCACCATTGCTCCAATCGCACAAGTAGACATCGAGACCGAGGACGGCGAGGGCGTGCCGCGCTCGGCACTGCTCTCGGGCCTCACGCTGCGCGTGCTCGCGCCCAGCGCGGCCAGCGCGCGCGACGCAGCGCGGCTCAGGCTGGCAGAGGACGACGCCGAGGGCGATCCGGAGCGGCTTGTGCGGAGCGCCCGGTTCCAGCTGCCGGACGACGCGCTCGCGGTGGCCGGCACGGTCAAGTTCGTGGCCGAGTACGCCGAGCGCAGAGCCGCACTAGTGGCCACAGCTGCGGCACACGGGACCGATCCAGACGAGGAAGAGGAGCCGGACGAGGCGGCACCTGCGACCGCAAAGGAGGGGCGGCGGAGAGCCGGCAACCGGGCCGGCGGACGCGCCGCCCCCGTCGCCGCCGCCGTCGCCGCCATCAGGAGCCCCACCGCGCGTCTGGAGGTCGTCCCCGACGCACCCGCGAGTCTCGAGGCCGAGGCCGAGTCCATGCCGGACGCGCTGACGGCCGGCAATGGCGAGGCCGAGAGCCCCCTTCTGGTCAACGTCGCGCTCCAGCTCGTCGATCGCTTTGGCAACGCCGTGGCCCGCCCGGGCGTCCCGGTCCGCGCGGTCCTGCTCCGGCAGCGGGAGAGCGGCTGTTTTGACGACGCCGCGGCGGTGCAGGCAGCATCCGCAAGCGCAGACGAGCCCGACGCGTTGCCTGTCCTGGTCTCCACGCTCGGCGCGCTGGGCGCGTGTGAGGTGCACACCGACGACGAGGGCCGAGCGCTGCTGGGTGACCTCCTGATCCAGCCGGGCAGCGGCGGGCGCTGCTGCCAGGGCAGCCCGGACGGCACCGCCAGGCTGGTGCTGGCCGCACAAGTCCTTCTGGACAGCGGCTGGGCGACGCCCTGGTCGCTGCCCCTCCTCTTCACGGACCAGGCGTCCAGGTGCGACAGTGGGTGTGGGGGAAGGGGATACTATTGCGCCACTATATAAAAGGAGACTTTGTTGCATTTGCAAGTTCTTCATTTTCCGTACCAAACACAGGGCCTTGGCGTTGGCGGAGCTCAACGCCAAGCGTGAGCAGGCGCTGGCGCGCAGGGAGGAGATTGCGAGCGCCGTCGAGGCCGCTCGGCAGGTCGGTGACAACAGGGGGTTCCGCATACTCAATGCAACATCGCATCATTGTTTTAGTCCTTACATCGAAAATAACTTTGAGCTCTTGTTCAAATCGCATCCATCCGCATCACCACGCAGGACGTCGAGGCGGCGGAAGCGGCGGTGGAGGAAGCCAGGGAGAAGCTGGACAGCGCAGAGACGGCGCTGCCCCACGGCACGTCCGCGCCCGTGTCCCTCGAGGCCGGGCGGCGGGCCCTGGACCGCGCGCTCCAGGCGTGCAAGGAGGAAAGCAGGGAGCAGTACGCGTCGCAGCAGGCGGGGGCGCAGGCGCCGCGGCAGGCGCGGTACGGCCCGGCCAAGAGCCCCACCACCGCCAGCATCAAGGAGCTCCTGGCCTCGGGTACGGAGGATGTGCTGGCGTATTTCTGCTGCTTGAGGATGGACGTGTGTGTGTTGATAGGAGGGCAAATGGTTTTTAGTGATCTGCTCCTCTTTTCGACTTGGCACGCAGTCGTTCTTTCCTCATACACACACTCTTTCCTCATCCCTCTCAATCGACAGGTGACCCCGGCCTGGTCTGTGTGGTGGCCGAAAGCGCCACAATCGAGCACCCGGCTCTCGCTCGGATCGCGTCTGCGCAGTTCCGCTCGCTCCTGGACGTCGTCGTGGTCGAGGACTGGCCCGCTCGGCAGCGCCTGGTGGGGAGTTTGGAAGCGGCGCGGCGGCCTGTGCCAGACATATTGGCAAAGTCACACGCGGTGCCGTACAGGTACGGGAACAAAGGGGAAATATGGGTCTCCCAGGGGACTGAGAGATCATCTGGCATGCAGTGTTCTCTAGACGCAACGACCAAGCAGCCCAAACCTCAAAACCTCCTCGCCTCATTGTTGCAGGGGTCCAACAGAGGGCGTCATCCCCGGGTTTGACGAGGGCGCCACCGACCTGGCGCGCGCCCTGCTCGAGTCGGCCTGCGCCGACCGCGCGGACGGGCCGCTCCCCATCCCGCTGCCGCACGCCAAGGCGCTGGCGCGCCAGGCGCGCGACCGGGGCGGCGACGAGGCGCGCACCTGGCCCGAGGGTTGCCTGGGCTACCTCTTCAACCTGGTCCGGCCCCGCGACCCCGGCGCGCGCGCGGGCCTGCTGCACGGCCTGCTCGGGCCCACACTGGTGTTTGAGACGCTGGAAAGCGCGGCCGCCTACCGCGAGTACGTCGTGAGCCGCCTGCGCGCGGGGCTGTCCGACATCGTGACCCTGGACGGCCGGCGCATCACCGGGCGCGGCATCGTCTCCGGCTCCGGCTTCCAGGTGCCCGCACTCGAGCGCGCCGACTGGCGGTTCGGCTCGCGCGGCGGGCCGCCGCCGGCCGCAGCCCCGCGCGCGCGCGCGCGCCGCCGCCGCGCTGCGCGACTGGTGCCGCGCGCGCGCGGGCGTGGAGGAGGCGCTGCGTGCCGTGGAGGAGGCCGTCGCGGGAGCTGCGGTCCCTCGAGCAGGAGCACGAGGCGGAGCGGGAGGCGCTGGAGGCGGAATTGGAGGCCCTGGGCACGCAGCTGGGCGGGCTGTCCCCGCCCCGGCCGGGCAAGCACGCGCTGGACGGCGCGCGCGCGACGCAGGGCGGCCGCCGCTCCAAGCGGCGCCGGCAGCACTTTTAAGTAGGGGGGCCGCTTGGTGAGACGCGAGATTCGTTTTCCCAAAATGGTGATCAAATCTTTGATCATCCCTAGTTTAAACCCTTCAAAGAACAGACATCCGCTTGAGCTCAACGCCATCTCCTTTCAGCCCAAAACCTGCCTCGGCAACGCTCGTATTTATGCCACTGCAAGCGCGTTTCACAGGAATCTTCGTGGAAAAGGGCAAGGCAGACGGGCGCTGGGTTGGGTGGGACGCGCTGGCCCCGCAGGGAAAGTGGAGAGACGGTTGGCAAAAAGCACGAGAAAGAGGAAAGTTGACGATGATGATGTGAGCTCTGAAAACGCCAGCCTTGAGGCCGCTGCTCCTCCACAACTTCATCACTCGCTGCGCCCCTTGTTCTGGCGCAGGCCAAAGAAGCCGCGTCCGGCCGCAAAGGCCGCCGAGGGCGTGCCGAGCGAGCTGCGCACGCGCGGCAGGGTCCAGAGCAGGGCCACGAGCACCACGATCCAGAGCACAAAGCCAACGGTGCCGGTGCCATGCACGGCCGAGGCGGCCACGAGCCGCACCTCGTCCTCGGCGCCGGCGACCAGGCGGCGCGTGCGCTCGCCGAGCCCGCCCTGCGCGCGGCTGCCGCCGCCCTCGGAGGGGTCGCGGTACTCCTCGCCGCGCGCGGCGGCCGCCAGGCAGGCCTTGACCGCGCCCATGCTCCAGTGCGGCTGGCGCATGCACCGCGCGCGCAGAAGCTCCACGCGCTCCGCGGGCGCGCCGCCGTCGCCGCCGGTGCGCAGCAGCGCGTCGCCGCCGCCGGCCACGGCCTCCAGCGCGTTGCCCGCGACGCCCAGCGCCTCGGTGTCGTGCAGCACGGGCGGCGCGTCCGCGACCCTGGCGGCCGCCTCGGTCACGATGGCGGCTGCGTCCTTTGTTGCCTCCTTGGTCGCCGCGACCGCGTCCTTGGTCGCCGCGAGCGCGTCGCTGGTCGGTCCTTGGCGCCCGCGAGCGCCCCGCCCACCGCGTCCTTGGCCGCGTCCGCGACGGCCTTGACGGCCGCGGCCGCGTCGTTCTTCGCTTTCTTCTTGTGCATTGGAACGCACCTCTTGCAAGACACGGGGCAGTTGGTGGCCATCCAGTCGCCGTTGGCCACGCACTCGCCGCTCTTGGCCCATCCAGGGCAGCGGGTGTCGTTGTCCGCGCAGGGGTCGGGCATGTCGGCCACGATGGCGTCCATGCGGCGGCGCAGCGCCTCCAGGTTGCGCGCGGCGGTGCCGCACTCGCGCGTGAGCTGCTCCGAGGGCGGGCAGGCCTTGAGGTGGCGCTCGCAGAGCGCCGCGTTGAGCACGACCACGGTCTGGATGGCCAGCAGGTCGCGCAGCTGGATGGCGGCGTCGCCCGTGGTGAGCGAGTCCGGGTCGGGCGGGTGCGGGAAGAGGCCGCCCTTTTTTCCGCGCGGCGGCTTGGCCGACAGGTCCCAGGGCGGGCACATGAGCGCCTCAAAGTCAAAGTGCCAGTGCTTGTCGAAGGACCAGGGCTGCGGCACGTCGATCTTGAGCCCGTAGTGCAGCACCTTTGGCAGCTGGCGGACCTTGTACCCCGGGTAGAGCATGGCCGTGCCGTCCACGTGGTGCCAGACGTCCGCCTTGCTCGCCGCGTAGGAGTAGCCGTACATCTCGCTGATCCAGGGCTTGTCGCCCGGGTGCGTGGAGTAGTGGTCCCCCGTCAGCGTCCAGGCCTCGTCGTCGAAGCGCACCGCCTCGGAGAAGGTCAGCCACATGGGCGCCACGCGGCGCAGGTCCTGCGTGTGCATCAGCGTGAAGCCGCCGACCATGTCGCCGCGGCGGCCCGCGCGGGCCCGCGCGCGTGTCGTTGCGCGGGAGCACGTCGGGGACGTGCTTGAGCGCCAGCTTGTTGTTCACGCCCTTCATGTACCCAAAGTAGGCCGACACCGCCCAGCCGCGCGAGGCGCCCACCTCCTCGGGGATGAAGGGCGTCAGCATGATCATGTCCGCGTCGATGATCAGCACGTAGTCCTCCTTCACGTCCGTGCGCGCCAGCCAGTCGATCACCGCCACGGGCTTGTTGTAGGCCGAGTAGTTGTCGCCCGTCCGGGGGTGCCGCGTGTAGCTGGGAGCCACGTGCGTCGGGCAGATGTTGCGCTCCTCCTCAGACATGGCGTTGAACTCGTCGTGCGTGCACGACATGATGCGCGTCAGCGGGCCGGGTTGCCCGGACAGCCGGTGGCTCAGCATCATCCCTGCGCAGGGGGGGGACGGAGGCCAAGCTCACGCTCGCATCGCCCCGATCAAGACCGCATTATTGTCAATAAAATGCCCCTGTTCCTGCATGCAGCGCCCCGAGGCCCCATCGCGCACCCAGCGACTGCCAGGTAAAATACTTGGTGCACTCCGTTGGGAACACGGTGTGCACCGAGCTAGCTCCGCCCGCGAGGCCCAGGCACGAGGCCGCGCACAGCGCCACAAGAACAAGACGTGACAACTCCATAGTTTTAGGTGCGCGCAGGTGGCGCGGGTCAGGCGGCGATGGCTTGCCAACAAGGCTGCCGAGGCATGGCCTGCACCGGACCGGTCGCTCCCGAGGTCCTAGCCGGCGGCCTTCAAAAGCGTGGTAAACAAGCCCGGGCAGGACCAGAGCCCGATGACCTGCTCCCGGGCTCGGCCCTGGTACTGCGATCGTGCGAACGGGGCCAGTACGGCAAGGATCCGGAGATCGAAGTCCTCTTCTCGGATCGCGCGGCCGGGAGCCTCGCGGCAGGGAGGTGCAAATGTGTACAAGGTCTGGGTCTTTAATGAAATGAGTGCGAGATGGTTTCGCGTCATTGGAATGGGAGAGTGAAAGCATAATTGGCACCCGATCCGTGCTCAGCGCTTCTTGTACTGGCAGGCTCCCAGGGCCGGCCAGGCGGCGCCGGTCTCTTTGCCCCCAGGCCCAGCGGCCGTCTTCTCAAACTGCAGCATGATAAAGTGCGTGTTCTTCTCGTCCCGGCGCTTGAGCCGCGCGCCCAGGGCCTGCACCGCCGCCACAAAGGCGTCCATCACGCCCGGCCCCGCGAACCGGCTCTTGACCTCGGCGATCCAGAGGGCGCCGCCCGGGCGCAGGATGCGCACCGCCTCGCGCAGGAACGCCGCGTAGTCGGTGCCCATGAGCGCGAGGCAGAGCACCGCCGCGTCGACGCTGGCGCTGTCCTGCGGCAGGCTGGCCATGTTGGCCGCGATGACGCCAGGCGCGCGGGCCACCAGGTCAAAGCTCAGGACGCGCTGCTTGGCGCTTGCCGCGATCTTGGCGTCGCCGCATCCCAGGTCCGCGACCACCCAGGTCCGCGGACAGCTGGCCAGCCAGCCGATGGCCGCGTCCACGGGCAGCAGGGGCCAGCCCTTGGTCTGCTCCCGAAATCCTGTTGAGAAAGAGGGAAGGGAGGGGATTTGGAAGGCGCAGACAGATGAGGGAGCGCAGACTTGCGATAGAATGCGCCTCGGATGCGCCGCGCATGAGCTCAGCATGCGACGACAGGCAACGGAATGAAAAGTTTCCATAAAAACGCAGCCACGCAAACACATCAAACCCTCTAATTATCATCGCACTCTCAGCCCCTTTACCTTCGTGATACTCCTCAAAGTATTCGGGGTGCTGCTGCATTAATTTCTGTGCCGTGTGCCCCTGCGTTGTGTAGAGCTGCTCGTTCAACCAGCGGAAACGTCCGCCCGTCAAGCGCGCCCGCATTTTTTCCAGAGTGGACATCTTCTTGCCTGCGGCGGGTGGGTGCACACTGAGTCAGCGCTGGGCACTGCTTTCTACAGCCTGCCTTCCCCGCCCACGCTCTGCATTGCCCTACCAGCTTTTTGAACACCGCCGTTTTGGGGCCCGGGCATCCTTGCAGGCGTTGGCGCCGCCTACGAAAGAAACAGGGCAGAGATGAAGGGCTGCGTCTGGCTGGGTGCCACCACCAAATCACTGGCCGACCCGTCCCTGGAGCCACGCTATCGCACCCATGCACCGACTACCATTTCAAAATGCAGTGCTTACATTTTTATTCTTTGTGGGCGCGTTCCCTTTTGCCCCGCCCCCACCGGCTTGCCCACGCCCATTGCCAGCACGAGGCTCCCCGCGAGCCTGCGGCCGCTTCATCGCGAGCTCCACAAGAGTACCTCAAAATACTGAACTATATCCAGCTGTAATGCGTAGAAATATAACTGCAAAATGTTACGGTAATACTAGGTCTGTCGACGAGTTTTGCCTTTTTTGCTTTGCATGCATCCGATATGATTTCTTGGTGTGAGGCGCCCGTGCTGCAATCGACGAGTTGCTGACTGCAGATATTGACACGCTTGAGCTCGCATCCAGGTAGACGGCGATACATTGAATGGGCTACAGAAAATCGGTGTCATCATCGCTGCCATCCACCAGATCGAGCTCAACAACGGCTGGGGTAGGCTGGCCAGGTGATTTTGTGGACGCGTCAGATGCCGGTGTGGCTGGCGGGTGCTCTCTTGGCTTTGCAGCGACCAGGGCATTGGCTTCTGGGACAGCCGGAGGTCCCCTCTCCAACCGCGAGGTGAGTGTGTGTCGAAACGGCTCGTGAAACCTGTCGGTATGGCCAATGGGGTCTCGCAAGTCAAGTGTTTGTTTCACTCATGCCCGGGTCACAGGACTCGCAGCCCCCACGCCCACGTACGCTTCATGCAGCCGTCTGGCTTTGGTCGGGCCCAGACCCGGACACAGGGACAGCTCCTGCTGCGTCGCCTGAAATAGGCTGGCAATGGAACCAAACCTGGACAGAGGGAGGGGATTCCATGGCAAAGCGACAGGGCAGTGGGTGGGACTGTGCCAAACCAACCGCAGCGCACGCCAGCAAAGGGGCACAGGGCAGTCGCTTCTGCTCTTCATTGGTAGTCCTTTGACGCACCTATCCCCAAGCGTCTTGACATCCGTCTTGTTCACGCCTCTGATGGTTGTGAGCGCGGCGGTGGCGGTGGACACAAAATCCGATCCAATCGACTTTTGGATTGCGTCCGCAGGTTTGTTCTCATAGCTGCCAATTTGTTGAAGGATAGGACGACATGTTTGTCAAAATATATCCCAACACCTCTTTGTCAGGAAAAGGGCACAAAAAATGTGACGCAGGAATTCCACGCGCGACCCGGCACCGCCAGCGCACCTTTTGAACGTCTCGAGGTACCGGGCGCATTCTTGGGGCGAGAACGAGCATATGAGGGTGCAGTCCAGGCCAATGGACGCCCGCATGACCTACACGGCACGTGAGCAGCTGGGGTGTCGGTCCTGGCGCCTCGGATGCCAAACATTGAGGCGCCTACAATGACCTACATGGTCGCCCCCGGCAGCTCCCCCCAGCACTATCAACCCTGCACCCCCACCTCAGCAAGGGGCCCCACGGCGTCCTCGGTATCCACATAGCAGAGGAGGATGCGCAGCTTGTAGGCGCGCTGCAGGGCCTTCATCCGGCCGTAAATGTACGCAGGCTTGAGCAGGTGGAAGCGCAGGCTGAGGAAGAGGATGGCTGTGCCAGGCCCTGCCAGGTAGTCGGGCGTGATGTCGGCAAACTGCCATCGCACATTGCGGATGTGGCGCAGGATGGGGTTGCCCTCCTGGCGCCGACTGACCAGGATTGCGTGAGGGTGCAGTGCCAGTTGCTGTGCCTCGCTCAGCTGTGCAAGAGGAACAGGCGTCCGTGGATGAGCGACAAGATGTGAGGATCAAGGCGCCTTTCCCAGGTCCCCAGAAGGAGCTCCTCATATTTGTTGCCATGCATTTCCCAGTACAAGACCAACCATGGGACCCCCATTGGTGGTGGGGGGCGTGGCCGGGGCTCCCTGGCGCACTGCGCCGCTCATGCCTGCCTCGCTCGACTGCATGGCTGCAAGCCGAGCTCAGTGGCCTGGATCAGGGCGCCTTCTTGCCGCCGGAGACTCAATATAATCCAGTCCCAGGATTATTAATTTCATAGGCAGCGTTTGATCGCTTCCAGGGGATCTTTTCACGCTAAAATTGGCTTGAATGCCCACTCTCGACATGAGGCACCCCAGCTTCACGTGATTGATGATCAGATGCGATCTTGCATTCAAGATGCAAGCAGCTGTTTCGGTGGCCGACTTCGCCACGAACGGGTGCACACGCTCCGTCCAGCAGACGGACTTGCGGTAAAACTCTTTCAAATGTTGTGAGGGAGGATTCAAGGCATGGCGTGCTCCTTGCAACCGCTCGACCAGCGCGTCCGGGGCATCTTTGCGGCCTCGGACAGGAACGGGGACGGAGGACTCGACGAGGTGCGCGAGGCCTGGATCTGGGTGTTCAAGGACTGGTAAATGCATTTAAACGCGAGGGTACATCCATCATGCCTGCGATGGGCCCATATTTGCAGGCAGAGGTCGCGTGGCTGGTTCGTCGTTGCAACCCGGAGGCCTCTCTGGATGAGGAGCAGATCAACCTCATTGTGAAGGAGGTACGCTTTAGCTGCGCAAGAGCACTGATGGATATTTCATTCCACAGTTTCCAGTCATTTCAGGTCCTTTGCATGTGCAGATATCGGCGTCCTATCCCGAGCATGTCGGCCCGCAAGGACTCTCGACCGAGGGCCTGCTGAGCATCTACACCAGCGGACTGGCGGATGCGGATCGTGACTACGGCCTTGTGTGCCATGGCAATGAAAGTGCCCTCCCTGGCACCAGCAGCAGCAGCAGGGTACGAATTGGGCGAGGGGTGTGGCTTGCATGCAGCGTGGTGGATTGTTTGAAAGCGTTTGATAGTGGGCATTGCGCTGTGCCAGCCAACGGCATGCCTGGTGAGCTCAGAGTCTCAATGAACGTGCCTCACACGCAAACCACTGCAGGTATCGTCTAGGATCCCGCTGCCACCGCCTTCAGGGACAAAGAGCGTGGCGAGTTTCGTCGGCTTCTCGGCGTCCAAGCGCTCGGTGGTGGTGGTTGGGACCAAGGCTGCGCCGGCCAGCGCGGCTGGCTCGGTCGCTGGGGCGGACCTCATCGGCTCCGTCCGGAAGCCCGAGACCTCGCAGACGACGCCGCTCCAGGCCCCATCCCCCCTTGGTCCCCCCCGCCGGCGCCCGTCTTCCCCAGCCCGGCGGCTTCGCCGGTGCGCGGCGGCAGCCTCTCCTCCTCTCCGCTGCGCAGCCCCAGCCGGCCGGCCGCGGCCTTCCGGGGCACGTCCTGGAGCGTGATGGATGCCACGCCCATGCAGGCGCGCAGCGGCACCTTTCACCCGCTGGCCACGCCCGGGCCCACGCCCTGGACCCTGGGCCTGTCGGGCGGAAAGGCGGCCGCGGGGAGTCAGGCCGCGCTGGCGGCGCGCGACGCGGCCGCCTACGATGAAGAGCGGGTGGCTGCCCTCGCCATGGACGAGGAGGCGGTAGATGAGGATGGTATTCCTAAAGTCGACGAAACAGGGGCCTTTGAGGACGGGGTTGCTCTCTTACCAAGCACTGTTGAGCAAGCTGCGAGCCCTTGGCCGGCGTCCTTTGTGGAGGACGCGCCCGAACCCGAGCCATCGGCCGTCGATCCCTCTCCCGAAGCAGCAGGAGCCTCCGACCACCACCCGGCGTCCATGACGCCCCGCGACGAGTCGGATGCCGAGAGCGTGGAGGGGGCGTCGCAGGAGCGGCGCTCGAGCACCTGCAGCCCCGAGGGCGGGGACATCTTTGCCGGGCTGGTCACGCCCGGCTACCCCCTGCTCGACGGCCGGCGCGGCGTCGCGGGCGTGACCCCGGGCACGGCGCTGCTGCGCTCCCTGCGGCGCACGGCCCTCTCCAACGTGCGCCCGGACGCCGAGGTCCGGGCCGGCGGCGCCGCGGCCCCGCCCACGCGCCTGCCCATCCGCCTGGCGCTGCCAGACCTGGACCCGCGCGAGTTTGACGCCGCGGCGCTGCGCGAGGCGCTGCAGCTGTCGGCGCCCGACGGCAGTTGCGTGGAGGTCACCGGCGCCGAGGCGGGCCGCGCCGGCGGCGTCGTCGCGAGCGCGTCCCTCTGCCTGGCCCAGGACGACTTCTTTGACCCCGAGGCCGCGCTGGAGGAGGCGCGCTACCTGATGACCGTGCTGCGTCTGGAGCCGGCCCAGGTGCTGGACCCCGGGCGCTTTGGCGCGGTGCGGCTGCTGGACAAAGAGGAGCGCGACGAGGGGCCGATGAGCGCGAGCGCGTCTGAGCGCCTGGACGTGTCCGAGACTCAGGCGACCCCGAGCGCGTCCGAGCGCCCAGCCGTTTCCAAGACCCAGGCGACCCCGAGCGCGTTTGAACGCCAATCCGTTTCCAAGACCCAGGCGACCCCGAGCGCGTTTGAACGCCAAGCCGTTTCCAAGACCCAGGCGACACCGAGCGCGTCCAAGCGCCAGACCATTTCCAAGACCCAGGCGACCCCTAGCGTCGCAACCACGAGCGATGTCTTTGACGGGCTGCCCACGGTCTGCAAGCGTCCGGCGGTTCAGGGCACGCCCACCACCGGCGAGCAGACGGCGCGCGCCACCGTGCTGGTGCCCGGCTCGCACCCGCGCGAGTGGACCGCGCCGCGCGTGGAGCGCCGGGGCCCGCTCGGCTTCCTCAGCGGCGGCAAGGTGCGGCACCCGAGCGCGCAGGAAACCATGCTCACGGCGCTGCGGAGGCAGCTGCCCGAGGGCAGCACTGTGCAGTTTGGCATGCCGGTGCCCGTGTCGCGGTACGCGCACAAGCAGCTGGAGCTGCGGGTGACGGTGCAGACCCCGGGCTCGGCGCCGGCGGGGCCCGACGGCCAGCGCGCGGTCGAGCGGGCGGTGCGCGCTGCGCTGCCCGGACGACGGCCGCCTGCTGGCGCTCGTCTTTGCCGAGGGGTCGCCCACCGGTGGGGGAGCTGTTCCATCTACCTCGGCGATGACGGGGCAGGCGAGCGCGCCGGTTGTTCAATCGAGCCCGGCGATGCGCAGGCAAGCGAGCGAGGCATCGGAGAGCCGGCAGACGGTCATTGTCGACACGGGGGAGGCGGGCACGGCCCGGGCCGCGGTCGCGGCGGCCGCCGTCGCTGCGGGCGTGGCGGCTGCTGCAGTCCCAAGGGCGCGCAGCGTCCGCTCCGTGGCCGCCTCGGCGAGCCCCGCTTCGAGCCAGAGCTCGCGAGCCTCGTCGACGAGCGCGGGGTCGCGACGGAGCGAGGCGGCGCTGGCTGCTGCGATGGCGCCCACGCCGCCGTCTGCCGGACCGCGGGTCACATCAACACTGTCCCAGTCCGGGACGCCGCGCCTCGCAGGCCTCGAGAACGCCTCGCCCGCGTACCAGCGCAACCTTACTGCCCCTCTGCCCGGCACGCCGGGCGCCAGGACGGATCTCCGACCAACCGACACCTACGTGCAGCCCGAGTCGAGCTTTTTCGCGGCGCCCGACTCGCCGAGCGGCCCCAGCGACGAGGAGGCCGCCTTCCTCGCGGAGCTGCAGGCGCTGATCGACGGCGGCGCGCCGGACGAGGCGCCCGAGCTGCGCGGAAGCTGCAGCGGCGCGCGCGCGGCGCGGCGCGGCCCGGCGGAGGTCGCGGCGCTGCACATGCGGCTGGGGCGGGCGCTGGCGCAGGCGCGGCTCCACCAGAGCGCGCTGCGCTCCTTCGAGGACGCGATCGCGCTGGACGCGGGCAACGCGCTGGCGCACTTTCGCGCGGGCAACGCGCTCTTCTGCCGGCAGCGCTACCGCGCGGCGGCGGCGCTACCGCGCCTGCCTGGAGGCGACGCGGCGCGGCGCCGGGCCCGTGCCGGAGGAATGCCGCGCGATCCAGGTCAAGACGCACGTCAACCTGGGCATCTCGCTGGAGGCCGACGGCCTGCTCCTGGCCGCCTGCGACGAGTACCGCCGTGCCACGGAGCTGGACCCGGCGCACTTCCGGGCCTTTAAGCTCCTGGGGTCGGTGCTCTATGCGGTCGGGGACTTTTCCGGGGCCAAGTCGGCACTCAAGTCGGCCCTCAGGTGAAAGCGGGGGAGGGGAGGAGGTCAAGCGTATGGCGTGTGCTGTGTCAACAACCGCTCGTATCGTGCCTGGAAGGTCGCTCAGTGCTGATGATAGAAAATTCCACAGACAAAACTCCCACGCCAGTCCACCCCCCCTCCCAAAACAACCAACCACCCCGCAGACTGAAGCCCGGGTACGGCGACGCGCACTGCGACCTGGGCTGCGTCTACTGCGCGCTGGAGCAGCACACGCAGGCCAAGCGGCAGTTTGAGAACGCGATCGCCTGCGACCCCTGGCACCTGGAGGCGCACTTCAACCGCGGCAACCTGCTGCGGCAGTCGGGCGACCTCCCCGGCGCGATCGAGAGCTACGACCGAGTCCTGGCCGCGGACCCGGGGCACTGGCGCTCCCTGCTCAACAAGGCCGTGGTCCAGACCTGCCTGGGTGCGGCCAAGGAGGAAGCCGCCGAGAACCTGCGCCTGGCCATGAAACTCTCTGGTGGGTGGAAGGGGTTGAGGGGGGGGTTGTGCTGGTCTTGTGAGTTGTTTACTTGTTTGAGGAATGAATGAGCTACTGGGAGGTCACTTAGTAGTTTGCAATTATCTAGTCTCTGTGTACTTATTCACATACAAGCTCAACCCACCCCCCACCCCTCCTTCATACCCAATCCTTCCAGGCAACAGCTCGCTGCTGCAGCAGGAGGTCGACCAGCTGCGGCGCATGCTGAAGCAGGGCGCCAACTGGGGCAGCGTGAGCCAGATGATGTCCTTCATCTCCGACCGCGCGGCGCAGGTCGCCTCGGTGTCCAAGGCGCCGACGGCGCCCGCGCCGGGGGAGGCCGACGGCCGCAGGCCCGCCTCGCCCCTCGCCTCGCGCCTGCTGCGCACGCTGACGCCCTCCAAGACCCGCCTGGGCCGGGGCAGGTCCTCGGAGGAGCCGGAGCTCGACGGCGCGGCCCTGGAAGCCGCCCGGAGCCTGGACAGGCAGGCCCTCTCGGCCGAGCTGGACGTGCCCGTGCTGCAACAGCTGGGGCCCCTGGCGCGTGTTGAGCCGCGAGACGTCGTGCAGCTGCTGGAGCGAATGGTACGCACGAGAGGCTTTGGGTTTGTCTTGGGAGGACGGTAGCTGGGGCTCGATTTGTGAGGCAATTAAGTCTTTCAAACAATACAATCTGTCGTGTTGTGAATGCCCGACGATCCCGCTGATGCATCCATTCTCACACAAGCAGGCCCAGTCGCCGCGAGCGGGGCTCCTCATCACCATGGCGGAAGCCGAGGCGCTGATGCGCGAAGCCCTGCTGGAGACCCCGCCTGCCCGCTTCCAGCACCTGATGCGAACGCTTCACAGCCAGGTGAGGTCACGACGAGGGTACTTGTTTCAAAGGAGGCTGCCTGTCATTTGAGTGCATGCACATGGTCATGTTAGCCCGGTTAGAGTGCCTATGCGCTCCTGAATTTGACATTGATTCTCTTCCCAAGTCCCCCATCCACCCACCTGTCGCTGCAGGTCTTGGTCCGGCTGGCCGGCGTTGATCGACGGCTGGATGGGTACGCGCTGGGCATGCTCACGGTCGCGCTCAGCGCGCGCAGCGGGCTGGTCGACCGGCTGGCGAGCGCCTACGCCATCGCGATGCGCCGCCGCCAGCCCGTCACACGCCGCGACGCGCAGACCTTTGCGCGCCAGCTGCGGCTCGTGTTTTCATCGTCGCACGCGTCGGGCGGCGAAGCGGCCGGGCCGGGGCTCGCGGACGAGGCCCTTGACAAGCACGCGTTTCACGACGCGGTGTGCGAGGCGTTCCCGGCCATTGGCGTGCTCCCTGTCCTGTGTCAGAGCGTCTCGTGAGAGCTGGTGTAATGGGAGAATCATGTATGGGTGCTTGACACCACCAGGGCGCGATAGAAGAGGGCAGACCCTGTTAGTCGTGGTGGCCATCGTCTGCTCGCGCGGTCTCAGACTTGCATTACATAATAATCGGCGAGCATGACAAATCACGCTCATTCAGCGCCGTCGACCACCTCATCGGGAATTTCGAGCTCCATGAAGAGCGCGCACTCGTGGACGAGGTCGGAGGCGTCCGCGGGCCCCTGGGCCGGCGCCGCGCTGGTGGACCCCGGCTCGGCTCCCCAGGGCCCCGCGCCCAGCGCCTCGCCCACGGCGCCCGCAAAGCCCGTGGCGGCGCGCGCGAGGCGCTCCAGGCCGCCGCGCGTCTCGCCGCGGATGCCGGCCTGGGCGGCGACGTCGAAGACCTGGCCCAGGATGGCGTCGCCCTGCGAGCGCGCGGCCTCGGCCCAGCCGGAGGGCAGCAGGCGCGCCAGCTGCGGCGCCAGCGGCCGCAGGTGGTTGCCGGGCAGCGCGACGCGCTGCACCTCGGCCAGGCCCGCGAGCTCCCCCGTCGTCAGCACCTCCACCAGCTGCTCCGTGTCGTCCACGGGGTCCGCCTCGAACTGCACCAGCAGGCTGCGCCCGACGCAGTAGCCCTCTCGCACCATGCGCCGCGCCTCGGCGGGCGAGGGCACAAACTCGCGGCCGCCACGCAGGATGTCGCCGTAGATGCCCGCCAGCTGCTCCAGCAGCGGGGACAGCTGCTGCACCACCTCGGGCGACTGGTCGCGCAGCCGGCCCAGCAGCGAGCGCAGGCTCGGCTGCAGGGACGACGCGGCCAGCTGCACAAACAGGGGGCCCAGCACCTGCGACCCGGGCGACAGTATGCTGGCCAGCAGGGGAATGGTGTGCGCCACTGCAGGCGAGAGAGAGAGCGGGGGGAGAGGGATACTGATGAGAGCGATGTAGTGGCATTCATTTGATGCAAACAGGGCACGCATTCAGAGGCGCCAGCTCGCGAGCACAAGTAGAACCCCATCGTACTACAATTCCCCGCCAAGTCACCCCAAGCTGTACCAGAGTTGTTGTTGTAGGAAAGCAGGACATTGCCGGCCGAGTTGACGACGTAGCGAGACGCGAGCAGCAGGTGGATGGTGGAGCCCAGCGAGTGGCCCAGGCCGTAGATGGGCAGGTCGCTCGCCCGGCGGCCCAGCGCCTTGAGCGCCCGCAAGAACCGAAAGTGGACGTCGTCTGCGATCCTCGTGTGGTCAAACCCCGTGTGATACGGCGTGGCCACAATCTGAGATTGAAAGAGTGTAGAGGGGGGTGGGTGTTGGAGATCCTCTCTTATAAGAGCCCAGTGCTTTGTCACGCAAGATAGTCATGTGTGTCTGCTGCAGTGCCACACTGGCACAGAGCGCTCGGGCGCACAACACTGCCGCCCCACCCGCGCTCCCCCGCGCTAACCACCCAAGTACCCAGCCCAACCTCATCCCCTCACTGCTCCCACGCGCGTACCAGTGCACCCTTGGCCGAGAGACCCTCTAGAAAGGCAGAATAGGCGAGCTGCGGGACCGCGCCCACAAAGGCTCCGCCGATGAAGTGGACGATGGCCGCCGGCTCGTCGCCCGGCGGGAAGAGGACAAAGCAGTCTTCAACTTTGCGCCAGCGCGAGGAGCGGTGCGTCTGCAGTCTGTGCTCCAGCATGTCCTCCATGCTGTGAAAGGCGTTGGGCTGGCCCGGCGGGGTCGGGATCTTGGGGTCCGCGCCGTTGGGCTGGGCCCGCAGCCGGGCCTGGCCAGGCCGGGTCGGCCCCCGTCGCGGCCGGCATCCTGCGGCATCGGAGATGAGATGATATTGGCGATGAATGTCTGCACACAAATTCCATCCATTACATTCGTCTTCTCTCTGGCAAATCCATTCATTCTCGATCACAGGCACGGGCTACGTACCCAGCGCAGCGCAGCAGGCTCTTCCGGAAGCCGAGCCGCTCGCTCGAAATGCTCGAGCGGGAGCTCCGGAACCCGCGCAAAGCGACATGATCGGATGCAATATGCAAATGCAGTTACTGCACTGGGGATACGCCAAGTGTGCGGGGAGGCACTCCTGCCATCTGAGGATCTCGCTCGGGAAGTGATCCGTCGAGGTTCCGCCCAGATCTGGCTCCCGAGGAGTAGGGCTTGCCCGTGGGGAGCACGCAGGCTGCGCACCCGGCATCCTTGAAGACTATGGGGCATACCACGACCCGTGCTTGCACACCAGACTTGACAATTCGACTGCATGTGTATCAAAGGCGTACCAATTGTCTTTGAGCGCGCCGTAATTTCGCGGTCACCCGAATTTGGCCGAAACACACCCATCGCATGTGCTGCGCTGCGCTACCCTCTACAGGACACGTCCGTGGTCAGCAGGCCCGATGACGACGCCGCTCACGAACCAGACGCTCTTTAATGAGGAGCTTGAGGCTCTCATCCCTTCCATCTGGAACGCCGAGACGTACCGCTCGTTCTACGACAAGGCCTACTGCATCCTCCAGAACGTCACCTTGCATGACAGGCAGAATGCCGAGGGTGCGGTGTGTGATACTGGTGGTTCTTCACATTACATGGCATGGGCCTCTATGGAAAATGCATACTGTGTGCTTGTCACCGAGACACCCAAATTCCCCAACGCACAGAGTCGTTCAACTTTTGCTCGGTGCCGCTCGAGGGCGTGGACGGCATCCTGTTTGCGGGCCTCGCGGTCCTCTTCTTCGCGCTCTTCAGCGGGAAGCTGAGCCTCATCGGCGTGCTGGTGGCCGGGGGCGTGCTGGGCGCCATCAACTACTACGCCGCCCTCGGCCGGCTGAGCAACAGCATCAGCATCTGGCTGGGCATCCAGCCGCCGGACCTCTTCCTCTACCTCCTGCTCCCGCCCCTCCTCGCCGACGCCGCGCTGCGCATCCGCTTCACCCTGTTTAAAAAGGCGCGTGGTGGGGGTGGCAGTTGCTCGAGGTGATGCTGTGATAGCAGCCAAGCGTGCTGGCAGGCGCACTCCAGCGCCATCCAGCCCCCCCTCCCACACCAGGTGGCGCTGAATGTGGGCGTGCTGGCGTACCTCATGGTCATCCTCAACACGCTGGTCCTGACCCCCTTTGTGCTCTACGCGCTCGGCTTCTCGGGTCGCGGCATGGATTGGGCGCACGGCGCCCTGTTTGCCGCGATGCTTGCGCCCACCGACGCCGTCAGCGTCACCGCGCTGCTCAAAGCAGGTTGGTGTGTGGATGGGTGGGGGCTGAGGGGTTGCAGGGGAATTAGGAATTGTGATGGGAGGTTGCAAGGGCCGCGACCGGTCGGAGGTGCTTAAAGCGACAACTCCGTGTGCCTTAGCAGCCTTGGCAATCGCCCACTGGCATCGGTTCCCTTTGTTTGCCAGCCAATGGCCCGGAGATCCTCGTGACACTGATGGAGGGCGAAGCCCTGTTCAACGATGCGTCAGGTAAGGGGCAGGGGCTGCTCCCCAGTCCATGGCAAGAACTCATGGAGTGGGCTTGTGTGTGCTCCAGGATTCCCCCTTTGATCGAATTTTGACATGAATCACCAGCTGTCATAATGGATGACTAATCTCAATCTCCATCACACCCCCCGCCGCCCAGCCATTACGCTGTACACCATCTTTGCCGACATCCTGGTGCAATACGAGGGCCAGCCCCTGCCTCCGGTGACCAGCCTCCTCGGCCACATGATTGTTCAAATCATCAAGTAACAAAAAAACGAGAGTCCATGAAATGCACATTTCTTAAATTGATGCTGACACGCTTGAAAGCCACTCCTGCCCATCTTCCATCTACCCCGCAGGCTGACCGGGATTGGGTTTGGCATCGGGCTCGCCTTTGGGCTGACCACGGGCTGGCTCATGCGCCTCCTGCGCTGGCGCGGCCTCTCCATCCCGATGGACGCCACCGTCATCTTGGCCATTTCTTATCTTTCCTTCTTCGTGGCGCAAGGGCCCGCCAAGGTGAGGGTGTGCAAGTCTGTGTGTGACCGTTGCTGCTTGTGGGTCTGCGCCAAGGTCGTTCGAGCCGGTGAGCGCACCTCTCCAAATGCATGGCGCACCCCCAGCCACACACCAATCCCCAACAAAGCACAGTCTTCTGGGGTGATTGCGGTGGCGACGTTTGCGCTGTGGGGCTCCGCCACCTCCCTCTGGGGTCGATTCGCAATCCTGCAAGAGGAGAAGATGTGGTTTGCCATCTGGGAGTCGGTCACCGCGGTGGCCAACGCCCTCGTCTTTCTGTGGGCGGGGGTGGCCTCCATCAACTTTCTCATCCGGTCCGTGGGCGGGTGAGGCTTGGGGGTGCAGGAATCTGCCAGATTGGGCTGGGACGCTGGCAATCCCAGAATGCCGCTATCCGCGGTATCCTTTTCCAAACAACGACACTATCTCGATGCATCTCCTTCTCACCGCCGTCTCTTGCACCCTCTGGACAGGTCGAGCGAGTACCTCATCAGCCCCGGCTGGGTGTACGCCTGCACAGTCCTCATCTTCCTCTTCATGATTCTCTTCCGATTCTTCAGCATTGGGCTGCTGAACCCTCTCTTCTGGCACTTTGGGAGACGTACGTTGGATGGTTTCAGAAAGAGGGAATGGGTGTTACAGATTGTGAACATCTGCTGTCATGATGCATGGATGCATGTGTGCGACGCATGCAGCGTGGTCTGAGATTGCGGGCAGCAACCAACCCTTGTCCCTGCCGCCGGGGTTCACGCCGCGCCATGCCAACTTCACCCTCATAACTGTGTCCCTCCCCATCGCCAGCCCTCAAGCTGGGCCAGATGGTGTTTGTGACGTTGGCGGGCCTGCGTGGCGCGCTGTCCTTGATCCTGGTCACCGACCTCATCCTCGAGTCCAACTTTCACTCCTCTGCCCTTGTCGGTGGGTTGAGTACTGCATGAAGGGGGCTGGGGAGCAGCTGTTTTTTGAACGACACGTCCTCAACAACTATCCTTTCTTACACTGACCCGCCTCTCTCTTGATAACCTCTGCGCACAGCCTCGGAGAACGCGACTATCGTGGTCTGGACGTCGGGCTTTGTGCTGCTGACCCTGCTCCTGGCGGCGCCCATGCTGGGGCCCGTCATGCGCTGGTGCCGCATCGCCGAGGTGCCCAAGGCGAGACGGGCGCTGATGCGCTCCATCCTGAGGCACCTCGTGCGCAGCACGCGCCAGAGCATCAAGGCCCTGCAGCGCGACCCCGACTTCATCTCCGACGGCGTCAACTGGAGCCAGGTCTGGCGGCTGAGCAGCCATCGCGAGGAGCTGAAAAAGGCCTACGACCTCGACGAGGAGGCGGAGGAGGAGCAAGGGCTGGATGGCGGCCAGGTGCGGGGCGCTGGCCTGCCGCGGCTGCGCCGTCCAAGCAAAGCTGGCGGCGACGCTGTGGGCACGGCCACAGCGGCCGGGGACGTCGAGCTGTCCCCCAGGCCTCCAGGTGCGATTTTCTTGTTTTAAAAGGAGAAGGTGGACTTTTATGGTGCAGTCTTGTGGCAATCGAATACCAAAGTCTCCAAGCCTAGCTATCGGTTAGAGCAAACTTGCAACTGCCTACTCGACACGCTCATCCCCCTTTTCCCTCTTTCCAGCGCCAGGTGGCAGCCTGCGGCAACGGCTCTTCTCCGCACCCGTTCTGGGAGTATCGAACGTGCACAAGAGCCGGGAAGCTTCCGTCGGTCAAGCAGCCACAGCCCCAGAGAAGGAGGAGGAGGTGGTACTGCTCTTTGACGCACAGGATCCGGAAGATCCCTCGGAGCGGATCAAGCGCAGCGTGCTCAGCGCGGCGGCTGAGGACTCCAGGTAGGCAGTGGCGGCATTGCGGGGCGAGCGGAAGAAGCATGTGGGAGCATTTAGTAGATTTGACAGCTCAATGAAGTAGTAAAACGACTCCCTCCCGCCTGCGCAGTACCGGATGGCAGGGAAGCTTTGGAGCGACGAGGCCTGGATTGGACCGGACCGCGATTGGCCTGGCCTCCGTGCCACTGCTGGACCCAGAGATTATCAGGTCAGGAGTGCGTGCCCGTTCAGCTGTTCTCTGAGTGCTGTGCTTAAGGAAATTGCCATGCTCATGCTCGTTCCCGCCGCCCCTTGTTTCCAGCTCGGCTCTGGAGGGGGATGCGGCGGCGCAGCGCGGTCAGCTTGTGAGCAGCCTGCATGCCTACTTTCGCCGGCGGAGGGATGTCGGGCTGCTGTCCTCCAATGTAGGGTTGGAGCGGTGGGCGATATTCCTGTTGGCATGCACTGATATTTGGCAACGCAACCACCTGTCAAGATTGTGCGAGGAGGCGACACGATAATGAATAAATCTGCCTGCATCCATATGCCCCGTTCATTCTCCGCCTACCTCTTTCCAGGGCTACGGGATTCTTGTGGTCGTCTGTGAGGAAGCCGAGGATGCGCTGACGCAGCAGCCCGACCAGCCCCTTGCTCTCTGGGCGGCGGTGTCAAAGGGACTTCGGTGAGATAGGGAGACCCAATTGCAGTTGTGCTGTTGGATGACTTGGGCTTATCCACCAACTTACAAGCTTGCTCCAACACAATCTGTGTCGCAGGAGGGGCTGGATAGGGCGCGCGGAGATTGCGCTGCAGACGCGGCTGATCAACTGGACCGACGAGACTCGTGGGAAGCGAGGCGGCGTGCTACTGAGAGGCATTCTCTGGCCCCTCACATGTAGGCAGGGGACACGATGGGGGTTTTTGGAAAGGGGGGACTTTATGCATGTTAATCTTGAGCGCATGCGTCTCGGGAGCTCAGCCCTGGTTTGCCCGGAGTGCGTGCCTTCTTATCATATCATGCCCTCTTATATCTGCCCCGCCCTCCCCCCTAGACATCTTGAACTGGCACCTGAGCAAGCAGTCGGTCGGCTGTGAGGTGGCGCTGGAGTTTACAGAGGCGCTGCGCAAGGAACTCAAGGTGTGTTTGGAGGGGATTTGGATGTCCAACACCCACTTGTATGTGGGATCACATTAGTCTATCGCCCAACCTTTCCAGCCCTCTCACAACAACGCAGTGGGCGGCGGGGACCCAGATCCAGGAGGAGCTCCAGGCCGAGTCAAACCTGATTCACGAGGCGCTCATGTCCTTTGAAGCGACCAGCTCCCTTTCCTTCCATGCAATCCAGTCATACAGGTAGGGGCGTGGATGGGGTGCTCTCGTTGGCTTTTATGAATTGCTGCATAAAGACACGTGCTTCTTCCCCTTTTTTGTTCATAGAGCAACAATGCTGGTCCTGAGGCGTCAGTTGGAGTTCATCGAGTCCCTGGAGCAACAGGTACAGGGCCATTGGGGTTTGTGCTGGTGGTCGGGGGGTCTTTTTGAGTGGATGGGTGTGCATGCCATGGTCGTCGCTCGCGTGGGACACCTGTCAAATGGCATAAATGTATTGCCATGGCCCTTCCTTTTGCCCCCCTCACCTCCAGGGCATCCTGCTTGAGACGGAGAAGGAGGAGCTCGCGCACATCGTGGAGAGCCGGCTCCGACGGCTGGACGCCACCGGGCCAACGTGGGAGGTCCCCATGCCGGCCGACATCGTTCGGGCCCTGCCCCTCGTCTCGGCCGCCCAGCCGGCGGAGCTCGACGCGCTCCTGCGTCGCGGCCAGCTGCGACGTGCGTGCCCGGCGTGCAGTGCGGGAGGGGCATGGGGGAGCTTATTAAGGCATGCAAGGCAGCGCATATCGGTGAAAGTTGTCTGGACCCTAAAAAAGCAACCATTGCACTGTCAACTCGTATGCCAATTTGTCCCTCACACATCCCCCATTGACACCTACCTAGCTATGAACATACATTGACCTTCATTATTTGCCCTTCACGCAGGGTTTACGGGCGGCGGACAAGAGGTGTGGTCGCAGACGGGCGACGACTCGTCCTCAATGTGCGTCATTGTGAGCGGCGTCGTGGACGTTACACACTCGTTTAGGGACGGCGCGGCCCATTCGCAGCGGCATGGGATCAAGTACGTGTGCGGCGCGCTGAGCGCGCTGGGCGTGGGCGGCGCGTGGAGCGCCAAGCGGCTGTGCACCATCAGCATCGCGCCCGGCAGCGCGGGCGTCCTGCCCGCCACCCTCTACTACGTCTTCGATCGGTACGCGCTCGAGGCGGTGATGTCCACGTGCGCCGAGGGCCTGCGTCTGGCGGCTGCCCAGGAGCTGCTTGAGGCAGCCGGCGCCCGGCTTGAAGCCGGGTCTCCTTCTGGACCGGATAGGTGCGTCGGTGGCGGAGAAGGGCGACCTTTTGTAGAGTTGGAAGCCTGCTTGACTAGTATATTGATATCACATGCACAATGAACCATATATGCTCACCAATCCTCTTTTCTTTCTATTCCAATTCTTGCAGCACTTTTTGGTACTTCCATCCGGGAATCTCGCCGCCCCATCTGGGGGCAGGATCGGGGCGACCCCATCTGTCCCGGCTAGGAAGCCAAGGCAAGTGGCGATGCTGCTGTTGCAAGCGTGTGGGATTTTGCATAGTAGGCTCCTTCCTGCATGTCCATTTGTCGCCTGGGAGTGCTTGCCCTGGATTTTACTATGCCAGGCCATGCCCATTCCTTCAACCACGACTGCCCCTTTCCTTCCCCCCTACTGCAGCCCAGCTCAACTTGCAAATGGGCCTGTCCGGCGAGGGCGGGGCGTCGCTTGAATTGGCGCCTGGCGACTCCTGGGCGCAGACGGCCCACGTGGTCCTGCTGCGCGGGGAGTTGACCCCGGTGGGTCCCGGGACCGAGGGTGCACCAGCGTGCCGCGCCCCCGCCGTGCTCCCCTGTCGTCCTAGCGCGCTTGCCCGGCAGCAGCGCTGGAGCGCGGGCGCCGAGGGCGCGCTGCTCGTTTGTCTAAAGTCGCCGCAGGAGGGGGCGTAGGAGGTGCTTGGTGTTGTCGCTTGGATTTGATTTTCTAGCTTGAGGTTGCTTTGCTCTTGGTGCTGGTATATTTTCTATGTTGCTGCTCAGCTGTCTGAGTCACGTCGGTCCTAGTTGCACTACAGTCGAGTCAGATGCAGTGCGCTCGACTCAAATACATGCACATGGGGCTTGCGTTCACTTGCGCGTCTCAGTCTATCTTCAGTTTGTCACAAAAACGTCAGGGCAGCACAAGCGTCTATCCAAGGCAACAAGCCGACGCTTGACGAAGAGGCGCACCACCCCTCAGCCAACTTCCCCCTTCATCTCAGTCTCAGTCTTCAAGCTCCGGCAGCTTCTCGGCGAGTTCCTCGAGGGATCGGACCGAGTAGCGTGGCGTGATCTTGATGTACCCCGGCCAGTGCTCGATGTCGTCGCGCTGGATGTAGGCCCCCTGCAGGCCCTCGCGCATGGCCGCAAACACGTCCCAGGCGTGGGAGGCGACCATGAGCACCTCGTAGGGCTGCAGGTCCAGCTTCTCGACGGCCCACTGGTACGAGGCGGCGGCGGGCTTCCAGGCGCAGGCCATGTTGATGTCCATCAGCGCGCCCAGCTTGCGCTCCGGGAAGCCCGAGCGCGTGATCACCGCCTTTGCCAGGGCCGCCGAGCCGTTTGTGAGCGCATTGATCTCGTAGCCCTTGGCCTGCAGCGCCTTGAGACCGGGCCCCACGTCCGCAAACGGCTCCGCCGCCGTCAGCGCCGTCATCACCTTGTCCACCGCCTCGGAGACGTTGGGCCTATGGGAGTGGGGGAATGGAGAAGGTTTATTCATGTGGGATCGAGAATGAGGTGTATTGTTAACTTGTGATACAATGATTTCAAAAATTAATGCAAATGATCTCTGGGCGAGGTTTGAAAAGAGCGGGCCTTTCCCAACAAAAGAAACTGTTCGCCGTCTCCGTTCATCATTATTCCCCCTTTTTAGCCTCAGCACCACCCCCATCCTCACGACCCGCCCGCCCATCAGTCACATACATGGGATCGCCAGCCTTGAGCATGAGCTTGTACAGGTGGTGGCTGGCAAACTCCCGGAGCGGCTGAAAGTGCCCAGCCATCTGCGTCGCAAAGGCATCCTTCAGCGTGCTCTCCCAGAACAACTGGTGCGTGGGTTTGAAATAAAATAGGGGTGAGATAAGGGAATCTGTATAGTTGAAAGTCTGCTTGAGTGTGCAGGTGTTAGTTCATGCTGACATTTCTACTCAGGGCTGCCCCGGATCGTCTGCCATGCCTCGGCTGCTGCAGCGCCGGACAAGAGGCACGCGACGCAGCAGTGTCACGGTGGTCCCACACGACTCAAAAACCGGCAAAGGCTCCCAATTTGAAACTTTTTCCCACACATTGAGGCCACCGTACCTCTACGAGCGAGGGATCGAGCCCGAGATCTACAAACACGGGCTCCAAAGCCTCCTTTGTGGAGTAGAGGGTGCCGTTGACATCGAGCAGGATGGCCTTGATCCCCGTCATGGATGCGCTGTGGTGCGCCGAGCACGGCAGCCGATACGTAGATTAAATGGGTACACACTTTACATGCACGCTTTGCGGCCCTGTGAGGAAACAGGTGTCGCTTTGCCATATGCATGCTCCCGCATGGCACATCGGGCGTCAGCATGGTCACGGATGAGTCAGCCTTTGATCCCCCGCCCCGGCCTCGACAGCCACCACAGTCTCCAACCACCGGTCTGTGTCGTGAACAGCAATATCTTGCCAATGAGGCTACAATGCGAGGCAACAAGGTGAGCATATATGCTGGTAATTTTCTTCGCAAGGCAGGGAGCGCCCGTGGTCCCGTCTGGGGACCCCTGGGCGCTCGTCCGTGAGAGGGGGACGGAATGCAGGCAACGCCGTCTCGAGACCTCGCAGTCCGGGCCATTGACGACCATCAAGCATTTCAAAGCAACGTACAGGAAAAACGCCAGCGGATTTCTGTTTGGCAACTGCAGGGCAGGTACGGTCGTTCTCGCACGCTGCGCCGTGCGGGAGCGCACGGACAAAGCGCCAATTGTAACGAGATCCGCGCTGCCCTGCTGGCTCAGCCAATGTTAGCTGCCGTCAACGTGGCTCATGTTTGAAACTGGGCCGACTAACCGCGCGCGCTCATCGCCCGCGGCGCCCTCCTCGTCGCGGCGGAAGGCGTCCCGCGCGTTGCGCCCGTGGACGCTCGGGTCGCGCCCGTGCGCGCTCGCGTCGTTGGCGGCGCCGATGACGCCTGCGACGGCGGCGAGCGCGACGGATGAGTCGACCGCGGCGGCCGGAGCGCCACCGGCCTGCGGCACCCTGCTGGCGGCAGCGGCCGCGGCGGCGCCGGCGCCGGCGCGCGCCATGGCTGCCGAGGGCGACCCGCGCAGGCGCGTGGCGCTGAGCGGCGACTGCGACTGCGCCAGGCTGCGCGTGAGGAAGCGGCGCAGCGAGGGCGGCAGGTGCTGCAGCGAGACGAGCACGTTGGGGCGCACGGTCTGGAGGTTGTCCACGTACAGGTCGGTCTCGTCCACGATCTCCTGCTGCAGCAGCTCTTCCAGCACGTCCTCGATGGTGATGACGCCGATGATGTCCGGCACGGCCGCGGGCTCCGCGTAGCCCGAGGGCTTGCGCAGCGTGAGCCAGAGCCCCGGGTCGGCGCCGGCCTTGGCCTGCGATTGCGAGGGCTCGCGGCTGCCGGCCAGCGGCGCGGCCAGCGAGCTGAAGCTGTTGCCCGCCAGCGAGGCCGCGCTGGCGTCGCGTTCGGCCAGCTCCACGCTGCCCTCCAGCGCGTGCGTGATGCGCGTCAGGCAGGCCATGTGCGACTTGCCCGTGCGGAAGATCTTGAGGACGTCGTAGAGTGGGATGTCGGCGCGCAGGCAGGGCACCTCGCGGATGTTCATGTCGCGCACCTTCTTCTTGCTCTCCATCTCGGCCAGGACCAGCTCCTTGACCAGGATGACGCCCACGATGTTGGCCTTGTTGGGGCCGTCGTAGACGGGCACGCGGCTGTGCCCGCGCTCGATGATCTTGCGCAGCATCTCCTCCGTGATGGCCGCGTCCAGGCTGACCGCAAACACCTTGCTCAGCGGCGTCATGGCCGACTCGGCCGTCTTGGTCGCCATGTCCAGCGCGCCCTGGATCACCTGCACCTCGTCCGCGGTCAGCACCGACACCGCGCCGTCCTCGTCCGGCTCCGCGTGGATGTGCACCAGCGCCTTGAGCTGCGCGCGCCGGAACAGCGCGCTCTGCTCGCCCAGCAGCCAGTCCAGCAGCTTGCCGATCGGCCACGTCACCACGCCCGTCGCCAACATCAGGAAGCGAACCATGTACGACAGGTACGCGCCGATCTGCAGACCGTACTTTTTGCACACCGCCTGCGGCATGATCTCGCCAAACACCAGGATGGCCGTCACCGAAATCACAATCGCCGCCAGCGGGTTGAGCAGCCGGTCCAGGAAAATGGGTAAAGCCTCCATGGCCGCGCTGTTACACAGCAGCAGCGTCGCAAGCAGGTAGTGTGGGCGTGCGAGAACCTTGAAAGAAGGGGGGATGGTGGTAGTGGTGAATTTGTGTGAAATGGCGGCGGGGGATAAAAATGGGTGTATGGGAGGGGGGCGGCAGCATAACAATGGTGGGCATTTTACATGCTCCCCCTTTGCCTCCTCCTCGATATCATGAGCAGACTCATCATTATCAAACACCATCACTACCCAACCCCTGCCGCTCACGACATCACCAATGCTGCAACCAGCGACCAGTACACCCCCACCCTCCATTCAATCTCCGGCTGCTCACCGGCTCAATTCGGGAGACGAGCCACTGCTCCCGCTGCGTCCCCGAGCGCTTGACAACCTCCAGGTCAATCCTGTGAGAATGCGAGCACCAAATAATGACACGGCTGCCGCAGACGGCGCGTTCCTCTCGAATTCAACCCGGTCGCACCGCCGTCGACTTACCGGTCCAGGGAGAGCAGGCCCAGCGTGAGGCCGGCCATCATCCCGGAGAACACGACCAGGAAGATGCAGATAAATATGTACAACGTCTTCATGCCCGAAGACAGGGGCTCCTCATCCCCGAGGAGCAGGCGGGCCCCATCCCAGACCGTGGCGTCCAGGAGGAGCTTGCGGGGCAGCAGACTGGGCTCCACCATTCAAGTAGCGGTCCAACGGTGCACAGGCCCCAAAGCCGCGGGAACACCAGGAACAGGGCTCCCGATTGGAAGTTGTAGGTGCCGCTCAACGGGGATCGCGGGTCGCTCCCCAATCGTTGGGCTGGGGGTTTCCATGCAGGCGCGGTCGGGTGGCTTCCAACGAAGCCAGGCCCACGTGTTGGGAAATATCGGAAGCACGCCAAGATCACGGATTCTTGACGCGGTGATAATCTACTAATTTAAAAATTAGATTGTTCACAGATGCCACTTGCGTATCAAGATCGGATTGAAGATGCATAATTCGGCCTTGATGCGCCGGATATCGCTCGACACCCGCTTGGTGTGTGCTTGAGACTGGGAGCACAGACGAGCCGACAGCTAGACCAAACATTAAGCACAGGGCAATTCAAAAAATTGTATCCGCTAGATAAAAATAAAAATATCTGCAATAATTGCGGCTGAGCTTTTCTGCCTAGGAACCCGAGCCGCTGGGTCAGCTGCCTATCTGTCTGCCTACCCGCCAGGTGTCAGCTTGGTGACACCCAGCCACAAGCCAGGTTTCAATGTTTGCATATCAAATTGTGAATATTTAGAATTCAAACAAAATATTTGATACTATTTTGTAAAGCATATGCGAGGGGATTCCGCAAGGGTGCTCATGTACATGCCCGGCAATCGCGCGCCTCACATGCATGGGCACCGACTCAATATCGAACACAAACAATCCAGCAGCACCCAGCGACGCCATGAGTCAAGAATATACCCCATCTACTGGAATGCGACGCCTTGATGACAAACGGGATGCAATGACTTGAGAAAGTGGCCCGAAAGACGCTTGGCTCGCGTTGAGACGAGCGCACCATGAGGGTCCCATGGCGACGAGCATTTGCGTCACTGAGCGCCCCTGCGCGGAAGGCGAGCGTCGCAGACTCTCCCGGACTGGCGGGCATGGGCTTGATACACCAGATTGAGGACTGGGCGCACGTGGAGGAGGAGGCAAGAGCAAAGTGCGTCGGCAGAGTGTCGGAAGCGGATTGGGGAAGGGAGGGTGGGGGGTGGGGGCTGTCTCGGTGGGTGGGTTGTGACAAGCTAGCGGATAGAATGAGCCTACATCGTCGTCACGTAGTGTATTTTCTCTGGAGGCACACGCACGAGTAAGAAATGACTGTGCCCATCGTGCAGGTGTGATGATCTCGTCCAGCGCATACTGGCAGCCCCCCCTGGCGGCGCCACCGTGGACATGCTCGATGAGATTTCCGACACGGTATGCCAGGCGAAAGGGGCAATGGGGACCGGAACATTGTGCGCATGAGAGAATTGGCGAGCCTGGGTTGTTTCTTCTGGCCCGTGTGGCCCTGCTAGCTATGAGCCTAGAGCCGTTGATTGCGCACTAGGCCAGAGACTCCCTGCGCTCGGTATCTGTCACCCCGATCAGCTCAAATAATAGAACCCACTCCCCCTCCTCCCTTTGGCTCTCGCGCAGTTGTGCCAGGTGCTGGACCCGGCAGAGTTTGCGAGGAACGTGCACGCGGACCCGGCGTGGCGCGAGCGCGCGCGGCGTACGTGCCTGGGACTGGGCGCCTACGTCCAGGGCCTGAACGCGCACCGCGGCCTGTACGACCGCCTGGAGGCGGCGCTGGGCCCGGGGTCTGGTCTGCGCGGCGAGGCCCTGGAGGTGGGCCGCTCCCTGGCCCGCGACTTTCGGCGGTACGGCGTGCACCTCTCCGCGGCGCGCAAGGCGACCATGGCGGCGCTGACTCAGCAGATGCAGGAGCTCGGCTTTGCCTACTCGGACAATTTGGTTCGCAGCGACCAGGGCGGCTCGGCCGGCGCGTCGGCCGACCCGGAGATGGCCGCGCTGGGCGAAGCCGCGCTGGCGCGGCTGCTGCACACCTCGGACGACCCGGCCACGCGCGCGCGCCTTCTTAGCGAGCGGCGCCTCGCCCGCGGCCAACGACGCGGTGCTGGCCGCGCTGGTGCGCGCGCGCCGAGGCGGCCGCGCTGATGGGCTACGACTCCTTTGCCGCCTACCAGCTGGACGGGTTCAGCCTGGCGCAGGGCCCCGGCGGCGCGGCGCGCTTCCTGGAGCGGCTCGGGGAGGGCCTGGAGGCGCCCGCCGCGCGCGCGGCGCGGCGGCTGGCGGGCAGCTACCCCGCCGCCACGCGCGGGCGTCGCGCGGCCCGAGGCCGTGCTGCGCAGCGTGCTTGGGGGGCACGGAAAATGCGCATAGTGCGCCTTCCGCCCTGGGATGTGCCGTATTTAAAAAGCGCGCGCGCGCACGGTCGGGGTCGCCGTCCTCGGCGCTGCTGCTGGACGCGCGGCCGCGCGACCTCATCCCGGGCCTGGACCGGCTCATGACGCGGCTCATGGGCGTGCGCGTGCGCGAGGAAGCGCTGACGGACGCGCGCGAGGCCTGGGCGCCGGGCCTCGTCAAGCTCGCTGTTTGTGAGGCGGACGGCGCGCCGCTGGGCACCATCTACTGGGACTTTGAGCCGCGCGCGGGCAAGATGGCCGGCGGCGCGCACTTTGTGCTGCGCTGCGGGCGCAACTTTAGGAGCGGGGAGGAGCCCGCCGACGGCTCGACACCCCTCGCGCCGCAGCGGCCCGTGCTGGTGCTGGTGGCCTCGCTGCCGCTGGCGCAGCGCCTGAGCGCGCAGCAGCTGGAGCTGCTGCTGCACGAGTGGGGCCACGCCATGCACACGGTGCTCAGCCAGACGCGGTACCAGCACCTCTCCGGCACGCGCGGCCCGCTGGACCTCATGGAGGTGCCCAGCTCGGTCTTCGAGTGCTTTGCGCGCGACGCGCGCGCGCTGGAGACGCTGCTGGGCACCGATCGCGTCGGCGCCGAGGCCGTCGCGCGCGCGCTGGGCGCCGAGCGGCGCGGCTTTGCCGCGCTGGGCACGCTGCACCAGGCCCAGCTGGCACGCGTCGACCTGGCCCTGCACGGAGACGCCTCGGCCCCTCTGGGTGCGCTGACGCGCGCGCTGGCGGCCGCGGTCGAGGCCGGCGACGCCGCGGGCGCTCGTGGACACAGCCGCCGCGCGCGACGCCGCGACGGCCGAGCTGCTCGACTGGCGCAGCCCGCTGGCGTCGCTCAGGGGCGTCCGGCCCGTGCTCCCGCAGCTCAGCTTCAACCACCTGATCGGCTACGGCGGCACCTACTACAGCTACCTCACCTCCCAGGCCATCGCCGCCCGGCTCTGGCGGCGCGAGGGCTTCGCGGAGGACCCGCTCAGCCCAGAGGCGGGGCGCCACCTCCGCGAGCGCCTGCTCCGCATCGGCGGGTCCTGGCCCGCCAGCCGAGTATTCGAAGGCTTGTTTGACGGCGACGACGGCGCGCTCTGGCTCCCAGACGGCGGCGTCGTCCCGGACCCGACCGACCTGCTCGACGATCTCGGGCTCTCGCAGTGAACGCGGGGGTTTTCTTAATGCGGCCAGGCGCAGGGAATTGCTGCTCTTCAATCCCTTGGTCCCTCGAATCATGCTCTCGACGTGGCGCACCCGTGCTGCAGCAAATTTTCAAGGCTTTTTACCTCCTCTATGACCAATACTTTTAACTACTGTAATAGATTAAAAGACGCGAATCGGGTCAATGAAATAGATAGACAAGATATGGCTGCCACGCACGTGGCACATACGCTCCCATCAGCATTTTTGAGCAATCATAATCGACTCAAAAACCAGTGATAATATATGAGAGAGGGTACAGAACTAAAACTCTGAAGAGTGCTAGACCTCGGCAAAAGAAGTAAGAGAATCAAAAGGTACCGAAGGTGATGTGTGGGCTTGGAGATCCAAAAAATGTGTGACCGAGTATTTATAAAGGAATATTGGTAATGGTATAAGGCCCAGAGTCACGTGGACGTTGAAAGGATGCGGAAACCACTGGAAAATGCGCAAGGGAGAGAGGGCTTGTAACGCCAGAGCTAGGTTCGCACCAAGCGCGCATGGGCTCGGCGGACGGTGTTCATCGATACGTTTCGCTGCCACAAAGAATAAACATGATAATAAACCTGTGGTGGAATAAAGGGAAAACGCGAATAAACGGCACATCGTAGAACCACGGCGCGTGGGGTATTGAGCGTCGCGGGTGCTGATAGGCCGGGCAATTTAGCAGTAAAGCGAAGCGAGGGCGACAAAGAAATAGGACGTCTCGCATGATGAACTGCACACATGGGCTGCAGAATGAGGGGCCCAACGGCTCACTCACCGGTCCAGGACGGGGTCCACATTCCTGTAGGGCGGCGCTTGCCGCCCTGTCAAAAGAGAGAGAGAAACATGGTGCGCTACCAGCTACTACCTGCCTCTGGCCCAAGCGCGCCAGAGGCCTAAAAGACAAGGAAAAGGACGCTGCAAAGGCTTTGCCAGCTTGGTTATGGCCGCTGACGGCGGGGCAGGGCGCAAAATCTAATCCAGATGAGTAATTTCAGGGGATCATGCCACAAGATCCGCTGCGCACATCCGATCACGCTCGCATGGAACCCAATTCGAATGCAAAGGCAATGCGCCATTGCACGGGCCGTGGCGTCAGCGACCTTTCGTGAGGGCCCCTGCAGGCTGGCGAGCACATTGAAGCTCCTGGCATGGACAAGAGATGGAGGCATTGCAGCCTCGCCTCTGCCTGGACGATGAAACCTCCTTTGCGAACGCTCTGCGATTAGTGCGGGATTGTGACCCCAGCGGGGGTGTTGGCGTGGCAAAGCCCGATGCGGGCATCGCATCCGGCTTCTGTGGATCCATTCTGGACTTGGCCAGGGCAGAAGCGCAAGCAATTTTTGACGAGTGGGATCGACGCGGGCCCGATGATGGGACGGCAGGCAGTGCTTCGTCCTCTTCCAGGGTGCTGGCTGCGCCGACCATGCCCGGGTCAGCCCGGGCGGCGCAGCCCCGTTCGCCAGCCATTGACAAGGCCCAGTTCCTGCCGAGAACAGGGTCACCTGTGGCCAAAGCCGAGACATTTGACCAGGCCTATCCCTCGTTGCAAACAGCTGTCAAGATTGACCGGCAGGTCAAGGTAGGCGGGTGCCCCCGCGAGAGGGTTGTGCGGACCTGTTGGGCTGTTGCCAACTGCTTTGTGTTGCTCTGCGGGTGCAAGGGGGGTTATTTAGACAGGATTGTTTGTGTAAAATTCATTGATCGCATAGCGCCACCGGAGTTTCACAATATTTATTCCCCTGCGCTCAATCCATTTTCACGGCTTTGACCACGCCTCAACAGGGCCAGCGGCGCAAAATTCAGCCAGCCAAGGTCCAGAACATAGAGGTCAACCCTTGCTTTGTGGCGCCACATAGCCGACCATCGGCTTGCTCACCCAAGACGATTGGACGTCGTGAAGACAATAGCTCGGTCCCTGGTATGTAATCAAGGGCTAGGGAGAGATGGGGTTATAGGTTTCTGATGGCACTCATGCTGCAGCCAACATATGCCATGCTTTCTGCTTTTGAGCCTGATATTAGAGTCCACTGCTGCTATATCTTGGACCCACCTGCCATCTATGACAGGTACTCGGCCAAGCGAGCGTCTGTCCGAGTTGGAGCGTCGCTTCAGCGGCGAATCGAGCGGCTGGGCGAGTGGCTTTGATAAACCCTTGCAGAGACCAAAAGGTCCTGCGCAGCAGACCAACACGGCCACGAAAGAGGCCATGGTCGCTTCCCGGCTCGGCGCTGCCCGGCTCGGCGATGGCTCTTTAAAGCAAGCCGGAAGAGACGCAGCGAGCCAAAAGTCGCCACCGCCAGCAGCGAGCGAGGCAACGACTAGACCGCCGGCTGTTAAAAAGGAGTGTCCGCCTCTGGAGACGAGCAGCCTGCCACCTACCGCCCTTCGGCTTGCGGCGCTCCACGCAGCCGTGCTGTGCTCTTCGCCCGCCAATTACTGCCTTGAGTCTGAGCTGGAGCTCCTCTACTGTCTCCTGGTGCGTGCATGGGGTGATGCTTGTTCCGGCCCATGCTGGGTGGGATGCCTTGCCTCGTATTCTGCATGCATACGCTTACATGCAAGATGACATGGGGCCATAAAAAATAACAGCCTTCATTTCAAAGCGATCAGACCAATACGTTAGCACTGCCTACTTCGCAGGCCTTGCCATCGGCAAGAGAGGCGACCAGCGCAGCGCCGGCCGCCGCAGCAGCAAACGCCGCAATACTCCATCCCCGCACGGCTGCCACAGGGCACCAATACGCCATTGCCGTTCTTTCGGGCATGCCAGGATTTGTCGCGACCCTGGACGCTGAGACGCTGCGCGCGCTGTGCGCTCACAGGAGCGTGCGGCAGCACGGCCGCTCGCTGCACCAGGCCGCCACGGAGGCGCTGGAGCGCGGCGCTCAGAACTGGACCGCGCGCAAGACGTACGAAGCCGCTGGGCCCAGCAGGGGCAGTCTCTGCTTGTCCCTGGGCAACAGCGACAGCGCCATGCGCACGAGGACACCGGTACGGAGGGCGGGTGGAGAGGAGGGCGCATGGCGGCATGGTGGCTGTTGTGTAATACAGCTTTGGTGAGGCATCACATCTACTTTTCAGACACGATATCTCTGCCTCCGCCGCAGGTGGAGCAACGGCAGGTCAGCAACCGGGAGGCGTGCCGTGACGGCCTGGTGAGGCTCTTGGAGAGCGCGTCGGGCGTCCTGCACGCGGTCCTGCCCGGCAGCGCCAGCGCGCTCCCGCTGGATGCGGGTCGAGTGGCGCCCCGGGACGCAGGTGCGCGCGATTTGCGGGCGGTCGTTTTGTAGTGGATAAGAAATCTAAGCAGTCACACAAAGCATTTTAACAAATGTCCCAGCTCAACTCACCCTCATCCACACCTCTGATAAAACAAAACCCAGATGACGTCGCTTCGTGGGTGCGATTTCGGCAGCTGTGCGCCCAGTTCGTGGCCAGCCTCTTCCCCGAGACGTTCCCGTTCCTCGCGGAGCTGTTCCTGGGCGCCCTGCTGGAGGCCGCGACAACGGGCGAGGCGCTGCTGGACAAGGAGCTGCGCGACCTGGCGGCTCGCGACGTGCCGCGCTTTGCCCGCCTGAACCGGCGGCTGCAGGGCGCGCCGGTGGCCGCGGGCGACCGCCCGCGCGCCCGGGCGGGCGGCCGCCAGGGCGGGGGCGTGAGGCCGGCGCCGGCGAGCCCCCGGCCCGCTCCGCGGGCGGCGCCGCGCGGCGGCGGCGGGCCTCGCGCACGCGATGGCCATCGTGGCCGCCTGCCCCGCCTGGCAGCGGCTCTTCTGCTTCGTCACGCTGGCGGCGGATAGCGCGCGACTGCAGGCCTGCCTCGCGCACGCGGCGCGGCACCGGCTGCGGCAGACCACGGCGGCGCTGCGCCGGGCGCCGGGGACGGCGCCGCCGAGCACGCGGTCGCCGCAAGCGCGCTGGCTGGGTTCCTGTCCGTCGTGCAGTTTGCGTCGAGCGGGGCCCCGGGCGCGTGGGCGGACGACGCTGGCGATCAGTTTGACGCCCTTTGGCCGGGCCTGGGCTTCTCAGGCGGCGCGGCGGGCGCGCTCCTCCTGGAGCGCCCCTCGCTGCTGCCCTACGCCGTGCCCTGGGTCACGGCCTACGCGACCTGTCTCCACCTCGACCCCGCCGCCGCGGGGTGCACCGCTGCCAGGCAGCTGCTGGGCATGCTACGGGCGCTGGCCACGCTGCCCGCGCTGCGGCCCGGCCACCCCGGGTTTGGGCCGCTGGCGCGCTGCATCCGCGGCGCCCTGGATGCCTTTGCGGCCCAGAGCCCGCTGTGGGCCTCTGCGGACGCGGAGCTGGGTCTCCGGGCGCTGGCCCCCTCGTGGCGCGGCCCCGACGGCGGCCAGCTGGCAGAGGCGCTGGCGCGGCCGGCGCCGCAGCGGCTGCTCGCGCTGTGCTGCGCCGCGGTGGAGGCGGGGCCCCGGCTGCTCAGCCAGGCGGCCGCGCCGGCCGCCCAGCCTGTGCGGCGGCCGGCCCGCAAGATCACGCCCAGCGCGCCCAGCGCGAAGACAATTGCCACACTAGAGCCCAGCCCAGATCCCGAGCTCGCCGAGCACGACGCGCTGCGCATGCAGCTTCAGCGCAGCTTTTTGGACCAGTATTCCGGCGACGATCGGCCGGTGCGCATGAGTTTGGAGAGGAGCTCGATTGAGATGGTGCAAATGGGTGCATGCATGGTCAATTTTCTGGATGACCCATCCATGCCTGCACAATCCTCGTGCAGGTCAAGCTCCGTGATGTGGTGGGGCTTGCCTCGGATGTGATTGGCGTGGCTGTGGCCGACGAAGTGGGGGACGCCTGCCGAGCAGCTGCCCTGGAGGATGCCCTCGAAAGGCTCCAAGGTGTGCTGGGGATGCAAATATTTTTCTTATGTTATTATTGAAAAGCTTTTTACATTATTTATGCCTTTTTTGCCCCGTGCGCATCGTAATGTAGGTGCTTTCGAAAAGGCGGTGGACGAAGCTCTGGCCGCTGCGCCGGCCGGCCCTGCGCCTTCCCAGACAGCTGTGCCCAACAAGCCGCTGACGGACGCCAAGGCAGCGGCCAGCCTGCGCGCAAGCTCCATGCTCCCAGACCTGCTCGAGACGCACCTGGAGCTGAGCAGGACAAAGGTGAAGAGCGAGATAGAAAGGAGGGCCAAGGTCGCGGTACGGGCGCTGCGGCCGCCTGGTCTGGAAGCGGCGGCCGCTGGCGCAGCGGCGGCCATTGTGCTCGAGAATGCCTCCCTGATTGCGGAGTGCCGACTCGCGTCCGCTTTCCCAAGCAAGCTCCGAGCTGAGCTCCAACGGGCGGCCGAGCGCGCCGCAGCGCGCCTTGTGAAGGATCGAACCTCCGAGAGGCGAGCCTCCTGACGATTTTGATGCTTGCGTCGTTCCACGCAAGCTTATTTATTGGCATTGATATCTGCATTGCGTTCTGGGATAGTGTTTCTGTAAGCGGGAAACAAGTGCCGAGGTATGACCGATCCAGAGGTGGGCAAATTAGATGACACAGCCTGTTCGCTTTCAAGGCGCTGGTCACAGGATCTGCGGAGCTATCCTCCCGCACCAGGTCTGATGACCACCCTGCCCCGTGCGCGGCCATCCAAACGATACACGGATGCTCATGCGTGCTGACATGTTGTGATTCAGACTTGTCACGACGTCATCAGAGCGACCTTGGCTCTGGATCCTGCGGAGTCCAGCCGGAGGCGATCACCTGGCTCCTGGCAAGCGGAGCAGCGTCATCACTCGTCAAAGTCGACTCTTGCGCACCGTGTACCCTCTGTGTTGACACCAGACATCCATCATGTTTAGGAACCAGGTCCGTCGCGTGATGTGGTGTTTCCAGTCCGGGGCACAGCCCGCGATCACTTTTGGCCTTAGGGCGTATGCTCATCCCGGACGCCCCCTTTTGCACCACAGTACGACACGGATGTCGTGACATGGAGCCCGCAGGGCAGAATATTCCAGATCGAGTATGCGATGGAGGCCGTCAAGCAGGGGTCCGCCGCTGTTGGTCTCAAGGTGTGATAGGTGGAACACCCAGAGTGGAGCGGGGGGGCTCATTTGGTAAGAGAGGTACCCGGAAGGAAGGCAGTACGAATACATGGGCGCCTTCTACGCTCCACACTATCGCAGAACAAGGATGTGGCGGTGCTTGCGACGCTGAAGCGGGCGCCATCCGAATTGTCCTCCTACCAACGCAAGGTTTTCAAGGTAAGGGACTCAGAGACAGCGCGGTGGGTGGGGGTGTGGATTCGTTTTAGCTGCTCCTGACCACCCAATGGACCATCAATGCTCACCCACTCATTCCTGTGCAGATTGATGACCACATGGGCATCGCGATCTCGGGCCTGACCGCCGACGGCCGCATCCTGTGCCGGTATATGCGCAACGAGTGCCTCAACCACCGGTTTGTCTTTGACTCGCCCATGCCCCTGGGCCGTCTGGTCCGACAGGTCGCCGACAAGGCCCAGGTGCGGATAGTAATTTTGAGATAATTTCAGTTGGGACGTAGGTTTTGAGGCGGGGAGATTGAGAAGTGACCAGGCGGCAGCAGCCAGCGTTGACCCATAGTGTACGGACATATATCGCTGCACGACCACCCCCCGATACGACTGTCCACGTGCTTTCCGCTTGCCAGGTGGGCACGCAGCGGTCCTGGAAGCGGCCGTACGGCGTGGGACTGGTCGTGGCGGGCGTGGACGAGTCAGGCCCCCACATCTTCTACAACTGCCCCTCCGGCAACTACTACGACTACCGCGCCTTTGCGATGGGCGCCCGGTCCCAGGTGCGGAGTGGACTGGGGGCGGGATTTGTTGGATTGGCTAGGGCCGGGTCAGTGGGAAGTGAGAGTCCGGGAGTCCCCGCGAACCAAGGGGATTGCCACGTAGTCTCAGCACACCTCCACCATTTACGCAACATCTTTCTCCCCAACACTCGGTGCCAGGCCGCCAAGACGTACCTGGAGCGGACATTCGAAAGCTTTGAGGGGGCCTCCACAGACGAGCTCGTGCGCCACAGCCTGCTGGCCCTGCAGGCGACGCTGCAGGTGCGGCTGGGGAATCTTGGGGGAGGAGAATCTTGCTGGTGGTTGCTTGTGTGGTACTTGGCCAGATCCATCAAACTACCAAGTTCACATTGCACTCTACTCTAATAAACGACCAACGTAACCCAGGACGGGGAGCTGACGTCCAAGAACTGCACGGTCGCGCTCGTGGGCAAGGACCTGCCCTTTACCATCCTCGAGGACGAGAGCCTGGAACCCTACGTTGCTGGTACGTACAGGCGGGTGCACACTGATTCCTACCGCCTGGCCTGATCAGCCGTGACCTCAGTTTCTAAATCACCTCGCCCGTGCAGCTGTGGAGGAGGCGCAGGAAGAGTCCGCGCCCGCCGAGGGCGGGGACGCGCCCCGCGAGGGCGGGGAGGGCGCCGCGCCCATGGAGCAGTGAGACCGGCCGTGCGCTTTGGATCTGTAACAGGACAGGGCACTAATGAGGGAAAAAAAGGGGCATGCAAAAGAAGGAGCGAATCCAGGCACGCGGCCATTAGGCACATTGAAAATACGCTCCGCGCGCTAGCCGGCGCTATGGCTGACGGGGTGGGTGGACCACTTGCCGTCGACGAGCCGCGTGACAAACTGTTCCGGGACCGGCACCTCCACCGGCTCGTCCTCCTCGCTGGCGCCTGGGACGGTGATGTTGACACTGCTGCTCTTGGCGGTCGTGATGTCCGTGTCGCCCGCGCTCGCCGCGGCCAGGTACACCTAAGGTAGCGTCGGTGAAGGGGGTTGTCAAGATTCAGCGCACAAATAGCCATGGCCAAGTGAGCCACTGTATCGATACCAAAGGCCCCCAAACAAACCCCCAAACAATATCCGCCCCTGCCTACCCCACCTGCACGCCGTCGCAGGCGTCGATGGCGAGGGTGGGCGCGGTGCCCGTGCACTGCACGGCCACCGAGGCGCAGTTGACAAGCTCCACCGAGGAGACGACCGACTCGAAGAGCAGGCCGACCTTGGTGCACCGGTCCAGACTGATGGCGTTGACCTTGCCCCTGACCTGGATGGTGGAGTCGCGGCAGCCGAACACGTACACAGTCTGCTTGGGCTCCGTCTCGGCAATGACGAGGTCGGGCACGCCCACCTGGTGCTCCACCGTCCACTTTTGACCCTGGACCAGTTCCAGGCGGGGGGGGGCTTGGCCGCCTGCGCGGGCGCGGGCTTGGCCGCGGGCCGGCTCGCGGCGGGGGCCGCGGCGGCCGCCGCGGGCACCACGGCCGACCGCTCCTCCGGCGCCCTGTTCTTCGTCTTCATGTCGTCTGTCACCTTGCGCAGGCCCGACGTGACGGCCGTCCCGCGGTTCAGGTCCGCAAACAGGGCGGCCATGCCGGTGGGCTTGCCGGCGGGCTCGGCCGCCTTGGGCTTGCTCAGGGAGCCGGGGGGAGGCGGCGGGGGGGTGCCGCGGGAGGGGGGCCCGCCCTCGCCTTTGGCGGCGCGGCAGGGGCTGGCGGGGGGCGGCGCGGCGGCAGCGGCTGGCGCAACCGCGCTGCCCCGCTGCAGGAACTCGGTCACAGACGGGCCAGACGGCGCCCACTGGGGCCCCTTTGGGAACGCCTTTGGCCACAAACTCCTACATTTAGAGGTGGAAGGGTGCACAAGGGCAGTCACTGGGCAAGTCGCGTCCGTGCACAAATGAGCATAGTCCTCTCGGGATCGCATTCGCACACTCAACGAATGGTGCCTGCAGCCACACGGACCTCCATGGACTTGAGGAGTTTTTTCAGGGCCGCCACCCAGTCGCCGTGGGCAGGGTCCTTTGGCCGCCAGTCCTTGAGGACCTGGTGGAGGAGGGGCCATGATCATGCTGGTGGCTGGCGTCTCTTGAGGAAATACGCACAACTAATCAGGCACGTCCCTAGCGCATAACCCCCACCTTGATCGCGTAAAAGTCGGCTGCCTGCGCCGCCTCCGCCACGTGCGCAGGGGGCGGCATCATGCCTGCGACGCAAAGGGAAGGGGTTTTCTTAGGAGGTTAAAATAGTAGAATCCGACCAAGGCACACGCATATTACCCAGGAGCAGCCCTCTGCGATCCAAATCTTCAGAAGCAGGTCGAGCCTCACCCATGCCAGGCCCGCTGTACGCGACCCAGGCCAAGGACTGCGCCGCCTCAGAAACCAGCTTAAAGTGCGTCTGGTAAGGCGAGCGCGGTCCAGAGGATCCCAGCTTCTCGACAGCTCCCAGCTGCTCAGCCACGGCCGCGACCAGCGCCTGGTGCTCAGAGGCATCCGCTGGCTTCTTGCACGTGGTAAACGCTGGAACAATAGCCTTGACGGCATCAACGCCCTTGGCCAAGATCCTGGACGCCGCCAGCACCTGTGTTGTTGGGAAATGATGAATGACTGGAGATGTGTAATGTCAACATACATGCCAGGCCTCCCTGCCATTGATTAATTACTTATGCGCACCTCTCCGCCGATGCGCTCGGCGACATCCACGAGCTCCCTGCTGGCCTTGGTGACAGGCTCGAAAGAGCCATCACCGCCCGCAGCGGCAGGGGCCTGGGGCGCAGCAGCCCGAGGGGCCACTGGCGCCACGGCAGGTTTGGTCACATGCGCTGGAATTCCAGCCGGCTCTGAAGTGGACACGCCGAGCTTGGACAACCTTGACTGTTGTGTTGGGATCATGAGTATGGATATCAACAATCCATACATGCGCGCTGTGCACAGATCATCGCCGTGCGCACAGGTCTGCCATAACAATTTCCGGCTAGCCACACAGCCTACCTCGGCCGCCTCCAAGCGGCTCGCGACCAGCTCCAATCGAGACACGACCTCATCCATTGCGTCTGTGATACGCACGAAAGCTCAGATCTGTTCGCTCTCTCGCTTTTGGTCTTGCGCGATGGCTGTGCGTTCATATTCGGGGAATGTCTGATCGGAGATGTGATCGGGATTTCGCGTCGAGGGGCTCTCGAGAAGGCTGAACAAATTCGCGACATTGTTTCCGGTGAATAGCGCCCATACAAGACATACTGCATGATGGAAATGACGCCAAATACTAGTTGGAATACCTCAAATATCTAAAACGGAATAATAATAACTTGGCCAGGATGGGCGGCCATGGTGCGAGGAGTCGCCGGGACGCAAAATAACACCAATGCACCACCCGTGTCATGCTTTTGTCGCTCGCTTCGTCTCTCGCAGTTAAACAATGCAATCCTGATCCATGAGAATTATCGCAATGTGTCATGTTATGCGCGTAGGTGGCCTCAACATTTTGCCGCAAAAGCGATGGAATGTCTACGGCCGGGAAAATCGGTTCAAGGTGGCTCAGGACGAGGAGAAAGCCGCGGCCGAGCAGCATGAGCTGGAGCGAAAACGGAGGGACGCCGAGTCTTCCTTCCGTCGTCAGAAACTGCTGGCCGATGCCCGCCAAAGGCAGGGGGTGCGTGGGGTTGAGCATGGGATGGGAGGGCGTGGCCAGGTTGGGAGCATAACTGCTTATTTTGGCATCTTTGGGCAATGAAGTCGCGCTTGGGTTTTTCACTGTCGATGTAGATGCCATTGCGACTAGAGCCAGACGGCGCCGCGGCATCGATGTTGGAGGAGGGTCTCAGAAGCAGCGAGCTTGGTTCCGAGGCTAGACTGAGCGCCAACGAGCCCACGGCAGCTGCGAGCCATTCCCCAGGCACAGTCCAGTGGCAAGGCGTTGAGCATATCGAAAATGAGCTGGAACCCATTGCAAACCATTCTAGGAAGCAGGAGCCGCCCCCCGCTGCCAAGCCAGAGCGATTTCACCTGTTTGCTGAAGAGGAGGCACGGGCCACAAATCCGGAAGCCGAGGTGTGTACTGCTACTATAGAGGAGATAGCTGTGGTGTCCGCACACCATATCTGCTCTCGTGGCGGTGTATTCAAATGCACTAAGCTTTTTGCAGGCCGAGCGCCGGCGACTGGCCGCGTCCCGTGGCGACGTCAAGACGCAGACGTCTGACGCTCGATTCGACCAGCAATTTCAGTTTGGGCATGGCTTGGTGGGTGCTGGGGCCTCTCAGCCATGGTAGGTGCAGGGATGTGAAGAGGAGTAGTGATTCCATCTGGAGATTGCTGCTGGCGTACCGCTGGAGCCTAGGCGTGTCAGGACGTATGGCGCCTTACGCTTGAGCGCCAAGAGCACCCTACTTTCCTGCGCCCTTTTCTGCACAAACAGGTACATTCAGTCGAATGTGGTAGCCGCCGAGAGCCACGGCACCGCCGATCTGCGCGACTGGGAGCGGCAGGCGGCGCAGGCGCTGGAGCGGAGCCACGCGGCCGCCGCCGAGCGGATCCAGCCTCCGCCTGCGTCCCGCTCGTCCGGCAGTGACAGCCCCGGCCGCCAGCGATCCTCGCCGCTCAGACGCACAAAAAAGTCGAAGAAGAGCAAAGACAGGAAGAAGGATCGAGGAAAGCGCGACAAGGTCGGGCGGGATGCGGCCAAAGCCGACCTGTTCGCTGCGCTGCGGGCGGAGCGGCTCGAGCGCGAATCCCTCGAGTCCCAGCGAGCGCGGGACCTGGTCCTGGCCCAGACCCGCTCTAATCAGGGGTACAACAACACCTATGGCTACGGAAGACGCCGGCGGGCGTGAGGAGGGCGTGAGGTGCTGGCGTTGAGGAGGCGCCAGGCGCTGTAACTCATTCATTTCATTCTTTATTTCTTGGTTTTGCAAGTATATTTATCTGTTGTGCCTGACGCCGACTCTTCTGTTGAGCATCTCTGGTCATTATCATCAGGTACAATCAATGTGCACGACTATTGGCTGCCTGCACAATGCATCGCCTAGGACGCCTCGCGCTGAATGTCCAGGGTCGCGAGCGTGGGGCCCCCCAGGACGCGCAGACCGTGCTCGTTGGCCAGGTGAAGCATGCAGATGAAGCAGGTGTGCACAGACACGTTCTCCACGGGCCCTGCGGCGCTCACGGGTGGGATGCCGTCCAGCAGCGACTGGAAAGAAAGCGCGGAGCTGCTACGCTGCGCCTCCATCTCCTGCCAGAGCAGCGTCTTGAGCTCCTTGACGTCCACCTGGAGGCCGTAAGGTATGGGAGTATACAGTCTGTAAGATATGGATGACGCTTGCACATCGTTCTGCACCAAAGTCTGCGTCGTCGCCAAAACAGGCCCCAGCCGCCCACGCACGTGCTTGGCCTTGCGGTCATAGTTGACGGAGATGGCCTCCACCTTTCTTGCATCGGGCAAGAGCTCCAGGTTGCCGTCCTCATCGGCTGCAAGGGATCAGACACAGCGTTGAGCTCGTAGGAATCAATATTGCCCACCAGACGATCGGATCCTTTTTCAGGGATCACTTTCTAGACACACTTTGCTCAGAGTCCCCATCGCTTGAAACACCAACACACCTGGGACGTCCCACTCGTCTGCCTCATAGCCGTCGTCAGCGCCATGCGCAAGGCCGACGTGCCCATCTGAGAGGCAGATACGGGAGAGGGTGGCTTGTGACACCAGCTGACCATGCCGACCTGAACACCGTGATTGTTCTTAAAAAGCCTCTCTTCCCAATTCTCCGCACCCTCGCTCGAGCCGGGCAAGGCCCCGTCCACGGCCCTGGCAAGCTCCACGGCCCCCATTCGCTCGCCAGCCGCCAGGAAACACTCGCGAGGCCGCAGCGCAAAGTGCAGCAATGTGCTTGCCTAGGAGGAATGGAGAGGTGTGTACTTTGGTGGGCAAACGATTGCTTTCAATTGGGGCAATTTCACTGTATATTAAACGCAGTGGACGACGCAGGCGTCGCCACATAATGGGCTTTCGTTTGACACAACACGTCGTCCACTCTCACCCGGTAGTGAAAGTCTTCGGGCAGGAGCTGGCGCGCTTCCGTCGCTCGTTTGCCGCGCCCAGTGGATTTGACCGCAACCTCGGGCAGCATCGCAAAGGTCGGCGGCTCTTGCCCAGCGCCAATCAGGGACACAAAATCCAAAGGAGCCGGACCAGCGGCCTTCCTGCACAGCAAAAGGAGGATACCAAGCCGAGATGAACACGGATGTACATTCATAAGACGCATACAATGCACGACAGAAACCTTTCACCATAAGACGTGCTTTGGCTTGGCGTTGCGGGCACGTTTGGAGGCGGCGACGCCGGCTCCGGTCGCCTCCTCGGCGGCGCCGGGCTGCGTCTCCGCGCGGTAGCGCCAGTGGCCCGCCCCCATCCAGCCCTTGCCAGCGGTGTTGCCCGTGATGAGCCACTGCAGGGCCTCCTGCGTGAGCTGCCCGGTGGAGGCCGACATCGAGTGCATGCCTCCCTGCCTGGCCGCCTGCTCGCCGGGAGCCTCTTCGGCGTCAGACTCCTCCTCTGAGTACTCGGCCTGATCGTGGTCTGCGTACTCACCGCCTCCGTACTCTGGCACAGAGTCCTGGAACTCAAACACGGCAGGGTCGACATTGGCCTTGAGCCACGCGTGGGCGGGCTCGCCCTCCTCGCCCATAGCCTGGGCAACGGCCTCTGCCGCGCGACGCACACCCGCCTCAGGGGCCTCGGGTGCCTCCTGACTGGCCAGCTGCGCCGTGGAGCGCTTCATCTCGACCAGACAGGGCTCCAAGGCATCAGGAGCGGCGGTCTCAAGGCCTTGGTACGGCCAGGCCTGCAGGAAGGGCGCCAGGGACTCGAGCAGATCGGGCTCGGGTGGCGGCGCTCGCGCTGCCCGCAGGCACTCGTCCACTGCCCGCTCAGGAACCGCCAGGGAATCGAGCATCAATTCGCAGCCCTTGTACACGCCGAATACGTTTAGCATCAAGCCTACAAGAGTTTGTGTTTTGTGGGACATGTGTGAGGAGGGGCGCTGGCTGGGGCAATGGGGGCTCGCGGCGCCTGAAACGGTTTTATTCGTAACACATTCCCAGTCACCAGGCTCTAAAAAGAGAGTTGAAAAGGGAATTCCGATGTGCGTCCCACTCCACGACACACACACCTCCCCCCAATCAAACCACACCTTGGGCGCTTCCGTCCTCGAATTGCCCCGCAGACTGGAACAGCGGCTCGTCAGAGTCCGCAACAAGGTCCTGCTGCTTGAGATTCAGGGCCGCAACATCAGACTCGAGCGTGGCCTCGGGGTCAAAGGTATGGTGCTTGCTTGCCCGCTTCTTCTCTGCGGGATTGAGTCCTCCCTCCAGATCGCCATCGTCGCCTGCGTGGAGAGTTGCGTGGAATGGTGGCGGCAGTTGTGTGTGAAACAATAGCGCTGGGAGAATGGGCACACTGCGTTCATTGCCCAACGCTACACCCAGCATCCTAAGCCGACGCACCTGCAATGTCTCCGTCGCCCTCGACGCCTCCAGCGCGGCCCAAGCCCCCAAGAATTTTGAACGTCTCCACATGGACCGAGTCTACTCGAGTGCCATAAATCTTGACGCCAGCGTCCAGGGTCACACTCGCCCGCTGAAAATTGGTAGATTCCTGCTCGGACTTGATAAGATCATCCAGATGTTCGATGAGCGGAAGGGCCCAGGTGTTCTTCGATGTGATCTTGTTCTCGGTGGCGAGCTTCAGACACTGCCCGAGCAGGGACTTGAGGTCCCCGGCGCTTAGGCCTGAATTCTCGGGCGGTGCCTCCATGCTGCAGTGTGCAAAGATTTTTATAACAATTATTAGCTCCAGCCATGTAAGCTGGCGCCTTCCTAGACCCCTGCGAGCCGGAAGAGCAGCGCGAAGCTCGGTCTCAGCACTCGACAGCTGTTACGGGTGATTTGCACTGCCGGAGGGCGCCAGAATCCACCACAATTCCGGGATGGGTGCACCGGCACTGCACATCGCGCTATATGCCGCTCCAGTGACTCGGAAGGCAATGAAGGACACATCAATAGTGTCGCCATGGTGTTCGGGGCGGTGTCCTCGTTGCTGAGCCCGGCGGGTTGCCGGGTGCCCGTCAACCCCTTTCAAGCCGGTGCGGTGCGCTTCCACCCCGTCGCACCGGTCCCATCTACCGTTGCCGAAGCCCACAAAAAAGGCGGTGGGTCAACAAAGAATGGGAGGGACTCGATCTCCAAGCGCCGAGGCGTCAAAGTGTTTGGCGGGCAGCCAGTAGGAGCCGGAGGCATCATCATCCGTCAAGTGGGAACCTCGGTGCGTGGCATGACTGGCGCGGTGACGCAAATATTTGAGCAAACATTTTCAATTATTCCTCACATTGCTCACCCGGATCAACTCCTGCAGGTGCACCCAGGCAAAAACGTGGGACTTGGCAAGGACTACACCCTCTACTCCCTCATCGACGGCGTCGTCGTGTTTGGCCGCAACTCAAAGCGCAAGCACGTGAGCGTGGTGCCCTTTGAGCAGTACGTCATCCCCGAGGGTCAGCGAATCCAACCTGACAGCAGGAGGGGGCGGCGCATCGCCGCTGCCCGGCTTCGAGACGGCGAGCCGCCTCTGTGGCCGAGCTCGGATGAAAGCGCTGCGACCCTGGCACTGGAAGCCAGCACATGAGTCAAGGGAAATCTAGTCTGAAATTTTTAACGATGCCGTGCATTTGTCACCAGTGCTATGCTCAGACCTGTTTCCTGCAGGCACGTGAGTCTGGTTGCTTGGAGAGTGTCCCCTTGAATAAAATTTTATCCTCTCTGCCCGCTCCTATGGCAGCAGTGATTTGTCCTTAAATTAGCCAATGTCTGTAACAGATACCTGATTGCCACGCACAACAAATTTAAACGACAACGCTCGTTGACTTTATTTTCAGTGCTCTACATCCGTGCGCTGTGGACGGCTTTGATCTTTGGCCAGGCCGCCCCGCCAGGTGCCGCGACCTGGCGATAAAATCGGGATCAGTGCCGCATGAACGAATGCGCATCGATGTTTCTAATTACAGCGCGAGAAATATTTATGTAATTTCTAGCTTGATCCCCGTCCGAAACCAACTGGATCGCCGTCCGCATCTCCCGTCCATTGTGAGCATGCCTTGAGCCCAATGCCCCAAACCCACCTGGGCGCTGGCGGGCCCAAACGGAGACTAAAAAGAGATCCCGCTGCTCCCAAGAAGCCATCTGGCGCATGTAAGACGGAATTATAATTCCATGGCGGGAACTTTTCGCGTCCGTGGTGTCTTGCGTGCATGACATGGGTGGCACAATGCGTTAAAGCCCTCTGCCCTGCAGACATCTTCTTCTGTCGGACGGCCAGGCATCGGGTGAAGGAGGAGCTTCCCGATCTGGACCTTGCCGGGGTAGGCAAGGAGCTGGGCCGAAGATGGCAACTCTTGACCATGGACGAAAAGAAGGTCTGTTGCTATTGGTGGTGTTTCAGAGTCGTGTTCAGGAGGCTGTGGTGCATGCTTGCTCGTTGACCGCTTCTCTGAGACCCCGCATCCGCACCTGCAGCCATTCTTTGACATGGCGGCGGAGGATAAGAGGCGGTACGAGCGAGAGCTCCTGGCCTACACATCTACCCTCCCCTGCTGATGGGAGGTCGAATGCCAGGCTGGTGCCCTTACATATTGCTGTGACCGCAAGTGTACCAAGCTTCAATTTAATTCGTGCGCAACGTGGCCGGGCCTCCTGCGTGCCATGGCGCCTGCGGACCGCTCACCGGAGCTCGACCTTGAGTTTCTCCTCGATGTCCCTGGAATAAGGAAAAGGCGTATTTGCAATGGGTCGGTGTACCCAGCGCTTAGGTGTGCTGCATGAAATTAACAAGGATTGCCCCAGCGTGGCCCCCAGACACGTACTTTCTGACTTTCCACTGCAACTCGTTGATCTCCTCATCCGTGAGACTCCGGTCCATGGACCTGTACACGATCCGATAGCAATGGCTGGTCTTGTTCTGCGAGGGTGGAAGGGCCAGGACAACGGTTGAGACGAATTGAGCAACAATTCCAGGCATGCCTAAGTCCATGTTGGTTTTATAAAGACAAATCAAGTGTCCTGATTCGCAACAACGTACCGTCTTCGGGTGCGTGAAAGAGTCGAGCAGCTTGACCTCCTCAACCAAGTCTCCGGCGATTGCCCGCACCTGATTGGGGGGCGACAGGGAGATGGGTGCTAGAAACTTAACAACACAGTCCCATCAGATCCCTGACTACAACACCTCTGTGCCTGCTCACCAGTTCACACAGGTTGTTCTCGGTGAAGGAATCACTGATCCAGAATGCAACATCTTTGTAGCAGGGCGGGTACTTGCTAAAGGGCTTGAACCTGGGGAAGGGAAGCGGGGTTGCATGTTTCGCCATCGCACGCAGAGCCAGGCCAGCCGCGTGCAAGCCCGCCTGCGCGCAAACGACCCACCGTGTGTTGAGCTGCCCGTCCTTGAATTGGGAAAGGAAGCGGGAATCCCGGGACCAGAAGAGCCGGATGTCCGGCACGTCGTACAAGACCATGGCCAGCCGCTCCAGACCCAGGCTGAGAGCATGGGAAAAAAGAAGGAATAAGTTTGAGACTGGTGAATATTACACAATCAAGTGTGCACACGGCACACCAACTCTCCCCTCTCGCCACACCGCACCCGAATGCCCAGGCTTTGTGCCCCTCGAAGCCGCCCTTGTCTATGATGGACTGCTGGGTGACGCCGCAGCCCAGCACCTCCAGCCACTGCCCTTTGAACAGGATCTCCAGCTCGAAGGAGGGCTCGGTGAAGGGAAAGTAGGCGTCGATCCACCGCATCTCCACCTTGCCTGCGAGCCGGGTGGAGGGTGCGGGCAAGAGGAATGGAACAGATTTTGGGAATGTATCAGCAGCATTGCCATCGCACGCACGCAGTCCGGGCTTTTTAAACCAAGCAACCACGCTCGTATCCGCACCAAACAGGTGCTGTGCCAGCCCTTCGAGTCCCTTTTTGAGCTGCTGCTCGGCAAACTCTGTCGGGTCCTGGGACCCCCAGTCGGCCGGCGAGTAGACGCGGAGGCCCTCCATTTGGTGAAACACGGGGTAGTGCGTGGCGTCAATACTGTCCCGCCTGCGCACGATTATGCAATGACACGCGTGATAGAGGGCGCTTAGAAGATGGGTTGTAAGAAGGTACATGTTGGATCCGCGCGGACACACAGCACACCCAGGGCCCACGTGCCCTCCCTCCTCTCCTCCACCCTCCCCTCCAAACCCAGCGCGCCCTCCAGCGGCACCTGTACACGTCGCCCGTGATCAAAAAGGCCCGCTCGCCGCGCTGCAGGAGCTCGAGCTGGTGCGCCGAGGTGTGGCAGCGCAGGACGGTCTTGTCGTCCACATAGTAGGTGTCGTTGGGGCTCCGGGAGACGTGGTCGGCCGGGACCAGGACGTCGTCGAAATTCTGGGCCAGAGCGGGGGGGAGTCTGAAGTGAGCTCGCGCCATGTGCGCGTGCTCAACGGGCAATAACGCATGGCACCTCAACTCCAACTCCACCCCCCAACTCCCACTCCCCTCTCCCACCCACCGCCTGGACGCTGACGATGGGGTGCAGGTTATCAAAGGTCTTAAAGGCGGGGTCTGCCCGCGCAAAGTACTCGTAGATGGCCTGCTTGATGATGGCGATGGGGTGGTCCGGCTGCTGGTGCAGATTGGTCCCGATCTTCTCGTAAATATTTTCGGGGACGTTGTTGGCGGGGTGGGTTGTCATAACCTCTGCGGGGTGGAAGACAAAAGGGTTGGCAGCCTCAGGCTGTTACACGCAATGTGCGCTACGTGTCTTGAACGTACACCCCTATGCCCAGACGCAAGGCCTCACCAGACTTGTCGGGCCGGACGGAGCTCAGCTGCCGAATGGGCGCCTGCTGGGCAGCCACGAATGGTCGTAGCCATCGCTGTGCCGTCGTCGCACCTGCACCGCCACGCCGTGCATTGGTCCCAAGTAAGATCACACGGCTCTATACGTTCCTGGGCGATGCACCGCCTGCCCCCTTCAAGAAGGCATCATCCATGCCACGCACCAGTCGACACGCTCCTCGCACGGAGCTCGCCCTTGCCAACGTATCGCAGCCAGGGGCCTAGGGCAGCAGGCGCGCGATGAGGTGTATGAATACGCACATTCCTCATCACGCACTGACAGCTTCCCCACCCAGCAACACCGGCCTACCTAACGCCAGAGCGGCCCGCACCGCTCTGGGCGACGCCATGCACAGCGACACCGACATCTGCAAACCCTCTGGTGGCCGTATTGTTGCCAAGACTAGTTTATTCATGCATGGTAGTCGTTGATTGTAATCACCATGAAGCTTGACGGGCGGTTGTGGCCTGGCACGTCAGTCCAAGCCGGACTGGATCGGCATCACGGCAGGTGCGTCACCGTCCCGGACCACTTCTCGGCCCCTTGCGTGGAGGCAAGCCGATGTCGACAAGGAAACGCAGCAGACATCTCTTTGTCGACGCAGCAGTAATCAATAATATTAAACGTTAGTGTTGCAATTATTTGAAGGGCACATGATCCTATTTCAGGCGACAGAATGATGCTGTACGAACCATGTCACCGTTCTGTGGTCGAGACCATTCTTGTCGGCTGTGTAGTATATCGATTAGCTTAAACTCACAATCCAAGGATGCACGTACAATTACCTTGAATCCCAGTGGAATGTCCCGCCGTGGGCTTGCGCAAAGGCCCGCCATAAAGTCGTAAGGAGGCGAGTTGAGCGGCGCCCCATCAGATTACAAATGAATGAGCCCGGCGACGCCTATATGCAGAGACCCACTCGGGATCTGCCGCAGAGCCGCAACGCACTATTGTAAGCTGATAGGACCACAATCGCGTGTCTCGACGTATCACTACGGGCGCCTCTGGAATTAGGGCTCGAAGCCGACATGGCAACTTCCAGCGCAGCAACCAACGCGATACGGGCGCTTGCCGCTCTATTGCTCGTCTGCGCCTCGACCGTCGGCAAGTACACTTGTAATGTAGATTGTAATGCCATGACATGCCTCAGATCCTTTGGGAAAGCCCAGGAGAGTTTGATGATGGTGGCATCTTTCCCGGGCGACTCTTCCGAACCTTTTTTCGCCGTACGACACCTCGATTCCGAAGCCTCTCAAGCATACTGGTCCGCCACAATCTCTGATCAGGATGCCTGAGCCCCAATGCCACTATGGAGGAACTGTGCGGCGCGGAGTGGGGCGAAGTTGTAGCCCCTGCCGTCGAGGGCTTTGAAAGCTTTCTGGGCCCCCTGCTCCAGGCCCCCATCGCCAATGGGACCATCGGGTACCGCCGCTTCGGCAACACCAGGTCCAACCGCCCGGCCCTCATCATGGCCACGGGATTTGGTCAGACCATGGGAAGCTGGGCAGACGGGACGCTGAGGACCCTGGCCCAGAGCCAGGAGGTCATCATCTTTGATCACCGGGGCATGGGCCAGTCAGCGGTGCGTCGGAGTGGGGGCGGGAGGGTGTCTTGGGTTTCCACTGCGGAAGGGTCGTCTCGTCAGCCCTTCCAGCACCCGCTGCGCAGGACTACGCAAACGGGATGCTGTCCATCGATGGCATGGCCCAAGACATCATGCAGCTTGTGCAGGTGATGTTGTGTGGACACGCTGTGGGTCGGATTCTGATTGCCTCTCGCTGCATTTTTGGTGTGTGTGTCCGAAAATGTTATTTTATCAAGAGAGGAAGACGCTTCTTCACGTGTGCCCAGGGCCCCGACTCGCCCGTTGCAGGTGCTGGACCTGGCCAAGGAACCCAACTTGCTCGGCGTATCGATGGGGGGCTTTGTGGCCGTGGCCGTCGCTGCACAGTATGGAGACGCCTTCAACAGTTTCATCGTGGTCGCTGGCAGCGCTGGGGGCCCGCACTCTGAGATGCCGACTCCTGCCGTTCAGAATGAGCTCCTCAACCCCGCCATCACGGCCCTCCAGCTGCGCAACCTCTCCTTTCCCCTCGACAAGCCACAAGGTTGGAGACGATTGTTGGCTTTTTTTGAAGGGGCAGCGATGCAAAGGGCAATGGAAACTGCACCGGTCTCTGCACAAAACTTGCCACAACCCAGGGCCATCTCACCCCTCCCACCTCGTGTTCAGGCCGGCAGGCAGCCTGCGAATTCCAATACACAACCGTCGCGGTCGGCCCGTCGCAGCGGAACAATACCACGTTCTATCGGCAAATTGGCGCTATTCTGACCCGCGTACGTGAAATTGGGACCTCCTTGAGCCGGGGCGCTTGTCAAAGGATGGTGCTGTGCCCCGATTAGACCAGAACTTTTTCTTACTCATTCCTCATCCTTTCTCGTTCCCAGTTTGTCATGGATACGGACACATGGGAGGCGGTGCCTAGCATCCAGAACGATGTCTTGATCATCACCGGGGAAGATGACATCATCGTCCCTCCCAGCAACTCGCGGGCCCTGGCCGACCGCCTGCCCCACCCCTGGCTGACTGTGTTTCGCAACGCAGGGCATGGCGTGATGGCTCAGTACAGAGACGACATCGTGGATTTGATCGATGTCTTTCTGGCCTGGACTGCGCGGTCCACGGCTAATTTGCTGGCATGAGCTAGGTGCAGTTGTGCCCCCCCCAGCCACCTCTGCTCTTGCGAAACCTAATGTTGCTGCAGGGCTACAGCATACGACACACTGGCGTTAACCCCCTTGAAACCTGAGTGCCTGCAGTCGTAGCGTGATTTCTTCCATTTTGAGTCCGGCACAACACGTGAGAATCCGCGAGGTGGCAAGGCCCAGCTCCAAAAGTCAAGGTTCCGGAGCTGTTTCGCGCGCGGTGCAACGCCGGGAAATCTTAAAACGAGGGTCTGCAGATAGCCACTATGTCCCCCTCCTGAATACAGTGTCCAATTCAAGATTAGGAGAACGTTGCAGAAGCACTCGTGGGGCTCAAAGGATCCACATCGCGCGTTCAGGCGGGAATCGGTCCCGTTCAAGATTTCGCAGCTAGTTTGGAAGACGTGGACCAATGGAGGCTCACCTTTCTCCGGGTCCACGACAACATAGGACGGCAACTCCAGCCGGGTCCCCAACCTTAATATCTATTTTGTTTCTCAGTTTTTCTCTCGAGTGCGTTTTGGGTTCACTCGCACGCAATCAAGTGCAACATGGCCTTCCATACAACACGCCGCACAGCGGTTTTGGCCGGACTCTTGAGCCTCTTGACCGCTCAAGGTCTCGCCCAATTCTGTACGTGGGCTACTTCGCGAGCTTATAATGTCTTGTAGAGCAAACAATTCACATGTTTGGCGGGGTTGGGGGCGCAGCGCTGATGCACGTCCTTTGGGGGGGGCGTAAGGGCATTTGTCGTACGACCTCGCGAGCGAGGTCCATGACGCGGCTCCGAGATCCCTTGTGCCCTGCCCGCTCCCTGCAGCTGCTAACGAGACGGTGGCCGAGTTTTGCGGGTATCCCGCCGACACCCCGGGTCCCCAGTGGCCGGCGAAGCCCCTGGATTTTGTGGGTGAGCTCCAGTACGCCAACATCACGGAGGCTTCCGTTGGCTACTACCGCTTTGGCAACACCAGCGGGCTGCGGCCCCCGCTCGTCATGGTCGTCGGCTTCGCACAGACCATGGGGGACTGGAATGCCAGTCTGATGGAGGAGCTGGCGCGCGACCAGGAGGTCATCGTGTTTGACAATCGCGGCATGGGCGAGTCAAAGGTACAGAGGTTGGGTTGGAGGGGAGTGGAGGGGGCCTGGCCTGTGGGAATTGCCTGGCTCCGTGCAGGGCGGTTAAGAGACCCGCTTCTAGTTGGTGGGCATTGCCTTAGTAAACTCGAAATAAGGGAGGTGTGCGGCGGCATGTAGAGAGCAATACTACTCTCATGTCACTCAGTGGAAATCCCATTCTTCCGCCAGGACTACTCCAGTGAGCCCCTCACCATCAGCAGGATGGCAGAGGACGTTGTCGAGTTTGTGGAGGTGGGTGCACGACAGCGGAGTTGATGTTGCGTTTAGACATCAGTGCAGCACAACGGTCGGATTGGCTTCATATTTGAATGTCATCGAGCTGCCATGGATTGAGTTGAGGGCAAAAAGTTTGGTTCCACACATTCCTTGGTGCGCACACAATGCAATCTGCTTGCCGCCCTTTCTTGCAGAGCCTGGACCTGGACATGCGGCCCAATCTGATGGGCGTGTCGATGGGAGGCTTCATCACCCTGACCTCGGCCGCTCTCTATGAAGACGCCTTTGAGAACTTCATCATGCTGGTGACCAGCGCGGGCAGCCCCAGCTCTCCTCCCCCGACCGACCAGGCCCAGATGGCCTTTTTGGGGGGCAACACCAGTCCTCTGGAGTTGCTGAACACCTCGTTCCCCATGATGTACCCACAAGGTTGGCTGGTAAAAGGGATGAAACAATGACAAGATGGTGTGTGTCCTCGTCCCGAACCACGCCATTCATTCCACTCGACACCCCTCCGCTCCAATCCCACCGCAGCCGCCGAGGCCGCATGCGCACGCTACTTCCACTCGGTGCCCATTGGCCCATCTGTGCGCAACAAGACCACCATTGGACGCCAAACCTCTGCCGTTTTCAACTACGTAAGGACAGGACTGTGGTGAGGAACTGCCGGACTTGCTCTGCGCGGGATTTCCCTCCAGCCTTGGTCCGAACTTCCCCCCTTCCCCCCTCGTCAATCGCAGTTTTTCTTCGACAGCGAGACGTGGGACGCCGTCCCCAACATTACCAGCAATATTCTGCTCATCGGAGGGGAAAACGACGTGATGGTGCCCGTGGGCGGACTGAAGGACATTGCCATGCGCGCCCAGTCGCCCTGGATGGTTGTCTACAAACACGCTGGGCATGGCGTGCTTGAGCAGTACCACGAGAGCATCATGGGCCACATCAACAACTTTTTGGACTGGGTTGGCGTGTATGGAGATGAGTAGGAAGGATGTCCACCAATTTGCACTTTTGTCTCCCGCACTGCCACTGCCAGCACTGATTTGCCAATGCAGGGTCGAGCTGAGATTCACCCTCAATGCCCTCCACATCACCCGACTTGCCTATCGCTACCTTCGAGAATTTTGACCCCCAGTCGTGATTGTCACAGCTGTGTGATGCAAGAATACATCCATTCTGTACGATGAGTGTAGGAGCCAGCGTATGTGGGCACACCACGCAACATTGCGAGGGCCAGCATGAAAGCGGCCTCACTCGACCGTAGGCTTGAAATGGTGCAGAATCCCGAACGCAAGATCCACCTTACTTAAACTCATTGTTCATCAATCCACCATATGCGAGATGTGATGGTCGAAAAATGGCTCTCGCCTCGCCTCGGCACGCTTTGGAATGCCTGTGGCCCGCCTCCCTGATCCTGCTGCCGCGTCGGCAGGCCACCCCATTTTCAATCGCGTAGCGATAGCAAAGTCCCCATCGGACCCCCGTTGACTGTGTGATGCGCGCCTGCTCAATTCAAATATAAATGTAGTGGATTTGGGGTGTCCCCTATACGATTTTCTCCACTCGTACAAGAATCTAGTCAGAGTTGGATTCATCCCACACATGGGTGCCAGCGCGGCATCGTCCGCCTCCCCCGCCCCTGACGTCACGTGCGTCGTCCCATTCGGCTCCTCCCTCAAAAGCAATGTTGCAAGCCATGTAGTCTCTGATAGCTAGCCATTATTGCTTCCGCGTGCCACCGACGCTACATCGGTGTTGGAAAGGGCCATGGTTCTTACCCGAAACTCCCGCGGCGCGGCATGCCGCACCGCGCTCCTGCTTGGCATTCTTGGCCTGCTGGCGCATCTCAGCCTCGCCCAGTTCTGTAAGCGATCCACTGTACAACCTTACAATGACTCACATGGCGCATTGCAGTTTTGTGAAGGGGAATTGATGATTCCGCGACGTCGCTCCAACCTAGTCTCGGAGCCATGCGGAGGTACCGTACCCCATCGCCGGCCTCGCGGATTGCCCGGCTGACCCTTGTTGATCCCACCCTTCGCAGCTGCTAACGAGACGGTTGGAGAGTTTTGCGGGTATGGAGCCAACGCCACGGCGCCCGCATGGCCCGATGTCGCCATCGACTTTGTCGGCGAATTGCGTCACGCTAACATCACCGATGGCACCATCGGCTACTACCGCTTTGGCAACTCCAGCAGCGGGCGGCCGCCCCTGGTGATGGTCGCCGGCTTTGGCATGACCATGGGCGACTGGGGCGCCGACACGGTGGAGCAACTGGCGCGCGACCAGGAGGTGATCATCTTCGACAACCGCGGCATGGGCGAGTCGACGGTATGCTGACGTGGGCTGCGGACGGTGGCCGGTTAAAGTGGGAGGGGCAAGTCGCAATCTCGCACTATGCCTGGGGAAGCGTACTGCTACTCTTGGAATAGCTCAGCGCAAACATCCATATCCATTGGTGCGCTCTCTTTACATAGGACTACTCCAGCGGCACGCTTTCCATCCGCGGAATGGCGGAGGACACCCTCGAATTTGTGGAGGTGGGTCCTCAGCGCCGACGTGGGATGCGTGGGAGTATGTGCTCGCGAGTTTGTACACCTGAGCAAGGTGGCCAAGGCACGATCAAAGCATTGCCGGTGGACCAAGCACACCCAATTCATCCCCCACCACTCTTTCCAGAGCCTGGATCTGGACGTCCGGCCCAACCTGATGGGAGTTTCGATGGGGGGCTTCATCACCCTGAATTCTGCCGCCTTTTACGGCGACGCCTATGACAACTTTGTCATGCTGGTGACCAGCGCCGGCAGCCCCAACTCCCCGCCGCCGACCGATCAGGCGCAGGAGGTGCTGGTGGGCAGCAACTCGACCCCCCTGCAGTCCCTCAACACGTCCTTCCCCCTCCGCTACCCCCAAGGTGCGTGCCGGTGCCGGGAAGATTTGTTCATAAGAGGCGTCATATATCTAGAGAAATGAAGCACCCACTGCAAACGTCGTACTTTGAACAATCAAAAAATGCCCCTCCCAACAACTTCGCACAATCGCAGCTGCTGAGGCGGCGTGCGACAGGTGGTTCCACCCCGACCCCGTGGGCCCCTCTTTCGTCAACAGCACCACCTTTGGCCGCCAGACCGCTGCCATCTTCAACTACGTAGGAAGCTTGGCTTGTACAGGGAGGGGATGTGTGTGGGTGTGTGGGTGTGTTGAGTAGATATGCAATCACGTAGCACAGCCTGGTGTTCACTCTCCAACCTAATAACCTATTTTCCACACCCACCTCAGTTCTTTTTCGACACCGAGACGTGGGACGCCGTTCCCAACATCACCAGCAACATCCTTCTCATCGGCGCGGAGGACGACCTGATCGTGCCCGTGGGCGGGCTCAAGCTCATCGCCGAGCGCACGCAGTCGCCCTGGATGATTGTCTACAAGAACGCCGGGCACGGCGTGCTGGAGCAGTACCGCGAGAGCATCCTGGGCAACATTGATAACTTTTTGGACTGGGTTGGCGTGTATGGAGATGAGGAGGAGTAGGAGGAGGACCTTCTTGAGGGTCCCTTTGTTGATCCGCTTCAGTGCTTTTTTCTGCATCACCTCCATAGAAGATTGAGTCGTTGGCCAGGCCTGGCATTTTGCAACTCTGGATCATGAAATTTTGATGTCCCATGCCGGAATAAATGTTGTCATACTAAGATATTATCTGTCGCCACGAATCAATCCTTAATTCCCTCTTACACAGTGGCGCTGCCATTGGACAGCAAAGCTATACAACTAGCCCATCATCCGGGAACAAAACTCGTGCGCCTGCGCGGCATCGACGCCGTGGTCGTGCGGCCGCGCCGCCAGCTCGACCGCCGCCAGGGCCGTGGCGCGGTACTCCAGCGGGCTCTGGACGCAGGCGCGCACCAGGCTCGCGTTGAGCGGCTGCAGCCTGTCAAACGCCTCCTTCCACCCCGGGTCAAAGAGCGGGACAGGGACTACATTGTCCTGGTCCTCGTCCTCGACGACTTCGGAAAAGGTGACGCCGCCGCTCTCAGGGCCGCCCGGCTCGCCCTTTTTTCCGACGGAAATCGCGTACGTGTCGTGGGAGACGCTGAGCTCAAAGGCCTCGCCCGCGCTCACTCGGCGCTCCGGAACCCAGAAGAGGGCCTGCTGCCAGGTGGGCCCGCGCCCCTCGCGGTGCGGGCTGGTGGACAGCATCTCCTCCTCGTCCAGCTGCAGCTCGAACCAGAGGGCCACGGCGTTGAAGACCCCAGCGGCCGTGAACAGGAGCTCCACGCCGCGCTCCACGGGCCGCATGTTGCCGGCCGCGTCGGCAAAGTCAAAGGCAAACGCCTCGACCGGGTCCGCGAGCGCGGTCCAGCGCTCCCGGCAGCGCTCCAGCTGCACGCCCTCGTAGTCGAGGCGCCAGCGCCAGCGGTTGGCCTGCCGCACGTCGAACCCGGCCGCCGTTTCCAGCCGCATCTGCAGCGGCTGCACCAACACCCGCGCCGACGCCGGGAGGAAGACCGCGCCGCGCCGCGCCAGCTGCTCCTTGGCCGCCGCCAGGATGTGGAACACGCCCTCGCCAATGAGCCCCGAGTCAAAGACTTCGTAGACCAAAAGGTCGGCCCGACGCTCGACGTCGGCCGGGGCGCCGTCGGGCGCCGGCTCGGACCGCGCCCGCCGCGCGTCCCCGCTCAATATCGTCACCCGGCCCAGCAGCCCGTTGCGCGCGACGCAGTCGTCGGCCACGTCGCACATGTGCCGGTTCTGCTCGATGCCCACGGCCGAGGCGGCGCCGGCGCGTGCCGCCATCATAGACAGCAGGCCGGTGCCGGCGCCCAGGTCGATCACGTGCACGCCGCCGGGGCAGCGCGGCGCGAGCCGGGCCACAGCGCGCCTAGGGGAGAAAGAAAGGTTTGAGAGTGCGTGAGAAATGATGTTGTTAACCCTTTCCAATGCCAAGATTGCGGGCGTCTCCGACGGCGATACACACTAGAAACACAATCCATGCGCCAACCACAGTCCAGCCCGATCACCAACCCCACCGCCCACCCAACCAACCAACCTGATGGCGGCGTCGTAGGCCTCGTTGCGGGCGCCGTCCATGACCATGTCGTAGTGCCAGCGCGGCACGAGCGCGTGCCGGGGACGGTTGGTGGGCGGGTCGGTGGCGAACAGAATCTGGCCCTGATCCTGACGGACACGGAGCGCGATCTCGGCGCCCTCCGCGACGGAAAAGGGGTCCAGATACTGCACGGCCGTGAGGCAGGTCGACGTGGCGGCGTCCGGGGTCGCCAGGCTCGCCAGCGACCGGCTTGCCAGGCGGACCGAGGCGTCCAGCGCCGCGTCCCACCAAAAGGCGACGCCGCAGCAGAGGCCCGCTCGCGTGACCGCGATGCGCATCGCCTCGTCCAGCTCCCATGCTGATGCAAATTTCCCCTGGTCGTCACCCTCCGCCCCATCCTCCAGCTTCTGGCCAGCCGCCACACGGCGCACCCGGTCCTGCAGCGCCAGCCTGCGGACCAGAAAGGGCGCCGAGAGCGGTCGGTGCGGCACCTGGCTCAGATCGACGGCCTCGGCGCCGGGCCACCAGCGGTACCCGTCCAGCGGCGTCAGGTCAAAGCCTGCAGCGCTCGACGGAGTGATCTCCAGCAGCTGCGCCCAGATCTGAGATGGTGAGAGGAAGGTGGCGGTTTGAGGTCGATGTCATTATCACTGGGAAGATAAGAAATGAGAAGACCACCACATAAATAGCTACTTGCCTGGACAGAGTGCGGGACCACCACCGCGTCCGGAGTCAACAGCCGTCGAGCCGCGTCATCGAGCGCGGGCAGGAGGCCCATCCCGAGAACCCTACAGTGCCAAAATGAAGTTTGAGAATACAGAATATGATGATGATACAGATGATTGGTGCGGCAATGCACGATGCATGTTTTGTTGTTGGCTGTGAGGATTTTGTGACAGCAGCTGTGTCCTGCCCCCGGCCTCACCAGGCATCATAAAACCCCTCGAATACCCCCCAGACCCCCTCTCTTTCAAACCTACCCGTGGTCAAACATGTCCGTCACGAGCAGATTCGCTCGACTTGGCAGGTGCACGCCCTGCTCGTCACCAGCGACGCCCTGCTCCTCGCCGTCGACGGTCACCTTGGCCAGGACGCAATCGGCCAGGCGAAGATTGGGCGCCCGATTCTCGGCCACCACCTGCTTGGCCATGCGGTGCAGCATGCGGCTGCGGTGCACGCTGAGCACGCTGCGCTCCGGCAGCGCCCGCGCGGCGACCAGGCCCAGGAGCCCGCCGCTCCCGGCCTCGAGCGCAAGCGCGCCGCCGGCGCCGGCCCCGGCCGCGCGCAGCGCCGCGTCGTAGGCGCGCCAGCGGGCCCCGTCCGCGAGCGTCTCCAGCGCGGCCTTGGGCGCCGCGAGGTCGGCGAGCTGGCGCAGGTAGCCTTGGACCAGGGCCCGGCGCGCCGGGTCGGCGACGGCCCCCGCCTCGCCCGCGCGCATGCTGGGCAAAAAGGTCGGGCGCCAGTCGAGGTCCTCTAAATCCCATTCGGGCCCGGCCATGCTCTGCTTGAACTGCCGCAGCGCGGCCTCGCGCCGCCGCCGACCGCACCTCGCGCAGCCGCGCCACGACGGCGCGCCGCTGCACCGCGGCCTGGGCCTCGCGCGCGCCCCGCCGCCGCGTCAGCACCCAGTCCACCTCGCGCAGGCGCGCCGCGGCCTCGGCGTCCCCCGGGCTTGGCCCGCAACGCGGCCTCGAGCGCGGCGTGCGCCGACTCCCACTGGCACAGCGCCGCGGCCGCCACGCCGAGGCGGTACAGGCCCTTGGCCCAGTCGGGGCGCAGCTGGACGCACTTCTCCGCGTCCCACAGCGCCTCCTCGTACAGGCCCGCGCCCAGGTGCGCCGCCGACCGATTGCTGAACAGGGTGGCGTCCTGGTCGCTGCCCGCGATGGCCTGGCTGTACAGCCGTATCGCCTCTGCATGTGTGAAAGTCGGTCATGGGAGGAGGTGATATATATGCGATTGAGGCAATCGGTGCCAAGTGTACCATATCGCGCACTGAGCGCAGGTCCAGGCAAGATCCTTTGCCACGCACCCTTGTACTGGCCTCCACGAAAGGCTTCGTTCCCGGCCTTTTTGGACTGGTCCACCACAAAGCTCAGCGCTTTGGGGTCTGCATCCTTCAATTTGATGTCGTAATAGTCTTCTATCTTGGCGCGGCTGAGGGCGTCGCAGACGGTTTGGTCCACGACCGCGGCATGATCAGATGCGCCCATGGCCGCGAGGTCGGGTGTCCACAGCCGCACGCGCGCGTGAGGGCAAAAATCGGTGCTAGCAACTCGGCTCAATTCATGGGTGCGTGCTGATGACGGGCGAACAAGATGCTCGTGATGTGCGGGTACTTGCACAAAAGTCAAAGGTCGACCAAATCCAAACCTTATCGTTTGTAGGCTTTCGTTGACCATACGACCATGCATGGCTGGTCGCGAAGCCTACCAAACGATTGCTACCCTTTCGCTCCACCTCTGTTGTTATCTTTGCGTATATATAATGTGTTCTTGTATGCCCTCCTCTCTTAGAAGAGCATGTTAAGTGCCGAATCACACGGCGCATGCGCACGTCGATCGAATATTTACCGCCCACCATAAAGTCACGTGCGAGAAAGACAGCGTCCCCGCAATACACATAAATTTAGCAGGTGGTCCCTAGATTGAGCGTAAATACGGTCGAAGAGGCCCGGCCAGAGCCGGGCACGCCCGAATCCGGCGCCGGGTCCTCCCCAAAGGCCGACCGCGAGCCGTCGTAGCCCGGGGGGTAGTTGCCGAGGCCCCGAGGCGCGCCCCCAGCGTACGGGCCGCACACAGGCGGCCCAAACCCGCCGCGGCCGCGCGCCTCGGCCTCGCCAAAGGTGGGCGGCGAGGGCGTCCCCCCGCGGGCGAGGGCTCCGCGCCGTCCAGCAGCCGCGAGACGTCCAGCCGCGGCAGTGCGGCCTCGGCCTCGGCGCCGGCAAAGGAAAAGCCGGACAGGCCGTGCCCGCCCGCGGCCAGCACCGCGGGCAGCGACGTGAGCCCATAGCTCTGCAGGAAGCTCGCAAAGCGCACCACGCAGTCGCTCCGGGTTGCCTCCACCGCCTCGCGCACCGCCGTGGCCTGCGCGGCCGCGGCCTCTTCCCTCGTGCGCGCGAGCTCCGCGGTCTGCGCCCGGCGCGCCTCCTCCAGCTCCAGCTCCAGGGCACGCACGCGCTGACACAGGGCTGCATGCTCCGCGTCGGGGGCGTGCGCCTGAGGCGCCACGCGAGGAGGCGCGCTCTTGGGCTCGGGGGCAGCAGCCCACGGCGCGACCCGAGGGCCGCGGCCGGCGGCAGGGCCGCCGGAACCGGTGCGGCTGCAACGGCAACCGCACCGGCCCCTTGCGCTGGGCCCTGGGCCTGCGCGGCGGTGCCATCGATATCAAGCCCCGCCCTGGGCGCCGCGCCCGCCGTCGCCATGGGCCTGGGCCGCTCGTCCTCGGGCCCGTCGCCGGGCACGCAGTCGGAGCTGCTCGAGCACGAGGCCAGGCTGGACAGGGACGACGCGCGCGGCCCGCCGCCGAGGCCGTCGGCGTGGCGCTGCCCTGCCCCGAGACGGGCCGGCTCAGCACGCGGCCCCGCGGCCGCCGCGCCTCGATCGGCGCCGGCCGACCGGATGCGCCGCGCGGCTCCTTGCCCCGGGACGCGCCCACGACCTGCCAATCGGGGCTGGGCGACCGCGCCAGCGGATGCGAGGGGGCTTTTTCGAGCTCCCGATCGGGACGTCCCTGCCGTCCTTGGTCAGAAGGCGCGCAGCAGGGCGTCTCGCACGCGGCACCCTCGTCTTCGTCAACGTGATCCACCTCAGCAGCGACGTCCGCCTCGTCATCCTTTTTTATGACCACCGTGCACGAGGACGAGGCCGACGACGAGCTGCGGCTGGACTCCTTGACCTGCGGCCGCTCGGCCGCGGCAGCAGGCCGCGCCGCAGAGCTCGCGCCCGCGGCGCCGCTCTTGCCCTTCTTCTTCTTCTTCCCGGCCTTCTTCTTGCCCCCAGCCAGCGACCCCGCGCCGTCGCGGCTCTCCTCGGCCAGCAGCGCCGCCTGCAGCGCGGCGGACTTGCTCTCCAGCTCGGCCAGCCGCGCCTCCAGCAGCGCGCGCACGGCCGTGCCCGGCCCCGCGTAGTCGAGCACGCCCCGCCCGCGCCGGTCGCGGGCCGACAGGCAGGCCCCGCCGTCGAGCAGCGCGCGCGTGGCGCCCGCGGCGCCGTTGCCCGCCGCAAACATGAGCGCCGTGCGGCCGAGCGCGTCCTGCAGCTCCAGCGTGGCGCCGTGCTCCAGCAGCAGCCGCACGCCCTCCTCGCTGTCGGCCGAGGACGTCAGCATGAGCGCCGAGGAGCCCGACGGCGCCCAGGTGTCGCACACGGCCCCGCGGCCCAGCAGGGCGCGCATGGCCGCCAGCGCCGCGTCGCTGTTGCTGCCGGAGCAGGCGAGCAGCATCGCGTTGAGTACCTCGCCGCGCGAGGTGCTGGCGGCGAGGTCTACCGGGGTCTGGCCGGCGGCGTTGGGCACCAGGCACGTATCGGGGTCCCGGGAGCAGACCTGGTAGCTCGCCATCGGAAGGCCCGCCTGCAACGGAGAGGGGCAAGGGCTGGATGGCCAGGCGGGCGACAAGGTCTTCTGTGCTACCCCACCCAGGAGGGCGCCCCTGGCAACCATGGGTCGCACTAGATCACGCGTCCTTCACGCACAACACATTCCAACCCCGCCTCCTCTCTCACACGCACCTTGGCTGCCAGGTGGAGCGGCGTGTCGCCATTGTTATCGCGGGCCACGCAGCTCGAGCCCCGGCACAAGAGCTGCTCGATGCACTCTTCGTACCCACTGGAAGCGGCATGGTGCAACGCGGTGCGACCTAGAAATGGGAATGAACAGGCAGCACGGTCTGTGCGCGGCGATCCAAGGATGCAATGCTGCGCCACGCCAGCGTGGACGGCCGGCCTCGTTTCGAACCTCCATCCACCGCCTGCACACACACGCGCGAGTTCCTACCTTCACTGTCCTTCAACTCCAATATATCGCTACCGCCCTGATTAAGCGCGACTCTCAACTTCTCCGCGAGCCCCAGACGCGAGGCTGCCCACAGGCGGTCGGCAACACTGTCACTCGTGCCCATAACGCTGCAGGAGCGGGCATTATCTGCCCTTCAGCGCATCCATATTGTGATTCAGAACAGGATATATCGGCGAGTCTGTAGCGAGGGGGGGCGTCTGAGTTGGGCACGGGCTTTGAAATATGTCGGACAAGTCGCAGCGCGATCCGGGCCGAGGGGCTCGGGCTTCGAAGGCAAGCGCGGATGTGGAGGGGGAGCAACCCAGGCGACGTTGCAGGTATGAGATGGTTGCCGAGTCGCAAACATGAGGAAAGTTGGTGAAAACTTTGGATGTGTAGTACAATTTACCTAGATGATATCAAAACACCGTCGTTGTGTGCGGCCTGCCGCACTGGCTCTTTGCGCGATAAGTACAGGATAAATTGTTTGAGCTGTGCAAAGGGCTTCGTTCACGCAAGGCCTGCTCATGGCAGGCCGCCACAGAGTGCACAAAGGTTTCATTATGTGATTAAAGACGTCCAACACACTGGATGCCATCTCCAAGACCGGCGCAGGGGTGCGATCCGGGCCTCTGCACCGTCATCGCTCAATTTTCAGGGCACAGCACGTGCTTTCGCCACGTTTCGCCCGGCTCGCGTCATGATCACACGAACAAAAGAGGGTTGCGAGGTCGACCATCTACTCTTTTCGGAGACATTTCCCTCCCAGTCGCTAGGCGCCGCAGGCGTGCACCGCCGGCATGGCCCCCTCCCAGTCGCAACCCATCGACGTCCAGCGCTTCCTGACCCGCGAGGGCAAGGACTTGAGCTATGGCCAGCTCCGCAAGCTGCTGGTTGATTTCACGAGCATCCCGGGAGTGATTGGCCTGCACGGTGGGTTGCCGCCGGGCGATGCGTTCCCCCTGGCGTCCCTCTCGTACACCACTGTGGAGGGCGACAAGGTCTCCCTGGACGATGCGCAGGTGAGGGGACATGATCTGGGGTATGATGGTGTGTTATGCTGGACGGTTGAATAACGGAAATGAAGTTTAGGCGCAGCATGTTTGTTATAGAAATGGCGCGCCACAGCTTGCTGCCTGGCCCTTTGTGTGAGGGCCACTAAGATAGTCCCCCAACCTCTCTCTCTCCCCCTCCCCACCCCAGCTGTACGCCGCGCAGCAGTACGTCCTCCCCTCGGCGGGCCTGCCCGCCCTGCGGGAGTGGAGCCGGCAGCACGTGATCGACCTGCACGCGCCGGCGCGGCCGGACGTGGAGACGGTGATCGTGGCCGGCGCGACGCAGGGCCTGAGCGCCTTTTTCTCGCTCTTCCTCGAGCGCGGCGACGTGCTGTTTGTGGAGGAGGTGTCCTACTCGCAGGTCACCGAGGCGCTGGCCATCCCCAAGGGTGTGCGCGTGCTGCCCGTGCCCATGGACGCCGACGGCGCGCTGCCCGAGGCCCTGGACGCCGCCATCGCCGAGCTGGCCGAGCGCGAGCCGGGGACCAGGGTCAAGGCGCTCTACACCATCCCCACCTGCCAGAACCCGACGGGCCTCACGACACCGGCCGCGCGGCGCCAGGCGCTCTACCAGGTCTGCCGCCGGCGCGACATCCTCATCCTCGAGGACGACCCCTACATCTACCTCCAGCTCCCGGCCCGCGACGGCGCGCCGGTGCCCGGCCTGCGCGGCCTGCCGCGCAACACCAGCTACCTCCACCTGGACACGGACGGCCGCGTCTTCCGCATCGACTCCTGCGCCAAGTTTCTGGCGCCGGGCGTGCGCGCCGGCTGGGTCACGGTCGCGCCCGCGCTGGTGGAGCCGCTGTCCATGGCCCTGCAGGCGCAGACCCTGGGGCCCTGCGCCCTCAGCCAGGTGCTCACGCACTCGCTGCTGGCGCGGTGGGGAGAGGAGGGCCTGCACGTCCACCTCGAGCGCATCCAGAGAATCTACCTGGCGCGTCTGCAGACGCTGCTGGCGGCCGCGGAGCGGCACCTCGCGGGGCTGGCCACCTGGCGCCGGCCCAGCGGCGGCATGTTCCTGGTAGGGAGGGTATAGTTGAGGGGGATGTGAGCTGGTCATGTCATCTTGGTGCCCTGGTCCCCTAAGGGGTACCCATTTTGGGTGAAAAGAACACACTAACACGCACCACCACGCCACCACCCTACCTACAGTGGATCACGGTGCCTGGGCTGGAGGACACGCGGCAGCTCATGAGCGACCTGGTGGAGGCCCGCGTCGTCGCCCCCCCGGGCGGCATCTTCCACCCAACGTGCGCGGGCTCGGTGTTTTAGATGGATCCATAGGGAAAACAACTACTCAGTATTCCCTGCCTCACCACGCATCCCCTCCCTCCCTCCTCCCATCGCCAGGCCGGGGACCAAGAACTCGCACATTCGCCTCGCCTTCTCCTTCGAGCCGGCCGACAAGATCGAGCAGGCCATCGAGCGCCTGGGCCGCGCCCTGCGCGCCTGGAAGGAAAGGACGAGCGCGCAGTAGGACGAGTGGCGCCCTTTGCAAAAGTCACGACCAAGATACGGTGATTGCTGTTGTACCAACCCTGCCCAGGCATTTCAAAGGCCTGGTCAACAAGACCATTCATTTTTTTTGGAGAAAATTTATAGTACGCATTTCACCACGCATTTCGGTACGGGCCTGCTTGCGCCCCGTGTCGTTTCAGAGGCTCATTGTCACCTCAGTTTTCCTTGCAATGTCTATGGCAATTGATATTCGTGTGTTCCAGTATGTTTCTTTGTGGGGGATTACTCAGGGCGGGTGGTCGGCGCGCGGCAGCCGCTTGCGGAGGATCTGCTGTATCGTGGCCAGCCTCCCTGCAACTGTGAGTGTGTGCGAGAATAGAGCGATGAAAAATGGCGCACAAAGGCCGCACAGGGTTTGCACGACGTCTCAAGTATCGAGAAGGCGTCTGTTTTGACAAACACCCTGCCGCCGTCCGCGCCCGCGTGTAAACGCCCCGCGCCACCCCGGCCAGCCTATCGTCCTACCCGAGCAATCGATGGAGCGTGAATTGTACCGCACAACAAAGCCGCCCAAGAGCTTTGGGTCGATCTTCAGCTTGAGCCGGACGTCCCGGCACCCGCTCAGTTCCTGGAGCTTCTTGGCAATGACCAGCTGCTCGCCCGGTTGCAAGGCCGCAGCCGAGCTGACGGTTGCGCGCAGCTCGCCGCTGGCGTCCGCGAGCGTGCCCTCTGCCGCGTCCAGAATGCGGATCAGGTGGTGCAGCTGCCCGTTGTCGCACACCACCCACAGAAAGTGAACGAGGGTGGGCGCCACCCCCGCAGCCTCCCCAATGTCCGACAGCAACCCCTTTTTGGCCCTGGCAGGCAGCCTGGGGCTCGTCAGCAGGCGAACCCCATCCTGACAGAGAATGTATGGCAGTTACGTGAGTCATAAAGGCTTTCTGGTCGTAGCATTGGGACCCACCAAACGTGCAGCAACAGTGCCCTGCCAATCGCACCTCATTTTCGGCCAGAGCTTGGTGGAGGAGCCTGACATCCGCGCACAGGGTTTCCACTACTCCCTCCTCCAGGCCCTATCTCGACCAGTGCATCAGCATAGACTTGACATAGCTGGGCTTCATCCCTGGCCGCAATGAGGGGGGGAGGCCATCGACCTCGCTCTTGAGCCTGCATGGGGCCAGCAAAACCCTAACGAGCTACCTTTTCACTGGCGCCCGACGATGACGCCGGTCGACAGGTCAAAACCTTGCACTTAGCCACCATGCATTGCTATAAAAATTTGCATAGTCCACATACCCGTGCGCATCGAACGGTTCGAGACGGGCGACAGCCCGCACTGCGCACGAAGGGCGGAGTCGCACAACCACTCTGTCGGAGCCAGCACTGATCTGGCGACAAGCTTGTAGCGAGGAGCTTATGTAGAGTTATCATTCTCCTACCATCTGCATTGTTTAATCTATTGCGACATTGGTTGGGGTTGTAGATCTGGGAGCCGCATGATGGGTTGTGGCACAATGTGACGCAGAAGAAGCACGACTGGGCAGCAATCGGCCGACCCGGACTTTGCGAGCGTAGAGAGTATCTCGGAAACAAATCGGAGGGCGCTCATTTTGACTTCGTTCTGTCGATAAATCTACATTTTCAGGGCATTAACTTACTCATGCGGTCATGTGCTATCTGGGGCGTTGTTACTTTCTTAGTAGGCCGTTGTTAACTTCATGTCATGGGCACGAGCAGTAAGAAGCTAATGCTGCCCCTTCTTTTCTGCCTTTACCGCGCTATACATTTCCCCTTGTGGATCCACAGCCTTTGACAGGAGTTGACAGGAAGGGAGCTGCTACTCATGTCTAGCTTTTAGGAAATCTAATTTGACCACTGCCTGCATCTCCCCAAGTGCCCAGACAGACAGCTTTCTCGGACACACACGTGCGCATGGGAATACCAAGCCCCTTTCTATCTTATGAGGGCGCCCCCAGGTAGGCTGCCAGGCGGAGGAGGTCTGAGAAGACGCCGCCCGCGGTGACCTCGGCGCCGGCGCCGGGCCCTCGGATGATGAGGGGCTGGGCGGAGTAGCGCTGCGTGGTGAAGGCGATGATGTTGTCGGAGCCGGAGAGCTGGGCAAAGGGGTGCGAGGTCGGGTAGCGCTTGAGCTCCACGCGTCCCTGGCCGGCGTCGGCGTCGACCACGCCCACAAAGCGCAGGCACTCGCCGGCCTCGCGCGCCTCGCGCAGCGCGCGGTCCATCTCGGCGTCAAACTCTGGCAGGCGCGCCATGAAGTCGTCTGCCGGAGGGGATGTCGCGCAGCGGCTCCGGGACGAGGGACTGGACGGGCACCTGCTCCAGCTCGAGCGGCAGGCCGGCCTCGCGCGCGAGGATGGTGACCTTGCGCGCGACGTCGGTGCCGGCCAGGTCGTCGCGCGGGTCGGGCTCGGTGAAGCCCTGCTCACGCGCGGCGGCGACGACGGCGCTGAAGGGCCGGTCGTCGGTGCCAAAGGTGTTGAAGATGTAGGAGAGCGTGCCGGAGAAGATGCCCTCGATGCGGCGCACGCGGTCGCCCGTCTGCACCAGGTGCTGCAGCGTGGCGATGACGGGCAGGCCCGCGCCGACCGTGGCCTCGTACAGAAAGTGCGTGAATGCGGAGCGCTGGTGGCGCTTGAGCGCGCGGTAGCGCGCCAGGTCGCCGCTGTTCATCTTCTTGTTGGGCGTGATGATGTGGATGCCGCGCGCCATCCAGTCCAGGTAGCGCGTCGAGGGCGCCTCGCTGGCGGTGCAGTCCACGACGGCCACGTTGGGCACGAAGGAGTCGGTGAGCGCGCCCGCGAGCGCGTCCAGGTCGGTGGGCTCGGCCTCGGGGCCGTCCAGGCGCGCGCGCCAGGAGGCCAGGTCGATGCCGCGGCTGTCCTCGCCGCGCGCGAGCAGCATGCGCTTGGAGCCGGCGATGGCCAGCACGCGGATGTCCAGGTGGTACTCGTCGCGCAGCTTGGCGGCCTGGTCGCGGAGTTGGGCGAGGAAAGTGGCCCCAATGAGCCCCGGCCCGACGAGCGCCAGCCCGATGGGCAGCGCCTGCATGTAGAAGCGGCCGTGCACGGCGCGCAGCGCGCGCGTGGACTCGGCCGCGTCGACCAGCGCGGTGATGTTGTACTCGCTGGAGCCCTGCGCGATGGCGCGCACGTTGATGTTGGCCTGCGCCAGCGCGGCAAACATGGTGGCCGCCACGCCGCGGCGGCTGGCCATCATGCGCCCGACCGCGGCCAGCACGCAGCAGTCGCGCGAGGCGTCCACGGAGGAGATGCGCCCCGCCGCGATCGCGTCGGCAAAGCGCGCGCGCAGCGCGGTCACCGCGCGGTCCGCGTCGGCGCTGCGCACCGCGAAGCAGACCGAGTGCTCGCTGCTGGCCTGGCTGATCATGATCACGTTGACCCCGGCGTCGCGGATGGTGGCGAAGATGGCCGCGGCCGTGCCGTGCACGCCGACCATGCCGGTGCCCTCCACGTTGATCAGCGCCACGTCGTCGATGGTGGCAAAGCCCTTGACGCCCGTCGCGTCGCCGTCGGCGTCGGCGTCCTCGGGGTCGCAGATGACCGTGCCCGGGTCGGCCAGGTTGAAGAAGTTGCGCGAGGTGACGGGGATGCCGTGGCGCATGGCCGGCAGCGCCGTGCGCGGGTGCAGCACGTTGGCGCCAAAGTAGCTCATCTCCCAGGCCTCGTGGTAGCTCAGCCGGCGCAGGCACACCGCCTCGGGCACCTTGCGCGGGTCGGCCGAGAAGACGCCGTCCACGTCCGTCCATATGGTGATGCGCCCCGCGCGCAGCAGCGCGCCAAACGTCGTCGCGCTGTAGTCGCTGCCGTTGCGCTTTAAAGTTGTGGCGCGGCCGTCGGGGGACTGCGCGATGAAGCCGGTCGCCAGGATCAGGGCGTCGGGCGAGCTCACGGCCTCGGCGCGCTCGCGCGCCCAGGCGTCCAGGCGCCCGCCCGATACCTCGTACTCGACGTCGACCGACATGCCGTCGGACGTCGGCCGCACAGTCAGCACGTCGCGCGCGTCCAGGAATACCGCCGCCGCGCCCGCGCCCAGCTGGCGGCAGCGCAGCGCGGCCAGCTGCGTGCACCACAGCTCGCCGTGGCCGACCACAAAGTCCTCAAACGGCTCGGCCGACATGCGCGCGATGGAGAGCGTGTGCAGGATGGAGCGCAGGTTGTCCATGTCCCTGCGCAGCACCGCCAGGTACTCGGCCAGCTCGGGCGAGTCGGCGCCCAGCAGCGCGCGCGCCGCGTCCGCGTGCTTGCCCTCCAGCGCCTCCAGCTCGAGCAGGTAAGCCGCGTCCCGCGCGCCGGCCTTGGCCACCAGGCCCAGCAGCAGGTCGGTCACCTTGATCGGCGAGCTGGGGTGCGAACCCATGGCCGACAGCACCACCAGCTTGGGGCCCGCGCCCGCGCTCTCCACCAGGTAGCGGCACACGGCGTCGATGCGCTCCGCGCTCGCCAGGCACGTGCCGCCAAACTTGTGCACCTGTGAGTTTATGGAGTGCATAGGGAGAGTCAGACAACTGAGGCTGGGGGTGTCATGACAATATTTTGGATATTCAGAGAATGCAAGGGTTGGTGTTGTGCGCTCGCAGCGATGAGAAAGACGACAATGCGATGCCTTGGCACGCCCATTACAAAACTGCCCAAATAATAGTGGTGATCAGCATAGCCATCACATAGGAGACACCCACAAAAAACAATATCGACAAGAAACAACAATAGATCCTACAAATAGTCACTAAAAACCCCAATATAAAAATACGTACGTGCCACTGGTCGCCGCGGGGAAAGCCCTCGCCGGCGGCAGCCTCCTGGACAGGAGCACGGGCCCTGGCGTGGCCGGCCTGCGCCGAGGACGACACGGAGGAGCCAGCCCCCGAGGGGGCGGATCCTCTGCCTCCCATGTTCGGTCGGTACATTGGGCGCGAGGGCAGGGCGCCCGGCGTGATGCAGCGCGGCTGCTGGGGCGGGACCATCGGTCTCGTCACGAACCGGGTGCTCGACGGCGCCACAAAAGGACCGGCCATGCGCGCACCGACTCCTGTCAAGGTGCGTACTCGATGATTCGGTACGCTGGAATTATAATGCAATGCATGATGGCGGGGATGGCAAGGTCGTGCCCGACCCAGACTGCGCGCTGTCGGCACGTGCGCTGTGATCGCCGGGGATCCCCTCCCGGGGCCGCACGACCCATCTGGCAAGCACAGCCGTCGGCAAGCTATGGTACTTTGCCCTAATCCTTGCGTCACAATAAATCACATTGCTGTTCAGAGATGAAAAATTCAGATCGACCACTGTTGGGGCTGAAAGTCGGCTGAAAACTGGCTTGAGAGCAGTCTCCTCGGCATGGTCATGCCAGACAATATTTAGTATCAGAGCAACATGGTTCTGGGTCTGGATCCGAGGACGCCCGGGGCAGTGCTGTGGAAATTCCGGGGAGGCAACTTGGCAGGGAGGGCGAGGCCGATGAAAAGGGGCCAGGAGGGGTGAAGTGCTAAACCGGCTCACGTGAGCTGTGTGGTGGTGGTACAAGTCTCTCACGGTCACTCATCCGAAAAGGCCCCGCTGCAGCGGTCTGCCCACTTGAGGGCGCGCTCCATGTCCTCGAGTTGTGTGAATAACATGGCCTACGCGGGTGGAGGTGCAGATGTGTCAATGGTGTGTCCATCTCGAAATCCGTGTCCAAAGGCACACAGGGAGTTTCCTCCCGCCCTGCATGCACAGCATGTCCTCACAAACAAGATAACAAAACCACGACACATTCTCCACAACCACTCACCAGCCGAGCACGCTCCGATTCTCTGTGCTGCGTGCGCAGCATGTCCTCTGCTTTCAGGGTGCCCAGCTGGCAGGTGCCGCAGACGAGTATCTTCATCTTGAGGGCCATCTCGAGCTCCATCTGCGGGGTGTCGGGATTTCGTATTGGCGGCCGCCGTCCGAGACTCATGGGCGACCATCACGTGCGAGGCCCGCCAGCGCACGTTTCGCGCAGACCCATCTCACCTGTTGACAGCAGAACTGGCACCGAAGGTAGACGGAGTCGGTGCTCTCGGGGCTGGGGGCCACCGGGCGGATGGCCGGGTGCCGAAACGGGGGCGCGTCCCGGCCGCGCAGGCCCCTCCGCACGTCGGTGGAGACATGCCGTTTGAGGGATCGTGCCGTAGAGTACTTGGTAGACCCATGCCCCAGCCATGAGAACGCTGGGTACCCCATCTCCGAGCCAATGGGGGGCATGCAGGGGGCTTACGCAAACCCTATGGCTCGCTGCAAGTATGGGACCACGCAGCACCCACCATGGGCCCTGTCAGTGGCCGAGGACGACCTTGATGGTGATGTTCGATAGCTTGTCGTCTATCGCAGGCGAGGTTGATGAGGGCGGGGTCTGACAATCTTGCCTTGTCAGCCAGTCCGAGGGGTCCCTGATGACGCCGGTGCCACTCGGCTGGGGAATCACGGGCCTCCGGGCGCCAAGGCGATTTCCGCGACGGGCACGATGATTCCTCGGCAGATGCAGATGCAGATCAGCCCGTGCAACCTGCTGGTTAGCAGTCCGTGGCAAGAAGGTTGGTTTTTACATTTGTTGCAGCCGATCCCTGCCGCTGAGCGGCGCTTGGAGCGGCGCCATGGAGCTCAACGAGTCTGTGTTCCGAGGTGCGCGGGTCCAGCGCTAAGAGTTCGGGCTCTTGGTGCGTCCTGCGTCGCCATCCGAGCTGCTCCCGGAGCGTGAGTACATTACACTGATCCTGCATTTAACATTGCAGACAAGCTGCGGAATCTGAACAGCTCATCAGCGAGCATTGAGGGGACGAGCGCGTGGGTCTGCTATCACCGCTCCCACGCCCGGCGGGTGGCAACGATCTGGGAGGACGTATTCAGCAAAGCGGATCAGGCCAAGCGTCTGGCATTGGTCTACCTTGCCAATGACATTATCCAGAACAGGTCGGTAGTGGGTGATGGGAGGGGCGGTGGTGGTGGCAGATGGTTTGTGGTCAAAGGGATCATTGGCGCCTGGATGCCCCTGGTTTGCACAGACTTTGCCAAATGGCGATACAAAAATGGCCAGTTTTTCAATAGCATACAATATGGGTGCTGACTTTTCCAAATATCTCTGACTTGATGTGTGCGCTGCAAAGCCAAGAGCGTGCTTGATCTCACCGCCACCTCCCGCACACACATCTTTCGCAGCCGGCGGAAGGGCCCAGAGTTTGCGTCCGAGTTCTTCCACGTCGTGCCGAGGGCGCTGCGGCACATGCTGTCCAGGGCGGACGAGTCGACGCAGCGCGCGGTGCGCCGTGTGGTGAAGATCTGGGATGACCGGCGCGTGTTTGGGCTGGGGGGCGGCCGGCTCCTGGCCGAGCTGCTCCAGGAGGGCGGGGCGGCGGCGGACGCGCCGCTGGACGAAGGGCTGCTGGCGGGGCTCGAAGGCGCCATCGCGGCCCTGCAGCGCGCGAGGGAGGCGCACCTGTGCGCGCGGGAGGCCGTGGCGTCGCTCGCGACCTTTTCGCTGCCCGACACCTCGGACGTCGACGCCGTGGCGCGGGCGCGGGCCTGCCTCGCGGCCGATCACGCGGCCATTGCGGGCGAGGCGGCGGCTCTCCAGACCGCGGCCGCGCACCCGCTCTTTGCCGACGGCGCGGCAAAGCTGGCGGCGGGCGCGACCGCCGCCGCCGAGGCCGCGCGGAGCGCCGCGGCGCTGGTGGCTGACCTCGACAGGGTGGCGCCCTCGCCCCGCTCGCCAGAGGTTGTCGCACCTGGCGGGCCGGCGAGGCACGGGGGAGCGGAGCCGGCAGGCGCGGACCCGCTCGACATCTACGGCGACCTCGCGCCCAGCACAGGCCTGGACAAGTTCCCTGATTCGCACACTGCTCTTCAACCGGCGCCGCAGGCCGCGGAAGAGTACGACCCTGATGACCCTTTTTAATCTCGTGTCACTGATGATGTAATGTGAGCCACACAGAATGCGTTCGGGAAGCCGGCCAAGGCGGCGGGCCCGCCGATGCACGATCGAGCGCTGGGAACGCTTTGTTGTATGTGGACCGAATCGCCGAGCCAGTTTCCAAGCTCCCCAGTCCCAGCGAGCGCCAAGTCGACGGCATTTCAGGCGAAAATTCCGTGTGCGCGTGGTTCTTTTCCGACACTTGTTCCCGACTGCTCGGGGGGTGTATTTTTCGGTAGGGGTTCCGTTATGGAAGGCGCGTCGGAGGATGAGTGTGTGCCGCACTCCGAGAGTCCCGGCGCGTCTCCTGCGCCACAAATGCCTCGAAATGCCATTAACTTGATAATTTGGGCCGAACAGCTCGTCATTTTCGTCTGTACGGGAGGGAACTTGCTTCGCAGCGAGCGGAGATCAGCACGTGGCTGCCGTAAAATGTTACTAATGCACCTCGCCCTCCGTATGGGTCCCGCTCGGGTGCATTGGAGCTCCCCGGCCCTCCTTCCCGCATCGCCGACCAGGCCTTCAGCCCGCCACTGCACAGACGGGCACGTCATTCAATATCATTGACGCAGGCGCATTGCGACCATACTTTCGCATGCATCGTGCTCCCTGCGAGTAGCCCCTTTTGCGCACGCATACAATTTGTACGTATGTCGCTGATCGAGTAATGCGCCTCGAAAGGCAACGTTTGCGCCCCGCATTGTGCCAAAGTTGATATATTGAGTGTAGTAGCCTATTCTAAAAGCCTTGCGACGGCATGATTGCGAACGGGCAGCCCGGGCTGGGCCCCGACTGCGGCCCGACAGGACCCGTCGTCACGGCGCACAAGGCGGAAGGCATCCATCGCGGCGAGGTGCGGGGCCCGGGCATGCCGCTTGCATATTTTCAGAAATTATGTCGCGTGCGCGGGGGTCGCTTTCCTGCGCCTGCTGGTCAGCGAGGGGTCTAACCCTAGCGGCCGGGTGCTGAGGGCATCTCCCTTCGTGCTGACCAGTCCCCGAGCCCCTCCCCTCCCAGGACGTTGCGATTGTGGAGGTGGGTCGCCCATGGCCGGGCGCATCGGACCCCTCGAACGCCGGGAGCCTGGACTCGTCGTCGACGGCCCCCGAGGCCGGGTCCCGCCCGACGCACTACTCCCTGCTGGCCGTGTTTGACGGCCACAACGGCAACATGGCTGCCCAGCTGGCCGGGCAAAAGACCCTGGGCCTGCTGGAGGACCGGTTGCCCTGGAGCGCGCCGCCCGCGGAGGACGACGAGTCGGAGCAGGCGGTGGCGTGGCGCGGCGCGGTGCAGCGCGCGCTGGTGGAGACGCTGGTGGAGCTCAACTGGCTGTTTGCCGGGCACGGCATGACGGCCGGCTGCACGGCGACGCTGGTGGTGCAGGTGGGCTGGCTGCTGACGGTCGCCAACGTGGGCGACAGCCGCGCGCTGCTGGACTGGGGCGCGGACGTGCTGCTGCTGACGGAGGACCACCGCGTGGCGAGCCACAAGGGCGAGCGGCGGCGCCTGGAGGCGGTCAACGCGCGGATAGCGCCCATCCACGTCTCCGGCCAGGGCCCCGCGGCCTCGGCCGACGACGGCATCGGCCCGCTGCGCGTCTGGCCGGGAGGGCTCTGCCTCAGCCGCGCCATCGGCGACTTTGACGTGGGCAAGTCCATCCTGCCCTTCCCGCACGTGAAGCAGGTGCGCGCGCCGCGCGAGGGCGCGCGCCTCATCCTCGCCTCGGACGGGCTGTGGGACGCGTTTGAGGCGGACCGCCGCGTCGCCACGCTCGCGCGCGGCTGGTTGCCCGAGACCGCGCCCACCAAGCTGATCAACACCGTCATCAGCGTGCACGACCGCCTGCGCGACGACACGACGGTGGTAGTCGTGGACCTGCTGCCCCCCGGCACGGCCTCCTTCCAGGAGGTCTGCGCGCCGCACTCGATGATGGCGGCCGTCCGCCGCGGCGGCGCGCGCGTCGTGCAGGCGGACGCGGTCGGCTGCTTCGGCTGCTTTGGGGCCAAGCCCAAGCCGCGCGCGTCGCCCGACCCGTCGGCCCGCCCCGGACCCCGAGCCAGCGGCGCCGGCCCAAGCCCGTGTGCCGCGTGCTGGCCGACGCCGACACGGCGGCCGTGGTGGGGCTCATGACGCCGGGCTGGGACGGCCCGGGCGTGGGCGCCACCTGGTACGACCGCGAGATCGGGGAGGAGCTGCGCCGCGTCACCGAGGCGGCCTGGGTCGAGTGGCGCCGCGCCGCGGCCTGCCGCTACAAGGGGCTCTACATCCCCGAGCCCGAGGAGAGCAGCCGCTGGCGGCGCGGCGAGCGCCTGCTGGACAAGGCGGACGCAGGCGACGAGGCCGCCGCGGAGGAGCCCGTGGGCAGCCCCATGCAGCGCAGCGTGTCCACCTTTTTCCGGCAGAGCGTGGCCACCGACCAGAGCGACTACGCGATGCGGTTTGGGCACTACAAGACGGCCGCGCGGCCGCGGCCCATCGCGGCCGCGGCGGCCGCGCCGCGCGGCGAGGGCTCCGGCTCGGGCACCTCCACGCGCGTGCGCACCTCCTACCTGGAGGACGCCGTGGCCGACGAGGGCTCCGCGCGCGCGGGCGTGCGCTACGCGCCCTCGCCCGAGCGCTCGGCCGCGTCCTCGGCGCGCGGCTCGGACCCGAGCGTGCGCGTGCGCGGCTTTGGCGCGGCCGCCAAGGAGCTGGCCGGCGAGGGCGACGCCGAGGTCGCGGACGAGGCCGCGCTGGAGGGCGTGCTGCAGCGCGTCGCCTCGGACAACCCGCGCGTGCACATGGGGCGCGAGGACTCGCTGCGCGAGGTCGCGCCCGTGACCTCCGCGCTGCGCGCGCCGGGCAACGGGCACGCGCCGGGGACGGTGCGCTTCGCGGATCGGTCCGAGGAAATCCTGCAGCCCGTGCGCGTGGTGCGGCGCGGCAGCGGGCTCGCGACCCCGCAGCCGGCGCCCGCGGCCCTGGCCGACCCGGGGTCGGGCAGCGTCGCCTCGCTGTCCCCGGCCTGGGACAACCCCGCCGGCGGCGTCAGCCCGGAGATCCTCAGCACGCCCGACCTCGACATGGACGGCCGCGCGTCAAAGCACCGCCAGCAAGAAGTCGAGTCGACTTGACTGCTGTGTGCTGTTGCTGGCACGCAAACTCCATAGCTGTTGTAGGCGATGCCGTGCCGTGAAAGGTCTGGCACGCGCATCCTGATGGATCCGCGGCTGCCAGTGGTCGCCTCCGCAACAGGCACAACCTGAAGGAGCACCCTTCACACTATGCTCGCTCCCGGCGAGTGCCTTGACATCTAAAAGCTACTGCTGCGTCCGCTGCACTGAAGAAACCATTATTCCGCCTTAGCGTCCTATTGCGCGTGTATCCTTTGCTATTGCTAACTCGAACTAGCTCTTATCCAAATATATTGGCCACACCTTGCGCCGCGCGCCGACTCCCTGCACGACTCTGCTCACCGAGGGCATGCCCCTCCAAACGCGGCCCTCCAAACATCAATGGACGAATCCCCTTTCAATCTGAATCTTTTTTCCCCAAGTACAAGTGCTCGCCAGTCCGTTGTTGGATCCCTTGTCGAATGTGAGAACGCGCAACTCAATCCTGCCAGAAGATCAACGGAGATCCCGGGTCGAGCCCGATCCCGACCAACGACCGCGAGCCGTTAATGCCTCCCTCAAAAGGCCGGAAGCGTGCGAGACTCGATCCAAACGCACACTCTGCATTTCCGACAATCACAGAGGTTTCAAGGTCTCGACACTCGCAACTGCATCATTATGGCCAAGGTAAATGAGACTGCGCAAATGTCGTTGTTAACTGTTGGCTCGGCCTTTTGGATGGAGCTGTCGGTTTGTTCGCGCCGAGCTGCTAGTGCATGGCCGCTCGTCGCCAAGACCACCATATTCAATCATACATGCTCATATGCAATAGAGTATCGCATCCAGACCTCGCCCGGGCACACCGATCACCCAACCTGTTCGCCACGCAGATTCTCTCCCGCGTGCCCCTGATGGCCCTCTTCCTGGTCGGCATGCTGTGCCTGTCCGGTCTGCAGGGCGCCCAGGCCGATCTGGCGACCGAGAACTCCGTCTGGGACTCGGCCGAGCTCGTGGACCACGCCTTTGAGGGCAACATGAAGACCCTGTCCCACCTGGAGCTGCGCAAGTTGCACGAGGCGGTGGAGAGCCGGGACCTCAACCTCCTGGCGGATGCCACCCTCAAGGACCCCTCCGCCCTCTGATCCCAGCCAACTGCGTTTTCTCCGTGCAACGGGCCCGCGCTCGCTCGCCTGAAAATGCGACGCGCGCTGCGTGGCCTTGTGGCTGTGTCCTGTACCGTCTCGTGAATTTTGAACATGCATCTGTAAGTCGTGTGTGCAAGTGAGTAAAGGCAAGAGGCTGGGGTTTAGTGCAAACTGGCAAACAGGGAATAATTTTTGTGAGTGTGTACTGATTGGCTTGTTTGAAAAGGCATGGCAGCAAAGACTGTTTTTCTCTGTGTCTGCACTCCGAGCGTAATGCCCAAGCCAGGGCTTGAACAGGATACCAATGCACACATTGCACTCCTACAATCACCTCCTCCTTCGTCCAATTTTCAAAAAAAGAACGAAATTGCACCCCTGTAGACTGCTCCGGCACGAGCAGAGGGCGTGGACGAACCACTCGTGGCGCCTGCGCCGCACCGGCAATGCGCCACGCTCCGCTACCCCTCGAGTCAGTCTGTGGTGCCCCTGCAACCGGCCCGTTTCGGGGTTTGCTTGGCCACTGCCGGGGAAGACCCCTGTAGAAATCCCGGCCTCGCGGTTGAACGCCCGACGAGGGGGCGGTCAAGGAACGATTAGGGTTACCAGACCGCACGAGGGCGGCCGTGCCGCAGCTGGGCCGGTTTGAAAGTGCACGTGTGCAGAGGTGGAAATTCGAATGCGGACCCGCTGAAATAGGGGGAGCCCTACTCTCCAGGGGCATTATGGGTGGAGGAGCTTTCTGAGAGACATGTAGCGGCTCATGGTCACTTTTTTAAAAATCACCAGGGACCCATTTCGCATTGGGAAGAGCTAAAGCGGGTCTCCCTTGTCGCAAGCGTCGAGGACCCTGGACCAGCCCTGGTCATGACCAACTGGCCTTCCTTCCTGCGCGACGTCCAGACAGGGTCGCGCGGCCTGCCGACACGCATGCCATGCGCTTCCTCGGGCACCCTCATTCTGGATGTGCAGGTCCGAGGCCGGGAGGGAAGGTGGGGTTTGTTCGCAGCGAGGGTTTGCCCGTGCGCCCACCCGGACGCGATGTCAACACCCGCTCGGGCACGCCATCTGACCCTCACTCCCTGCAGCCGGAGCTCATCAATGTCCCTGGCGGACTGCTGCACTGGGTGAATGATCCCGTGCACTACCTCGATCTGGGCGGCATCCCCGCCGCGAGTCTGGTCGACCTCGGCGGCAGTCCTACCTTTTGGGCGGGCGTCACCAAGCTCTACGCCAGCAACGGCGCCCTGGTGGACGTGCGGGGGCTCCAGCTCCTGCGCAACATCAAGTACCTCTATCTGGACAACAACAAACTCCCAGAAAACGAGCTCATGGTCATGGCAGGTGGGGAAGGGCTGAAGGCGGGGGGTGAAATCGTTAACAATGTAATGGCGGCAGCTTTCCTGGCATCAATTGGCAGTTTGTGAGATTGCTGAAACGTGTTGACTCTTGTATCGAGCCCAGCGATACTTTTGGGTTCCACCGCATGCTTGATGTCCTTAGCGTTGGATATAGACATAGTGGGTTATCATTGCTTTCAAAGACGGTGCACATCGCCACCGGGGTGCACCTAGCCGCCAGGATTCCAACTCGAATTGTGCCCCTCACTCAATGTGCAGGCATGCTGCCCCAAGGACAGCTCGAGTGCCTGGACATCCGCGGCAACCCAGGCCTGACACCCTCGGTCATGGACGCCCTTCTAAGACGTACGTGGGGACGACGGGATCGTCAACGGGCCGCGGGGGCGATATCCGATACAGTACTGGACTCCAGCGGCCAGTGCACACATGCCATAAATCCTCTTCAACACTCGCAGATGGAGTGGTGGACAGGTGTCAATACGTCAACGGCCGTCGCCTGGACCTCGATCTGACGTCCATCTGGGACTAGAGGCTGCCTAACGAGCTCGGAGAAAGGAATCCTGAATGACCTCTCCTTCTCAGGCCCTCGAGCTGCGCCAGGCTTTGCGCAGCTTGGCAAAGCCGTAGGCCGCGGACTTGCCGACCCCGGCGCTGAGCAGGCCGAGGGCGGTCTGGCGGGCGCTGGAGGCGCGGACGATGCGCGCGAGCGAGGACTGCACGAGCCGCTGCGCGGCCGCCCGATCCGCGCGCAGCGCCGCCGCCAGGGCCTGGGCGGGGGAGGTGCCTGGCGCCGCGCCGCACGCGCGGCCGATGGTGTGCAGCAGCGCCCCCGGCAGCCCCTGCAGGCGCGGGGCGTCGGCCGCCGCGCCAGCCTCCGTGAGGCGCCACGAGTCGCCGTCGAGACGTTCGACCAGCCCGGCGCCCGCGGCCGCGTCCAGCTGGGGCGCGTAGAGCGCCTCCAGCTGCCGCCGGGAGCCCTCCACCAGCCGCTCAAGCTTTGCCCGGTCCTCGGCCCAGCCCATCCGCACGTCGCCCGTGTAGCTGAGCCCGCATATCGTGCGCAGCAGCTGGGTCTGCGAGAACCGCGCCTCCGAGAGCAGCAGCGCCACGTCCAGCGCCGCCGAGAGGTTGGCGCGCGCCGCCGCGGCGAGCGACGAGGCCTCCGCCGGAGGCGCCACCCAGGCAACGGGCTTGTGGAGGCGGCCAGCGCAGTACAGGGCATCCCAGTCGCGGAGGTCCCGCTCCAGGGTCGATCGCCGGATGACCCCGTACTTGACAAGCTGCGGCGATGAGGCAGAGGGCTATGTTTGCTAAATGGAGGGCTCCTTCCGACAGCGCACTAGTCAGCCGATAAAAACACTCGTTCTTTTCCGCTCCTGCCCGTGATCACAAGGCCATGCACAGACACGCCTCAGACCCTCACGTTCATACCTTGCCGCCGGGCATGCGCACGAGCGTGTTGAAGTAGGTGCCAGCACCCAGCGACTCGCCGGACCAGGAGACCTGCGATTGCATCGACACATTCTTGGCATATGTGTGGGTGTGTTTGGTGACCTTGCGTATCCTCGCTCATGCTGCTGACTGCATTTCAAATAATGGGAAGAAATTGTGTGCCCCACACCACACCACACCACCCGGCGCACCATCTGCGGCCCCAGCCGGCCAAAGCAGGAATAGTGGTCTGCATTCCGCTCCAGATTGAGCCGGTGCCACTCCACGGGATCCTCCACCGTCAAGATGAAGTCGATCATTGGCCCAGGGTCGTTGCTCTTGCGCTGGTACAGCCCGGGTTGGTGAAACACCCCGGAGCCATAGGCAAAGGCGGCTGCCACCGGCGGCAGCGCTTCCAAAACCGAGTGCAGAGACGGGTCTGGGGTCGGAAGCCCGTGCTGTGACGTCTCAGAGACTTTAGAGGGCGGATGGGTAAGGTGGGCCATGCCGGCAAGCCCTGTACACGCACAGCGCGGTGTGATGGGAATCGACACTTGGTCCCGTGAATATATCGCACGGGAGCACCGACCGGGTGTCTACGATGCCCCTCTTCTCATCGCATTCGCAACCGTTTCATTATAAACGTGTCTACAAATAAATGAGCCGCTGCAAGCGTTCCCCTATTCGCGAAATGCTCCCCAAACCGGATGGGCGGTCAGGTTGACAGCGCGAGGTGCCCTGCGCGAGCGATTCAGGCCCGACACACGTGGGCCCATAGCGCCAGCCTGACGCACCCGCGAAGGTCCCTCCACCAATGAAGCCGGGGAGCCTGATATGCCCACGTCGGTCGGGGAATCAGCATTAGCGGGATTAGCAACATTAATCTTTGCGACACTCGAGTTTGTGACAAGCGATTTGGAGAGGTAGGACCCTTTGCTGCCCTTGCTTTGCCATCGATACAGGATTGGCTGCGATCGGTGTATTGCGCCATGCCCAGCCCGATCACATCCCGCCTCGGTTTGATCTGCATGCAGGCGGACCAGTCTTCAGAGATGGCTTCCTACAAGAAGATCGGGCCCCTTACCATCGAGGTCTCCCCCGGGCGTCCCGCCCAGGGCGACCGCCCTGCCGTGTCAGGCATTTACCGCAACATTGCCGCCGCGGATGGCTTTGTGACGGATGTCAGGGGGAGCAAGACCCTGTTTGAGATTTTCGAAAAGTCTGTCCAGGAGAACGGCGACCGCAAGTGCGTGGAGTGGAAAGTGACTGTGGTGGTCTTGTGTTTGTTAACCAGACGCGGTGGATTTGGGAGGAGGAGGATTTTGGGAAGGGTTTGGGGGTCAGGGTTTGCTGGCAAGGCGTGCCTGGGGCATGGGGAACTGGTTAGGATCGTGGTGATGAATGTTGATACTGTGTGTCTGGTGGTGAAGGAGGAAGACATCTTGTGTTGTCCAGGGCGGTGGCGGTGGACTGGATGATGGGTGGTCGCTCATGGTCGTTCGAATGATTGCTCGTCTTTTCACCCACTATGTTGACCCTCGCACCGCCCCTTCACCACAGGTGCCTGGGCTGGCGCCCGGTGGGCGACGACGGCAAGCCCGGCGCGTACGAGTGGCTGACGTACGCCGAGGCGCGCAAGCGGGCGCACGCGTTTGCGGGCGGGCTGCAGGCGCACGGCTTTTCGTCCCAGGGCAAGCTGGGCATTTATTCGGGCAACAACGTGGAGCACATGCTGGCGCTCAAGGCGCTGGACGCGGTGAGCGGCGTGGTGGTGCCCATCTACGACTCGCTGGGCGACAGCGCGGTGGAGCACATCCTGGGGCACGCGGAGGTGGAGGCCATCCTGGTGGAGGAGCGCAAGCTGTCCATGCTGGCCAAGCTGACCGAGGCGATGCGCGGCCAGGTCAAGCTGGTGGTGGTCATCGCCGCGCCCGGGGCGGCGGTGGAGGACGTCCCCGGCGCGGCCGAGGTGGCGGGCGCGGGCATCGAGCTGGCGACGTTTGAGCAGCTGGTGGCCGAGGCGCGCGACGTGGAGCTGCGCCCGCCCGCGCCGGCCGATCTGGCCTGCATCATGTACACGAGCGGGACGACGGGCACGCCCAAGGGCGTGGTGCACACGCACGAGAGCATCACGGCGGTGGTGGGCGCGCTCAACGTGCTCATCCGCGAGGCGGGCATCACGCTGGGCGAGTCGGACAGCACGCTGTCCTACCTTACGCTGGCGCACATCTTCGGGCGCGTGGTGGAGGAGCTGGCGCTGAGCGTGGGCGCGCACATCGGCTACTGGAGCGGCAACATCAAGGGCATCATGGACGACCTGGCCGCGCTGCGCCCGACGCTCTTCATCGCGGTGCCGCGCGTGCTGGAGCGCGTGGCCAGCACGGTGGGCAAGCAGGTGGCCAAGAGCCCGCTGCCCGCGCGCCTGGTCTTCAACGCGGCCTTCCAGGCCAAGAAGCTGCTGCTGCGCGCAGGGCTGTCGCAGCGCGCGGCCGGCATCGGCGGCGACCAGCTCGTCTTCCGCAAGGTGCGCCAGGCCATCGGCGGGCGCGTGCGCTACATCGTCTCCGGCGGCGCCTCGCTCAGCCCGGCCGTGGAGGACTTTGCCAACGTCGCGCTGGCGCCCGTGCTCCAGGGCTACGGCCTGACCGAGACCTGCGCGGCCAGCTTCGTCATGACCCCGGGCGACACGCGCCTGGCCTACACGGTGGGGCCCCCCGTGGCGGCCAACGAGTTCCGGCTGGAGAGCGTGCCCGAGCTGAAATACAGCGCCGAGGACAGCCCGCCCAAGGGAGAGGTCTGCATCCGCGGGCCCATGCTCTTCCAGGGCTACTACAAGGACGAGAAAAAGACCAAGGAGGACATGGACGAGGACGGCTTCTTCCACACGGGTATGTGTGTGTGGGGGGGGGAGGAGTAAGAGAAAGGAGAGGGGGGGATTGTTGAATGAGTAGGTGTGCATTGATTGGACGAGAGTGGTGCTGCTCCATCCACGTCTTCTTCTCCCTCCACCCTACACTTCTCCAGGCGATATCGGGACCATCACCCCCCAGGGAGCGCTCAAGATCATCGACCGCAAGAAAAACATCTTCAAGCTCGCGCAGGGTGGGGACCGGATAGAGAGGAGGGGGTGGTGAAGTTGTGTGGGGGATCATAATGGGCGTGTGCTTCCCTTGCGTGTTCTCTATCGGAGCGTGCTCACTCCCCCGCCCATTCTCTCTCACCGCAGGCGAGTACATTGCCGTGGAGCACCTGGAGAATGTCTACACCCACGTCGAGGAACTGGAGCAGGTGAGAGGGAGAGGGGGGTAGTAATAAGGGGCACGTCTGGGCGCGGCCTTGGCTCACGGGTGCTCAGCGACCGCTCGCAGCGAGTCAAACGCGCGCTGAACCCGCTAGCCGAGCTCAGTGCTACATTAACGAAACCATGAACGCATCAAACCTGCTCTTCCTTGCTTGCTACAGATCTGGGTGCACGGCGAGTCGACCGAGTCGCAGCTGATTGCCTTTGTGGTGCCGACCAAGGCCTTTATCGAGGAGCACGGCGGGGAGGGCAACCTTGGGTCCAAGGAGGTAAGGGCTGGAGTGGGCACGTGGTGCTGGGTGGACGAATTGAGGACGCCCAGAGCGTGCCCATCTGTGTTGACAAGTCCTTGGCCCTCACCCGCGCTCCCTTCCCACAATCCCCTCCTTTAAATCAGACGGAAAAGGCGATGCTCGAGCTGCTCAAGAACGCGGCCAAGAAGCACAACCTCAAGGGCTTTGAGATGATCCGGGCCGTGCACCTCGACAAGGAGCCTTGGACGTGCGTTTTCTTGTTTTTTGGGTGGGGGGATTGACTTCGGATTGTCTGTGTCTCCTGGCGTATCCCTCGCGGTCCCCACCCACGCGTGCCTTCCTTCCACCTTGCAGCCCCGAGGACAACCTGCTGACGCCCAGCATGAAGCTCAAGCGCCCCCAGCTCAAGGAAAAGTACCAGTCCAACATCAAGAAGATGTACGACGAGCTGCGCAAGGCCTCCAACTGAGCGCGGGAATGTTGCCAACCCTGGCGATGCCATGCGCCTGGTGCCCATGCGCTTCCACCTAATGAAGAGACGTGCGCCTCCACGATCATCACCAAGGCAGCTCATCTCGTTGGAATCGTGTCTCATAGCGATTGCTATGCTCTTTCTCAAGAATTTACATCCTTCCCAATCAACACTCACGTGAGCACACACGAGACTGTCCACGATCAGGCTGGGCGTCCCGGCTCACAGAACCGGGGCAACGGGTCTGTCCGGCTGCAGCTCCAGGACCGCGCGCTTCAGGTGCTTGATCTGGTACCGCAGCTTTTCATTCTCTTTGAGCAACTGCATGGTATTGACCACGATGAAATGGGAATTGCGTTTTTGCCTGCTAGCCTGCCTGCTTGTAAGTCTTCACCCACAAAATTCTAAGATCAGGAGCAGCGCGACCCACCTCGGCTTCTCTCCTCTCGGCTTCGCTGCCCTGCACGCCGGGCGTGGGCACGCTGGGCGCCGCGGCGCTCGTTCCTGCGGTGTGGGGGAGTCCGCAGGTGGGCGTGGTCAGTGCCCTACCCTGAAAATGATCCATTCGCCCATCCCGCGAGCAGAAGACATGCAACATGCACTTCGTTCTGAAGGCTCCCATACCAGAAAGTTGCTGCTCCAGCGTGGCCAGGCGCTGCTCGGCAAGAGCAGCGCGCTGCTCCAGCTCAGCGATCCGTGTCTCCGCCATGCACCGATTTCTGGAAGGAGCCGGGCCTAGCTGATCCACCGGTGCGTGGATTGTATTGCTTCAATAAGCGCGTGTAATTTTGCTCAAGGACACTATAAGATAAGACAAACTCCTGCAGCGCTCTTCATGTCGATCACAGAGCCAATCCACGACACACCCGGCGCTGGTCCGGGCGGGGGAAAGGGCCTGCCCGAAGAGGACAACATGAAATCCCACGGCGCATCCTCTGTCATCTCCTGACGCCCGACAGCGCGGCCACCGCTTCTGATCAAATACGCCCGCTCCAGTACCACGCGCGAGATGCTGTGTGTACATTACGAAGTTGACGCTTGAGCTATGCGTGTAGATCGCTCGCGTGTATTGCGAAGGAGACGGCCAGGAGGTATCCGTAGACCTCTATGTCGGACACGCGATGACCCCTTGAAATAAAGCCTGATGTGGCTCCTTTTCTATTTTTTAGCCCCTTTGATTTGCGCGTTGTGCTTTGTTTTTCTTTTTCGAAACCGGTACGGCGGCATACGACGGATGGAGCCTGCAAAGCACCTGGTCCCTGGGCATGGCTCCTGCCGGGTTGGTACGAGGTGACCGATCCGACCCTTCCCTCGCAGGCTGCTGGCGTGCGTCGTGAGTCTCGTGGCCAGAAAAAAGAAGTGGAAGTTTTCGGCCGGGAGCATCCACTTTTGCGGCGTCAAGGAACTGCGCCTGTGCATCGACAAGGTGCGAGTCGTTTTTCTGGTCATAAAGACTTTTTGACGTGGGGTCCGGTGGTCGGGGTGAAGGTCAATTTGACGAGGGAGCTTTCTGGGGCGGTGCATGCTGTCTAGCATAATTATTGTGAGCTATGTATGGTAAAACTAAATTGCTGCAGGGCCCAAGATGCATTGACATCAGAGTGCGGTCTCTGGAGCTCTGGCCGGCGGACGAGAGCACCGGGGCGACCGAGGCCGGCCTGCTGTCCCTGCTCGCGGGGGTTCGACCCAAGCTCCCCGCTGCGGCGCGTGATGTGGTCATCACGGTGTCCAGGTCTTCCGGCCAGGGCCGCGAGCGGGGACCGGGCCCCAAGGCCGCCAAAAAGGCGCCCTGGGCGGTGCCCGCCGCGCTGCTGGACAGGGCCGCCTCTGTCCTGCAGGCGCTGACCGTGACGGTCAACAACGTCATTGTTCAGGACGAGGTATCGGGCCTGCGGTTCTGCATCGACGCCGTCAGCCTGGCCCTCGAAACGGGCCAGGCGCTGTCGATCAGCGGCGTCTCGGTGCAGCACCGGGATCACGGCCGCCTGGCCTCCCTGGACCGCCTCGATTTCGGGCACGCCCCGCCCGAGGGCGCGACGCTGCTGGCGTGCATCCAGGCCCGCAGGCTCGGCAGCCTGGACCTCGGTCTGGGCGACCTGGATGTCCGGCTCCGCCGGTCGGCCGTCCAGGCGCTGTTGTCCGCGGGCGGCAAGGACGAGCCTGGCGTGGGCAGCCATGCGCTCGGTGCGATCACCGAGACGACTTCATTGTCCCAAGAACTTTTGCCCGACGCTCTTTTCAAAGACGAGCCCGCCACACACGCCGCGCCCCGCCCCGCTCCGGCCAAGGCGTGGTCCGTCACGAGCGCCGCCCTGCGGCTGCAGACCTGCCAGGTGGCGGCCAGCCACGCGGACGCCGAGGCGAGCCTGTCCCTGTCCGCGCTGGACGTGCGCGCGCTGGCCAAGGGCCGGGACGCGCCGCTGGCCACGGCGGCCGGCCTGGGCCCCTGGGCCGCGGTCGAGGCGCGCTGGGAGCGCTTCGAGGCGCGCGCGGGCGAGGCCGACGGCGGCCCCGCGGCCGTCTGCGTGGGCACCAACCTCGCGCGCTGCGACGTGGAGGCCCGCGGCGTCGCGTCCGCGTCCGCGGGCGACGAGGACGCGGGCTCCGGGCCGGTGCGGCGCACTGCGGGCGCGCAGCCGAGCGCCGGTCCGGACGCCGGCGCGGCCCCCGGGGTCGGGCGCGCCGTCGCCGCGCCGCGGACACCAGGAGCTGATGGTGACGGTGCAGGTGAATGCGCTGCACACGCGGGTGGAGCTGGGCGTCCTGCCGGGCACGCTCCGCGCCGCGAGCGACCTCGCGCTGGCCGTGCTGGATCGCCGGCGGCGGCGCGGGCCGCGATCGGCCTCACGATCCAAGATTTGCGACGCGGCCGGCACATCGCCGCGGCGCTTTGGCGACGTGGCGCTCGGCGGGATCCGCGTCCTGCTGGGGGAGGGCAGCAGCCTGCGCGTGTGCGCCAACGGCAGGCCAGACGACCTGGCGCACGATGCAGCCGCTGATCAGGTGCCCACCGACGCCGGCGGCTGCCTCTTCTCCCTGCACGCGGCCGACTTGTCCCTGGGCCTCGCCCCGCGCCTGCAGGCCACGTTTGTCGTCACCGGCATCGGCGTGCAGCTGCCCCTCGCGCCCGCGCCCAGGGCCCTGCTCTGCGACCGCTTCGCCGTCGGGTTTGGGCGCCAGGACGCGTCCCTGCGCTGCGAGGTGTTCGACCTCCGGCTCCTGCTGCCGGCGGCCGCGCTGGTTGGGGGTCTGAACGCCGTCGCGCGGCTGGCCGAGGCCGTGGCAGACGTGCACGACGCCGTCGCGCTCCGCCCGCAGCCTCTTACGTTGCAAAGCAAGGCGACCAAGGCGCCGTCGAAACCCAAGCTGCACCTCGACGTCAACGTCCGCTCAGCCACCGTGGGCCTGACGACGAGCGTCCCGGCCTCGCACGCGGCGCCGGTGCCGTGTCTGCTCGCGCTGAGCCTGACGGGCGCCGACGCGCGGTCCTCGTCGGGCGCGAAAGAGCTGGCGGTGTCGGAGCTCGAGCTGTTTTATGCCGAGGGCAGCGCCGCAGTGGGGGGCGTGCACGACGGCCCCGCCCTGCGGCGGCTGTGCAGCGAGCCGATCCTCTCTGTGTCGCGACTGGGCGCCACAATCGGCGGGGCCGGCGCCGTCGCGGTCAACGTGGGGTTTGTCTCGGGCACGCTCGGCAACGAGGCCGGCATCGCGACCGTGCACCTGCTCGCGGCCTGCGTGCCGTCGGCGGTGCTCGTCCAAAGCGCTATGTCGCGGACGCTGCGCTCCAAGCGTAGCGACGTTGGTGGCTCCTCGGAGCAGGCAGAGGGCCTGGGGAGCCCCACGAGTCTCGTGGACGAGGCGGCCACCGCCGCCGGCCCCAGGCTCCGGCCGACGGCCCTGGAAGTGGGTCTCTCGGACCTGGTGCGCCACGACCGGCGGCCGTCGTCCGCCTCGTGGGGCACCGCCACGCCCGGCAGCGCCCAGGAGGAGTTGAAAGCAGAAGGCACCGAACCCAGACGCGCTCGAGGGTGGCAGGACGACGACGGCTTGGTGGACGCCGGAGAATTCTCGTCACGAGAACCCAAGGATGCCAGCCGAAATGGGTCGCCCGCCACCTCAACCGCGCTCGCGCCCCGCGCGTGGGAAGCAACCATCTCGGTCGTGGACGTGACGGTCATCGCGGCGCCGGAGCGGCAGGTCCGGCTGTGGGCCGTGTCGCTGCAGGCGCAGGGCGGCAGCAAGCGCGAGGACGGCTTCCTGGAGCACCGGGCCGGGGTCTGGGCGAGCACGCAGGCCGTGGCGCTGAGCGTGATGGGCCAGCCGGTGCTGAGCTGGTCCGGGGGCCGCGCTGGAGGCGCTCGGCGGCGCCGAGGGAGGGCGCCGGCCGGCGCCGCGGGTCGCCGGCCGCGCCCTGGCAGGGGCGCGCGCGCGCGGGCGACGGCGGTCTCGCTGGAGGTGCGGGCGCCGCGGCTGGACCTCCCGCACGACGTCGACCCGGGGTCAACCCTGCGCTACTTTGAGATCCACGCCGCCGCGCTGCGGCAGGTCTTGGCCGAGCCGCTGGGCGTGCTGAAGACCCTGCGGCGACCGCGCGGCGGCGGCAAGCGGGAGGCGGAGGCGCGTACTGAGCAGACTCCGCCGCGCACCCTCAAGCTATCGCTGGACATAACCTCGGCGGAGCTGTGCTTCGCGCACCACCCGCTCGAGGCGTGGCTGGCGACGCGGGCGCCGCTGCTGGCCGGCGCGGCCGCGCAGCGCACGCTGTGGGAGGAGGCGCTGGCCGAGACGCCCGCGGCCGGGCGCGGCGCGCGGCCACGGGCTCCAGCGGGCGGCGCGTGGACAGCGTGGGTGCGGTCTCCTCCTCGCTGTCGGTGCCCGGCCCGCAGGCGAGTGTGAGCTCGGTGGCGTCCTCGTCCGCGGCCTCGGCGCCGCCCGTGGCCGCCTCGCCGCGGCCCTCGCGCCGCAGGATCGAGCCCGCTGCGTCTGACCTGGAGGCAGAGCTGCTGGAGGAGGAGGAGGACGCGCGGCGCCGCCAGGAGGCCTGGGTCCGCGTGCAGGTGGACGTCGCCGAGGCGTACGCGAGCAAGGTTGCGGCGCTGCGCGGGGACGCGGCGGGCGAGGAGCGCAGAGGCGACGGCAAGGCAACGGAAGCTGGATCACCGTCCGACTCGGTCTCCAGCCGCCTGGGCGACCTCTTCCGCGTCTCCATCGCGTCCGTGCACGGCACCGTTGTCCTCCCCGGCGACCAGCCGCACAACGTTGTAATCGAGCGGCTGGTTGCGCTCGACCCGGCCAGCGCGGGCGTGGCCTTTGCGCGCGCGCGCCTGCTGGAGCTCGACCTGGAGACGGGCGCCGTGGCGCTGCGCGTGGCCGCCTGCCCGCAGCCATTTGTCGCGCTGGACGCGGCCGTCGTGCGCGGCGCGCTCATCGCGGCCAAGCAGCGGACGGGCCCGCCGGCGACGCACGAGCGGCGCTGGGCCTGCGGCCGCCACGTTCGCACCGCCCTTCCCGTGAGCATCAAGGGCACCAAGGCGACGTACAAGTTTTACACGGACCTGGCGCTGACGGCGACGAGCCTGCAGGTGCTGCACGGGCCGGGGCTGGAGCCGGCGCTCGCACTCATGGGCCTTGCGGGCAAGCGCCTGGCGCCGCGCGACCCCGACCCGGGCGTGGCCCGCCCGCCGCCCATCCCCCTGGTGGGACGACCTGCGCTACCTCTGGCGCGGCGAGGCGCGCCTGGAGGTGCGCGAGTTTTCGCTGACCCTGGCCGCGGACCGCACGGCCGCGCCGGGGAGGACACGCCGCGGCTGGTCGTCGCGCGCGCGCGCTGCGCGCGCGCGTCGTCGAGGGCGGCGCGCGGCTGGGCTTCACTGACTTGAACGTGGACGCCTTTAAGACGGCTGGCGTCGACGCGCCCGGCGGGACGCTGCTGCGCGCGCCGCTGGCGCGCGTGCCCGAGGCCACGATCGAGAGCACGGTGCGCTGGGCGCTGCCGGACGGCCGCACGGCGCGCGAGCACCACCTCTTCCCTGCGGCGCCGCGCGCGGGCGAGGTGCAGGAGCCGCGCCTGCCGGGCCTTCTTTACAAAGCCTGCGGCCTGGACCTGGGCCTGCGCGTCGAGCTCTGCGGCAGCGAGGGTCCCGTGGACGGCGGCGCGCGCGGCGACGCGTCCCCGACGCCCGGCCGCGCGCAGTGGGCGACCGCGTCGCCCGCGCCCGGCTCGCCGGCCTGGGAGGTGGGCCCCGAGTCCGAGCCCGCGGCCGCGACGCTCTTTCTGGGCGACCAGCAGGTGCAGTTCTTCAAGACCTGGATCGGGCTGCTCAAGGCGCCCGACCCCGCGGCGCGCGCGGTGGTGCGCCGCGGCACCTTTTTTGTAAAAAAGCCGCGGGCCGCGCTGCCGAAGAAGCCGCTGCCCAAGCTGCTGCGCGAGCTGCGGCTGTCGCTGCGCGCCAGCCCGCTCAGCGTCGTGCACAGCACGCGCGACCCCGAGGACGCGGCGGCCAACCTCACGCTGAGCACGCTGGGCGCGGCCTTTGAGGCCGACTGGCTGCTGAACGAGCCGGTGCCGTCCTTCCTCAAGCCGCCGCCGCACGCGCGGCAGCGCCCGCCGCCCACGCGCGTCGTGGGCGGCGACTTCTCCATCCCTCGCGCGACGTTGTCGTGCACCGCGGCGGCAGCTGGGCGGCGGCCTTTGCCGGCGCGCAGGCCGCCTCGCCCGAGGCCGGCACGCCGCAGCGCCGCTTCTCGGGCGGCGAGCCGCGCGACCTGCTGCAGGTGCTCACGGGCGGCGCGGCGCGCAGCCCCGTCGCGGCGGAGCTCGGGCGCGATTCTCAAGCCGCCGCCGCGGCGCCGCCGCCGCGGCCCGAGCCCAGCGGGGCCTCGGCCCCGGGCGACGGCGGCGAGGCCATCATGTGGGCCAGCGGGCTGCGCGTGGCGCGGGAGCTCGTGGGCGAGGCCGCGCCCGAGGCGGCGGCGCCGCGCCGCCGCCGCCGCGGAGCCCGGCGTGGGCGTCGCCGTTTGCGAGCGCCCGGGGATGGCGGCGGCGCCTCTCTCGCCGACGTGCTGGAGCCGCAGGGCGCGCGCGTGCTGCTCATCCGCGTCTCGGACGCGCGGCTGATGGTGGACGGCGCGGCGCGGGACGCGCTCTGGTCGACGATCGAGCACCTGGTGGCGGCCTTCACGACCAGCCCCGCGGGCGCGCGCGCGGCGCAGCGCGCGGCCTGCCTCTCCTCGCTGCCGACGCCCGTCACGACCACCGCGGCCGACGGCGCGGCGGGCGCGGCGCTGGGCCTGTCGCCCTCGCTGCGCACGCCCGGCGGCGCGGAGCGGCTGCTGGCGCGCTGGTCCGTCGGCCGCGCGCACACCGCCGCGACGCCGCTGTCCCCGGACGCGTCGCTGCAGTCGTCCGCGACGCGACCCGAGCTGCTGGACATCTTGCTGCAGCAGCGCCCGTCGCTCGTCCCCGGCGCGAGCGCCTCCACCGACGCCGAGAGCGCGGCCGGCGACGCGCCCTCGGCGCGGCGCGGCGTGGAGGAGCGCGCGGCCTCGTTCGAGGGCCCCGAGCCCGCCAGCGACGAGGAGGAGGGCGCGGCGGCCGCGCAGCGCTGGGACGACGCCGCGGCCAAGCTGCGCTACTCGCTGGTGGTGACCAACCTGCAGGTCAACCTGAGCGCGCCCGAGGCGCAGGGCCGCTTCCTGCTCGCGGCCGAGCGCGGCTCGCTGCAGGGGCTGTCCCTCAGCGCCGCGGGGCTGAGCCTGACCCGGCTGCGCCTGGAGGAGGTGCAGGCCTACGTGGCCATGGTCAGCGTGGACCCGGACGCGCCCCCCGCCTGGCTGGGCGTCGACGCCGACCGCCAGCGCTTTGAGCCGGCCAGCGCCATGGCCAACTCGCTGCTGCGCCGCGTGTTCAACCCCATCGCCATCTCGCTTTGTTATTCCAAGGCCGCGCACGGCGCCGTGTACGGCCCCGCGCACCGCGTCGAGTCGGGGCCCAGGGGCGCGAGGCCGGGCGGCTGGAAGGGCGAGGGAGTGGGTGGCGGGGTAGGTCTTCATGCCTCCACGCACCCGTCGTCGACGACCCGCGCAGCGACCGACGCGACTCGCCAGGCCACCGCGAGCCCCGCGCCGTCCTTTTCGGCGGCGCGTGGCGAGGAGCTGGTGCTGTCGGTGCCGCAGATCGTGGCCACCATGGAGGCGCAGGAGTTTGCGGTGCTGGTGGAGGTGGTGGAGCTGCTGCTGCGCCAGGGCCCCGAGGTCGAGACGGTGGCCGCCGAGCAGGCGCTCTTGGGCCTGGACCTGGCCGCCGACGAGGAGGTCGAGCGCGCGCGCCTGGCCTACGCGCAGCTCCGGCGCGAGCTGTACGACGTGCGCTGCACGCTGCTGCAGCACCGCCGGCGGCTGGGCCTGCGCTCGGTGGTGCTCGACGCGGGCGGCCGCGTGCTGGCCGCCGCGCCGCGCACGCCCGTGGGCGCGCTCGGCTCGCCCATCCGCAAGCTCTCCCCGCGCCCGCAGGGGTTGGGTAATGCGCACGAGGCGCTGACGCCGTGCCTGGGCGCGCTGAGCGCGCCGGCAACGCACACCGCGCCCACTAGTGGCCTCGACGCCGCCTCGCCCGCGCCGCTCCTCCAGGGCCCGCCCTGCCTGTCGCGCACTGGCTCCGTCTATTCGCTGTCCGCCTGCTCCCCCACAAGCATGCAGCTGGTGCTGTTTGACGTCCCGCTGCCGGCGCCCACCGACCTGGGCGCGCTGCTGTTTGGCGGCGCCGCGGAGCCGGCCGGCGGCGACCTGCGCGCCGGCGAGGCCGACGCGTGCGCGGCGCGCTTTTTGTTCGCCTCGCCGTCGGCGTACGGCCACGCGCGGCCGCCCTCGTCGCACCTGCTGCTGGCCTGGGGCGAGGAACGCGAGCTGGCGCTGGCGGCGCGCGTGCGCGCGGCGCGCGCGGAGCTGGGCGAGCTGCGCGCCGAGGCACGCAAGCGGCAGCGCTTCGCGCGGCGGCGCGGCTGCGCGTCGTGGTCGACCGCGTGGTGTGGCAGCTGTGCCAGCGCGGGCGCGAGCCCTTTGCGCAGGCCAGCATCCGCGGGCTGTCCCTGGACCGGCTGCGCAGCCGCGACCGCTCGGGGTCCTTCAAGGTCGTCATCCACGCGCTGGAGCTGCTGGACGTGACGGGGCGCCTGGACTCGGCGCCCGGCACCGCGCCCGGCTGCATCCTGGTGGGCTGGAACCCGGACGCCTCCTGGGCGCGCGACGACATGGTCCGCCTGGTGGCCACCTTTGGCGTGCCCACGCGCACGCACTCGGTCTACGAGCACGTGGACGCCTCGGTGCACCCGCTGGCCGCGCACTTCACCGAGGCCATCTTCGTGCGCTTCTGGGAGTACTTTTTCCCGCTGGGCGCCGACAGCGCGGCGAGCGCCGACGCCGCGCGGCGCCAGGCCGCCTTTGCGCAGTCGGTCTCCGCGGCCGCGCGCTCGCGGCACCGCCGCACGCGCACGGCCGAGTCCTCGGACGCGCCCGACGCGCCGGGGAGTCCCGGGCGCCCGCGCCCTCGCCCCGACCCGCGCCGGCGGCGCGACGCCGGCGACGGGCGCCCCGCCACGCAGGCCGCCGCGCACCGGCGCGCGCGATCCGGACATCTCCTTTGCGCAGCCGCTGGCCGAGTGCGCGCCGCTGCCCTCGCCCGAGAGCCGCAGCGCCGTCGCGTCGCCGGCCAACGCGGCGGGCTTCCAGGCGCCCGTCGTCACCGGCAGCGCCGTGGTCACGGGCGGCCGGCTCTACCTCCGCTCCCGGCGCGGCGAGGGCGCGCGCAGCCTGCGGCGCCAGCGCTCCTCCCTCAAGCCCAAGTTCAAGCACTTCCGAACCAACCGCATGCACTGCCGCGTCACCTACCGCGGCTACCCCATGTGCGTGAACGAGGAGGGGGGGGGGGGGGTGAGGGGAGGCGGTTGGAGTACTTACACGCGGCTTCCTTGATCTTGCTTGTGCAAGCTTGGCAGTCGTTTCTAGAGGAATTCAACATTCACCACTCCCCTTGGACACCTTACTGCTGCAGCGACTTCACGGACCTCAAGCTGGTGCTCGATTCGAGGACGTACGAGAACTTTGAGGGGGGCTGGCGGGACCTCCTCATCCGCATCAAGTGGGACACGGTCAAGAGCGTTTTGAAGTCGGTCACCGGGCTGCAAGGGCGCAAATTCAAGGTGAGAGAGGTTTGAGAGGGTTTTGTTTGTTCAGGGAGGGTACGTGTGGAGCGGCGCACGTGTGCGTAATCTGCAGCACTCGCGTGTCATTGCACGCAATGGTTGTATACGTGCCTGAAAACATGCCTTCCTCCCCACCGCCCTCGTCACAGGAGCTGCTGCCAGAGGCGCTGCCCGAGGGCGACTCCGGCGCCGCCTCGGGCCCGGGGGCGTCGCCCTCCAAGGGCATACTGGAGGTGCTCGGTCTGAAGAAGGGGTGGCACAGCCGCAGCGGGTCGAGCGCGACCGACGGCGGCTCGTCCTGGACAGAGGAGCAAGTCCAGGTGCGTTGATTGGGAAGGGCAGGGTGTTTCTTTGTAGGAGCGGGGGTTGAACAAAGGGTGTGGCCAGCCAGTGCATGGGTGGCCCCAGATTGAGCCACCCAACCACTCTTGATAGACTTGCCGGTCAAAAGCATCGCAATTTGTGCTTGTACCGTTTGTGTGTACTTTTGCTAAAGCACTCCATGTCCACCTCTCCACATGTTAGGATGCGCACAAGGCCAGGATGCTGTTTGGCGGCGTGCACGCGGCTTCCCGGCAGATGCTCACGCCGCGGGGAGGGCCGCTCTCCGCACGATCCACCGACACGCCCAGGCCGCGGGCCTCGACCCCTATCCGGCCGGGCTCGACGGCCGATCGGCGCTAGGCCGACTAGGCACTTGAATCGCCAAGACAGGCCGCTCCACCTACTTGCGCTGTCAGGCAATCATTGACTGCCTGAGCAGTTCTCCCCGTCATGGGAATGACGATGCACAGACATTTCAATGATGATCGCGCGTAGATGCCTCTGCATTGACAATTTAATGCTGTTGCAGTGCCTGTGAGGGCCAGTAGAAACTGACCAAGCGCTCCTTATCTGCGAGGGAATCTGGACCCCAGCCGGATGGATTTGTCCGTCTTGGCAAGCAGGGCTTGAGATTGCCACCGGCACCCGTCTCTGCCAGCGCGCATCCCGGCCCCGAGCAACACCAGGCAACATCATGCCACTCGATTCGTCATTGTAAGGTCCAGGGGCCCGGCAGGCAGGAGCAAAACCTCTCATTCCCCGGCTGCACAAAAGTTACTCATCGCTGAGCAGGCGTTCCGTGAACGCTGTGTCAGCGAGCGACAAAGGTTGGCATCTGCGCGTCGCGGCCCATTCACCCCCATTGTACCCTGCTATTGCGTCCCTGGACACGGGTGGAAGTAGCAGGGAGCGCCGTCTAGGGTAGCACCGAGCCTGACGAGGCGCGTGTCGCGAGACGGCCCCGGCACCCGGCGGGGCCACCGCGACCGTCTTCGGGCCGGAGGAGGCAAGCCCCTCGCAGCATGGTGCTTGACAGGATCAAGGTGCGTATTTTCATGTGTGGAACGCATGCGCGCGATGGCACGCGTTCCCGGCACGCGGTCGCTCAGACACTGTTTCCGTCGGGGCGCTTGGTGCGCCGCAGGAGCGGGTGCGGTCCCGGCTGCACAAGGACAAGGAGCTGCGCAATGCGCTGGCGGGCGGGTTCGCGGGCGTGATCACCTCCACCGTCGTCTGCCCGCTGGACGTCCTCAAGACGCGACTGCAGGTGCAGGGCCACGCGGCCTTTGGCGCGCGGGGCGGCATCGGCGGCGGCCTGTCCAAGATCGTGGCCACCGAGGGCGTGCGCGGTCTGTACCGCGGCCTGACCCCGACCCTGGTGGCCCTCCTGCCCAACTGGGCGGTCTACTTCACCACCTACGAGCGCCTCAAGCTCGTGATCGCCGCGCGCGTGGACCCCAAGCGCGCCAACTCGCCCGGCGTGCACATGGCGGCCGCCGCCGGCGCCGGCGCGGCGACCATGATGATCACCAACCCGCTCTGGGTGATCAAGACGCGGCTCCAGACCCAGAACCTGGGCCTGCGCTTCGGCGCCGCGCGCGCCGGGCCCTACAAGGGCCTCCTGGACGCCGCCTACCGGATAGCGCGCGAGGAGGGGCTGTCCGGGATCTACTCGGGCCTGGGCCCCTCGCTCATGGGCGTCACCCACGTCGTCATCCAATTCCCGCTCTACGAGGCCCTTAAGCAGCACTTTGCGCGCCAGCGCGGCAGCAGCGACGGGCGCATCTCCACGTACGAAGTTGGGGAGGGAGATTCGGTGACCACCGAGGGTGGCTGGGAGATCAATCAGTGCTGCTGACTTTGCTCTCCAGCAATGTCCAGAGTGCAAGAGCACAATCTTGGCGTGCGAACCAATTGCAACACCTCTTGTCGCGCAAATTATCTCTCACTCAACCCACCCCTCCTTCAACAAACACCTGCGCAGGCTGGAGCTGGTCATCTCGTCGGCGGCGTCCAAAATGGTAGCTGCGACGGTGACCTACCCCCACGAGGTGGTGCGGTCGCGCATGCACGTCTCGGGCGTCGGCGCCTTCACCGGCCTGGTGGCCACCTGCCGGCAAATCTACGCCGAGGACGGCATCGCGGCCTTCTACCGGGGCTGCATGACCAACCTGCTTCGGACCACCCCCGCGGCCGCGGTCACCTTCACCAGCTTTGAGCTGATCAGCATGGCCCTGGCGCGGTGGGCCGAGAACGAGGCGCCCCGCGCGCGCGCCCGCGCGGCCACCGATCGCCGCCATCGCGCTTGTCAACCAGGCCCCCGGCGCCGAGGAGGAGCCGGGCGCGGACGCGGCGCAGGCGGCCGACCGCCTGCACGGCATCGCCGCCCACACGGGCCGGCTGGCCGAGGAGCCCTGATATTTTGTCCCCCTCTCAGCTGAAATCTGTGTCTATTCTTGTGCCTATTTCATGTACACGATCCAGACTGTGCCGTCGGGCGCGGCGAGGCAGGGGTTGGGGCGCCCAAGGCTGGTCGGCACCATTCAAAAATGAATCGCGAGATCGCATGGGTGCATCGCAAGAAAGGGCGGAAGATCGAACCTCGTGCGCACTCTCGAAACAACGTCGACTGGAGTGACATAACCATGGGACCTCACAGTAGGCCACCAGAACGTTTCTGATCGCTTTTAAAGAGCGAAGACAGTGTTCACGTCCCAATCGGAGGCTCAACGCGGGTACGGGCCTGGGTTTCTGGCAAACTGATCTCCCGGACGCGGAGGGCCGTTTGGCGACCTGCGATTCCCGGGGCGCCCTCTAATTGAAATTTGGCCGCCTTCCACGCGTGACAGGTGGTTTACAGCGCGACTGAGCTCAAAGCAAGATGCAGATTTTCGTCAAGACCCTGACTGGTAAGCGGGCGGGCGAACCCTCGTCAGCTTCTCCGTGCGTGCAAGCTGTACGCGCTTTGCTGTACGTGCGTGCTTCGATTCGCAACGTCGAGCTTGTACCCCTTATTCATTGGATGAATGTTTCCGGCTATGTGCAGGCAAGACCATCACCCTGGAGGTGGAGTCCAGCGACACCATCGACAATGTGAAGGCCAAGATTCAGGACAAGGAGGGGATTCCCCCCGACCAACAGCGCCTGATCTTCGCTGGCAAGCAGCTGGAGGACGGCCGCACCCTTTCTGACTACAACATCCAGAAGGAGTCCACCCTTCACCTGGTGCTGCGCCTGCGCGGCGGCATGCAGATCTTCGTCAAGACCCTGACGGGCAAGACCATTACTTTGGAAGTGGAGTCCAGCGACACCATTGACAACGTGAAGGCCAAGATTCAGGACAAGGAGGGTATTCCCCCCGACCAACAGCGCCTGATCTTCGCTGGCAAGCAGCTGGAGGACGGCCACACGCTTTCCGACTACAACATCCAGAAGGAGTCCACCCTCCACCTGGTGCTTCGCCTGCGCGGCGGCATGCAGATCTTCGTCAAGACCCTGACGGGCAAGACCATTACTTTGGAGGTGGAGTCCAGCGACACCATTGACAACGTGAAGGCCAAGATCCAGGACAAGGAGGGGATTCCCCCGGACCAGCAGCGCCTGATCTTCGCTGGCAAGCAGCTGGAGGACGGCCGCACCCTTTCCGACTACAACATCCAGAAGGAGTCCACCCTTCACCTGGTCCTCCGCCTGCGCGGCGGCATGCAGATCTTTGTCAAGACCCTGACGGGCAAGACCATTACTTTGGAAGTGGAGTCTAGCGACACCATTGACAATGTGAAGGCCAAGATCCAGGACAAGGAGGGGATTCCCCCGGACCAGCAGCGCCTGATCTTCGCCGGCAAGCAGCTGGAGGACGGCCGCACCCTTTCCGACTACAACATCCAGAAGGAGTCCACCCTTCACCTGGTCCTCCGCCTGCGCGGCGGCATGCAGATCTTTGTCAAGACCCTGACGGGCAAGACCATTACTTTGGAAGTGGAGTCTAGCGACACCATTGACAACGTGAAGGCCAAGATTCAGGACAAGGAGGGCATTCCCCCGGACCAGCAGCGCCTGATCTTCGCCGGCAAGCAGCTGGAGGACGGCCGCACCCTTTCCGACTACAACATCCAGAAGGAGTCCACCCTTCACCTGGTCCTCCGCCTGCGCGGCGGCATGCAGATCTTTGTCAAGACCCTGACGGGCAAGACCATTACTTTGGAAGTGGAGTCTAGCGACACCATTGACAACGTGAAGGCCAAGATTCAGGACAAGGAGGGCATTCCCCCGGACCAGCAGCGCCTGATCTTCGCTGGCAAGCAGCTGGAGGACGGCCGCACCCTTTCTGACTACAACATTCAGAAGGAGTCCACTCTTCACCTGGTGCTTCGCCTGCGTGGTGGCAACTAAACTTGATCTAGACTCCAAGAGGTGTCTATTCAGGAAAATGTAACATGAAATTTTTGTACATGGTAAGCAGCAGTGTCAGAATCTTTGACCAAGGATTGGACACGATACATACTCGAATCGCCCCGTGACAAGCTTGGTTTGTTTCGCGACACACTTTGCTCTGCACCATTTGCCAATTCATTTATAGTATACATTCTACATCCAAGACAGTCATGGAGCACACGACGCCCTGAACATGTTGCGCGTGGCCAGGCATGTCGAGGTCACGCACGCCTCCCTTTGGGGCCGGCCACCGTGCAGCCTGTTCTCCACGCGCTGCATGAATGACCCTGTCAGCGATGTCAAGGTGCGTACGGAGTCATTACGACAAGCATGGGCATTGAAGCGCGCGCAGTGCTGCGTGTGTGGACAGCCCTGGAAAATCAAGTTTCGGCACCCATCTCCCGGCAGAGGGAGCGACGAAAGGCACGGCGAGCAGCAAAAGCTCGCCTGAAGGACAGTTACACGCACTTGGAGGCAAACGTCAATTTTACGGGCCAAAAAAAGGCCAAGCGCCGGCCTGAGCCGGCGCAGAAGAGCGGCAACTTTGGGCAGGGGCCGCTGCTACGCGAGCTCTTGTCCCGATGCCGGGACCGGCGGCATAGGGCCGCCCTTCTGGCGGAGATACTGGCAGGGTCGGGTGTTAGACCCGGGTCCCGCGATGACAAGGCCGATGATGGCTTTTTCTGGCAAGCGCATGCCACTTTCTTCTGGACCCAGGCGCATGCGGCGGACCAAGGGCCCCGGCAGGGCATGCGTGCCGCTGGCGTGGCCCAGGCCCCACCCCCACCCGACTCACGTTGGTTCAGTGGCCACGCGCTGCAGCAGGAGCTGCGCCTGCTGGGCTTCTCCCCGCCGCTGTACTTGACGCATGCGCAGGTCAAGGCTGCCTTTCTGACCCTGGCACGCCGCTGGCACCCGGACCGGCACCCTGCCCCCGCCCAGGCCGCCGCGGCCGGCCGATTCAAGGATGCGCGCGCCGCGTACGAGCGGCTCAGGGCGATGTTTCCAGCCACGGGCTAGCCGCGTGTGAATGCCTTGAATTATTTGGGAGAGAGCATGTGGCCCGAGTCCGGACGCGCTCTCACTTGTTGCCCAGCTGCGGCACATTTGATTGATTATGTATCTGTATTTCAATGTAGTACAGTGCTGGCTAGAACTGGTATGGAAGGTGTAGAAGAAAGGGCGCGGCTCAGCGACCCCGCAGTCTCTGATCGCGCTCCGCTTCGTACTGTTTGACGTCCGCCTCCTGCAAAAAGGCTTGCTTCTCCAGGTACTGTCAGAGCAGCGAGTGTGTCGGGACGGGGAGTGAGCAATGCTTCCGGCAAACCCAGTCCTGCGCAGCAGGGCCCCCCACAGACCCGACAAAAGCACCCCACGCGCCTGCCCCGCCGAGCGCTTGTGCGCCTCCAGCTCCGCGTCGATGTCGGCGTCTGCGGACTTGAACTCGGTCCAGTCGGACCGCGTCTTGTCCAGCACCGTGACCTTTTTGGGCCCGGAGAGGCTGGCCAGCACGGCGTCCATGCCGCCCCTGGGCCGCTCCGGCGCCGGCTCCGCGCCCGCGGACGCCCGGGCCGCCTCGGCGGGCCGGGCCGCGCGCGTGACCGTCACCTCCTGCCCGGCAAAGCGCCGCACCTCCGTCACCTGCGGCATGCCGTACTGACGCGAGGCCGAGGCGGCGGCCGCCGCCTTGGCGGCCGCGAGCGCCGCAGCGGCCACGCGCCGCCGCCGATCCTGCTCGTCCGCAGACTGTTCCGTCGCGCCCGCGGCTGATGGCTGCTCGGCCTCTTTTGTGGCCGGCGTTGTGCTCTGCTGCACGGGGGTGGGAGAACGACAACCGGCTATTTCTTTTTCCAGCTTGCCCACCGCGCATTTTTGTCAAAAACCACACACCACAGTTACTTGCATACAGTACACGCGCAGCCCATGGCCCCCTCCCCGGCTCGCTCACCTCCGTGGCTGCCTCTTGCCCCGTCTTGGCTCGCTTTGGTGGGGCGCACTTGGCGGACAACTGCTGCCACAGGGCGTCCACTCGGGCCTTGCGAGCCGTCTTTGTATGCGTCGACTCTCCATCCGGCAACCCAACAGTCAATTTGCTCCTCTTGGAGGCGCTCTCATTGTCCTCTGGGGCGAGCGTGGGATTGAAGTCCTCGTCGGCCTCATCGTCCGACGGAAGCTCCGCATTCAGAAAGCTCGCCATGCGTCGGAACGAGGCAGCGTGCGGGGCCCAACCTTTCAAACTTCTATCCCCTACTTATCCCAGTCAACACTCCAGATGCACAACCTGCTCAGTGTCCGCAGCAACGCAATTCTCTCTGCGAGCGTCTGCCATGCATGGCGGATCCGGGCGCTGCCGATTTCAGTTTCCGGGCCAAGGCAATGAGGTTCGAATGTGGGCTCAGCCCAGATGCCTAGATGCCAGCAACCATCCATGCAACAGACAGAGCACATACGAGAACAGCGTTGTATTTATACGACAAATAAGCGATTCAAAGGGTGTCATGAGCGCGCGGGGCTGCCTGCTGGCGCAAGCCGGCCCCAGTAGCTCGGCACAGCGGCTCGCAGACCGGCTTGCACCGCGATGCGAGGCCAGGGCTCGCCCCACCTTCCTCAGTCGCCACCCATACCACCATGTACCATATGCGCGACACCATGTATCTGAGCTGGCGAGGAGTGTCAGGGCCTGGGCAGCATCGCATCAGCCCCTACCATGTCGAGAGCAGCGCAGAGGTGGCGCGATCCGTTGGTTCGAGGGCAAGAGGATCTTCACAAAGCACACATGCCTCATGTGCGCGTCGTTCCTGGTCTCGGGGATTTTCCCCGCCCCGGCCTGGGCCTCTGGAGGGGGCCAGGGCGTGCTGCTGGCCTTCACCTCTCTTTTGGACACGGCCCTGGTGCGTCCAGGTGGTGGTTGTCCAGGTGGAGCGATGCGCGTGCCCCCCACGTCACAGCTGTACATTGAAGATAGGACCCAATCCCATCGCCCCCTCTCAACACCGCCCATGCGCAGACGAGCGTGGAGTCCATGGGCGTGCTGGGCCCGATCGCCTTTGTGAGCGCGCTGGTCCTGGCTGAGTGCATCCCGTTCTTCCCGACCCAGCCGTTCCTGCTGGTCTCGGGGCTGCTCTTTGGCACGTGGACCGGCGCCCTGTCGGTGCTGACCGCCAACTCCCTGGCCGGCATTCTCACATTCTACCTGGCCCGCGGGCTGGGCCGGCCGTACGCCGAGCGGCTGCTGGGCTCCGAGGGCGCGGGGCCGCTCGCGCAGCGCGCGCAGCAGCTGCAGGGCATGATCGAGAAGGGCGGGTTCTGGTCCCAGACCGGCACCATCTTCCTCCTGCGCATGACCCCAGTCATTCCGTACAGGCACGCTGCTGCGGGAGGGGGGGTGGGTGGGGGAGGGGCCGGGGAGCCCAGGATGGACCCAAGGCTGTTGCGCTGCGTGCCACCGTTGCTCCGAGGGCAGATGCCGCCGTGTCCAGACATCCGGCTGGTGCTTGTGGGGAGCGTTGTATCCTCTCAAAATCTAGAGCCCTCATACCTCTCCTTGGCACACCCTGCAGCGCCTCAAACTACATGCTGGGTCTCACCCCGCTCCCCGTGGGCCCGTTCATGCTGGGATCCATCGCGCCGCTCACATTCTGGGCCTTCTTCTACGCGTCGCTCGGGGGCGCCTCGCGCTCGCTCTGGGCGCGCGGCGTGGCGCTGGACGTGCTGCTGGCGGACCTCGTGGACCGGGCTGCGTCGCTGTCGGGCGATGCCGGGCGCGCGACGCTCACGCTGGGCCTGCTGGGCGGCGGCATCCTCCTGGTGAGCAGCGTGCGGCGGGGGCGCCAGCGGCGGCGCGCGCAGGCGGGCGCGCTGGAGGCACCCGAGGAGGAACTGGCGCCCCTATCCCAGGAGCGGTTGGCAGACCCCGCGGCGCGAGCAGAGCGCGACGGCGTGGCGCCGCGGCGCTAGCTGAGGCTGACAACGGATGGGCGAGGGCTGGGTCCGCGTGCGGGCCCGGGATCGCGACCCCGACCCTAGGCCGGGCGACGTGATCATGACTCAACCCGCACGGACACGTCACGGCGCAGGGCAGCCGCGCATGTGCCCCTGCCCGATGTTTTGGTGCCCTCGCGCGCGCTTATAAATTCCTGAAAAACCAGGAAACCGTATCATTACTCAATTGATATTGCTATACGACCTCGACACAGAGATTTTCGGTATGGGACGCAAATTGGTTGTTGCCGTCGACGACTCGGCGGTCAGCAAGGACACGCTGCGCTGGGCAGAGACCAAGCTGCTCAAGCCCGATGACGAATTGCACATTATCAGCGTGCTGGAGCCCGCCAGCGGCGGCAGCTTTGCTTCCACGGCCGAAACCCCATACCCGACCGTGATGGGCGATGTAAGCGCAGCGACGTGCCGTCGCGCAGGGGCATTTCCGGTGCCGTAAACCGGGCGAGCGCATTGAGCCCTCACATGATCCCTACGCCTCGTGCAGTGCAAGCCGGACCCGGTGGCCCTGGAGCGCGCCCAGACTTTTCTGAACACCTGCAAGGACGAGGTCGAGAAGGCAGGGGTACGTAATTAGATTGGGGTGGCCAAGGGCCTTGGTGGGTGTCCCTGCGCGGGCCGGGGCAAGGACATGGCGTCACCCTTTGAGGGTTTCATCATGCACCGTGTGAGCAATGGAGCCATTTGTTGCCAGGCAAATCCATGCTCTTGAGACATCGTATCTGCCCGTGATCATTCCTTTGGCGTCGCGTCACCGACTGTGCAGGTCCAAAACGTCAAGCTTGCGACGCTCGTCACGTGCGTGGGCGGCGCCCACGACACAGGCCGGCACATCGTGAACTACTCTCGCCAGCGCGACGCCGACGTCCTCTTGCTCGGTTCGCGGGGCATGGGCTCCTTCAGCCGCGCCATGCTCGGCTTCCTGGGCCTCGGCAGCGTCTCCGACTACGGTGCGGTCCTTGCTTGTGATGCAAGAATGACTTGACCAGGCTTTCACAACGGTGCTATCGTGCTGCTTTGCATCGCGAGGATGTGGGTTTATCCTTGTCTGGCAGCATTGAGCGCCTGCCAGCCTGAAAACGCATGGTCCAGCCCCCATTTTGCTTAAAGAAACGTCTTGCCGTCCCATTGTCTGTCCGGACACGTGCCTGCAGCAATGAGCACGTTCCTTTACCTACAACCCTAGTCTGATCTTCATCCCCCGTTCCCATATCGCAGTGGTCAAGCACGCCGACTGCAACGTCATGGTGCACAAGGTGCCGGTGCCCAAGGCCTGAGCGGTGGAGCCGATCTGAGGGGGAGCAGCTTCTGGAAAACCTTGAGACGCCACGCGCGGCACCCAACCGAGCGTGCGAATACCTCTTTTCCACGATACAGCATTTTTGATGTGTGTTGGCGCCATGTGCAAGTGTATCATGTCCTTGAACGACGTGCGAGTGCCGCAGGGCATCAGAGGGCGAGGGCCCAAACAAGGAATGTTAGTACGGCGCGCGCGATAGGCGTCGGATAGCGCGCACTTAAGAGACCAGGGATTGCCACCGAGCCCAATGCCGCGATGGCAGAATGTGTCACCAACTCCAGGGCACCACGAGGCTCCGCATCCTGCGCGCAGCAGTGTACTTGGAAGCCAAGAGGCAAGGACTCCGGACACGCGTGACGGCGGTACCTCCCCGGTTGCGGCCCGCGCGGGGGTCGTGGCATGTCTCCGACCTCGTGCGCGTACGTGTCCGCCTTCTATTGCTCCGCTCGCGCCTAGAGCTGCCTGAGAGCCGCGGGCCCGGGGGGCTTGGTGATGGAGTTCAAATTGTCCCGGGTCGAACAGTACCTGCAGCGTAGGTCGGGGTGCTGCTGCAGGGCTATTGGTAATTTGATTACATAGTGCCGGATATAGGCCTGGATTCCCGTCCCCGAGTCCACTACAATCCCCCATAATTTCAGTAATTTCTGTTGACTAACGCCAACTTGTGTTAGAATCGAATATACAATGGCTGCTGTCGCCGAGAACCCCGCTCCCCCCCGCCCGAACAGCCTCAAGAAGCTGGGCTTTGTGCCCGAGGCCGGCGCGAAGAGCTACGAGATTGCGACCAATGTCTACACCACGGCCAAGAGCTACGTCCCCGCTAGCTTGCAGCCCAAGCTGGAGAAGGTGGAGGAGTCTGTGACCAGCGTACGTTCAAAGGCGGGAAGTCGGTCTTGTGCAGGGCACGGAGCCCCTGGGGTGCTCTAGGGGTCGGGAGTTGGCACTTAGGTTGTGATCATGACTTTTTGCGTGCAGGTGAGCGCCCCGTACGTGGCCAAGGCCCAGGACAAGACCGCGACCCTGCTCAAGGTGGCCGACGAGAAGGTGAGGCGAAAGCGGGGCTGAGCCGGAAGGTGGCCAGCCGAGGGTTGTTGGTCGTTGACGTCGCCTGCTTGCCATAATGCGCGACGTCGCAGTGATTTGATCATTATTCGGCATGAGTAGCATGTTAAGACTCTCCCATGCCACGCCCCCGTCCCAGGTTGACGAGGCCTTTGCCAAGGCGACCCAGGTGTACCTGAACAACAGCAAGTATGTGGCCGACACCCTGGACAAGCAGCGCGCATACCACGCGCAGAACCTGGAGTCCTACAAGGCCGCGCGCGAGCACTACCTCAAGGTCGTCGAGAGCGGCGTGGAGTACGTGAAGAAGAACGGCATCTCCGGCACGGCCAAGGCCGCCGCCGACGAGGTGGCCGCGCGCGTGAGCGAGGCGCGCGCCGTCCCCGGCGCGCTGCTGCACCGCGTGCAGGAGGCCGTGGACAAGCTGCTGGCCAGCACGCCCGTGCACGGCACGGTCGAGCGCCTGAAGCCGGCCCTGGACAGCGCCTACCAGCGCTACAGCTCCCTGCACGACAACGTCGTCTCCAGCGACCAGTACCGCAAGGTTGTCAAGACCGGCTCGGACGTGCTCGCCCGCGTCGAGGCCTCGCCCATCTTTGCCAAGTCCAAGGCGACCCTGTACCCCTACGTCGCGCCGTACGCGGAGCCCGCGGCCGCGCGCCTCCAGCCCTACTACCTCCGGGTGGTCGAGCACCTCGCGCCCAAGGACGCCTGAATTCGTGGACGCGGCGGTCGCACCGCTGTGTTGCGCGGCCTCGCTTGACCGCGGGGCTGCCCCCTTGGAGGAGTGCTTGTTCGTGCCGGCGCGGCGCGCCGCCCCAGTTGATTGCCAGGGCGGCGCGCCAATCGCCGCGCGCGAGCCATCGGAATCGGATCTGCTGAGAACGCAAAGGGCGACCGGTGATTGACGCGGTTGCGAGAGCGAGGGCCAGGCCAGCGCGTTTCTGCCTCTTTTGCGCCTGCGAGCGCCCCGCCGCGCGCCCCGCCCCGTCCCCAGCAGCCCACGTGTCCTACCATTAAACTCGTGTCTTACAAATTGCACTGGGCCCGCCGTCTCGACGCCGGGCCCTCATTGCGGTGTCCCCTCATCCTTCTAGCTTTTTTTAGCGTCACATTTTGCTCCCTAGATTATCGCGTATTTTGCCTGTACCCACTTCACGCTCCGCGGCGCGATTTTTTTATGATCGGGACGACCCGCCGCCGGATGATCGAATACTACACTAGCGCTGGCCGCTTGATTGTCACCTGGCTGCCCCTCTCCCCTTCCTGAGTGTAACCCACAAAAGAAAAATCATGCAAAGTAATTGAGGAGTAGGCTTGCAAACATGGCAACATCCTCACCCATCAGCACCAGGCACCGTGCCGTCCGTTTGAAAATTGGCTCTCCGGATTCCTGCGCGCGTTGACCCAATCGGGTAGAGAAGGAGCACCCGTCGGGGCTGGGTCTGGGCCTCGACTGGGCCCGCTTGCCGAATGCAGACGCTGGTTGGAGTGCATTACGTCCATTGCCCGCAACCATGGCGTCGATCACGGGAGAGCCGACCACCTGGGATTGCGAGGCCCTGGCCGGGCTCAAGGCCGAATACCCGGACCTCGCCTCGCTCACCACGGACGCCGTCACCAAATACAATCCCACTCCAGGTGCGTAATGGTGTGCTGGATGGTATCATGGCATCGGCGCGGGCTTTTAGCGCCTGTGCACGCCGCTCCCATTTCGACACCCGGGAGCCAGATCGACTCGGGTCCCCCATCTGCAGGCACGGGCCGCACGGGATACGTGTCCGTTCCCCCCAACAACTACCCTTTTTACTCGGAGGACGAGAAATACGTTCCGATCGTGCAGGCGGACGGCGGTCAGCTGTCAGGTGCGTGCGTGTGGGCCTGGGGTGACGGCAGTCCACGCACCTCCATGCGCGGCGGTCTGGGCCGTGTCCGCCGGTCGTCTGCGCACAGTACAATGGCCACGATGTGCCGTTATTGTGGTCTCACATTCCTCTCGCTTTGCGTACGCAGAATGGAAGCCCATGTACAACCCCACGGCGGAGCAGGCGGGGAAGGACCGCCAGGCCGCCTACGAAGCCGGGGTTCCCCACGGGTTTGTCGCCCCGGGCGACAAGCACGCTGGCCAGGCGACCATTACGCTGCGCGTCTTGAGCGAATTGGTGCGCAGAGGAGTCTTGCAGAAAGTGTCTAGTTTGTTGGGGGCATGTTGTTTGGGGTTTGGGAGATGGGTACATCTCTGCGTGCTCGTCCTCCCTCGACCGACTTGCTGCGATCGCCAGCCTTGAGAGTGTGTGCTCAAGGCACTCTTTGACCCTGGGATCACCCCTAAACCCCTGTGCAGCACGCGGATGACGAGTACGGCGTGAATGTGGATGAGCAGGGCAGGCACAGCGGCGGTCCCTTTGACCTGGAAGTCAGCCCGCTCATGCGGATCGAGGATCTGCGCAAGCTCATCCGGGTGGGTTGGCTTGCGGGGCTGTCTCACGATGGATTGGAGTCGGGAGCTCGTCTGTCTCTGGTTGGGCCGCTGTGGAGACCCTGGCTCGTGCCTGCTCACACATAACTTCTGCCACGGCTTGCAGGACAAGTCCGGCATCATCCCCGCCCTGCAAAAGCTTTCCTACGCCGGCAAGAACCTGGACGATCCTCAGCGCACCCTCGCCCAGTACGCAGCGCGCGGGGCAGGGTGCAGCGTTGTTTGCCTGGATCACTACTCTGAAAGCTGACGGTGATCCGCCTCTAACCCCCAACCCCTGCAGCTACGGCGTCGCCTACTGGCACAGCAAGTTCCCGCACTGGCCTCTCAAGATCCGGCGATGTACGGGGGCGGGTCTAGGGTGGTTTTGTGTGCTGCATGGGGGCAGGGCACTGGCATTGGGGGACTCTTACCTGGCTTCGCAATCACACATAATTGCACAAGCCTTGCCGAGCACAATTCCGTATTCACGAACATTTTCACCCCTCACCCTTTACAGACTGATGGCCTTTCCGTGGCGACAGACACGTGGTCCGGCTCCCTAGCCTTGTGAACGGCGCTCAAAGCACCCTTGCTGTAGTATTCATGTTTGCTCGATACAAACGCGGCACAGCCAGCAACGAAATGGAATGGGAAAAAACAGAACAATAATAGTGCGCGAATGGTACGGCCCCGCGCAATCAGGAGCGAGCAGCACTCATCGCAGGTCCACGACATCAAATTTGACCCTGGGATTGAGGTAGACGTGCTTGCAGTACTCGTACAGGGGCTGGCCCGTGGCCGTGGGCGGGTGGGTGTGGAAGCCGCGCAGGTCGCAGCCCTGCACGGTCTTGAGGCCGCCGGGGGTGGAAAGCCGGAATATGCCCACCTTTTTGGAGGTGTCCCGAGGCGCCATGACAATGGCCACCGCCTCGTCCAGCATCGTCTGGAAAGAGGGCGTGGAGGGTGTGTGGCTTGAGGAGTGGCGGCACGAACGAGCACTCCGCCTGTGTGACGAGCATTGCCTGGCATCCAAACTGGGCCCCACCACCATCACCCTGCCCTCCCATTAAAAAAAAACCACTTCATTACCTGGTACCCGCACTGGGTGTGGACATCGACAGAAGAAAGAAAGCACGTCTGCGTGGGGTGGGTGTGGATCCAGCCCAGCGGGTAGAGCCCCCGGCTGTCCTGCACCTCAAACACCTCCTCCTCCCCGAGCGCCTGCACCGTGTCGCTGGTCCCCTCCTGCTTCGGTATGATGAGCGTGTTGATGGTGAAGACCGACTCGTCCACCGACAGCGTCCCGGCCAGGATGCCGCACGACTCGATGCCCCGCTGCGTGTTTCTGACCGCGTACCTGCGGAGCGAGGGGGGGCGCTGTGAGCATGAGCGACACACATCGCAGACGCTCAAGTGACATATCAACAGACACAAATTAAACAAACGACGTACTGTAGGAACTCGTTCATGAGGGCCACCGAGACGTGGATGTCGCGGATGCTCTGGCGGCGGGTGTACTCTGCGACGCCCCGGGCCGCCGCGGCGCCGGCGGCGTCGGGGGACGGCACGACCTGCGTGCTGGGCACGGGCCCGGAGCAGCAGGTGTCGCCCGGCTCGGGCGGGCGCACCGGGGGCGCCACCGTCGTGACCGGCAGCTCCTGCGGGCCCAGCCACAGCGCCGCGTCCTGCCAGGGGTCGGCCGGCGGCGCGGAGGGGCGCGCGTCTGACGGGGCGAGGCCGCCCTCCCCGGAGCGACGCGCCCTCCCCCAGCTCAGAGGCGAGCTGGGCCACGACCGACGGATAGAGAGGGGCGCGCACGGCGTCCGGCAGCGGCGCCGCGCTCGGGCGCGTGGCCCGCCTCGGCGCTCGGCGCGGCCCAGGAGGGGGAGGATGGCGTGCCGGCTCAGCGCCGCGGCGCTCGCAGCCGGCAGCGCGAGGGCCGTGCTGGGAGCGGCGCTCGGAGCGGCGCTCGACGCGGGCCCGGGCAGCCACGCGCGCTCTCCATTATGAGCGTCAATCAACTCTTGCTGCTGGGAGGGGGAGCGCGCAAGCGGCGTCGTGGACGGGAGCCACTCGACCTCGGGCACCGGGCCGGCCGCCAGTCGGACGGTGCCCGGCTTCTTGGCCGGCGCCCACGGCTCCTCCGCCAGCAGGCGCGAGGTCCGGTCCTTGAGGTCCAGACTCAGCTTCAGCCGCTCGAGCTCGGGCATGACGTGCACCAGGCATTGCTGTCGGAAAGGAGTGGGTGCGCAGCAGTTAGTTTGGATAAACCGTGAAACTCGACGGAGGGTTGGCAGAGAAGATGACCACCACGAGGGTTGACACGCCTGAAGGGAATTCATTCCAATGCCGCTGCTGCTGCCAGACAACCCATTCGCAGCGCCAAGCACCTCACTAAAACATATCCAACACACTCGGCCTACCTTTCGCAACGCCTGGTACGTGCCATCAGACCTGTCGAATGCCTTGTGCTGGGGGATGGTCTCCACAACCAGACTCACGAGGCGCAGCAGCATGACGTAGAGTTGCTCCTCGTTCGCCTGTCGCCGGTATTGCGCAGCCTGCACCACGGGTAAAAAGACTCCTCGGTCTTCGCACATGCGCACGCGCGCTCATCATGCGAGGACGCGGAGCTCAGTGCCATGACCCACCTGCCGCTGCAGGAGCTCGGCCGATCGGAAATACTTGTCCAGGCGCATCAGGTTGTTTGCTGGGTGCAGCTGGACTGTCGCGTTCAGTCGCGCCACCAGGGAACCGTCGCCCCGCCCGCCATAGGAGCGCGGGGCCGGCATGATGGGCTGGGACGGGCCCTTCGCCGCGTCGAGATCACTTCCCACCCAGCTTCACTCGGCCCAACGCCATGTCATCCCATGGAAGTTTGTTGATAATATCATGGAACGATTTTCAATCATTTGGGTCGACGATGGGGCGTCCAGCAGGTCTAGTCGAGGCAGAGGGCACGCATCCACTGCCCTGCCTGTGACGGGATCTCCAATGACCGGCACACGATTGATTTTGGCGCTCGGGGGCATCGGAGGCGCGCTACCACACCGGCCCAGCATGGAGTGTCGCCCAATACGGTTGTGTCGCGGGGCGAGTCGAAAGCGCAGTGTTGGGACGTTGGAAAGTGGTAGGAAAATATCTACCTCGCGGCGTTTCAGGGAGCTTGACCTGAGCTAGCAGCACAGAACACAGCCAGTACGTCGCCGGCCCGCAGCGAGACGGGGAAGGGGTTGAACGCTACATTCCGCACTCTAGGCGCTTGTGTTGGTCCGCATTGTTTGCATATCAACTTTCTTCCGTATCCATGAGCAGTGGCCAAGGAGCCGAAGAGCGCGAAGAAGGAGAAGAAGGAGAAGGCGAGCAAGAAGGCCGAGCCCACGACGGTGGTGGCGGAGGACTCGGTGGCTGAGGAGGCCGTTGCGGCCTACAAGCGCGACCACGTGTGCGCCATTGCCAAGCCCCTGGCCAGCGAGAAATTGACCAAGAAGGTGTTTGATGGGAGGGGTGGTTGGCAAAGTGGCGGTGGCATGTGTTGGTGGGGGCTGAGGTGTGCGCTGTGCGTAGTGGACTCTCGCCGTGATTGTGCCTGCGCAGCCCTCTCTGGCCTTCCTTGTCTCATCCACCGCTCCTCCTCACGACCCGCCTCAGGTTCTGAAGCTCGCGAAGAAGGCTGCCAAGCGGAAACAGATCAAGCGTGGCGTCAAGGAGGTCATCAAGGCCATCCGCAAGGCCCACAAGGGCGTCGTCATCATCGCCGGCGACATCTCCTCCCATCGATGTGATCACGCCTCTGCCGGTGCTGTGCGAAGACGCGGACATTCCCTACATCTACGTGCCCTCAAAGGAGGAACTGGGCGCTGCTGGGTGCGTGGGCAGGACTGGATGGGGGTGTATGGGCGCTGGTATTGGGTATGGAGTGGCTGGGCATCTGGGAATGGGGCCTGACCAATACAGAGCCTGGTCTGGCGCCTGGAGAGCTCTCTTGCAGAGTTAAATGGTTTCGAGCTTTCCTTGATCTGACCAACTGGCGAATCGCATGAGTTTTTGTGCTCAACCCCCCTTTGCCAACTCCTTGATGATAGGTTGACCAAGCGTCCCACTTCCTGCATGCTGGTCCTTCCAAAGGCTCCCAAGGGCAAGGCGGCCCCGGCGGACGACGATGACTTTGAGTCATCCTATGATGAGGTACGGAGGCGATGGATAATGACGTCCTGCTGAGTGTTGCTAGATCTGAAGGGGAGGGCGTGCAAAAACAGAACGCCAGGCATTCTGAGGCACAGTGCCCCACAGAACGCTCAGTGTTTCCTCCCAACCCCCCACCATTCCGTATTGAACAGGTCGTGACACAAGTCAAGGCTGTGCAACCGATTTTCTGAGCGCCCTTGCATACCACATGTGTTGTTCCTGTGTTCATTGACGTATTTCATGGACGAGCTGCGCTGCCTCGCGAATCTGCTCCATTAACTCTTTTGTAAAGCCTCCCGTTCGGCAATCATGATGAGGAGACGCAATGGCGTGACCAGCCGCGGCAGAGGGGAGCATCTGCGTGATGAGGGCTCCAGCCTAAAGAACGCTGGCCCGCGCGGACCCAAGATTCTCATTGGGTGCAGGTTCCGGTGGCTCGCGACGCTCGCCAGGCCCGTCATGAGCGGGTCGCTGGACCAGGCAGCCGCAGGAAGCAGAATGCGTTGCGCTTCTTTCGGCAGTGGTGCAGCGACAAGCACGAGGAGCTCCATCATGTTGCGCGCGGCGGCGAGGAGTGCGGCTAGGACCGCTGTCCGGTCCTTTGGCTCCAACGGCAAGGGTGCGAGCGGGGGTCCGATGCGCTTGATTTGATACTATATGTCCTTACTTTGTCATCTGGCGGATAGGGTCCTGCCAGCGACACGCGGGGTGCTTGGGTTTGCATGGGGCTCGGCGGGGTGTCCTGCCGTTCATCAGAGAACCGTCGTCAGCCGGTTGACCCACCTTTCCGCATCGCAGGCGTCCTTGTGGGCGCGGCCCGGAACGCCTACAGCACCTGGACCCGGACTACTCCCGCTTCCAAGACCGGCCACGCCGCCGTCCTGGTGGCGCTGGGCGCCGCGAGTGAGCAGGGGTTGCTGAATTTGGTGTTGAGAGTGCACTGGACGTGCAACAAGTGGTGACAGGGTCACCGCTAAGGCAAGGCGGTGAGCTCAACACGCGTGCTTGTCTGAGTGCATGATCCTTCTTATCGTTCGTGCAGTGGGCGGCTCTGTTGCCTTTGCGGCGTCTCCCGTCCAGGAGCGCTCCTTCATCATGGTAAATTTGTGGAATCGGACAGGGGAGTGGAGGCACCGTTTGACCGAAAAACGGACTCCACAGTCCCCAAAATTAATTCGCTCCACCCCCTCACCCCCCTCCAGGTCAAGCCCGAGGGCGTGCAGCGGGGCCTGGTGGGTGACATCATCAAGCGCTTTGAGCAGCGCGGCTACAAGCTGGTGGGCATCAAGGTGCTCGTCCCCGGCACGGACCTGGCCAACGTGCACTACGGCGAGCACGAGGGCAAGCCCTTTTTTCCAAAGCTGGTGGACCACATCACCTCCGGCCCGGTCGTGGCCATGGTCTGGGAGGGCAAGGAGGTCGTCAAGACCGGCCGCGCCATGATCGGCGCCACCAACCCCCTGGCCTCGGCGCCGGGGACGATCCGCGGCGACTTTGCCGTGGACATGGGCCGCAACATCGTGCACGGCTCCGACTCGGTCGAGTCCGCGCAGCGCGAGATCGCGCTCTGGTTCAAGCCCGAGGAGCTCTGGGACTTTGTCCCCACCATCACCAAGTGGGTCTACGAGTAGGCCTCAAGGGGGGCGCGCGCGCCGACGCGCGACCCGGCAATGGACGTCAATACGTCGTTGATCGCCAGGCGCGGGAGTGCCTCGGCTTCCTGCCCTTCAGATGATGATGTTCCTCGGCTCGACTGCAAGTGCCACTCCATCCGCAACTACCTGTCTGTCCCACGTCTGATCATACATGTGAGAATTACCACCATGACTGACCCTTGCCCTGGGTAGTATCTGCGATGGCCGGTCGGCAGGGCATTGTATTACCAAGAGCATGCCCAACCCCCCGCTGCTTAGTCCACTCCAAAGAACGCCCCAGGCAGCGTTCTGTGGTCATACTTCTTGCCATTGGAACGCTACATCGATGTTAAATGACTGGACTGGAGCTTAATCAATGCCCCCCTTCTTCACGCGAGGCAGGCCCGTCGTTGAGTCCCAAAGCGCGCGATCTTCCAAAATGCAGGCTCATCTTCGAGGCCGAACTGTCCGCCCCCTCCCGACGTCCATGCGCTCATCCATTTACATCCCTGCCCGATGCGAGAAGGCAGATTGACTCGATAATCGCCGATCCAACCACACTGCGTCGGGAAACGAGCAGGGCCTGGACTGGTGCGACGCGATGACGCTAGCACCCTGCTAGCCACTGTGCCAGGCCCGATCACCCCCTTTCAGGCGCTCGCTCTCCGTCGCTCGCCATGGCTTTTAGCTTTGGTGCAAAGCCCGCGTCTACCCCGGGATTCGGCACCCCGGCGACACCGGCGTTTGGCTTTGGCTCCACACCTGCAGCCAGCTCTGCAGCCTTTTCCTTTGGTGCAACGCCTGCCCCCGCCAACTCTGCCTTTGGCGCGGCCAGCAAGCCTTCCTTGTTCGGCGCGGCCAGCACGCCTTCTCTGTTCGGCGCGACCAGCGCGCCGTCTCTGTTTGGCGCGGCCAGCACACCCTCTTTGTTTGGCGCGGCCAGCAGCCCCTCCCCTTTCGGCGCGGCCTCTGGAGGCTCCCTGTTCGGGGCGGCGCCCGCCCCGGCCTTTGGCGGCGCCAGCTCTGCGCCTGCCTTTGGCGCGGGGGCCGGCGCGCTGGTGCCCTTTGGAGCGGCCGCGCCGCAGCAGGCGCCGCAGCAGGCGAGCACGACGCTCGTGACCCAGGACAACCGCCCGATCGTGCACTCCACCAAGTGGGCCGACATCGCCCCCGCTGCCCAAAATGAGCTGCTGGAACTCGAGTGCGTGGGGGAATTCAGTGATCGGAGCGTACCGTGATCGAGTGACGGCTGATGAGAATATGGCGTCGTTTGGTACTGGATTGAAGTCTTGTGCGCCAGGGCCCCGCGTTTGACAGCATGAGTGGTCGAGAATGTGTCATGTCAATCATATAATCAAGCACATATGATTTCGCAATAACGTACCCAACCCCTTCACTGATACCTCGCTCTCAGGAAGCTGATCGTGCAGCTGAGAGAGGACAGCGCGGCGCTGGACGCGGACGAGCGGCTGCGCGACCCGGCGGCCGCGCGGCAGCGCCTGCCCGAGGCGGCGGACAGCCTTCGCCAGGACGCCTCTGCGCTCTCCAGCCGCCTGCGCGCGGGCGACGACGCCAGCGCGGTGCTGCGCGATCGCGTCATCGGCGTGCTGCGGGCGACGGAGACGACGCTGCACGTCTTCCAGCGATCCCACCAGTGGCGCGAGGCCGGGCGGCTGCCGCCCGGCGCGCCCCCGCCCCCGCAGCTCCTCGAGCTCCTCAACCGCGGCGTGGTGCTGCCCAACCCCTTTCTGGCCACCACGCTGGACGAGAGCGTGGCCCAACTGGACGCGCTGCGACGCGCGCTGGGCGCGCTGCGCTCGGCGCTGCCCGGCGACGGCGACGGCGCGGGGCCGGGGCCCGCGGGCGAGCCGGGCATCCAGGCCCTCAACGCGACCCTGCGCGAGCAGCAGGAGCTCATCCTCGCCGCCGCCGCGCGCGTGCAGGCCGTGACGGACGCGCTGGCGGGGCGCAAGGCCGCGTTCCTCTCGGCCCGGCGGGAGCAGGGTCGGTACGAGGACCCCTTTGCGGCCGCGGCGCGCGCGGAGCCGGGGCCTGGCCAGGCGGGTCTCGCGTCCAGGAGGCTGGCCTGATTGCAGCGCTCCTGTTTTGTTTATGACTGTTGTGTTGTATGTAAGCGCTTAGAGAAGAAGGAGGGTGCTGCTGTGTTATTATTTGAATTAAAAGATTGTGGTAGCTGATCCCAGTCTCAACGAGGGCCCGGCCCGATTGCCGATCAATCTCCGCCGTGCCACCGCTGATCTCGACGACAACGCCCAATAAGGCCAGATTAGGGACTCAACTTTGACAATATTATTTCGCACTTTATCCGGAAGAGAATCTCTTTTACTGCCATGGGTCAGGCCTGAGACTTCGTCCGCACTGCGAGACGGTCGGAGGAAGCCAAGGCCGGGCGCATGCGCGACTGATCAGCCACTCCTCTGCCGCTCAGCGTCAATTTCACGACCCGCACTGAAACAATATACATTACAGAAAGACCATGGAGGAGGAGTGGAAGGTTCCCCCGCTCCACTTTACCGAGTTTTTGGACAAGATGAAGGACCCCTCGGCAGCCAGTCTCGTGCGGATGGTCAAAAAGTGAGAGGGGGCTGAAACTTGGCCGTACCCGGCCCGGGGTCATGTGGGGTTTCCCTTGTCTTGCTCTGGCCGCATGCGTGTATTGCCCTGGCTGCGCTGCTGGATGTATGTCCTGGCAGGCAAGCCCACAGCCTCGCCGCGCTCCCACGCAGCTTCATCAAGGACTTTGACGAGCAGCAGACGCGGGATCCAGACCCTGAAGCGGGCTCCAAACGCGTGCAGGTTTGGCATGGACGGCGATTTGATGGCTGCATGGCGTGCATGCAGCGCGCCTCGCCATATATGCTCACCAGTGAAGACCATGCGGGGAAAATCGTATCAAACGACAGCCTCCACCCCCACCCTGCAACCCCGCCTCGCCCGCAGGCATTCTATGTGCAGGCAGAGGTGGCCTTTCGGGGCCACCCGCTGTGGAAGGGGGCTTCGAGCGACGACCTGGAGCAGGCGTTTGAGGGCCTGGAAAAGTACCTCATGAGCAAGCTGTGGAAGCTGACCTTTGCGACGACGGCCGAGGACCGCGACCGCGACGACCGCTGCGCGCGGCTGCTGGGCGCGCTGGCCTTTGTCTCGCTGGACACGCTGACGGGCACGACGGGCGCGGCGCCGGACGCGGCGCTGGTGGGGGCCGCCGGGGACGAACTGCTCAAGGCCGATCGGTACAAGGCGCCCCGCGACAAGCTGGTCTGCCTAGTCAACGTCAAGCGGGCGGTGGAGGCCGTGATCCAGGACGTTGTGGGCAGGGGCCGCGCCGACCTCGGCGGCGGCGCCGACGCCTTTTTCCCCGTCCTGCTCCTGGTCGTGATCCGCGCGCGCCCCGCGCGCCTCGTCTCCACCGTGGAGTTCCTGAAGCGGTTTCGCGGCGAGCGGCGCACCCGCGGCCAGTTTGACTTTATGCTGGCCAACCTTGAGTCGGTGGCGCTGTATGTGGAGACCGTGGACTACACCCACCTCCGCATCTCCAAGCAGGCCTTTCTGGAGCGGCTCGCGGCCGCCGGCATCCCCGAGGCGGCGCTTGAGCTGCAGGGTCTGGCCGAGGCGCAGGCAGGCGAGGCGCGGGACTCTGGCGCGGGAATCGCGCACCTGCTGGACATGGACCCGCCCGTCCCGGACTCGCCCAGCAGACGGCGCGGCGCCGACTCGCCGCCAGCGGCCTCCTTCCTCGAGCCCGAGGCGTCCTTTGCCCAGGACACGCCCCCCAAGGCCCCGGAGCTGTCGAGCGCCGAGCTCGAGCCTGGCGCCGGCCCGGACCCTGCTCCACCGCCCAGCACCGCCCGCCTGCCGTCAGACATGGAACTGAGCCCCGTCGTCAGCCAGCTGGTGCACGAGGGCGTGGCCCATGTCTTGCAAATGGAAGCTGAGGGGAAGCTGCAACCCAGGTATCCCTTCATGTACGCCGACCCAGAGGACCTCACTCTGGTGCGTGGATGGAGGTGTGTGTGTTACTCCAGGGTGGGCCATGAACAGGGCACGTCGGTTGCGGTGGGATGGAGTGTGTAGAGTCCTTGCCTTGAGGGGTGCTGCTCCCTCCATGACAAGTATATTTGTGGTTCACATGTCCATTGCCTTGTGTTTGTAGGCCGATATCGCCAGCGTCCTGGCAGGCTACAAGCAGCTCGCGCTCCAGTTCGAGGCGCTGGCGGCTTCGGCGCAGGAAATGGTGGACAGCCACGGTCTCAAGGTTCCAGCAACAGAGGAGCACGACGCCCGCTCCAGCCAGCCGGCGCCTCCGGCGGCGCCACACTTTTTCGACGATGCGTTGACCGAACTCTACCCCGAGCATCGCCCAGCTTTGCCACAGTACAATCTTGCTAATGCTGATGGTCCGGAAGGTGGGCTGGGCGCGGCTGGGCGCGAAGAGGATGGCGCGGTGCAGCCAGAGGCGGGCGCTTTAACCCCGCAGCCAGGGCCCGAACCCTCAGATGACAACAATGCAGCCGCTGACGACGCCAGCGGCGCTGAAGTTCCCACCCAAGCAGCTCTTTCTGTTTCTCCAAACGAGGTGGAGGAGCGATCCATTGCTCCGCCAACCGACGGCCAGCTGGCTGAGACAGCCGAGGCAGACGACCAGCTGGTAGGCAATCACCAGCAGACGGACCCCGGAGCAAAGCCCTCTGAGGACCCACTACCGGATGCAGGACCCAGTCCGATAGCATTTGATTTCCCGGAGAATCCTGTTGCAGCCACGGAGCAGACACAAGGCGAATCACAGCCCCATGATGAAGCAATGACGTCCCTCCTGGATGGCCCCAGCTCGTTGGCTACCCCACCTGCTTCTCCGCCACCTCAACCCTCCCCGGAGGCCCCTCTCTCGCTGCTCTGAGCTCTGTTGTAGAGTGACGCCTTGTGCAGGCTTGTCACTTCTCAAGCACAGCGTCTTCATCTGCTCATCCTCTTTTTTTGAAAAGGTCGAGTGTGTCCCTGTGGCTTCGCAAGCAAAATTGGTGGACAATCGGTCGGGGGGGAGCGTAGTGGACGGCATCACGATGTAGGTGACAATGGGTCATGCGTTGGTCACGCAGTCCGAGCTGACTCAGCGCAAACAAAAAGACCCCACTGTTGTCGCACGGATGCTCCTCCTTTTCCTCCGCCTCTACTTGTCCTTCTTGCTGGTGAAGTAGATGACGGCCTCCGGGTCACCCAGGTAATATTTTTCCGCCTCGGCAGCGACCTTGAAGAGGATTCGCTGCTCGGGAGCCTCAAACTTGATTTTCTCCGACTGCTTGTACAGCAGGAAGACGTAGCGGTGCACGCCGGTGGGCGGGGCAGGGCCACTGGGGGTGGGGGTGGGGGGTGGGCATGTAAGGGCATGGCTGTCGTTGCTTGACGGAAATGGACACATACATGACCAAATTGACCTTTTCCCCCTTCTCTTCCCAGAACAAGCAACCAGAACTCACACATACGACAAAACCTTGTCTCCAGACTTGATGTCGCCCTTATGGATGTTGGTGACGATCCAGTGCACAAACTCGGCCTTGGTGGGGTTGGCCGGGTCAGGCGCGTCGGGGTCGGTGCAGATGAGCGTGTAGAAGGCGTGGTCCTCCGTACCCGTGATGCTCACGTGAGGCTCCTTGGAGGACTGGACAGCGGTCGGGCGGGGGTGGGTCGTTTGTGGGGGCGACAATGCAAGGGTGTGATGGAACAGGAAACAACACCACCCATGCTTAAGCCAGCAGAGGAGGAGGGACACCCCCCTTCCCGTACGATCCGATCGCGGGCCCCTCCCACCCCGACACCCATCGTGCGTCAACGTACGTCCTTGGGGTCGATGTTCTCCCCCAGAACGACGGGGATGTCCCCAAAGGTGACCGCGATCTGGGCCTTGGAATGGGTGTTCACCGTCTCAACGACATCAGGGATGATGCGGCCCCGTTCCAGCTCCCTGAGAGACATGGTTGATGGTCGGTAGGGTTTGCGAAGCACTGAGCGGCGCGATGGATCGATCAAACTGTTTCACTCTGAGCGGTGATCTGGAATCAAGGTCGTGTCACGTCACTCTATAAGCGGGGCGGATCCCGGTCGGCGGGACGTGTGCCGTCCATGAGTGCTTAGGAAGCCGCTGAGAAGCTGACAGGGAAAGCTCATGCTCTTGCATCATCCGACCCTTCAAGGAGCGCTCTGTTTCGCTCATCTCAGCCTGAAAGCAAGAATGACTAGTTATTTCCAGTTTCAAGGAGGGTTTGGGGTCGCAACCAGCTCCTGCTCGCGTGCACCCTCACAGAGCTGCCGCGCCAGCGAGCGCATGCCCGCCGCCCAGCAAAGCCGCGGCTGCGTCGCTCCACACCACCGGAGGTGGACTTGCCCCATCACAATGCTGCGCTCCATTGCGTGCCAGGCTTGGCTGTCTGTGAGCCCAGCCCTTTGAGCCGCCTCCCAGGCCTGGTTGCAGGCTTCCACGGCCTGCACCACGGCATCCAGGGTCACACGGATGCTCCCAGCGGTCGTGGCCAGCCGGTCAAGCGTCCCGCGTGCATTGTCGTGTGAGGGCTTGAATCCCAAGGCGGCCAAGGCGCTTGCCTCGTGCAGCCAGGCCCAGTCGGCCGCGGTCAGCGTCAGCTCCAGGGCGGGGCAACCGCTTGCATCTGCAGTATTGCTAGGACGACCTCGTTGGATCAGTCCGGCCGCTTGCAATTTTTGATCCAAACTGGGCAAAATGACAGCTAGGCTGGCAAGCCAGCTGTCCACCAGGCGTTGTTCGTGCTCCTTGGCCAACCGCTGTAGTTGGGCGACCCCTCGGTGGGACGGCGCCTGCAGCTCCCGGGCCCACCTCAATTGCCCGCGGCCGCGGACCCAGGCTGCCCACATCTCTTGCGCAGCTGCACAGGCGCGGTGCATCTGGGCAATGCACGTGGAGGGGCTGCTGGATGAGGCTGGAAGGAAGACGATGCCCAGGCAGTGCCCCTGCCAGGCCTCCAGCTGCTTCTGAAGCTCCAGGTGCCAGGACGTGACGCTGCTCTGAAGCCAGCCCCTGTGACCCGACCAAGTGAAGGGGGGTATGGTCTCTCAGCATGACAGGCCGTCTTGTCTCGAAGTAGTCCCTTTAGGAAATCTAGCACAGTCGTGCGTGAGATAGTCCTATGCAGGCAATCCAATGAAACCTCATTGCCTTAAAGGGAGTAACCCACCACCCTCATCACATTCGACAATGAAAGACTTCGTATCCTATACTCGAGACTCGTTGCACTCACTTGAGCGTCCCATCGAGACGAATGTGCCGAGCAAGACTAGCCAAGACGGCAATCCTATCCGGCAGAAAAGCGGGGCGCAGGCAACTGAAGCTGATCAATTTCCCCTTCCAGTCGCTTCAGGAGCCTGCCGGCGCCGACAAAGGGCGTGGTTTCCTCGGGCAGTGTGCCATTTGGCTTCGTGTCGAGGCCCTGGAGAGCCAGGCTCGCTCGGCATTCTCGATGGCTGGCCACCAACCCTTGCAAGTGCACAAATTGTTGCTGTGAGTGCATGCTGGTGAAGTTCATGCAGCACTGAACCCCTCTTTCAACATCAAACATACCTTGAGCATCCTTGATACCGGCCTGAATGTCTGCCAACCTCCGCCGCTCGCGCGGGCTGAGGCAGCGAATGCAGCCGGCGGCAGACGTCGCTTGCCGGAGCGAGGCGAGCATGTGGGCTTCCTGATGGCACATGGCCGCATACTGGCCCACAAAGAGCGACGAGTGGTCGCTCATTGTGGGCGCAGAAGCCGCGCAGTTTGGGGAAGAGGCTTGCTTTTGGCAACTGCCCACGGCGTCGGCCTCCACCTGCGCACCAAACGCCTCCAATGCTAGCAGGTGACCCGCCACATCATCAGCATCGATTGTCAGGCAGCCATGCACGAGCTGGCGTGCGATGCGGTCCAAGACGGCCGCCATTGGAAGGCCCACGTCCTTGAAAAGCGCAAGCGCCGCCTCCGCAAGGCTCGGAAGCCCGGAGTGCAAGGCGGCAAGCGTATCCGCGCAGAGTGCCCGTTCCAGCTGCATCACCGTATCTTCCCAGGCGCTGCACCGAAGCCTTGCCAGCCCCAGCTCCTGCTGCACATGCGCCTGCTCAGCCTCCAAGAGCCCGAGGGAGTGGACGCCGGCCTCTGCGGCCCAGTGGAATGCGCGCCGCAGCGCGTCACTGCCGAGCACATCTTGGCACGCTTCAAGGACGGCAACCCGAGCGCGCCAATGCCCAAGCTCATCGCGCGGCAGGGCAGCGGAGGCGAGGGTGAGCAGAGGGTTCCTGCATGTGCTCACATTGGAAAGAGTGTCTAGCAGGGACCGACTGTTCTTAGCGATGCGCACACGCCATGTGGATCCCCAATGACCACCCTCACACCACCCCCGTACTGCTGAAGAAGGGCTCGAAGCTGACCCGTCCAGGACAGGAAGAGTCGATCGGCGCCCAGGCGCGCTTCTTCCACAGCGCAGTCGGCCAGTTGCTGTACATAGGGTGTGGGCATGAAGAGAGGGCTGGCTGCCGCAGAGTCCTCAAAGAGCATGGCGCATAGGCTGCTCCCGAGATCGATGAGGTGCATCGGGTCGTTATTGTCGGTGCCGTTTAAAGTTTTGCCTTTATCCTGGCGCAACTTGATGTCGAGTAGTGCGGGAAGCAGGGTGCCGACGATGAGGCCGCCGACGGCGGCGATGCTTGCGTCCGGCGGCTCGCTGTCGGTCCCGGAAGTTTTGTCCTTCATGATGGCCCCAACGGGTGCCGTGCGATCAGATGCGGAGATCATGCGTCATAGACTTATAAACACCTGCGCCTTGCATTCATCGTTGGTCACCGGGCGCTCCCCGATGGGTCCTTTTTCGCGTCCGCAGTCGAAACCTTCGCCGACAGGAAATTGGCAGTCCCCTTCGTCGTCAGGTCTTCACATCTTCATTGCTCGCTCAAAACACCGTCACATCCAGATAAATTTCATCATACATTGTAATAAAAATAGTAGGGAAATGCTTTGCCATCAGAAAAGTCTGGCAGTGGCCTAGTCAAACCATCATGCTATCGATCGCGTGGCGACATTTGTCCGGGTGCCGATCTGAGCCTCTCCCCGTCCTTGCAGCCGAAGAAGCACGGTCGACGCGTCGCCTCCTCATACTCACAAGCTCAATTGTGATCACTTGGGTGTTTACGTTGTTTCGATACACGACATCGGCTCTGGGTCATTCAAGAGTGCATTGATCCGCCCCACTTGCGGGCCGCAGGGTGCGATGAGTGCTGCGCACGGGGTGGAGGAGGAGGAGGACCATTTTGAGGCGGCGGCAGAGCAACTAACCGTCACCATCGCGACGGGCACGAGACTACCGGACGCGTCCCTGCTGGAGCTGTACGCCCTGTACAAGCAGGGCTCGGAGGGGCCCTGCTCCCGGCCCAAGCCGTCCTTCCTGGATCCAAAGGGCCGCACCAAATGGAAGGCTTGGCACGACCTGGGCGCCATGCCCCGCGAGGAGGCCAGGGACAAGTACGTCGTCGCGGTGCGGCGACTGCTGGGCGGCGCGCCCGAGGGCCAGCCGCAGCCGGCGGCCTACGGCAGCGCTGGCCCGGCGGTGAGCACCCCGGCCCGCGCCCTAGGCGAGGAGGCGGAGAAGGGCGCCGATGAGGCGGGGCCCCTCCACACGGCGCTGGCTGACGGAGATGCGGCGCGGTTTGCGGCCGCCCTCGCCGAGGCCACGACCAACCAGGCCGAGCGGCGGGACGCGGACGGGTGCACACCCCTCCACATTGTCGCGGATGCCGGCAACGTCGAGGTAAGGAGATTGTGTGCTTTGTGTGGCGCACAAGGAGGCGAAGGGTTTGTCGTAGTTTTGCGCAGCAGCTCTACAAAAGGATTCTGCATCCCCCCACCCTCTCCTCTGTTCTCTTTGCAGGCCATTGGCCTCCTGAAGGCCAAGGGGGTCGACCTGGATCTAAAGGATCAGGACGGCATGACGGCACTGCACTATGCGGCGCTGGCAAGCCAGCGAGAGGCGTACGAGGCCCTGCTTGAAGCGGGCGCGGATAGCAGTGTCCGGGACGCCGAGGGCCAGTCGGCGGCCGACCTGGCGCCCCCGGACTGGAACCGCGCGTGATGGGTGGGTTGTATGCAAAAAAAATATGGAGACTGGAGTTTCCCATTCGGCAACTGACCCAGCACGTGGTGCCAAATTCTAGACGATTTCATGAATCAGAGAGAGACAAATCGGATGCGACGGCACCAGACTGCGCTTTTTGTAATCAAAGCTCGCTCAACAGATGATGCTCGCGACGCAAAGCGCAAGCGCACACATCGCTGCCCTCGGCGCGCTACGCTTCTCTCTCCTCCTCGTGGAGGAGGCGGAGCCGCGCGGCGCGGATGACGTTGTGCATGGTGGCGGCGATGGTCATGGGCCCGATGCCGCCGGGGACAGGGGTCAGCGCGCCCGCCACGCCCTGCACGCTGTCCACGTCCACGTCGCCGACCACGCGGTCGTCCACGACGTTGATGCCCACGTCCACGACGGTGGCCCCCGGCTTGACCCAGGCGGCGTCCACGAGGCGCGGGTAGCCGACGGCGACGACGAGCAGGTCGGCGGTGCGGGCGATGTCGGAGACGCCGGCGAGGCCGTGCTCGGCGGCCTGCGCGCGCGCGGCGGCGCTGGGCCCGAGCGGCACGCGCGGCGCGCAGGCCTCGGCGGCCGCGCGCGGCGGCCGCGAGGTCGCAGGCCGCGTCCTGGAAGAGGGCCGCGTAGGATGCGCGGTGCACGACGGTGACGCTGGCGGCGCCGGCGTCGCGCAGCAGCGCGGCCAGCGGCGTGCCGACCGTGTTGCTGTCGCCGACCACGACGGCCGAGCGGCCGCGCAGGGGCACGCCCTCGTGGCCCAGCAGGCGCAGCGCGCCCAGCGCGGCCGCCGGCACGAAGCCGCGCGCGGTCGCGCATGAGCACGCGGCCCATGTTGAGCGGGTGGAAGCCGTCGATGTCCTTGCCGGGGTCAAACGCGTCCATCACCGCCTCCTCGCTGACCTGGCGCGGCAGCGGCAGCTGCACCAGCACGCCGTCGACGTCGGGGTCGGCGCAGAGCGCGCGCACGACCTCCTGCGCCTGGCGCTGCGTGCAGTCGCCGGGAAGCCGCACCAGGCGCTCGGCGATGCCCACGCGCTCGCAGGCCTCGCGCTTGCGCGTCACGTACAGCAGCGAGTCGGGGCGGTCGCCCACCAGCACCACGCCCAGGCCGGGCGCGCGGCCGGCGCGCCGGCGCACCTCCGCCGCCTCCGCCGCGAGCTCCTCCAGCCAGTGGTCCGCGGCCGCGCGGCCGTCCAGCAGCCTGGCCACGCCGCCGGACTCGGGCTCCGCGCGCGACGAGGCCTCGTGCGACGACGCTGCTGGTGTTTGGAGAAGAAACGGGTGCCCAATGTTGACATGAGAACTTTGTCATCTGGCACATATACTTATTGTTCTTTACAACAGGGCGACAATGCGCGCAGCTGCCAGGAAGGGGCCGCCTGGTCCACCCATGCAGAGCCCGTCCCACACAAGCACCTACCTCGCCGAGAAAGGTTCAAGCTACTGCATTCTAATAGCCCCTCGCCTGCGAGGGAGGTGTGCGCGTCCGTGAGCGCGCGGATCGAGCGAAGACAACATGGCGATCTCGTCTGGGCTGTCTCCCTGGCTCACTCCCTGCAGCGTAGTTCAACCGGCCCATTTCGCCCCGATTCGATCGCCCCTCAGGCCCAATTCAATTACAATCACATCCACCGCACTCTCATAATTACCCACCTCTGCGCAGGGCACGCCATGAGAGGGCGGGCAAGGCAGCCCGCAGGGCCATTTTCGTCACACGGGGCCCGCCCCACCCGCCGCGCGCCTACTTTTCCCAGAGAATACCCACTTGACCTAATTTTTTAAAATCAGAAAAGAATCAATATCGTTGATTTTCCATCGCGGCACAGCGACCTCACCGTCTGCAATGCCATTCATGCATGCAGCGACCGCACATTCTGTGGCTGGGGCGCCCTGTGCGCTGGGGTTTGGCAATGGGGCATGCACTGCCAGAGGCCTCATGCCCAGCACAGCAACCTGTCACCGTGGCAAGCTGTACCTGGCACGTTGCACACATAGACGACCCATGTTCACAATTATCAGCTCCCTCCCAGCTGCATTCTGCATTGATCTCGCGAAGTGGAACAGCCATGGAGACCCAGGTGCTGTCAGGAGACACAGTCCAATTTGCGGCGATGAGTCTTTCTTTGCGTGGCTATGGGCCCCCAGAAGGGTTCATTTGTGGCGGACAGAGGCGGTCCTGGGCCGATGACATGGCGCTAAAGTGGCGAAGCGGTATTACAGATGATGTCGCGTGAGGCACGATCTGGGGCCCCTCGCTGCTCTAGAGACGCTTTCGCGTGCGTGAAGGCACGAGGGCCGCAAGCATGCACCGGCGAGTGACTCCATGAGACAGGGGAGGCCGCGTGCACCGACACACTGCACGGTCCGCCGGCAGCGGCCCACGCATCAGCGAAAGAGGGTAAAGGAGCTCTTAGCAGCCTGCGGCGGGGCCTACTTGCTGCGCACGGCCACGTGGACCCCATCCGGGCTGCGGAGGACGAGGTACCGAGTGCTGGAACAGATCGCAGGTTCGACGCTGGTGGTTAATGATTCAGTGGAGCTGGTGGCGACGAATGACTGTGAGTCGTCCGTGAAGGGATTTTGACACCACATGGATATGGTGTAGGTTTGTCCAGGTGAAAGTCCGGTGAATGTGGCGTCGACAATGGCTCCATCGTCCATCTGCCCATCCTGCACTTGCAAAGACGACACCGCAAAACCGGTGTCCCTTGTCACGGGCGTGGGCGAGCCAGGGTCGTCGTAGTATATGACCTCCATTGCCACCGTGCGGGTTGCGCTGTAGCAGGCAGCGCAACTTATGTTGAGGACTACAGGGTTGGTGCCCTGAACGTCGACATTCCTTGTCACCGCTGGAAGGCCATCGATTGAGATCATTAGCTGCAACGAGGCGCCTTCGGGAGGGAACGTCAGCAAGGCCACATGCACTTCTGTGTCCCCGAGGTAGTCTGGGTATGGCATACTCCACACCCCGGTAAGGGTGACAGGAGGCGGCGGCGGCGGGGGCGGCGGGGGAGGGCGGCGGCGGCGAGGCGGGGGGAGGGCGGCGGAGGCGAGGCGGGGGAGGGCGGCGGACGGGGGAGGGCGGCGGAGGCGAGGCGGGGAGGGCGGCGGGGGGGGGGGGGGAGGGCGGCGGAGGCGGAGGCGGAGGCGAGCGAGGGGGAGGGTGGGGGGTGTGGTGGTAGAGGGAGGAGGTGGGGGGCGAGCGAGGGGGGGGTGGGGGGCTGCGGTGGTAGAGGGGAGGAGGCGGGGGGTGAGCGAGGGGGAGGGTGGGGGCTGGGCTGGTAGTGGGAGGAGGCGGAGGCGAGCGAGGGGGGGGGTGGGGGCTGGGTTGGTAGAGGGGAGGAGGCGGAGGCGAGCGAGGGGAGGGCGGGGCTGGACTGGTAGAGGGGGGAGGGGGGGGGCGAGCGAGGGGGAGGGCGGTGGTGAGCGAGGGGAGGGCGGAGGTGGGGTGGGTGAGAGTGGTGGCCTTGGGGGGTGGAGAGGGCGAGCGAAAAGGGGGAGCGTGGGGGCGGGGGGCCTCGACGTGAGGGTGGTGGCGGGGGATTGCAGCGACGGTTGTGTCGGTGGTGGGCTTGGGCTGACGGAGGTCTTCAATTTGAGCTGCGCCAGCTTGGACAGCATGGTCGCTGCTGGCTTGTTGTTGTTGCCGGAATGGGAGACGCCAAGATTATTGTTGCCCCTGTTACCGATACCCCAGTTGTTGTTGCCCTTGTTGCCGTTGCCAAAATTGCTGATCCCATTATTGTTCAGGCCAAAGTTGCGATACCCGACGTTGTTGCGGCCCACATTGCCGTTGCTGTCTGCGACGCACTTGGAGGCGCCGGCAGGGACGCACTCCACAGCGATGAGCCACGTGCAGGACGGCCGGCTGCAGGACGTGCTGGTGCTCAGGTCCACGGCCGTGGCAGCGCCTGTGAGGACATCCAAAGTCGCCCGCCTGTAAGCGCCCGCCTTGGCATAGCCCAGGGCCCTGTCAGGGGAGCAAGGGAGAAAAGGGGGTCAGCAAAACCACCTAATCCAGAGCGTCCACAAGGTGGCGCGTCCTGACCGCACAGCCATCGGTCGCATCAGCCATGCGTACTGGCAGAAAGCGTTGCGCGAAGTTTCTCCGACCACGAACGAGCGGGATCTGCGATAAAACCGGAGAGAAGTCCGATGAGACCCCTGATGATAGCTTCTGTGCCTGTGAATGCGACGTAACAGCTTTAGCACCAGCATTACGGCTCTCACTTGACGTCTTTAATGACTGGCAGGGAGACAAACTTGTTGTCGCAAGCTGCCTGCGCGGAGGGCATGCCGGGGTGTAGATCCGGGGTGCGCACGCAGATGCCGCCCATCTCTAGAGCAAATAACACTCGCCTCACCCACCTGGGCGCCATTACGGGTTGCCAAAATAAGAAGGACCAAGCCCCAGAGAGGCCGAGCCCCCTTTGCGCGCATTGCGGGGGAGCAGTGCAACTCGGATCCTCGAGCGGACCTCGCAATACCGTACGATCGCGGCTATGCAAGACCCTTGGCACAAAAGTAAACAGGTAATTAAACAGTCTTCTGAAGTCCCCGGAATTTGGTTCCTTGGAGACGTGCTCAAGCTCCCCCTGGACTCCTACGTACTCCTGGCTGGAGGGCAGTTGTCCCCGGTTCGAAAGCCGCGACTTTGGTGGATGAGTTACTGCTGACTTCACAGGCTAGGGAGGCACACAGATGCTTTTATATCTAATAAAATCAACTACAAGCTCTCACACATGAGTATGTGCTCGACAACGTGCCTGCGTACGTTCCTAATCCGCTGAACGGACCGCACGGGGGGTCCGGGCTGGCCTCACGTGCACATCCTGATATGCACGCATCAGGGGTCCACCCAGACGGGTCTTGCGGCTATTCAAGCTGAGCTATCAGGCAGCCGAAAGCAGTTAGTGCACTTGATTACCTTACAACAGATTTATGCTTCTAAGGGATGTTTACACTTCCTACAAGGTTGGTTGCATGCATGTATGGGTGATAATTTTCCTGGCTTCCTCACTGTCGCGTCATCCTCAGACCGCCGGAATTCCGGACAACAATCGGTGACGCAACTTGAGCTACGAACCGCGGCATTTACCTAGGGTGGACCACGCAGCATCAACAAAAGAGCGCGAGGACACCCAAAAAATGGCATCCAAGGAAATTTACTTGCGTTTGGTCCACGGTGTAAAGCTGGCGTGCCAGTTCATCGCGGACAATCTCTGCTTTGCAGTCAGTCGACGAGCCCATGTCCCCGAGTGCAGACGGTTCAGAGAACGCTTCGGGCACTTGTGTATCCTTTCCTTATATGTGAGCGGCCTTAAAAACTTTATTGCCCCTGAACTTTAAACCCGATCGTACTCGGGTACCAAGCCGAATCTTCAGGCCTCCGGAGCTGCGGCGCGATGGCGCGTGCTAGGTGGGGGCAACAAGAAAGCGCCCTGCTGGGCCTCGCCATGCACGCGTCTTCCGGGGGATCGCCCACACTGCTGCACTCAACTGTCTACAAGCTGCCTGTGGACCGTGGTGATGGCGTGGCGCAGCGGCAAAGGATGTGTATGACAGTTGTGTCTGCTTGGCAAAGGATCGAGTGCCTGCGATTGAGGGCGAGAATGCCACGCGATGCATTGCCCCAAAACGCGCGGGCTTTGAGTAAAGTGGCGCTTGTTTGGTGAGAACACGTCCCCAAACTTTGAGTGTATGGGGTACATCGCGCTTGTCCGGCCAGAACCCATGGCCTCAGTGCTAGTTGATGGCTCTGGCATGGCCCAGCAACCTCCATGCCCAGGCCCATCCCCACCTTGAGTCGAGCAGGGCCCAGAATAGCCGGGAGGAGAAGCGCCTATGGGTCACCAACCCAAGGATTGGGCTTGATCAGAGGCGGCGGACAAAACATGGCACCTTTAAAATGGCACTTGTGGTAGCGTCCTGTCACACAGCCTGGCGCCATGTGGGAACTCTTCCTTGAAGAAAATGGGGAGACATATATTGTTGTGCACATGCCTGGAAACGGGCTGTTGCCTACATGCTTGTTTGGTTGCCACTCACCCGCCGGCTGGATGACAGGGTTGGTACGCAGAGCTGCGGTCCCACGGCCGGAAAAACCGCGCCAGCATGGCCCGCACGATAGGATCCCTAATCTGCGGTGCCTGGATGAGTATTCAGCGCAATTGACAAGAGAATCGGGCACGGTTGCTAATCGAATAAGGAGGGGAGACGGGTGCTTTCCGATTTGGCTGGAAGGGCGGGGCGGGTCTCTTCTTGTATAGGTTTCTAGATGCACGTCAGTTAGACCACTCTCCTCATCTTTTACAAGAAACAGATTCCATGAACCGAGCGTCGACAGTTGAAGTATCCGAAAGGCATATGCGAGACGCTCTAACAGGCCGAGCGTGAGAAAATGAGGGGCCCTGACAAGGGCAGCGATGCCAAATCCAGGGCGGCTGAGCGTGGATCGCTTCGCAGGACCGTCGCCAAGGGAGCCCACGGGACCCAGGCGATTACCTCTTCAAACGCGTTGTTCGCTCGTGACGTAAACCACGTCGACATTGTAAATTGTAAAAACGTTCTCGAAAATCCAAAGCAGTTGGGCGCCTCCTTGCAACTGTTTGCCGTGCATGCGTTTGTGGACCCCATCACGTCACGCCCTTTTCCGCTGGGCCCAGAGACCCAAGGCCCTCCGCATCCCGTCCGTGCCACCCTCTCCACGGGCCATGTCGTCGGGTGATGGATCACGGAAACTGGACAAGAGCACGCCCGACAGTGTCTGGAGGGAGGTGCTCTCGCCCCAGCAAGTGAGCCTGGGCTTTTCCCGTCATAGAGGATAGGGTCTGCATGTCTCATTTTTGCCAATCGCCCGACTGACAGCCCCACAATTTATTCTCTTGGCACGAGCGCAGTATCAAATTCTGAGACAAAAGGGCACTGAGCGTCCTGGCACGGGGGAGTACAACAAGGACCCCGGCAAGGGCACATTTCACTGCGCCGCCTGCGGTGCCCCGCTTTACTCGTACGCTCGCGGCTGATAAACCTGGTTGTTTCGCACAGGGGTATTGGGATCTGGTGTATGCTGGTAACGATATCTCACTGCATGCCCCTCGCACACGCTTGCCTCGGGCAGGAGCGACACCAAGTTCCACAGCGGCTGCGGCTGGCCTTCCTTCTACGATGAGCTGCCGGGCACCGTGGAGCGGCACGAGGACATCTCCATGGGCATGCGGCGCGTGGAGATCACGTGCAAGAATTGTGGCGGTCACCTGGGCCACGTGTTTGAGGGCGAGGTGGGCATGGGATGTACGGAAAGGTCGGGTTGGGAGGACTGCGTGTGCGGATGGCTTTGTCGAACGCATGACAGCTGCAGTGTGTTTCTGGCCGAGCGTTTCGTCGGCACATTTCCTTTTACAGCTCAGTTATAGAAATCGTGTTGCTATCACCTTAAACATGCGCAGGGGTTCAAGACGCCGACCGATCAGAGGCACTGCGTAAACTCTTTGTCAATCAAGTTCAGGCCAGGATGAGTCAATGTCTGCCAATCTCCAATGTTCACGCATGACCCGTGGCAACCAGCATCGTTGCTTAATTTGTGATGTAGATTCCCATCTTTAATTCTTGTATAGAGGAAGCGCGAATGGGATACAAATAGGCCAAAAAACAGCCAGAATTGACGCCTTAGCCAGACCCTGTTCAAACAACGCGAATCAGCCAGATCACCAGCAAGGACGTCGCCCGTCGCCAAGGACGACTGCTGTTCGCCAACTCTGTTTGCGCAGACTATTATGCGATCTTCGGTGGCCATTTCAGTTCGAACTATTTCATTGAGCGCGTAGCAATCCCCTGATCTCGCCTGCTCCGTCTCAGACCGCCCAGAAGGGTCCCTTGCCTCCGTCGTCCGGTCTGGCCTCGCCGGCGACGAGGGGTCGCCCTGCGTCGCGGGCATGGTCAAGCTCACGCTCATAGCCAGAGTGCGGGATGGCCAGTTGCTGGCAGAGGGACTCGATGGCGAGAAGGAAAACGGCTTGCACGCCTACAAGCAGCAGGCCAAGGCAGGTGGTGGGGGGGGCCGGGCAGCCTCCAGCGGGGTCCTGATTCCCCCGCTCCGCACGCGCACGCAACGCGTCCCCGCTTCTTTCCTTTCGCAGACCCTGTTCAAGCAGTTTGGGAGCGCCAAGCCCCCCCCACGGCAATCGATCGCCTCTGGGGACATGGTGTTCCACACGCTGGTGGACGAGTACGGCGTCTGCTACCTGGTCCTCACGGACAAGGGCTACCCCAAGAAGCTGGCGTATCAGTACCTGGAGGAGCTGCAGAGCGAGTTCTCCAGGCTGTACGGCACGCAGATAGAGTCGATCAACCGGCCCTACGCCTTTATCAAGTTTGGTGCGCTGGGTGGTGGGCCGATGAGGCCCACTGGGGGAGCTCTGAGGCATAAGTAACAGCCCGCGAGCGCTGAGGAGCCACCCCCTCCCCCTCACCCCCCCTTTGACAGACACCTTTATTCAAAAAACGAAAAAGCTGTACCTGGACACGCGCACGCAACGAAACATCGCCCGCCTCAATCAAGACATCGCAGAGGTGCACCAAATCATGACCCGCAACATCAACGACGTCCTTGGCCAGGGCGAGCGCCTCGACAGTGCGTGGGGTGCTTTAGGAGGCTGACTCGGTGGGGACAAAGGGATGGATGCTCGCTGTTTTGGAGAGACCGCCGAGGGGGAAGGGGAGCCTTCCTATAGCGGTGGTGTCTTCTGTTGCAATGCCCTCGAGACAGTGTATCTATTTTGACTCGGGATGACATGGGATACGACGGGAGGGGCAGATGCGGTCATGCTTGCACCTGTCTCTGATGCAAAGGAAGGTCCCAACGAGAAACAATCAGGCACCCAAATGTGCCTTGTGGAGAATTAAAAACCCAACAAGCACCTTCCCCACACTTGCAGAGATGCAGGAGATGTCGACGCTCCTCAGCAACGACGCGCGGCAGTTTGCCGTCAGCGCCCGGGATCTGTACCACCAGGCCCTGTTCCGGAAGTATCTGCCCTGGATAGTCATCATCGGCATCCTCCTCCTCGTCTTCATTCTGCGTGTCTGGCTGTATTGAGCACTCCCAGGCGCGTGGCAAGAGGCGAGCAGGGGCGCCGCTGCCGTCCTCACGTCAGTGAGCAGGCCCATCTAGGTGGGGAGGAGGACGCCATGGGAGGCATCAGAAGAAAGCCCGGGTCACTCTGCGTCCCCATCAGGAGCGTCGTAGCGCGCAATCTCCAGTGTCTCCCACTCGCCAGCTGGAAAACGGGAATGAATTCCGGGGAGGGTCAGCCAGAGAGTGGGGACCCGAGTCTCCCCACTGAACGATGGCTTGCATGGGCAAAAGTGCTGTCTGCCGGCCACACGCATCCGCTCTCAAAACGCTGAATTCGACCACACGCCCATCGAATCCCCTCCAACCGCACTCACTTGGCGTCTTGAGCGCAAGGCCCAGCTCGTCGTCATCCTGGATGCCCAGATCCGAGAGGCGCTGCTCGTCCTGCAGGAGGGTGTCGCGCCAGTAAAGGCGCTGCGAGGCCGCCTCCTGCGCAGAGGAAAGGTGCTTTGTTCGGTCCTCATGGCATCATTTGCGTGCCTTGGCGTCATATCAATCCGCCCAATCTCTCATGTCTGCCATCGGCCGACCCAGGCACCGGGCCCCATTACCTCCTGGATATACTCGTGCAGGGCCTCCTTGACGTTGCCAACCGAGTCCACGGGACCCACTTGCAAGAAGACCACCATCTTCTTGCGCTTGATCCGAAGGTACATGGCACCGAGGGTCGTGCAGGGCCTCAAAGACCCCGGAACATGAAGCTGCTGCAAGTGCCAGGGGTCACGGTCAAAACCTTTGCCGCTGCGCGCACTCGCCGAGAGACGGTCACTGCGAGATGGCAGCCAAAGATATCCGTGTGCCACCGTGCATCCACCTCCTAGCACCGCATGCCGCGCTTTTTGGTGGCCCTGGCACCGGCCCCGGGATGTGATCGGCTCGCCTGCCGTGCCGACATGCCGCGCCGGATCGGGATTTGAAAGCAATCTTAAGATCAACATTTCGTGTGGCCTCAGGACGCATGCTGCACTCGTGCGCGATGGGGATCAATCAAATCGTCATCAATGCATTGTATTCGTGCACGGGATTGAGATCGAGTTGCTAGGACGGGCTGGGCATCGCGGCGATCTCCACCGCTTCGTGTGCATTCCTGGGGGCGCCTCACGGCCCTGCCTCCCTCCATCATGGAGGTGGACAAACGGCCAGCCACTTCCAGCTCCTCCTTTGAGCTCCCATGGGTGAGAAAAGGACATCTTGAATGGGAAACCTGGCGTTGTCACGGCATGCGCGGGGCCGGTCGGTGAGTTTCCCCACCCTCTTTGGCTGCCTGCAGGTAGAAAAGTACCGGCCATCGATTGTCAAGGACATTGTGGGGAACACCGAGGCCGTCTCCAGGCTTCAAATTATCGCTGAGGAGGGCAACATGCCCAACCTTATTCTGGCGGTGAGCTCTTTGGGAAGGGACAGGTTGTTGGAAATGGCTGGTTGCGGGAAAAAATGTGTGTGACCAGACCGAGCCCGTCGGTGCGATCGGCAATAGAGTGAGCCTCACTGTTCCTGTGCAGGGCCCGCCCGGCACGGGGAAGACCACCAGCATCCACTGCGTCGCGCACGAGCTTCTGGGCGAGCACTACAAGGAAGCTGTGCTGGAGCTGAATGCCTCGGACGACAGGTGCCGGAGGGGGTGCCTTTGCGTCTAGTGTCTGTGGGCGTCTGTATCCCTTGACACACTCCCGCACACCCCACACACATCCTATGACCACAATACTCCCACACCACAGGGGCATCGACGTCGTGCGGCACAAGATCAAGAATTTCGCGCAGCAAAAGGTGACGCTGCCGCCCGGGCGGCACAAGATCGTCATCCTGGACGAGGCCGACAGCATGACCTCTGGCGCGCAGCAGGCGCTGCGCCGCACGATGGAGGTCCACTCTGACACGACGCGCTTTGCGCTGGCCTGCAACACGAGCAGCAAGATCATCGAGCCGATCCAGAGCCGCTGCGCGGTGGTGCGGTACGGCCGCCTGGGCGAGGCCGAGGTGCTGGGCCGCCTGGTCGCGGTGGCCACGGCCGAGGGCGTCTCCTTTGACGAGGCCGGCATGGCCGCCATCGTCTTTGTCGCCGACGGCGACATGCGCGCCGCGCTCAACGCGCTGCAGGCCACGGCGCGCGGGCCGGGCGTCGTGACCCAGGACAACGTCTTCAAGGTCTGCGACCAGCCGCACCCGGCCCTGCTCCGCGAGATCGTCAGCGCCTGCCTCAAGGCCGACATCGAGCTCGCCTACCGCAAGATGCAGGCACGCAGAGGGGCGTATGATTAATTGGCAAGATGAAGCGGGGAGGGGTTTGGAGTATAATACACTTGCTTGCATCGTTGTGTACTGAATCTCGGGACGCCTTCTCCATCGCTCTCTGCACACCTTAATTCGCCCACCCACTACTTCCCACCTCCGCAGGAGCTCTACACAAACGGTTTCAGCTCGCAGGACATCATCACCATCCTCTTCCGGGTCGTGCGGAATCACAGCGAGCTGGACAACGAGTTCCTAAAACTGGAGTACATCAAGCAGATCGGGTTTTGCCACATGCGCATCGCAGAGGGCGTCGCTTCGCGCCTGCAGATCTCGGGGCTCCTGGCCGAGCTCTGCAGCCTGACGGGCAAGAGCAAGGGCCGCTAGGGGGCACGCGACGCGCGGCTGCGCGCGCGGGGCGCCAACTGTTGCGGTTGAGAGGGCGGTCGAGCGCGCGCAGCGCCGCTCTCAGCCTTTTCTCCGCGGCGCTGCCTGGGAAGGTTGTGTGGCGCTCGCTGCAGACAGAGTGGCAGGAGGGCTTGCGATGACGAGGAGCGGACTGAAGACACACTATTGTCGAAAAGCTCTTTTGTTAGCTGGTCTGCAGAGCGCAAAGAGCAGCATGTGCATCCACCCAACACTCTCCTCGCACCCTTGGGAGCCTCGCCCGTGGCCATGAGGGAGAAAAAGAGAGCATTCAACCGCTCCAGCTTTTTCAGATCCGCCTGCTGCTCCGTCTTGTACTGCAATACCTGTACCGGATTAGTGAAAGTTTCATTAATGTGCAGTTTCAAGCACTAGCTATTGACTGGGAACAACGCTGGGCAGCCAGCAGCCAGGCCAGGAGCACAGCTCTTTCACCACCGCACAGACACCGTCACTCCCCGCCCACGTACCGTTGTGTTGTCCGTCACTTTAATGTGGAGCCTGCCATCGCAGTTGCGGTACTTGAGGCTGTACCGAGTGTTGAGCGGGTCGGCCCTGTAGAGCGCCTCCGCTCGCTGGTAGAACTTTTCCCAATTCTCGATGTGCATGGCCGGGAAACGCGGCTGGCGCGGCACACGGATCCAGAGGTGCGATGATGGCCAAGCTTGCGTCGAGACCGCGTGCAATGGCAGGATGGGCGGTGGGACTCCCGACGATCGATCGCGAGTGGCAAGGCACCCGTCCCGGCGCCCGCGAGCCCGATCCGGCTAGATCAGATGGGGAGGTCATGTTGCTCCGAAGATTTTTCCGTTTTCCCGCCCGTTTGAACTTTGCGCAGCTCCCATTCAAAATACTGAAGCTGTCGACGCTCGTGTCATCGAAAATTTTTCGTTTTAATCATGCAGCTATCCGATATATATAAGGAGATCCCCAAAGGATGGTTTTCATTTTCCCGCATCCAGGTCAAGCGGGTCCGCCATCATGGGTTGGACTTCGAGCAAGCTGAGGTCCCCTGGGAGCGGGTTGGCGACCTGATTCTCGGTGAAGGGATTGATGGCAAGGCCAGCTTCAAAAGACAGCCGCGAAAGGGCGGCAGGAAGGTGAGGTAGTAGAGTGCTCGAGGGTTTCCAGCGAGGGTGTGCGCCGTCAGGCAAGCCGTGGACGATGGCACTCTTTGTCCTTGCCTGGGCATTGCAGGTGATTGCTTGACTCCCTCTGACTCCTTCTGCCCCGCAGTACTTGAGCATCGCGCGCTACGAGTGTAGCTACGGCCCCACGGCTGTGAAACCCAGTACAATGGCCAGGAAGAGCGCTGGAGGAACAACCGAGGCTGCGCCTGGCAATGGAGACAAGTGCGGCTGTCGATACTACTTCACGGCGTTTCAGTACAAGGATAACCCCACCCTGGCCTTGATCGAGCGCCCTGTGAGGCCCCACTCCGGGCACACGGCTAAGACGTGCCGGTGGATCTCGGAGGATGGGCGTACGGCGGTGAGGGAGGCGTTTTTCCAGGGCATCAGGGGTTGCGCAGGCCTGAGGGCCGCTCTGCGGGCGTCTATCGCAGCCCGCATTGGACTCGGCAACGAAGAAACTCTTGAGGAGAAACATATTGATCTGATCTGCGATGAACGGCCAGACCTGGTCAGAGACTATCAAGCAACTTCACAGGACGTGATGTATGTGGTTGCACGACCCCGTCGGGCATGGGTGCTGAACCACTTTGACTCTGGATTCATCACCCGACTCCGGAACTCACGCGTCCCTCTCTCACGCTTGCAGCAATATCACGAAGGCTCTAGCGGTGTGGTACAAGCATGAGGACGCTTGGTCAAGCCTGAAGCTGGCCATGAGGCCAAACCTCAATGACTTCTTTGCTCACAAGATGGGCAGCACGGGAGAGCTGCTGTCGCTCGCGTTTCAGACTGTCTCTCAGCGAGAGGTCCTTGCCACCCTGGGGAACAATAGGGAAGTCATCATCGACGCCACGCACGGGACAAACCCGAATGGGGTGAGTGAGGACTCGGGTCACCCCACTGTGCTAGGATGACAGCGGCCTCAACAGGTGCACTGCGCTCTCTCGTCCATGCAGATGAAGCTCTTCACCATGGTCCTCCAGGATGACCAGCGCACGGTCCTTCCAGTGGCGTTCTGCCTCGTCTCATCCGAGGACAGGTTGACAATCAAAGACTGGCTACAGGCGATTGCGTACCGCATGCATATGGACTGGAGACCATCATGCATGCTGACAGACGCCTCCCAAGCTCAAATAGGCGCTGCCAGGTGAGTGGGAGGTGGCGTGGGGTTTGAGGCGAGGGCGCATGTCAGGCCGCAGTCCCGCCTGAAGGCCGTCAGCCATTGACAGGCCCCTGCTGTCGGTGTGCAGGGACGTGTGGGGCGGCGACTTCCCTGTGCTGCTGTGCCAGTGGCACGTCACCCAGGCCTGGACCCGCAACTACAGCAAGGCCAGGAAATCCCACAAGGCACTGGGCGCGGCGCTGAAAAAGCTCATGCACGAGTGCTCCCCCGTGGCCATGATCTGAAGGCCCGGGAACAGGCGGCCATCGAAGCCATCCAGCAGACCTGGCAGTCACTGGGGACTGCACCAGCTTGGAACCAGTACTTCAAGGACCAGTGGATCGAGGCCTGCCCGCCCAGCATGTGGATGACGGCATTGCGGGCCCACATCCGATATGGCCCCACCAACACAACAAGCAGCATCGAGTCATTCCACAAACAGCTGAAGACGCAGATGAAGTTCGACGTCCTGAGGGCGCCCAGGGTCGACGAGCTCTTCTACCACCTGGGAAGAGCTGCCAGCAATGTGGGCATCTACCGGAGGCTCGGCAGCATCAAGAGGGCAGCCAACCACAAGCAAGCCGCGGCGGTGACAGCGTCGATCGAGGCTGCCAGCCTGATCCCAAGCGAGCACGTTCATCCTCCCAGCAATGGGGCGCGTCACTGGACTGTGGAGTCTTCGGAGACGCCCGGGCAAGTCTACGAGGTGGACCCTTTGGATGCGCTGGGATGCACGTGCCTGCAGGTGAACCGACGGGTGACCTGCAAGCACATCATCAAGGTGCTGAAGACAAAGGAGCCTGACCTGTCGGATGACCTCATCGTGGAGCACCTGGGCAAGGCTTGGGGCACAGAGTATGGCACCGTCGAGTGCATGCTGCAAGCCATGCGTCGGCCTCATGAGCCCCTGCAAGCCCCGCCACTTCCTGGCGCAGCTGTGGTCGACGCAATCCTGGAGGAAGCTCGACCCCGCAGGATGTGTGGCTTGCCCACCAGACTAGGCGACTTTCACGTGTCCGCGCCACGCTGTGTGCGCGCGATGCGCTCCCCCTCCTCCAGCTCGTACTCTACGGGCTGATGCGCCACCCGAGCCCTGCATACATCCCAGGGACCCGCCTGAGTACCGCGAGCTGGTGCGCCAGCTCGTCCAACTCAAGCAGGACTACCCTGACTGGCAAGGCAAAGCCGGTGCCACAGCAGCAGCCGACGCCACAGCAGCAGCCGGAGTCTATCAGGATATTGAGCTATGGTACCGTGCTCATAACACCGTCAGCTATTGGGCGACCATGCAGCTGATTAGGGCGGACGAGGCTGCATGCATGCGCCTCCGGCTGGCCGAAAACATCCCGCCATACAAAAGGAAGAGAGTCGTTCGCCATGTCGCCATCCCCGATCGCAACCGCTCGTAAAACACCCTTTGCACACTCTTTGTTGTAAATAAGACCAGACATGCGCGCGGGAGGTCGAGTCGAGGCAGCAAGTCGCGACGGCGGCGACCCCCCCATTTGAACGCGAGGGTCGAGGGTGGCCAAATTTTCGACCATCGCCAAACGACCTGGCTTGCCATTTTAAAGTTGTTTTATAGCCCATTGATTATTTTAGCGGGAAAATGGAGCGCCCCCGACGCTTGCAGGGGCCCACCTGGCATCCGCCGACCGCGAGCACCGAGCCAACCCAGCGACTCACACCATGCCGCTGCCCTCCGATGCTTTCATTGTTGTTATTTAAACCCCAATAGATGATTTGAGTCGCGGTTTCCACCGGCGGCTGAAGAAAGGGCCGCGCGGGAGCCAAAATGTATCTTCCTACAATAATGATCTCCGAGATCAGATGAGGCAGTTGGCAAGCCCGGTCGTCGAGGACCTACTATCGGCGCCCTCCGTCACTGCGCAGCTGAGAGAACTGATCGAATACATTGTGTGCGTTTTGTTGCGATGCAAGCTCAGGGAACGACGGCTCGCAGCCGAGGATAAACGCGTCCGCGCTTTTGGGGGTCAGCGCACCCCGTCTGGCTGTGAACGGGAACGTGAGTTGACTCTCTTCCCACGCCGCTGCACCGCGTGGTCTAGCTTTGAAAAAGCTTCAAGAATTATTTGCGGTGCTAAGCGGGAGGGAGCGTGAACCAAGATCGCAGCCATGCGGTGGCTGGCGGATGCGCCTGTCGCCGAGGCCCAGCGTTCAGGGTTTTTGGGCGTCTTCCACAACGGGTAGGCGTTGTTTGGCGTGGTGGGCGACAGAGTATGTTGTAGAAAGGATGCTCAGTGTAGCGAGACGCTGCTGTGTGTCGTGTTCCAGAGACTGGAAAAATGAGTAAGGGTGTGCACACCACGCTCCCCCTCTTCACGTGTGCAGCCCTTTTGTCGCGGCGTTCCTGGGATTCTTCTTCGCGCAAGCGGCAAAGATGTTTACGCACTACTACACGGAGCGCAAGTGGGAGCTTGAGCGGCTATGGGGATCGGGCGGCATGCCCTCCTCCCACACCTCCTGTGTATGCCGGGTTGTTGGGTGATGATTGGATAATCTGTGGGCAGCGCGCTTCAGGCCAATGCTGCAGCGGTTTGCTGCTTATTTTGCTCCGTGTAACATTGCTTGACATTGCCCAACCAACGCTGCGACTGCAGGTCATGGGCTTGACGACAGCGGTGGGAGTGCTCCAGGGGACGTCTTCTGCGTACTTTGCCATGTGCTTCATATTCTCCCTTGTGGTGCGTGAGCGGGGGTGCTGCGCTGATGTGGTGCCGTCCACGATGCGTGTTTTGTAGAGGAGGACCTGTGAGTGCGGGGCCAGCGGCCTGCCTTGGTGCAGATCCAAGCCCGATAGAAGCTTCAGCATATTTTTCCGAACAGCAAACCTTGCAGCGTCCCTCGACTTCCGCCGTGTAAACAGACTATTCTCCCCAACTCGCACCTCCTCTTCCCCCTTTCCCCCAGGTCATGTATGACGCCACGGGCGTGCGGCTGCACGCGGGCAAGCAGGCGAGCGTGCTGAACATGATCATCATGGAGCTCCCGCCAGACCACCCGGTGGCCTCCAACGTCGTCCAGCTGAAGGACCAGCTCGGGCACACGCCGCTCCAGGTGGCTGTGGGAGCCGTGGTGGGCACCGTGACCGGCTACATCGTGGGCATCCTGTACCGGTAGCGCTCCTCGAGCGCACGAGAGGGTCGAAGCCCCTCCCGCCCTCCGGCGATGTCGGCAAATCCCACACTATAGCCCGGCCATGCAGGCGAATCATGATCCCTTCCCCTTTTCGCTCAGTCGTTGCGCGCATGATTATTTTGTGTTTGATAAAATTTACTTCTAGTTTGGTTGTCTCGCTGTAATCTTTGCCGAGAGTGGAAGCGCGGCCATGTCGGACCCTGATCGCTTCCAGCTGCGACGGCTAGAGGCGACCGACTACCAAAAACGTGCGCACCAATGGCGAGCTATGAGTTGATGTTTTGGTATAGGCATTCAATCTACCTCTCGATGCGAGGCGTCTGCAGAACACTTGGCCCTGCTCGGCCAGCTAACCCGTGCCGGAGACTACGACGAGGAAACGTGGCAAGGTGAATGGTTGTCGTCTTCGGTTTTCTCGTCACAAAACCTATGCCGCGTTCGGAGGCATTCCTGAGGCACCAACATTCTTAAAAATGATACTCTTTTGCTGCCCACCAGGCATCTTCAGGTCTCTGACGGCTCAGCCTGATGTCTACTACATTGCCGTCATCGAAGGTGAGCTGGCAGGTGGGGTGGGTCTCTGCATGAAACATTGCCACGGCTGACGCACTCAACTACGTTGCACCTTCTTGACCGGTTCGCGCAGACACAGAGTCTCAAAAGGTCGTTGGCTCCGCGTCGCTGGTGATTGAGCAAAAGTTTTTGAGAAACGGCGGCAAGTGCGGTCACATAGAGGATGTGGTGGTAGACTCGGCGTGCCGGGGCCACCGGCTGGGCCTCAGGTGTGACGGGGAGGTGTAGAATGGGGTGTGTATGCAGCTGGCATGGAGCGGAGGGGCACTGGACATGAGCGGGCGTATTTGGTCTGGCGTGAGATGCTGAGCGAGCCTGGCTCAAATTGCCTCCCGCCCCCCCTCTCATGATCAAACACCCGCAGGCTCATTGAGCACCTGGTGGCTGTGGCAAAGGAGCGGGGCTGCTACAAGATCATATTGGACTGTTCGGAGGAGAATGCGGCCTTTTACAGCAAAGCAGGCTTTCGACGCAAGGAGGTCCAGATGGTGGGTCCGCGGTTGGGCACAGGCATGCGGAGGCAGGCTGGTACCATGACTTGTCCAGCGAGGCGCACTCATATAATGGCCTGCTCCCGTCCCCTCGCTCGCGCAGGCGCTCTACTATGAATGATAGCTGGCCCTGGAGGGACTTTGGGTTGACTTTTTAGCATTTATCTTGGGATCTGTAGGTTGCCTGTATATGGCAGTGCTTTTTGGTATGTACAGTGCTGCAATTGGTACATGGAGCTTGCGAGCCTTCTCATCTGGACCATGCAACACTCTTTTCAAGCACGGGCGTGCGCCCCCTGCCCGCCCACCGAGCTGCCAATGCCCCTCCACAGAGCGTTGTTTTCCATTTTGAGTACATCACGAGCGTCCCTGCAGCTTGATCATGTCGGCGTGCATCCCCAGGAGAACACCCATCTTTAGGCCGTTGAGGATCCAGAGCCAAAAGGGGCGATGGGCGCGCTCGGGATCGTAAAAGGCGTGGTCGATGAGCTCGTAGAGGATGAGCATGAGCACCGCGGCTAATATGTCGTTGATAGACAGCGCGGCGAACGACAGTGTGATGACGCTCGAAGAGAAGAATCTGGCGGGCAAGGGCGGGGAGGGAGGGTCGTGTGTACTTGTGTGCAACACCTCCTTGGTCAAGGTGACGTGTAGCGTCTTGTACAGCATGCCTGATCAAAGCAAGCTCGCTCGCCGCTAGGGTATGCACGATGGCAGCCCCATTCCCTGTCGTCCCTAAAACACCGCACCAGCTCCTGTCGACCTTTGAAGCAATCCCAACCTACCCGACTAAAATGCTGACGAGCGTCCACGACACTTTGGTCAGCCGACTGCGTTGAAAGGCTTCGTCTATCCGGCCAGGCAGGGTGAACAGGATTGGGAACCAGCCGCCTCACCGGTGGAGCTCGGCGGGGCGGCGGCCCTCCATGGCCAGAACTCGATGACAATTCAGATCTTGGAATGAAAAGTCGACCGCGAGGCGCCTTATGGAAGGTGTGTGGCCTGGGAAAGATGGGTGCACTGCGATGATCGTCTCGTGCAAGGCTTTGTCCATGCGTTCCATTGCGCAGGGACCTGTAAGAACATCTAGCGCCACCAAAAGCCATGCATGCACAAATTTACCTTTGTGCTGCGGCGGCAAATGGGCGTGCTGGTGTGCGCCATGGCAGGGCGGGCAAAGCCCCAATCGGCCGGGGCTTGATGACGACAGATGCCATGTCTAGGCACCCATGTTCACTGCAAGATGCCCGGACACTGTTTCAAGCGCTAATGAATCTATTTTTGATTTTTATGGGGGTTGTATTGCGCCCTACACACACCTCCCAGGCTTCTTGCGCTTGCCTTTCCGAGTGCGAATTTGAAGGGGCGCCCCCGGCGGAGCTGCAGGCAAATCATATCGAGTCCTGGCCCGGGACCACGCGTCCGAGTCAGCACGGCCTTATGCGTTTACCATGGACCTTGCAAACGCGAGACAAACGACACGAGAGCAGGACCTGGGACTGCAAATACTTTTGTTGATTTTTCAGTATTATACAAGCCAAGTACTGGTCGCCATCGACTCGGAACATCGCCATGGATCGCGTCTCCCGTCTCGCAGCCCACTTTTCCGAAGCCCCCTCGCAGGCAAGCTCCTGGCCGACACGTTTTTTCTGCTAAGCTGCCATTTAGGGGATGAAATTGAATGGGGAAATGGCGTTCAGTGTGTGGACTGCAGACGATGAACGTCGTTTCTTGTCCGCGCACAGGCCGAGGAGCGTGTGACCATGGCCCCCACCTTTGCCGCGTCCCGGACCAAGTTTAACGTGGCGGTGCTGGGCGCCGCGGGCGGCATCGGCCAGCCCCTTTCTTTGCTGCTCAAGCAGTGAGTAAGGGATGGTGTGTGCGTGTGTGTGTGTGTGGAAGGGGGGGTGATCGGTGTGGGAGGAATGGCTGCAAGCATGGCGGTGGATGAGCGGCGGGGTTGGTCTTTGCGCATAATTCGGAGCAGCGGCCACTCCCTACCTACTCTGTGGACTGAATTATTCCTCAAATAATACACTTCTCATCAAAAATCTACCCATAAACGCCCGCAGATCCCCGCTGGTGAAGGAGCTGCGGCTGTATGATGTCGCCAACACGGCGGGCGTGGCCGCGGACCTGTCCCACATCAGCACCGGCCCCAGGGTGTCTGCACACAGCGGCGCTGACGCGCTCCCCTCCGCGCTCTACGGCGCGGACCTGGTGGTCATCCCGGCCGGCGTGCCGCGCAAGCCGGGCATGACGCGCGACGACCTGTTCAACATCAACGCGGGCATCGTGCGGACGCTGATCCAGGGCGTGTCCCAGTACTGCCCCCAGGCCTGGGTGGCCATCATCTCCAACCCGGTCAACTCCACCGTGCCCATCGCGGCCGAGGTGCTCAAGAAGGCAGGCGTCTACGACCGCACGCGCCTGTTCGGCGTGACCACGCTCGACGTCGTCCGCGCCCGCGCCTTTGTGGCCGAGATCACTGGGGTCGCGCCCGAGGACCAGCGCGTGCCCGTCATCGGGGGGCACGCCGGGGGTCACCATCCTCCCCGTCCTCTCCCAGGCCGAGCCGCGGCCCACCCTGCCAGAGGCCGAGGCCAAGAAGCTCATGGCCCGCATCCAGGACGCCGGCACCGAGGTCGTCAAGGCCAAGGTATGAAGGGGTTTGTTTATTTTACAAAGAGGGGCGGGGATTGCCAAGAGGGTGTGTGATTGCACAGTGCTTGGTATTTCCTGGCTTGATTGTGATTGGGCAGCAAACACAGCTAGGTAAAGGGACATAGGCGTTTGCAAGCTGCCTTCCATTTATCTGCTCCCGCGCACCCACCACTCCTCCACCACCCCACCCCACGACAGGCGGGAGCCGGCTCCGCGACCCTGTCCATGGCCTACGCCGCCGCCGAGTTCGCGACCTCTTGCCTGCGGGCCATGAGCGGCGAGGTCGGGATCGTGGAGTGTGCCTACGTCGAGTCGGATCTGACCGCCTCCCCCTTCTTCGCGTCCCCCGTGGAGCTGGGACCCTCTGGGGTCGCCAAGTACCTGCCCCTCCCGCGCCTGAACGCTCTGGAGCAGGCCAACTTTGAGGAGATGCAGGCGGAGCTGGCCGCCAACATCAACAAGGGCCTCGAGTTTGCCCGCAAGTGAAGCCCCCCTCCACCTGGCATTGGACTCCTATTTAGCGCTCGAGCCTAGTCGTGAAGTGTTTTGCTATACCCTGCCTACGCCATGCACATCCATTTTGTAGCGCACAAGGATGTGTATAGAGTCGTATTGGGCGCGCCCGATCGGCGACCATATAGGTGGAGGTTGAGAAGGTGTGCCCGACTCTGGCACATACCGCGGGCCGGGTCTGAAATAACAGCATCCACATCTCGGCACGCAGAGCCCAAGGTGGGTGATAATCCACATGTATGTGTTGCGTTTTTAGCACAGATATCCTGTCAGCACACGTCAGTAATCGAGATCCAGGGTACCAGTTGCTCTGGGCGAAATCACTCGGCCGATGAGCCGGGATCTTCCCTGAGAAAATTCGAAATCCGCTGTCGAAGCCCTGTTTGGCATCCAAAAAGCTCGCACTGGACCCGCGCCGCATCACATTATCTCCCTCTGAATCCGGCCAACTATATTTCAAACACCATGGCGCCATCAGAGATCCAAATTCAGGAGCTGCTCAAGCCCCTCCTCCTCAAGGACCTGCGGAACCAGTGCAGGGCCCGGGGCCTCACGCCCGCCGGGGGCCGTGAGTCCCTGGTCGATCGGCTGCAGGAGCACATGATCGAGACCGGCGATCTGTACGTTGGTGTTTTGCGGGATGGCATGGAAACATTGCTTGCGGGGGCCGCCCCCGCTGGTGCATGCTCCTGGAAGTAGCGCCTCTTAGCCTGCCAAGCGATCACGGATGCCCGCCCCCTGCCATGACACAGGACTCTGGTCTCCGACTTTACGGGCGCACTTCTTCCCTCCGCCAAGGGCTACACTGGACCTATCGACGGCGCCGACGCGGTGCGCGGTTGCGAGGTTGATCTCGGCATGCAAAAAATCCAGCATTCCGCAACGACACAAAATCCCAACACCCTCCCTCTCATTTCTTGCAGGGCGAACCCCAAATCATGGCCGCCTACGACAACTCGGAGCCGGTCGGCTTCCACAAGAACAACTATTACCGGCCAGAGGGCCAGAATGTGGGCAACTTCATCACCGACCGCTCCTCCTCCCGCGTGCTCGCCCCGCCCGGCGGCCAGACCAACGTGACCCTGGGCTAGCGAGCATCCTTGCTCACGCATGTGCAGGTGCTTGGTTGCGCTTCCTTGTTTAAATAGTTGCTGTGCGTGCTGAATCGAGAGAGCAAAGGGCCCAGAATGTTGGGGAGAGCGTGCGTGACCAAAGAGAGCAGGGCAGGAATCGAGCGGGCGGTGCGTGCAAAAGGGCAAACATCCAGCAAGAAAGGTGCGACTTGAAGACAAGAGAGGCAAGGGTACACGATGTGGAAAGTTCAAAGTCATCTTCTGTGCATGGGTAGGGTGGCTGAGCAAGTATCGTCGGAATAACGGAAGCATTGGTCTCAGTCAAGCAAAAAGCCACAGCTGGTCTTGTAAATAGGAAACGGATATCAGAATGAGTGTGCAGGAGCAAGGAACAAAGCAGCGAGCGGCAGAGGTAGCAGTATTGTCTCAGAGGCCACGCACGTGTGCTGAGACTAGTGCATGGTCAGGTGCCTCGGGATGGATATCGTTTCGGTCAAGATGGAACCGTCTACCCTTGCTGGCCAGACCTGCGGCGCCTTGAGGGGCGTGAACTGGCCGGGCAGCGTTGGTCTCCGGGGCGACATGGCGGGGTCAAACACGGGCCGCTTGGCACCAGAGGGGCTGGAACGAGCGGGGGGCTTGCGATGCGCCGCCGCGATGGGCCAGTCCGCCTTGAAAGGGCGCAACCCTGCCAGCAAGCCCGGGGTGGCGGCGGATTTTGCCTCAGGCGGCCCCGCGTGACTGCCAGGCGTCGATTTTGGTTCCATCTCCGGCTCGCTCGTCTGCGTGCCCGCCTCGGCCCGCTCGACGGCGGTCCCCATCCGGGCCGCCGCCCCATTCCCCGTGCGCGCCGGCAGCGCCAGCGGGGGCAGCGGCAGGTCGCGCGAGCCATCCCCCTCCAGCAGCCCCTCGATCCGGCGCGCCAGGTCCGCCGCACTCGGGCGCAGCTCCGGGTCCTGGCGCCAGCACTCACGCAGGAGCTTGGCCAGCGCCGGCGGCGTGCCCAGGGGGATAGGGGGCCGGCGGCGGTTGACCCCGACGGCCATGACGATCTGCATGGGGTTGTCCAGCTCCGTCCAGGGCGCCCGGCCCGCCAGCATCTCGTACACGACCAGCGCCCAGGCCCAGACGTCGGCGGCGCAGCCCCCGGCCTGGCCGTGGAAGGCCTCGGGGGCCATGTACGCGACCGTGCCGGCGTTGACCGCGGGCCCAGCGCCGGGCGCGGCGCAAGTTTCCGCGCCCAGCATGCGCGCGAGGCCCCAGTCCGCCAGCGCCGCATGGGCGTCCGCATCCCCGGCGCCGTCCTCCAGACCGTCCTCTGCCCAGGCGCCCGCCTCGTCCCCGCCCCGCTCGCGGCCCCCTCCCGCCCAGGAGCAGCACGTTGTGTGGCTTGACATCGCCGTGCACCACGCCCGGTCGGCAGCCGTGGCAGTGCTCCAGCGCCCGGGCCAGGTCCAGCGCCAGGCGCAGGAGCAGGCCGTACCGCGGCCGCCGCCCGCGCTCGTGCAGCGCCTCGTGCAGCGACCCCAGCCGCGCGAGCGGCTGCACCGCGCAGGGCGCCGCGGGGTCCAGGCAGACGGCCTCCATGCTGACCAGGCCCGGATGCGGCCCCAGGTGCGCGGCCAGCGCAGCCTCGCGCCGCAGCTCCTCCAGCGCCGTGCCCGGGGCCGCGCGGTGCGGGCGCTTGACGGCCACGGCGCGCCCCAGCCACGTCCCCTCGTACACCGCGCCGGACCCGCCCGCGCCCAGCAGCCGGTGCGTGCGGATCTCGTGAGCCACCTGCTTTGCCGTCAGGGCCTGGACCCTCCACGAGTCTGGGGAGCTTATTGGGCTGGCGGCCGCAGAGGCGTCGCCGGCCTCGACTCCGTTTGGTGCCGCAGCCGGCCCAGGGGCGCTCGGCAGTTCCTCACTCTGTGCCCGCACGGCCGCGGCCGCCTCTGCGGCCCACTCTGCCTCCAGGGGCTGGATGGACGTTGCAGGGTGCAGCGTCGTACAGCTGTCCCGGGACAGCTGCACGGGCTGTGCGCCTTCGTACGCGGTCGCCTGCTCCTCCGCGACCGCCGTGCCGAGCGCAAAGTCGGGCGAAGCCCGGCGCGAGACCCGGGCGCGCATGTGCTCCTTCCGAACGTCGGCGTCGCTTTCCTCGTCGCTCCCGCTCTGGCTCGCAGCGTCTCTGGGCCGCCCTATGTTGGTGTGATAAGGATGAGCGTCAGATCTCACGAGTCGGTCCGTTGAGCGTGCATTCTCAGGATGAGGAACATCTCACAGCAACCCTCCCCCTGCCCAGCCTGTCCACCAACACACCATCGCCCTGGTACACCGGGTTGTCAAAGGACACCTCGCCGGCGCTGTAGGGGTTGATGCTCCAGCCGAGCGCCGAGGCGTCCTGCAGCCGCACCGAGGCGTCCACCGCCGGGATCGTGGACACGAATCGGGGGCTCTGGCCCAGGGGTGCCTTGGTCGGCGCCGGCCCCGGGCTGGGCTCGTCCATGGGCAGGCACAGCTCGCGGGCCGCTCCCTGCCAGGGCCCCTCGCCCGACGGGCTGGCCACCTCGTTTGTTGCGGCGGCCTGGACGCCGCTGCGGCCCTTGGCAGACTCCCTGCCCCGCCGCAGCGCGCTCAGCGCGAAATGCACGAGGTGCACGAGGAGCACAATGGCGCCACAGGCGCCCAGCATGGCGTACAGCCAGATCGGGGCGCCCGCCAGAAAGGGCGCGGGGGCCTGCGCGTCCACGTCCGGGCCAGGAGCCGGGCCAAAGGGCGTTGAAGGGGCCGCCGGTGCAGTGATCACTGCCGGATCCAGAGCTTGGCCAGTCTCCTGGACGCCTGCAGCGACATCCGTCAACCCATCGGCGGCCAAACTCCCCGCCTGAGCATCGAGCATAGGCTGGGGCTCTTGCTCAGCGACCCGCCGTTGTTTCAGCCCTCGTTCTACCACCTCGGCGTCGGCCACCGCTTCAAGAAGAAAGCGCAGACTCCCGCTTGGCGTGGGTCCCGGCTGGCTCGCTCTTTCAATCGCCGCCAGCCGTCGGGGCTCCCAGGCCGGCCCGATCTTGCCGGATGTGCCATCCGCCTTGTCCTGAAGCTGCGTCAGCGCATCGTCCACCAGCCACGCGACGCGGTCCGCCAGGAGACGGCGTTGCGGGCTGATACCTTTTAGAAAGTCTCCCCAGGCAAGCTCTGCTGCGTCCGCCTCATGCGCACGCTCCGGTGGCAGAATGGAGAGGCTGATCAGCTGCCGGTCCACCTTTTTGGGGCACTTTTCGAAGCCGTAGGCGCACCAGAGGCTGGTCAGCGACTCGGCTGTGGGTCGGATTATGGGCCGGGTTTCGTCAGTGCGGTGGCCTTACCCGTGTGCAGCCCTGCGCGACAGCGCGACCCTTCCACGCGCGCGATACGCGCCCCGTTTCAATCCCAAGCCGCTCACCTGGTTGGCAGACCGCCATTTGTATTGACAAGAGCCATATAGCCGCCAGGCTTATAACCCTTGCTCGGCTCCTTGTTGACATGTTGACCGAGGAGCGCCACCTCCAGGGCGCTACATGGACCTCGATGGATGCTGTCTTATTGCAATGCGGTATCATATGAACCAAATTGCAGTTTAGAGGTTCATCGCACCCGATTCGAGTCCGAAACATGACGTGGGTCCTGCGTCCGGCTCGGGGCTGGTCGCGCGTGCGTGCATTGAAAAGTCCGGAAAGGGAACAGATATGCTCCGGGACCGCCGACGGCGCCCGGATTCTCGCAAAGTGCCCTTGTGCCGCGACCGCGCAAAGCTGTTTGCTCGTGGGTTGGTTCTTAATATTGTTTTGTCGCATGTTGAAATTATATGAGAAGAGGATGGAATGAGTGCTGGTCGCGTTGGGGAGTGTGTCTCTTGGAGGCCTGGAGGCTTCAGCATTAGGTGGGCTAACCCTTGACAGCTAGCACTATTTGGAGGCAAGATAGACTCCTTCGTTAATCATATCATTTTGTCAAGCTCTTCGTATTCGAGCATTCACCTGCTTACAACTTGTGCGGCGATCACATACTATAGAGGTTATTTTGCAGAGCCTTGGCAAATATCTGTGCACGCCCTTGCTCGTCGCAGAGGCAACAGCCGATAATACGCGTGGAGCACAATCACAGTGCGCTAGAAAAAGGATCTTGAAAAGCAACATGGAGGCCCCTGGGGCACAGTCATATAAGCGATAGCACAAGTGCTGCACGTCCTCTAGACCTCCAGCAGGCGGCGCCCGGCCACAGAGGCGAGGGACGTCTCGGAGCTGCCGCCGCAGCGCTGGAGGCACTCGGCGGGGCCCTGGATGAAGTTGGTGGTGGGCGCCTCGCCCACGATGGCCTCGTAGATGGTCTCGTTCACGCCCAGTGCCGACATGACCACCGCCTTGGGCAGCTTCATGAGCGCGGGCACGATGTTGACGGTGCCGCCCTCGGCGTTGTTGTAGGTGATGGTGTAGGTGGCGGGCTCGCAGGCGTTGTTGAACTGGTAGTGGACCAGACCCTGCGGGAACACGGCGGACGCGCCAGAGGCGATGGTGTTCTCCACGGACGTGCCGTTCTCCTGGACGAAGCCCACCACCAGCGCCTTGGCGTCAATGGCGTACAGCAGGCCGGTGGCCATCTGGTGGATGTGGGGCGCGCGCAGGCCGCAGGGCTGCAGGGTGAACGAGGTCTGCGAGATGCCCAGTCCCTGCGGATGTGAGGAGGAGGAGTCGGGGTTGACGACCTGATCACGCATGCAAGGTGTGTTGAGCATAGGCGATGTCACTTTTTAGCGGCATCAAAAACTCTCCCTTGCAAGCAGCCTTGCATGCCGCGATGTCATGTGGGGACCCCATCGCCCGGCCACCACTGCCTCACCGAGAGGGCTTCCCACTCGCGGGAGGTGCGGCGCTGCGAGGCCCCGCCCGCCGAGATCACATTGCTGGGGGTGGGGGTGAACACAAAGTCGGAGTCGGGGATGGCCTCCAGCTGCGCCGACAGATCGTCGGACTCGAGCCCGCGGACCGAGAGGGCCAGGGCCAGGAGCAGGGAGAGGATGGCCTTGCGAGACGCCATGGTACCAGCAATTGAATTTGCGTGTGCAAAGTTCTAAATTCAAAAACGGTTCAAAGCAAATTCGCTTTCTATTCTCTAGGGTTGCCCGGGTTTGCCTTTCACGCCTCCGGGGCATATTTTTTCGCGCGATAAATGAGCGTGTGGTGATGCACAAACCCTTGGTGTATGCTTTCTGGATGCTTTCAAGCCCTGGCCCGTCCGAGGCCACGCCCGGATCGCTCCCTCCTAAGTGCATTGTCGCTCGTGATTACATTACAGCATGTTGAGAGTACACCAGGGCAGGTTGTTCGTCGAGTAGGCGGCAGGCATCATACAGGGGCAGCCCTGGAAGAGGCTGCACGGCCCTTGGCCATGCGTGCACGCACAGCCAAGGGCCCAAAACTGCAGCGGCTCAAGACATTACAGTGCCATACAGCGACGGTGTTGCTGTTGTTGTTGTTGCAGCAGAAATTGATCTCTCTCTGCGCGCTCAGGAATGAAGAGAGGAGGAGTCTGCGCGCATCTGTGGGACGCGTCCGCACCCCCGCCTCTTACTACTCGGCGGCGACGGCGGCCTGGTCGCGGCGGCGCGCGCCCTCGCCAAAGGGCCGCATGGCCTCGCGCCAGTGGCGGACCCAGTCCGGCAGGTGGTGCGAGGCGGGCACCTTGTCGACCATGGGCTGCGAGCCGATCTGCACGCCGGGCGCGGCCAGGCAGCGCCCGGCCTCGGCGTCGCAGTGCGGCAGGTTTTGCGGGCAGCAGTGCTGGTGGTCGTCGCAGCAGACGGCGCCGTTGAGCGGGCAGCAGGCCCAGGCGAAGCAGTAGCCGAAGAACTCGCGCATGCAGCAGCAGGTGGAGCCGGCCGGGCAGGCGGTGGTGGCGTCGCAGACCTGCGGCTCCGGGCCGGGGCGGGCCCGGGGGCGGCGCCGGCGGCGTGGGCGGCGGCGTGGGCGGGTTGGGCGACTTCTTGACCGGGTAGCTCGCCTGCATGGCGATGCCGCACTGGCCGGGCCCGCTGGGCGCGCCCAGCGGCGAGCGCAGGAGCTTGATGTAGCCCTTGTCGCCCCAGGCGCCGCCCCACGAGTTCTTGACCAGCCAGTAGGGCAGGTCGGTCGTGCCGTTGTTGAAGGAGCCGTAGCCCACGACCAGCACGCCGTGGTCGAGCGCGGTGCCGCAGGCCGTGTCCAGCACGCCGCCCGCGTAGAGCTGGAAGGGGCGCTGGTCGGCCTCGATGGCCACGGCCACGGGCTGGCGCGCCACCGCCGCGCGCAGCGCGCCCTCGTTCATGCGCGGCACGTCCTCGTAGCCGTCGATGGTGACCACGTGCCGCTTCTCGCGCCGCCGGTCGCACACGCCCTCCTCAGCGGTATAAGGGTAGTCCTCCTCCGAGTCCAGCCCGCCGTTTTTGAGCACGTACTCGTACGCATAGTCCATGAGCCCGCCGTGGCAGCCGTTGTCGCGCTCGCGGTCGCAGTCCACCATCTGCTGCTCCGACAGCGAGACCAGCTTGCCCGTGTGGATCGCGTTGGCGCCCTCGATCGACCCCGTCGTCGCAAAGGACCAGCACGAACCGCACATCTTCTGGTTTTTCACCTCCGTCACCGCGTTCTTCTCACGCCAGTCCACCGACTCGGGGATGGTGGGGTCGTTCGGGTCCAGGGGGCGCCCAAGCGCTGCGGCCGCGCCGTAGAGGCCAGGGCCCGGTTGTAGCCCAGCGCGTGGTGGATGTACTCATCGTGCGTCAGGTCAGCCCACATGCCCATGCCGAGCTGGAAAGGGGGGCGAAGAACAGAGAGGGGAGGGGGGTATGAGGATATCGAAACGGGCGAGGGGAAGACTGGTTGCGCGCTTTGCGCGCTACTCTTTTGAAACACCCACCCACGTGGCAAGGAACACATATTACGAAAAAAAAAGATATGTCCCCTCGATCTCCCCACTCATCCCTCCCAGCCCAGGAAGCATCATTGACCACCCCATCACTATCGCCCTCGCCTGCCTACCCAGTGATTGCTGTGCTGCGCGTTGTAGTCGAGGACGTACTTGAGGTTGTCCATCCACACCGAGAAGCGGCGCTCGAGCTCCTGCCACGCACCGCGGAGGAAAAGGGGAGCTGAGGTGATGACGCGGACCGAAAAAATGATGAGCCACAGGCAGCGCACGCCTGCTTCACGACTTCCCGCACCCGCTCCGACTCCCCCACCGCACCTCGGCGCCATCGTACACCTTGTTCGCAATCTCCCTCCAGTGATCAAAGGCCTCGCGAGGCTCATTCTGCAATCGGGGAGGCGCGTCGGGATGATGGGCGATGCCCTTCCATTTCGAACGGGCAGGGTCCCGGAAAGGAACGACGGACCCACGCCTTCGTTCCCGCCAAGCAGCCCCTCGCATACCTGTGCCTGGAGCACGAACAACTTTGTGTCGTGAAAGTCAAAGGCGCTGGCCAAGGCCAGAAGCCCCAGCAAGATCCCTACCCTCCTCATCGGGTGCAGTCGGGCGTGTCTCCGCCGATCAGCGACTGACTGAATGTAATACAGTCGAAAATGAAACTTCTTGCAGAAACATGAAGCCTCAAATGCGCTTGGGATGGGCTGGCCCGCGCGTCTTACATTTGGCTGGGACACACGGTCCCAGAGTTTCTGGTCATGAGCTGGATTTGCGGGAGCGTCCCCCGCGTATCCATGTTGACGGAGCACGCAAATTTTCGGAAGGACAGACGGCAGCCAAGGTGCTCGCCCGGCCAAGGTGCGCCAAATGAACAAACACTGGACTGCATGCCATTCAGATCGGTTGCACGGCCCAGCATGACGCGGTATGCCTGAGGGAGCGCCCGTTTCGTAGCTGAGAGCCAGTCGGGAGGTCGTCCGGCCAGTGGGCCTGCGACACCAAATGCCAGTCGCCACTGCCGCGCCGGAAGAGGGCCTTCCAGACCGTCGAAAATCCATGACAGACCCGAGGTTTGAGTTTGATGCCCCGCGGTACTACGACTTTGCGCGGGGCAGCCCGGAGTCGGGGTCGCGACCCGACGACTGGTTTTCCGACGCTCGAGCCACCGCGGGTGCGTGGACCCGGCAAGGGAGGGGTGCATGGCTTTCTTTGGTGTCTCAGTAGCTCGCGGACTTGAGGCGCTGGACGAGCGCATGTCGGGCATTCTCAAGCTGACGGTCTGTGCATCTTTGCAGGACTCAAGAGCCCCCCCGACTCTGAAAAGGCCGAGCCAGATGAGAATGCCCCACCCGCTGACGCGCCGCACAAATCGACAGCCGCTCAGGTGAGGCAGCACATGGTTTGCGGGACTGTGCTACTCCCTGACATGCAGCCTTGTGCTTGCGGCTCTCTGTCATGCCCTGACTGCCCTCTATCTTGCCTGCAGAGTCTGCACGGCAAGCTCGTGGCCGCCCAGAGCTCGGCGCCCGCTCCCAGACCGGTCCTGGCGCCCATTGAGAACGCCGTGCTCTCTCGGGCGGCGTCCACGGAGGACTCTTGTACCGGCCAGGGGTCGTCTTCACCCACAAAAGAGGCACCTAGGTATGCGCGCGCTCATGATCGAGGCGGTGGGATGTGATGGACCAATGGGCAGTGCTGTCGCTGGGAAGAGCATTGCATACTCAAGATACCCAATCTGTCAAGTAAAAATGGCATTCTTCATTCATTGGCGTGTTGCTCAAGTGCTTTTCCAACCTCCAATTGCAGACCACCGCCCGAGGTGCAGGAACCAAATCCCCAGACGGCAGTGTCAGCTGCAGAGGGCACTCTGGCGACTAACTCTGCGTCGGAGGACCTGCCAGCAGAGCCAGCGCAGGATACCCCCGCCGCCGAGGCAAGCCCCCCGCCAAAGGCAATCGAGCAGCCCCCCAGGCCGCCTCCTGGCCGCGTGAGTGGCAGGCCGGAACGAGCCGCTCCCCCTCCCAAGACCGAGGCCACCGCAAAAGCTGAGGCCACCGCGACCACCAAGGCCTTGCCCGCGCCAGAGCCCAGGCCTGCAGAGCAGACGAGGGGCCGGCGGCCAGCGGCGGCCCCGAGGTTGCATGCTATGCGCACGCGCTCGCTGAGCAAGGAGACTCTGGAAAGCAAGGCCACGGTGGTCCCGTCCTCTCCCTGGCGCTCCCGGGCGGAGCGGATCGCCGAGTTTGAGGGCAGGCTTCAGACCAGGCCCAGGCGAGCCAACGCCACGCACGCTGGGGCCCAGGACTTTCAGACGGCAGGCCCCGACAGAGCCCCGGGGTTGCTGACGCTGCCGCACTCGCCCGCGCTGCAAACGCGCAAGCGGACGCGGCCGGCGCGGTTCAAGTCGCGGGAGGAGGTGGAGGCCGAGGAGATGGCCGCCATGCCGCCGTTCAAGGCCAGGCCCTTTAGGTGAGGGGTCCGAACAAGCAGGACCCTGTGGGGGAAGGGCTTAGGTGGTTGCTGGATGAGACTTGTTCATGCACGTGAACTTGCCGTCGCTGTCCCAATGTCCCCGCAGGAAGAGCATGTTCTCCGAGAGCGCGCCACGCCCAGGAGTGCCGGCCGTGCCGCCCAGGCCCACGACGGAGCAGGAGCCATTCCATCTCGTCACCGATCGACGAGCTGCGACACGGACAACGCGCGGTTGATTCATGATGTTGGTCAGCGTGATCATCGTGTGTGCGGCTTGCGCTTTTGATGTGCACTGATGATTGGCATACCTTTTCCCTGTTAAATAATGGCGCCCGAAATACACGTTGAAAAGATGTAGCGTAGAAATAAAGATCAATAGAAGGCGTTCTGCTCGATAGTCTGTCTTAAAAACTCATCGCTGCAATCCAACCTTTTTTGACCTTTATCCACATCTCGTCATAAGACTAATAATTGAGAGTTCAGCCATCAGGGAAACACGGCTCAGTCGCCTGAGCTCAAGCTGACCCAGCGTTCGGAATGGCGCAGTGGAAGCGTGCGGGGCCCATAACCCCGAGGTCACAGGATCGAAACCTGTTTCCGAAATACCACTCACCGCTTTTTGCGTTTTTTGCCTTCACCACTGGCTTATGCCTGCAAATACTACTTTTTATCACATAAAATTTTGCATTCACGACGATAATAATCAGGTGTAGCCAGTGCTCGTAGAATCGCGCCTTGCCTCCCTTCTATGCTGATTGCCTTGTGGGCACCCCTGTATTGGAGCGGGCGCTGTGGGGGTGGCTCCAGCGCAATGGGACCTGGCCGATCCACCTCCTTCCAAATCTGCATCCCTTGACATACATGACATTTATTCGTATCCTATCAATACCGGTTATATGTAACAATGAGCTGGTATACCGACGCCGACGCTGAGCTGCGACGAAAGCTCCGTACGTGGAACCCTACCTCCTGCGACGGTCTGCCAGCAATACCTGGCCCATTGTTTCCATGGATACCTCACACGATTCATAATGGGATATATTTGCAATGCAGGATCGGCAAATAAGACAGCGGAGGGCGCCACCAATCCCAAGGCGGTGGGGTCGGCAGGTGGACAAGGGGGGTGGCCGTATGGAGAGCGACGAAGTGGGAGCACTTGGAGAGTGCATGATATAACACATGTGCACACAAGTTGCACAGCAGTCGGTTTTTATGTTATTATCATTCCCATGTGGCGATCGCAGGTGCGCTCAAGAGGCCCGCTGAGCTCTCCCGTCGGCGATCGGGACCCACCTCCCGCAACAGCCAGCCAAGGACCCGAGGCGAGCATGCGGGGGCGGAAGTTGGATCAGGAGCGGGAGAGACGTTCATGAACATCGTTATACGACAGGTTTCTCTTATGTTGTACTCTCACGTGCCTCCTTCCCCGTAGTGCGCCTGGAGGTGGGGGTTCTACTCGTCTTCATCGCGGCGGCGGCGCTGCGTGCGCTATGGATTTACTACCGGCACCCTCCCACTCCGCGGCCTGAAGGCCTGGACAAGGTGCAAGGGGTATGGAGTGGATAGGGAGTCTATTTGCTTGACGGCCGGCCCTTACGTGCCGAAGTCACACACCTTTCGGGTCTTGCCCTGCAGCTGCTGCTCACGCCTGGGGATCTCTACTACCGCGATGGAAACCACGGCATGGGCCTCTGGCTGGGCATCATGGGCGAGGTGTACGACGTCTCTGCCGGCCAGCGCCACTACGGTGAGGCAGGGCTGGAGAGTGCGAGGCTGGGCGAAATGCGTTTAAAAGGTCCGTGGCGCGCAGGACGGCTGACACTGGCCGTCCAGTGCAATGAAAGCGATCAATATTCGGATCCTTTGTCGGCATTGCAGGGAAGCATGGCAGCTACAGATTCTTTGCTGGGCGTGACGCCACGCGTGCATTCGCAACAGGTGTTGATGGAGTGGTTCTGATCTTGATGCCAAAGCGTGGGTGTCTGAGGAGATGCCAAGCATTTTTTGGCTGGCGCCTCATCTGCACCCTCTGACAACCTCGTCCTCAGGCGATTTTGTCAACGACCTGAACGACGAGATCCGCGACTTTTCGGACTCCAAATTAATGTCGGTGCTGCGCTGGCGCGACTTCTTCCGAAGATCCGCGGTATGGGTGTTTGAGTATGAGCGTGTGAGGGGGTGAGTCACTTGTGCCCTACTGTCATCTGTCCACCTCTTCGATTGCCTGTCCCTTAATCCCCCCCTCACGTCCCCAAACCCCGCCGCAGAAGTACAAGGCGGTGGGCTTGTTGACGGGCTCCTTCTACGACGCGGATGGGCAGCCCACCGCGCTGCTGCTCAGAGCCGAGGCGCTGGCCGGGGCGCCGCCCGAGGACGCGCGGCCCGCGGTGGCCGGGCTGCACACGACCGACCTGCAGCCCTGCAACTCCGCCTGGGCGCCGGAGACGGGGTCCGAGGTCTGGTGCGATACAGGCTTCCCGCGAAAGGTGGTCGAGCCGGGGCAGGACGGGGCACACCTGCACCCGACCTGCGTGTGCCAGCGCTCGCGGGACACGAGCCGCAGCCGGCGGCTGTTCGGAAGCTGCACGGCTGAGGAGCGGCGGTGCGCAGCGCCAGAGCTGGACCTGGACGAGGTGAGCCTGCAGTGAGCGGCGACAGCTGTGCGGTATTTTTTATGTAGAATTCATCGCTGGTGCTCGACCTCATCTTTGTCCGTTTGCCGACGCCGCGGTGCATTAAATAAGAGGGGAACAAGGTGAAGGCGCGAGTCAAGTGCGCAAGACGGGAGCGAATCAGAAAGGCGTGCGCCCATGCGACGGGAAAATCGCACACAAGCGAAAGAACAACTATTTATTTCCTGGGGGACAACCCTACCAGGCCAAGGTCGCAGGCCATCATTGCTGAGCCTGCGGTGCCTGTTGACCGGCCGGGGGCAGCACACTCGGGCCGCCGGGGGGTGGGCCCTTTGTCGTGTCGGTGGTGAATGACTCGCCGCACCCACACGTGCCCTTGGCGTTGGGGTTGACAAACACAAACTCGGATCGCAATCGGTCCTCCACATAGTCCATCTTGGTGCCCAGCACGTGTAGCAGCGCTCCGGGGTCGATCAAGACCTTCACCCCCCTGTCCTCCACGAGCTCGTCGAACTTGGCCTTGGAATCTGTGGAGCGGGGAGGGGGCACGGTCACGCTTCGGTCTTGGGACTCCACCCCCATCTCCACACACTTGCTGCGAGATTTCCCCGCACGCAAGAGCCCCACTCACCAGCGTAGTTCAGCGTGTACGCCATGCCGTTGCAGCCCCGCGTCTTCACGCCGAGTTTCAGGTATTCCTGCGCAGACGCGGGCGGGGCGGTCGGTTGAGTTCCCGAGAGAGACACGGTTCGGCCCCTCCACCCATTACGACCAGCGACCCCGCAGCATTCACCACGCACACACTCCATACCTTGTGTCGCTTGCCCAGAAGTTCCTTGATCCTCGACACCGCAGCGTCCGTCAGTTCCAGCGCGGCCTTGCGGGGTCGCAGTCGCGAGCGCCCCGCGTTCTGCGCCAGCATGTACAAGCTGCGTCCCACCATGTCGACCGGTCACAATCACCAGATGGGCGCCAGCCCGACCTCGAAGCGAAGGGTGCCAGAAGCGGGCCTTGTAGGGTGCACACGCCCGAGGACGAGCTCGCGACCGACACGCGCGTACGCTGTTGCTGCGCTCTCTACACCGCGAATACAAAAGTGATGGTATGACCCGTTCCGTGATTGCGATATGAACGCGAAATGGGTTGCGTCCTGGATTGCGGGGTCTTGAGGATGATCCAACAGGTTATTCTCCAGGTTGTTCGTGAGTCATCCGCGCGCGATATCGTATCCGATTCTCGGCCAACACTGTTGCATGAAACAGCTTTATGTGGCTTTACAGAGCGCAAGTGGCCGCTGAATAGAAGCCGACTGTGGCTCAAAGAGCATAATTATAAACAGCATGAAGCTGAAGGAGCTCGAGTCGCTCATGCAGGTGCGGCGGTGGGGTGGTCTGTGGACGAGGCTGGCCGGGCCCCGGTACCGAGTTGATGGCGACGATGGCGGTCGCTCTCCACCCTGCGCAGCACATTGCTCCATTTGAGAGACCCAAGATTGAATTGGAGCAGTATCCCACCGGTCCTCACCTCGCCTCCAGGCTCCTTTACGCTGTACGAAACGAGTAATTACTGTTGTGGGTGGGGCTTTATCTCAGGAGCGGGCAAGGTAATGACCTTGCTGTCGACCCAATTGCAAATGGTCTTCTGTCCCAATCACCTGAGGCGAGACTCACAGAGTTTCATTCGCCTGTCGTTGGCTATAATACCCTTTTCAGGTATCCAACAGTTTTGACGAGTTTGAAGGAAGGGTGGTGGCCGACCTGGGGTGTGGCACGGTGAGAGAAGGGGGGTGCGCACTCTTCGTGGCTGGGGGCGTGTTATTGGGGTACCTGCTGGGTTTCCTGCTCTTTTGATGTGTCGATAATCCTTCCACGACGGTGCGCATGGGCGCCCTGCGAAGCTGCCATGGCTCGTGCTGACTCCAGGCTTGCCCTTGCCCTCCAGGGAATGCTGGCCATAGGCGCCGCCGTGCTGGGGGCCAGCCACGTGGTGGCGGTGGATGTGGACCAAGATGCCCTGGACCTGGCCAAGGAGAACGTGGCGGGTATCTACGACGACGATGACGATGAGCCGTCCCCGGTACGGAGCCGATAGGTCAATTGGGAGAAGTGGCTGTGCCTCTGCGGCTTGTTGGGCGCCTCCTGAAAAACTGTAGATTATCCAAAATTTGAAGCCCACCCAACTATGCCCGAGGCGTTCCGACTTGCACACACCAACTTTCAATCGTCTTGTCCCTCACCGATCCGACCGCAGATTGATTTCATCAAGGCAGACGTCCGCGCGCTCGGCGAGCAGCAGCCCCGGATAGTGGCGGACACGGTGATCATGAACCCCCCCTTTGGCACGCGGCAGAAAGGCACGAACAGAAGCTTGCGTGTGCACTACCTCTTGCCTTAGGACAATCAGCAACACTCTTTTATCATCGTCTCTCACTCTCTCTTACATGAGCACAGGCGTGGACATGGAATTCCTGAGGGCGGCTGCGGCGATTGCGAAAGAAAGCATCTATTCGCTGCACAAGAGCTCCACGAGGGACCACATTGCCAAGGTAGCCACCAAGCAGCTGGGCCTCGAGGCGGAAGTCATCGCGCAGCTGCGGTACGACCTCCCAAACACGTATTCGTTCCACAGGTACTGCTCTGGGAGGTGTGTGCTACAGTCAAATGATTGGAGGGGCGGGGTTTGATTATTGAGGGAGCGGGCCAGGTGGCATGGCCACAAAGGCCCGTGGGAATTGGTACGTAGCGAATGCAACTCCAAAAAACAATGCATCTCAGCCCTACACAATGCTTGCACAATGTTGCAGGCAAAAATCCAAGGATATTGAGGTCGACCTATGGAGATTTACGCAGAGGGGCTGACCAGGGCAGCTTTTTGGGACGCGCGCTTTCCACACAGCTTTAGGCAGGGACAGACCGAGGCATGCGAGTTCCAGAAAAGCCCTCCCACGCCTCTCACTCGTTTCATCCATTCAAAACATGAGCAGCATAGTCAAAATTTGATTGTAAAATTAAAGGCACGTCCTGGCAGTTGGATACATAGGGTGTCCCTTCCTCAGGTGGATTTTGAGGATGAGGCCCCGGCCGCATCCTTGCCCTGGTGGTGGGGATTAAGCCCGTGGAACGGTTGATCCTCAAAGTAGGCCACGCCAGCGCCGACGAGGCCCAGAAACACCACCGCCGCGTAGCCCATGCGGTAGTACGGGTGTTTCATGTTGGCCTGCAGGTGATGGTAGCGGATCACCAAGTCTGCCGTGGCCATCAATGTGCCTCTGGATACCACGCTCCCAATATCAAACACACGAAACCTAGTCACCCTCCCGCTCCTACATATCGAAAGAGCTCGCCCATGGTAGGGGGCACATAGCCCTTGGGTGTCGTGTAGGGCTTGGGGATTTCCTTTGGGATGTCGTCCACCTCGGGCAGGCGGTGGGAACCCATGACGCACAACTGCACAATGAGCCGCTAGCGCCGTGTGATGTCGCAAATTGGGTCTATTCTGGACGCAGAACGAGTACGAGTGCCACCGATCGCGCGCGGAACGATCAAGAAGGGTTGGGGATCCAGTCGCGCACCCGGGACCCCGGCGTTCCGATCCAGCTCCCCGGTGATGGATTATGTCATGAACACCTACGCCCGGGCCCAGCACGTTGCTGCCATGGATGGTAGGTGCCACCTTGTACAACCTCGCGCATTGACACACAATAATTTAGACAAATTTGAATTTGTCTGTCGCTCGTGCCTCTGTTCTGGCGTGCCTCCATTGCACGCCCGGAGCGGAGGCTCCGAAAGGCAGGCTGGCCTGTACTGGTGTTCTGCCTTTGTAATTGGGCGACGCGCTCCTCGCAGGCATGGGGTGGGGATCCCCCCCCGAGACGCCCGAGGAGAGGTTGCGCCGGCTGCGAGGGAGTCTGGTGGGCTATGCTGACGCGGGCCTGTTTGGGCGGCTGACCTATACCTTTACCGGCTCCCTCCTGGCCCTGGGCAAGGCGGGCGGGCTGGACGAGGATGTGGGTCCCGAGCTCCTTCCCAGCAAGGATTCGGCCGACAAGCTGGCCGCTCGATTCGATGCGGCCTACGACCAGGTACATGTGTTGAAATTGGGGGGGGGGGGGGGGTTGGGCAGGTGGGGGGAGGCTGCTGCTAAGGGTTGTTTGCATGTTGAATTACATGCATGTCTATCATGCAGCAACAATACAGCAGTCTTGTCTACTCTGTTGTTAATAAATTTAAACAATAACCCTCCATCTCTGTCTTTCAGGTCTCTGCCCGCTACCCGGGCGGCAAGCCGTCGACACTGATGTGGCGGACGTACTGGGTGCTTTACCGCTGGCGCCTGCTGTCGCAGACGGTGCTGCAGTTCATGATGGTGGGCGTGCGCATCGGCCAGCCGCTCTTCCTGCGCCGGCTGGTCTCGTGGTTCTGGGCCTCGCAGAGCGCGCGCGACGGCGCGGGCCCGCCGGTGGCCGCGGGCGAGGGCTGGCTCTGGGCGGCGCTCATGGCGCTGTTTGCCTACCTGGCCTGCCTCATCCACCACGCCTTCTTTTGGCGCGGCATGCGCAACGGGCTCTACATGCGCCTGCAGGCCATGGCGGCTGTGCAGCGCAAGGTGCTGCGCCTCAACGGCGTGGGCGTGGCGGACGTGACCCCGGGCAAGATCGTCAACATCCTGGCCAACGACGTGCGGCGGCTGGACGAGGGCCCCACCTACGGCCTCTTCCTGCTGGTCTCGCCCGTGGAGCTGGCCATCGTGCTCGTGCTGATCGGCCTGCGCATGGGCTTCCCGGCCGCGCTGGCCGGCGTGGGCACCTCGCTCACGCTCATCCCGCTCCAGGCCGCGCTCGGCCGCCGCATCGTGCGCCTGCGCGCGCGCGGCCGCGCTCTCCGACGAGCGCGTGCGCCTGACCAGCGAGGCCATCGGCGGCGTGCTGGCCGCCAAGATGCTCGTCTGGGAGCCCGACCTGCTGGCGCGCATCCTGGACGTGCGCAGCCAGGAGCACGCCTGCACGCGCAGCCAGGCCCGCATCCGCGGCGTCAACATGGGCGTCGCCTTTGCCATCACGCCGCTCGCCGCGCTCATCACCTTTGCCGTCGCGCGCGCCGAGGGGCGCACGCTGGCCGTGGCCAACGTCTTCTACACCATCGCCCTGCTCCAGCTGCCAAAGCTGTACATGGCCGATTTCTTTGTGCGCGCTGTGGAGACCATGAGCGAGCTGAGCGTGACCATGCGGCGGTTGGGGGCATTCTTAAGCGCCCCGGAGCCGCCGGCGCGCGACGGCGCTGCTGCTGCTGGCGTGGTTCCTGGTACGGTCGACATTCAGGATCAAGACTTTGACTGGGATGTGCTTCCATGGGCGCAGTCGAAGAATGAGGGCAAGGGAGGAAAGGAGGATGACAAATTACGAGCTCTCGCGAGCGAGCTTGGCAAGGAGAGCAAGATGCCATCGTCCAAGAGCTTTGATGAGGGCTGCGCAGTTAAGGTGGTCGACGACGAGGAGGAAGGGACGGCAGCGCAACAAGGAGTCACCGCTCCCGCGCCATCTCCCGCCCACACGCTGACCGACATCACGCTCCACGCACAGCCCGGGCAGCTGATCGGCATCGTGGGCGAGGTGGGCGCTGGCAAGAGCTCGCTGCTGGCCGCGGTGCTGGGCGAGCTGCAGCCCCTGCGCGCCGCCGGCGCGCCCGTGACCGTCGCGGGCGCGCTGTCCTACGTCGCCCAGATCCCCTGGGTCTGCGCCGGCTCGGTGCGCGACAACATCACCTTCGGCAGCGCCTACGACGCCGCACGCTATGAAAAAGTCCTGGCCGCCTGCGCGCTCACGGACGACCTCGCGCAGCTCCCGGCCGGCGACCTGACCGAGCTGGGCGAGCGCGGCATCAACCTGTCCGGCGGCCAAAAGGCGCGCGTGACCCTGGCCCGCGCCGCCTACTCGGGCGCCGCCGTGCATGTGCTGGACGACCCGCTGTCGGCCGTGGACCCGCGCGTCGCGCGCACGCTGTTTGACGAGTGCATCGGCCCGGCCGGCGTCATGGCCGGGGCCACGCGCCTGCTGGCCACGCACCAGGCCCAGTTCCTGGCGCCCTGCGACGAGGTGCTCGTCGTGCGCGGCGGGCGCGTCGCCGAGCGCGGCACGCTGGCCGCGCTGCGCGCGCGGGCGTGCCCGAGGCCGCCGCCGCGGCCGGCGCCGAGGCCGCGCTGGACGACGGCGTCTACGACGCGCAGGCCGGCACCGACGACGTGGAGGAGGCCTTTGCCCGCGAGAGCGGGGACGAAGAAGAAGATGAGGAGGAGGAAGGAGTGAAGGAGAAGATTGGCGAGTCTGCGCCTTCTGGATGCTCGACGGCGTCTGGCGACGACGCGGGAGAACATCCTAGTCAGCCAAACACTGCGCCAAAGGCCCCTGTCCGGCCCGAGCTCAGATCAAAGTCTTTTGCGCAGCGCGCGTTTGGCCGCTTCCTTCCAAACTCGTGGAGGCAGCGCACGAGGGCTGATCTCGATGCGGTTGACAAAAAGCCTACTAAAGCCGCGCCCACGGGCAGCCTGATCATTGCCGAGGAGCGGCGGTCGGGCTCGGTGGGCTGGCACGTCTACCGCGCCTTTTTGGGGTACATGGGCATGCCCTTGGTGCTGGTGCTGGTGGTCGCGCTGCTGGGCGCGCAGGCCATCTACATCTTCAGCGACTATTGGATCGCGCTCTGGTCCTCCAAGGACGCGGACGAACAGCAAAAGGTACGGTTGATTGGTTGGTTGTTGATGAGGAGGGGAAGGGGGACGAGGGGGCACAATTGTCTTTAGGTGAAGGAGGCCGTAGCGCCCTGGTGAAGAGCTGGTCGATCGACGATCGATTGATGACGCACAGGACCTACCATGTGCAGCTCTCCCTCACCACCTCACCACCACCCTCTTCCCCCCCCTCTCCCTCTAAAGGCGTACTGGATTTGGGGCTACGCGATCATGGTGCTGACGCTGCTGGCCATTTCGCTGGCGCGCGCGCAGCTGTTCTTCGTGCTCACGCTGCGCGCGGCGAGCGCGCTGCACGAGGACATGATCTCGCGCCTGCTGCGCGCACCGCTGTCCTTCTTCCACACCAACCCGGCCGGGCGCGTGCTCAACCGCTTCAGCAAGGACCAGGGCGCGGTGGACGACCAGCTGCCCGTGGTCGTGTACGACGCGCTGCAGGCGGCCATGCAGGTCCTCGGCGCCTTTGTGCTCCTCATGGTCGTCGTGCCCGTGGTCATCCCCGTTTTTCTGCCGCTGGGCATCGCCTTTGCGCTCATCTACCGCCACTACATCACCACCTCGCGCGAGGTCAAGCGCTACGAGGCCACCACCCGCAGCCCCGTGTTTGCCTCCTTTTCGGCCGTGCTCAAGGGGTTGCCGACCATCCGCGCCTACGCGGCCTTTGACCGCTTCCGCAGCGACTTCCTGCGCGACCTGAACGCCAACGGCGCCTGGTACTTTGTGTTTGTGACCTGCGCGCGCTGGGTGGGCATCCGCATGGACCTGCTGGTCGCGCTGCTCATGACCGCCGCGCCGCTGCTCATGATGGGCGTGCACGACCGCATGAGCGCGCGCCTGGTGGGCCTGGCGCTGTCGCAGAGCCTGCAGCTGGGCGGCGTGATGCAGTGGATGACCCGCCAGCTGGCGGAGATGGAGAACCACATGACCAGCGTGGAGCGCATGCTCGAGTACACGCGCCTCGAGCAGGAGCCCGCCACGCTCGCGCTGGGCGGCGCGCCGCCGCCCGACGGCTGGCCAGTTGCTGGTAAACTGACATTCGAGCGCGTCACCGCCGTCTACCGGCGCGGCCTTCCCCCGGTGCTGCGCGACCTGAGCTTTGCGGTGCCGGCCGGCGCCTCCTGCGGCGTCGTGGGTCGCACCGGGTCGGGCAAGAGCTCGCTGTTGCTCGCGCTCTTCCGCCTCATCCCAATCACGCGCGGCGCGGTGCGCATCGGCGGCGTCGACGCCGCCTCGATCGCGCTGGACGCGCTGCGCCGCCAGATCGCCATCATCCCGCAGGACCCGGTGCTCTTCAGCGGCTCCCTGCGCGGCAACCTGGACCCCTGGCGCCGCTTCGACGACGCGCGGCTGTGGGAGGCGCTGCGCGCGGTGCAGCTGGAGGGCCCGCTGCGCGCGCTGGGCGGGCTCGAGGCGCGCATGCTCGACGGCGGCGAGAACCTCTCCGTGGGGCAGCGCCAGCTCTTCTGCCTCGCGCGCGCGCTGCTGCAGGGCGCCTCCCTGCTCGCGCTCGACGAGGCCACCGCCAACGTCGACCGCGCGACCGACGCCCTCATCCAGGCCGCCGTGCGCGACTTTTGCCGCGGCGGCGGCCCGCTCTCGGCCGGGCGCCGCAGGACCGTGCTCATCATCGCGCACCGTATCCACACCATCATGGACTGCGACACGCTGCTCGTGCTCTCCGCCGGGCGCCTGGAGGAGAGCGGGCCGCCCGCCGAGCTCGCCCGCGGCCGCGGCGTCTTTGCCAAGCTCGTCAGGGCCGCCCACGGCAACGCGGGGCAGTCGGCCTGAACGCGCGATGGACAGCTGCTTGGCAACTGCCTAATCAGGAGATCCCTACTCAGTTCCTTGTTCACACACGCTTGCTTCAGATGAACTCATGATCATACTCAACATGCACTCACCGCACTTGAAACGCCTGCTCGCTCATTTTCAACCCCTCTCACTCTCCTCACCCCTATACGCAACCACCTGAATGTTCGCCTGCCCTTTTTTCTGATCAGAAACTATTTGTTAATATGAAATACAGCGGCAAAAGCGCGGTTCACAAGGATTCATTCACACGTGAGATCGGGCATAATCCACGGTTTAGATGGAGTTCATTCCTCCGCCCGCGCGCAGACTCCACAGAGGGCGCAGTTTTAAGAATCGTTGACGACTGGATGGATTCAGGGCTCGCTGAGGCGGCCGCCCTGCACGTTTGATTGTTTCACGGGTAGGCTGGAAGAAGGGCGATTGCCTACTTGCGGCCGGCGGTGGCCGAGGCCGAGGCGTTGGCCGAGGCGGAGCCGCCGGAGGAGGAGGCGGTGGCCGAGGCGTTGGCCGAGGCGGAGCCGCCAGAGGAGGAGGCGGTGGCCGAGGCGTTGGCCGAGGCGGAGGCCAGGGCGTTCTTGGCGCACTGGGGCACGTTGCTCTGGGCGGAGGCCTGGGCGGAGGCCTGGGCAAAGGCGTTGCCCTTGCCCGAGGCGCTGGCGGAGGCCTGGGCGGAGGCGAGGGCCTGGCTCAGCTTGTCGCAGCACTTGTTGCCGGCCTGGGCGATGGCGGAGGCGGCGGCGTTGGCCTGGGCGGTGCCGGAGCCGGTGGCCAGGGCCTGGGCGAGCGCGGAGGCGGCAGCGCTGGGGTTCTGGCAGATCAGGTTGGCGAGGTCGCCGCCCGAGGAGGAGGCGGAGGCCTGCGCGGAGGCGGAGGCGGACGAGCTGGGCTTGGGGGGGAGGGCTTGGGGGGAGGGCTTGGGGGGCCGGGCGCTGGAGGCGCCAGAGGCAGAGGCCTGCGCGGTGGCGGTGGCGATGGCCGAGGGGAGGGCGCTGAAGAGGCACGAGGGGAACATCACGCTGCCGGTGGCCTGGGCGAGCGCCTGCGCAAAGGCGTTGCCGTTGCCGGAGGCCTGGGCCTGGGCGCTGGCGGTGGCCAGGGCCTGCACGCTCTGGTCGCAGGGCGCCTGGGCGAGGGCCTGAGCAGTGGCGGTGGCGAGGGCCTGGTTGCCGCTGGCAAAGGCGGTGGCGATGGCCTCGGCAGTGGCCTGAGCCTGGGGCTTGTCCTTGATGCAGGAGAGGAGACCCTGGGTCCAGGCCTGCGCGGAGGCCTGGGCGTTGGCGGAGGAGGAGCCGGAAGCGAGGGCAGAGGCGGCGGCGTTGGCGGCGGCCTGGCCGCTGCCGCTGGAGATGGCGCTAGCTACGGCATTGGCGGCGGCCTGGCTGTTGCCTGCGCGGTAGTAAAAAGGGGAAAGGCGTTGATGATCGAGTTTGTTCTTGGTCTTAAATAGAGTAAACCCCATTGTGTGCAAGCCAAGATCAAGGCACCTTGCCCATCGTTTGCGTACCGCTGGCGGCAGCCTGGGCGCTCGCGCTGGCAAAAGCGTTTCCGTCGCCGTTGCTGATGGCCTGGGCCACGGCGCTGGCAGAGGCGCTCGCATCCTTGAGGCCACGGGCTGGAAAAAGGGGGGTGGCGGGAGAGACGCGAGGGTCAGAACGCCGCCCGCGCAACCGAACATGCCGGATCTCCCAGGCACCAAACCCGGCATCATCACCGGCCTACGTGGCCATTATGTCCAATTACAAGACATGATATGCGAATTAGCCAAGCATCCAAGCCCATGGTCCTCACCGTGGACGCCCTTGAGCTCGCGAGCCGGCACGGTCCAAGCCGTGCACAGCAGCGCCAGGAAGATGAAAGCCTTGGCCTGCATCCCGCTAAACCCCTCGCAAAGTGAAGCGATAAACTCCTTGGTGGATGAAGACAAGGTTGCGATGGTGGAATTGGTGACTTTCCTGGTTCAGGGTGCTGTTTTATAGATTCCGGAATGGCGCGACGCGGTCGGGCCTGCCGCGTTACCACGTGGCTGCGAGAGGTCCCAGACGCCTTCATGAGGCTGCCACCGCGCCTGTCAACACGGCAAACTCCCAACCTAGGCGAGCCCTTCCGATCGTGAGTGGGCCATGACATGCGCCCATTGCGCTGTAATGTGGCATTCATGTCGAATCCATGCTTGTGCGGGGGGTGGTCTGTGGACAAACTGCCAGATCCTGGGCCCGACCGAGGTTGGCCCGGCATGGTGCCCATGAACCGCCGGTTGGCCAGCAACCTAGAGTCGGACGGCAGCGCGCTCATGCAGCGCGCCGCACGCGAACTGCACGAGGGTCGGCGCACGAGTGCATCGCGCAAGCTGGAGACTTGGGAGGAGGAATGTTATTTTAGGGCTTGGCGGCACTGGCTGGCGCGCTGTTATTTGAAACGAGCGAGATAGCACACGTGGCGCGCTCGTTGCAGCACGCTAATGCAACAACAGCTCACAAGTTCAAATGACAACGTCGGTACTATACAGGCGCTCTTTCTTCGTAAATGAACCACAACGCACCAACAATCAGCCAGTGCAGACGGGCATTTCTCTTCAAAGTACTCCTCTGCTCTAACACCAATAACCGCCCCCCTCTTTCTCTCTCATATCGTGAATTGTGTATAGGACAGCATGACAGATCAGCAGTCTTACACTTGCGCAAGACGCGGTGCGGCATCCGCTTGCTGCAACTGCTCAAGGCAATGAAACGTTCAAAGATGCAAATGAAAGGAATACATCAAGTCAAAACTAGGACTTTTCAGAAGGGCTAGTGCGTTCCGTCAGCTCAGCCGCGGTGTGCTTAGGAAGAGGAGGTGAGGCCACCGAGGTAGCTGGTCTTTGCCGCGGCGGGCGGGGAGGAGGCGGCGGCGGCCGGGGATGCAGAGGGGATGGCGGAGGCGACCTTGCTGGTCAGGCCGGAGACGAAGGCCTCACCCTGGTCCTGGACGTTCTCGACCAGGTCGCTGATGGAGGAGGGCAGGTCGGCGACGGAGGTGGTCAGGCTGGAGAGGGCCTGCTTGACCTCCTCAGTGACCTTGGCGGAGATGTCGCCGGCATCGAGCTGCTTGGAGCCGTCAAAGCTGTACAGGACGGTGGTGGTCTCCTCGCCAAAGCTCTTGGAGATGTTGCAGGTCTTGGAGATGAAGGTGATGGGGGTCTTGCGCTTGGACAGGAAGATGGCGGGGGTCTTCTCGTAGGTGATGCTGGGCTCCACGCAGGTGATCAGCTTCTCGCCAGTCTTCCAGAAGTAGGTCTCGTTGAAGGTGCAGCTGCCGGTGGCAAAGGTGATGGTCACAGCGGGGCCGGCGAAGGTGGCGGGCTTCTTGACGCCTGCGGGACGAGGGGAGTCGGAGGTGGGTGAGGTCATGTCCCAAAAAGGCCGGTTGAGGTCACGCGCGAGGGCCAACGGAAACCGATCGATGGCCAGAAATTGATCCGAAATGAAACTCACCAAAGTCGAAGGAGGCCTCAGTGCAGAACTGGGAGGAGTAGGTGTCGTAGAGGCTGCCGAGCTGGCTGGTCAGGCCGGACAGCTGGCTGGTCAGGCCGGAGGTGTCGGGGAGGAAAGAGCTCACGGTCTTGCTGGTGCTGTCGATCTTGCCCAGGATGTCGTTGGTCAGGGCTGTTGTAATGGAGAAGAGGAGGCAGTATGAGGCTCGAGATCGAGGGATGGTGGCGTGGCTGGGCCCCGCGGGGCAACGGCCCCTCGGGCCGACGAGGGTCACCGATCGCCAGCCACTCATCGGGCAAGCGTACTCGCCGACAATTGATCACGACTTACTGGAGACCAGACCATCGTAGTCGTGGACGCCGAGCTCGGTGGCGCGAGCGCTGATGCCGAAGACGGCCAGGGCCAGGAGGATGTATGCGGACTTCATGACGGTGGCTCTCGCGTCGGCGATCTAGCAGTCAATGGTGCAGACCGAGTGGCGATCTGAGCGTGCAAGACGCGGGAAACGAAAAGCCAAGTGAAGTTTTACTCGAAACTGATGGCCCGATCAGCGATTTGTGTGTGCCAAAGAGCATCTGTCAGTTTGTTTTCGTTGCGCCCATGTGCCTCGAAGACCACGGACGAGATTGCCCCTAAGGGCCCCCAAAAGCCTAGTCGACCCTCAGCACGCAATCCACGACCGTTTGAAGGGAATTGCCGGCAGGGCGCCCGGGGTTACCGGTATGGATGAGTGGAGATTCCGCGAGGGCTTGGTTGGTTGTGTTGAATCGTGCGAGGATGCTGGGCAGGCGTGGCTACCTGGCACGCCTTGCCAGCAATTTTTTTGCACTTTTGCACGGTACATGCGCCGCGGATTTTAATTGAGAGGAGCTCTTGTGTCTTTTGGAGCTTAGGCTCTTGATGGCTTTAGACAAAATTGTGCGGTGAGGAAGCAGTGGTGCTGCGGTATCGTCTCTGTGGCCACCCCGAGCGACGGGGGAAGCTCTGCGAGGGCGGGCAGACGCTTCCGGGCTGACTGTGGCCGGGGCACCCCCGTGTCGCTTCCAAATCCCACCGTGCGGCCGACTCCTGGAGCCCCTTACAGGCTTGTAATGTTTTCTGGACATGATCACACCTATGTCCCTCGCGATCCACGGCCCGAATTGTGGCAACTCTTCCCGCTGCACGGGCGACTTCCCGTGATGCTCACGTGACGATCAGATCATGTTCTCCGGCGACCATCGCCGGTCCGGAAGACGACCATTTCGAGACGCTTTCAGAGCCGCACCAGGCACGACCATAGAAGGGACCGCACCAAGGCTCCGTGGCAATTGTCGCTCCAATATATTTTCCGCACGGCGGTCCCCAAAGGCCAGACAAGCGACAAATTTTCTGTTGACGCCGGAGCCTTGACCGGCCCGTCATCGCCCCCGCTTCCCCTCCGCCCCTGCCCCTGAGTCTCGGCGCAATGAAGCTTTACTCCATTATTCTTGCCGTGCTGCTGGCCAGCGGGCCCCTGACGGCCTTGGCCGTGGGCAGCCCGCCCCCGGTCACCATGATCAACTACGACACCCTCGTGGAAGGTGGGGCTGCCAAGGGGGGCCGGGGGCCTCCTGGGCGTCCAGTACCCTTGTCCACCACATGCAAGCGCCTCAGAACTCTAAACTCCCACTGCTTGCCGTGGCCGGCTCGCGCAGTCTGCAACCCGACCCGTCGTCTGCCTGGTCAACCCTCCCGTTTTCCCCTGCAGAGCTCACCCAGTCCATCCTGGAAAAGTACCAGGCGGGCGTGACGGGTCTCAACACCCTGGCCAGCTCCCTGTCCTCCTCTGCCAAGGGCCTGTCCGAGTCCCTGGTGGCCGGCTACACCGCCTACGAGTCCCAGTACTGCACCGAAGCCTCCTTTGATGTTGGTGAGGCGATGCGGAGGGCAGAAGGGCAAGTGGGGAGCCAGTTTCCAGATCTGCGCTTTTTTAAATGCTTACGTTTGGGGGGAATATGTTGCAGTGAACGTATCAGAGAGACATTTGCACAGTCTGCTCTGTCTCAGTGCCGCATGAGATTGATGACTGATGCCCCACAACAATCGCCGTGCAAAGGTTCCTGGAAGCCCGCCGGCTTCATTGGCGCCGGGTTTAACCTCACCTTTGACACCGGCAGCTGCTCCTTCAACGAGACCAAGTTCCTGAGTGAGCAGGGGGGTGGCACGGGTAACAACTGGGTACTGGTCGCGTGCAGGGCTCTGAGTGCTGCTGAAGGATCCTCGCCATGTACCACTACCCTGTCCTTCGAAACCATCGGGCAACCACTCTAAACAACGCCCCCCCCTCTTCTCATTGCTCTCTCTCTGCCCCACATCCATTCCCCTTGCAGTGGATGGCGTCAAGGAGCTGGAGTGCACCGAGCCCTCCATGACCTACACCAAGTTCCCGGCCAGCTACCACAGCAAGTTCCACTCCGCCCCCTCCTTCACCAGCAAGTCCTGCGCGCTGTCCAAGGACTTTGGCGAGGACAGCGTCAGCGTGCTGGCCACCTTTGACGGCACCACCAGCCCGTCCACCGCCGAACTCACGGCCAAGATCACCAGCGAGATCAAGACGCTGCTCAGCACCCTGGGCATCAACGCCCCGAGCGCCTCTGGCTAGGCGCCGCGGGCCTCGCGACCTCTTGGCGACACCCTTGCAGGGGCTGGCATCCTTTCATTCATTTCATACTAGTATCCTCTTGAAACACTAGCGCACATAGAGAAATGGGTGATTAGAGGTGGCGGAAAGAAATAGGGTATACGGGAAAAGTATGTGGGGGGCACAGGATTGCAGGAATCGAGCCTAGGTTGTTGTTGGTGTTTTCCGAGTCACAAGGGGCCAGCGTCACTGCGTGAGGACGGGGCCCTGGTGGAAGATGGCCCCGGCAATGGCAATCAGGATGGTGAGCGTCGGAAGCCGGTCATCCTGCGAACCCTCAGCAAGGCTGGCTCGCACGGAGCTGCAGTGCCGCCACAGCCGTCGGTATGCCGCGCAGGCATCGGGCCGGAGCGGCTCCTCCACTCTGCAATTCGTGGGCAAGGTGGCTCCTTGAATCCGTGCACACCCTGCAATCAACCATGCTTGAAGCAATCGCAGTGCACGCACAGGCGCCTCCAATCTCGATCCACGCCCACCTGAGGGAGAGCGCAAAGAGCTCGGCCGCCACGTCTGCGGTGACTCCCGACTTGACCAGCCTGGCCACGCGGGACGGGATCTGCTGCGCCACCCCGGGCGGCTTGAGTGGTCGGAGCGCTGCCAGCTCCGGCATCGAGTCGAAGATGGAGGGCCAGGGCGCGGCCCCGGCCGCCTGGGGTTCCGCCGTCTCCTGGCCCAGCCCCAGCGTGCCCAGCGCTACGTTCAGCTCCTCTGCTTCCCTTGCTAATTCCCTGGGCGGCGGGGAGGCGCACAGGCCGAGTTGAAGGCTTGAACATTCAGAGCCTGTCAGGTCGTCCCCCCATCGCAGTGCCACGCACTGGCCTATCATGCACAATCCTGCACCATATCTTCCGATCCCTCTTACCACTGAAGGCGGTCCCGCAGCAAGCGGAAGCGAGCCACAAAGTCTGCAAGCCACTCGGCCTTTGGAAGCAAGCTTGGATGGCAGGGCTCCGGCTCATCCAGCTCTGTCGGGACGGCTGCAGAACTGGGTCTGTCCAGGGCAGAGGGGACCTCCTTGGCCACCACGGTGCCGGGAAGGCTCTGGGCCTGCCACCGCACCCGGCACAGGTACTCCTCCACACTGTCCAGCTCCTCCACGTCCCAGGCTGGAGCCCTCATGGGCACGGGCAGGGCCTGCCAGATGCCAAATGCGCGGCGGTCGACCTCCTCGTCACTCGAGCTGGCCGCAGCGTCCTCCTGTGCGGCAGCGGCGCGCTCGGGTTCAGGCTCCGGGTCGGCCACGCCTGGGTCCGAGCTCGCCATGACGATCAATGGGACAACTACCCTATATCATATACATATATCTAGAGTAGTATTCACAAACAAAAGTAGACCTTGAGCAATATCAGATACCGAAAAAGCAATGCGCATGGCATACGTCCCTTGCATGGACATTCATAGCGAATCAGCAGGGGGACCGAAAGTGATCTTGGATGTCGGGTGTTCCAGTCAATAGGGCCGACAGGACAACCTTGTCCCCAAACCAATTGTCTCATGCTCAACGTTTTTATCAAGGCATGCCATGTCTGCGAGCCCGGTAGACGTTGCGACCGACCTTGGTCTCGCTGCTGCTCGCCATCCTCTTTCCCCGGCCTGAGGCTCCGGGCCCCTGGGCGCCATGGACCCGTCGGCTCGGGGGAGGGTCACAACAACAATAAACGATGCCCTGAGAGACAGCGTCGGGGAGTTTGGGCCAGGCCAACGTCTTCAACTATGCACGGTGCGGCGACGGGGGTTGCGAGGGTGCCTCCCGACGACCCGACGAGAATGTGTGGCAGATGCGGTCAAAGGTCTCACATGAACATGCTCGATTGTTTCTCAAAGGTGGGCTTGGCCTGGTTTGCGGCTGCGATGCAAGCCATGGTGAGCGTCCTGTTTGCCCTGGACCCCCTCTCGGCTGGACTCTGGAGCTGCACAGACCCCAGCGACGCCGAGTGCCTCGCGAGACATGAGCGGCGGCTATCGCCGTGCTCGCTGGGCCACGCAGAGGGTGCCGGGGCGCGCTGGCGGTACGTCGCGCCGGGCTGGTCCGTGCCGGGCTCCTTCCAGCTCGCGTGCGCCTGGCGGGGGGCCGCGCGCGCGCTCCCCCTCGGCGCCCACCTGGTCGGCGCGGTGATGGGCGTCTGCCTGTTTGCCTGGCTCTGCAGCGGCTCGTCGCGTCGCCGCCTGCTGCTCTGGGGCGCGGTCACGGCCGGCGGCGGCGGTGTGCTCTCGGCCAACGCGCCCGGCGCGGTCGCGTACGCCGCGCTGCGCTGCGCCGTGGGCCTGGGCTCCGGGCTGGCCCTGCCGGCCGCCACCGCGCTCGCGCTGGACGTGTGCGGCAGCTCCTGGCGCGGCGCCGCGGCCGTGCTGCTGCACGCGGGCGCCGCGTTGGGCGCGCTGGCCGCCGCGGCCGTCACCGCGCTCCTGCCCGGCTGGCGCGCCGGGCACGCGGCCGCCGGCCTCCTGGGGCTCGTGCCCGCGCTGCTCTGGTCCGCGACGCTCGAGTCGCCGTCCTGGCTGCTGCTCAGGGGCCGCAAGGGCGAGGCGACCGCGACGCTGGCCGCGCTGGCGTCCGCCAACCGCCGGCGGCCCCCGCCCGCGCCGCTGGCCGACCCCACCGCCCAGCTCGCCGCCCCGCGGCGCACGCTGCGCGACGCGATGCGCGTGCCTCGCGTGCGGCGCCTGCTGCTCACGCACGTCACGGTGGGTCTGCTCCTGAGCGGGGCCTACTGGTCGGTCGCGGGCCTGCCGCAGCAGCTGTCCGCCGGGACGCCCGACTACGGGCCGGTGCGCGGCGGGCGGCCGGGCGGCGAGCTTGGTGGCGGACTGCACAAGGGGTCTGGAAACGTAACGTCCGGAGCTCATCATGTAGCAAACGCCACTCTGGGTGCATCCACGACGGCCAACGGGACACAGCCAGCCTCCACCGGCGCCGCCGCCATGAACAGCACGCGCCACGTCAACAGCACGCGGCCGCCGCTGCCTCTCAAGATAAGCCAGGCGCCCCAGGCCCGCGAGGCGGGTCGCGCGGCGTTTGGCGCGGTGCGCGTGACGAGCGCGACGGGCGCGGCCTACGACGCGCTGGGCGTGGCGCTGGCGCTGCTGGGGGGCCGACCGGTTCGGGGCGGCGGCGCGCGCTCTGCGCGCTGGGCGCGCCGGCCGGCGCGCTGCTCCTGGCCGCGGGCCTGCTCCCGGCCGGCGACGCGCGGCGCTCGCTGGCCTCGGCGGCGCGCGCGGGCTTGGCCGGCGCGCTCGCCGCGCTGGGCGCGCACGTGGCCGAGGCGTACCCCGGCATCGTCCGCGACCGCGCGGCGCTGGTCGCGCAGCTGGCCGCGCTCGCGGGCGCGGCGCTGGCGCTGCCGGGCGTCGCGCTCGTGCCGGCCGCGGGGCGCGTGCCCCTGCGCGTGCTGCTGCTGCTGGCGGGGCCGGCGGCGGCCGCCGCCGTCGCGCTGGGCATGCTGGGCCTGCCGGAGACGCTGGGCGCCGCGGCGGGCGAGGTGCTGGAGGAGGACCTGCAGGACGCGGGCGCGGGGCTCTGGGAGGGCGCGCACCCGCTGGGCATGCTGTCCGGCGCGGCGGCCAAGGGCAAGCGCTCCTGGCGCGTGGCCCTGCGCCGCATGCTCCGGCCCGACCACCCAGGCACGCCGCGCGACGCCATCGCGCTGCAGTAGCTGCCGGCGCGGGCGCGCTTTCTACCGATACCATTTCATTTCCACCATTCCCTCGTGATTTTGTCCTTTTGCGCGGCCCACACTCCGCGGCCTGCTGGGTCTGTTTCTGACCTGGCAGGTTATGTATCTCTGTAACTGTATCTGGATTATTGCATGCCACGGTAGGAGGCAGTGTCTAATTATTGGGGAATAGTGGACACGATGAAGATGGGGGCATCCCCAAACATCATCATCTCTCACACGACACTGTAGGACTTACGTCGCCCAATCACAATCAATGATCGCGGCACGCACTTGCGCCAGCCGAGATCCAGATTTGCCATTAAACGCACACACACACACACAGCGCCATGCCATTTGGTCACGCCGCACGACGTGCTGATCGGGAGCGAGCGTGATGGTCGCGACAGCTCCGTGCCTGATGACGCGGCCGGCACCCCTGGCCCTCGCCGCCAAGGGGATGCCCCTGCTGCTGCCGTCGCGCCCCGGAACCCGGGCGTGCCGGTTGCGAGGCCATTGCCGCAGCCAGAACCCGTCCCGCGAGCAGCTGCTGGACACGGCCCGGAGGGCTGCAGAGGCCGGGGCAGCGGTCAGTTGATGGGGTGCACCTGCCTGCTATGTGTGAGCATGCCATTTTTCCGCTGGTGTAGGATGGAGGTGCCAGCCCCCTTGGCAATCACACTTGACCAGCCCGATGTGCAAAAGGGTTGGGGTGTTTGAGTCATTTGAGGCTTCCTATTAACGTGGGTGCATGCACGTGCTTTAACTCAGGTGGTCTTGGCGAATGCGGACCGGCCCCGCATCATCCGGCACAAGGGCGCCTCTGACCTCGTCACGGACACGGATGCGGCCTCCGAGGCCGCCATCCTCGCGGTGGGTGGATGGATGCAGGCAGGAAGGGGGGAGGTTTGTTCTTTGTGAAATCGCGCGTGTCTGGCTCTCCTCTCTCCTTTGGAAGGCAGACCCACCGTCGTCTGCAATGGCTCGCGCATGCCCCCCTCCCATTCTTCGAGGCCCACCTGGTTCCCTGGGCGCAGGTGCTGCGGGAGTCGTTTCCGGAGCACGCGGTGCTGGGCGAGGAGGGCGGCGTGTCGGGCGACCCGCGTTCTGGCTACCTCTGGTGCGTGGACCCGCTGGACGGGACCACCAACTTTGCGCACGGCTACCCCTCCTTTGCCGTGTCGGTGGGCGTGCTGCGGCGCGCGACCCCGGTGGCGGGCGTGGTGATCGAGTTTGGCGGCGGGCCCGGGAGCTGGAGCGCGCGGCGCTACGAGGCTGCGGCCGACCGCGGCGCGACCTGCGACGGGCGGCCGCTGCGCGTGAGCCCCACGCGCGCGCTGGGCCAGAGCCTGCTCGTGACGGGCTTTGGCTACGACCACGAGGCCTGCTGGGCCGCCAACATGGACCTCTTCCGGCACCTCACCGACGTGACGCAGGGAGTGCGCCGGGCGGGGCGGCGGCCGTCGACCTCTGCCACGTGGCCGCTGGGGTCGTGGACGCCTTTTGGGAGTTCGAACTCAAGCCCTGGGACGTCGCGGCCGGGCTGCTCATCGCACGCGAGGCGGGCGCCGTGGCCACCACCATGCTGGGCGGCGCGCTGTCGGGTGGGTGGAGATTGTCGGGTGCAGTGGGGGGTTGTGTGTTTTTGGGTCCTGCCTGACTCTAGGAATGCCCTTGGCAATGCCTTTGGCAACGCCCAACAACACCCACTTTCCTCTTCAACCCAGTCTTTGATCGGTCGCTGCTGGTGTCGAATGGCGAGCTGCATGAGCCCCTGCTGCAGCTGATGGAGCCCAAGATGGAGGCCCTGGCCCGGGGGGGCGCCGACTTTGGACCCTGGTTCGTGCCCGAGGGGTACGGCGTCCACACCGGGCCCCAGCTTGAAAATTGATTTAGACACTTGATTTTTTGTATGTGCCTGTTTAAATCCTCGTGGCATGTCATAGGGTATGCAAGACGCGCACAGGCATCCATCCCGAAGCGGCCACATTGTAAGGGGCGTGCATCATGGACGAGGCCAGCGCATGCCCACCCGGCAATCAAATCGGTCAGGGCGGCAAAAGAAGGGGCGCACCCCGCGGACGGGGCAGGCCACGGCATGGGTTTTTGGTCGGAGCACACGGTGCTCTGACCACGTATATATGTTTGGAGGTGGTGGTCGATGATACAGGGGGGGTGGTTGAGGGGTTTTGTCGCTCGTCTACGGACCGACCTGGATCCCGACGTAGATGCGCTGGCCTGCGGCCACGGGGCTGGGGCTCGCGTTCTGGAGCGTCACCGAGGCCTGCAGTGATGAATAGGGTTAGTGTGAGGGGTCTGCGACTAATATTCTGCATGCCCATGTTCCATTGCTTGGCAATCAAAATTCCAAAACACAAATAATACTACCAACCCATCTGTCTGTCCAATCTCAATCATCTCAATCGCACCAGTCCATTGCTCTGGGAGTTGAGGGTGTTGAGCGCCACGCAGACGACGCCCGGGTTGCTCCAGCGCGCGTACTGGCAGCGCATCTGGGCCGGGGTCACGCCCGTCTGCATGAAGACGCTGTACAGGTAGAAGGTGCGCTTGGCGCCGGCGGGCCAGGCGCTGGTGACGGTCGCGTAGTACCAGTTCATGTTGCTCAGCGTGGGCGCGCCGCCGTTGAAGGCGGACAGCGCCTGGCTGGTGCTGAGCGCGGTCTGCGTGCCGGCCGAGCCGTAGGTGCCCAGGCTGACGAAGCTGGCGCTGTCGGCGGTCATGGCAAAATAGGTGCTGGCGCTCATGCCGCCGGCGACGTTGAGCAGCGCGCCGAGCCGGCGGTAGGCGCCGGTGATGATGCGGCCGGGCGCGACCAGGCCGCCGAGCCAGGTGTCGACCGAGATCTGGACGTTGGGCGCGGGCGCGGCCATGCCGTTGCTGAGGAGGACCGCGCGCGTGGCCAGCACGGGCTGCGCGGGGTCGTAGGCCTGCAGCGTGATGACGTTGTTCTGGAAGGTCGCGGGCGCGCCCTGGAAGTCGACGACCGAGGAGCTGGCCGCGGGCGCGGTGAACCCGGGCGTCAGCGCAAAGTTGATGCGGACGGAGCAGCCGGAGATGAGGTGCCCGCTGCCGCCGGTGCGGAAGACGACCGTGTAGCGGTTGGTCTGCGCGGCGGAGACGTGCCCCAGCACGGCCGACCGGATGGCCGTGCCCGAGGAGGTGGTGGTGTCGAAGACCAGGCCCTGCTCGCAGTAGGACAGCGTGCCCACCTGGATGTTGACCCCGGTGACCCCGCCCTGGACCTTGATGCACCAGTCGTCAAAGTGGCGCACCGAGGGCACCACAAACGGGCGCGTGTAGGTCCCGGGCCGGAAGATGACGCCCTGGCTGGCCGAGCCCAGCGCCACAAGCATGCTGAAGGCCGTGCCAAACACGCCGTTTTTGGGGGTTGACGCGCCAGGCGTTGACGATGTAGAAGATGCGCGTCAGGATGACGTTGCAGGCGGCGCCGCACGAGTCGCCCGCCAGCTGCAGGCCCGTCGAGTCGGCGTAGCCGTTGGCCATCCACCAGTCGGGGTGCACCTCCACGCTCTTGGAAAAGGTGACCCGGCCCGCGCCCACGAAGAAAGGGTCGCCCGTCCGCGGCTGGCGGTAGGCCTGCGAGCCCAGGGTCAGGGTCACGCCGCTGTCCACGCTGATGCTGGTGCCCAGCCCCGCGACCAGCGGCTTGTTGATCGTGATGCTCCGGCTGATGCGGAAGACGCCGGGCGGGAGGTACAGGATGGGGTACGACGCCGCCACCGCCGCCAGGAAGGCGGCCGAGTTGTCCGTCGTGCCGTCGCCCTTGGCGCCCTGCTTGGTCACCAGGTACGTGGCCGGGCAGCCCGTGACGATGCTGGACAGCATGGTGGGCCGGCCGATGTGCCCCGGCGGCAGCTGGTAGATGCGCTGGCGCTTGAGGGGCGTGTACAGCGTGGGCGGCGGGGGCGGGCTCGTCTTGAGGTACTTGGGGCTGGGAGGCGGCGGCCGCGGCCGCGGCGGCGGCGGCTTGACCACCGCCGACGGCACGATGGTCCGGTTCACGTCCAGCGTGCTGACGCTGAGCCACTCATCGTCCTCGCCGTACAGGTCGCTCTCCGAATCCACAATGTCGGCCAGGGAACTGGAGCGGAGCGAGGGGCACGATCAGCGTGCTGACGCGCACCCAGATCTAAGGTGGGCGCGATGCACCGGTCTCAGTCTCATCAAGTCACCTCCAACCCAGCTCACCTGGCGGACAGGGCGCTCGCGCCGCTCAAGGCGCGAAAGGTCTGGTTTGCGAGCTCTCGCAGGACGCTGACCACCACCTGCGTGCCCAGCACGCTCTGCTCGTAGTTCAGCAGGCCGTTGTCGCCGTCTCCGCTTGAGGTGTCCGGAACCCGTGGCGGGCTCGGCACGGCCAGACTCGCCGTGATTGCATCCAGATCGGCCAGATACTGGCTTTGTACGGGGTTTTGGGAAGCAATCCCGTTGGGCTGCAAGGCCCCGACCTGGCAGGCGAGGGCCAAGCACGCGAGCGGGAAGAGGCACCGCCTCAGGAGGGTGCTCCCACGACGCATGTGGGGACCTGTGGGGGGGGGAATCGGGGTTTCAGTCAAAGATCCGAGGCATTATAAACAAAATAAAGCCGGCAAGGTGCCCCAAAGCCAGCCAGGCACCTTTATTTGAAGAAAACTCGGGTTACGATTGGTCGCATGCGACCTGGACAGACACCAGACGTGAGAGACTGTCCCAGATCTGGCACGATAAAAGAACAAATATTACCCTTGCGATAGTTTCGTGTTCTGGTGCTGCCTCAGGGCCCTCCTGGCGTGGTAGGGTCCTAGTCGGGCCTTTCCCCCGGGAGTAGCTCGTCATTCCGCGCGTAACTGACGGAAGCCGGAAGCCGAAGGCGCGCGCACGTCGGTCCGGGGACGGACAATCTGAGGCCACAGATCTCGCGGCGCCCGACGATTGTTTGGGCAAAACCCCACGAGAGAAAATCATTGAAATTCTAGAATTTTTCTTTATGATATTGTTACCGTAGGTGACTGGTTTGGTGGCCTCATGGGTACAGGGCGTGATTGTTGTGGGCTGGTGTCCCCCCGGGGGAACGATGCCGATTTGGGAGCCTCCGGGAACCTCCCTACCAGCTGTCACGTGAGGTAGTCAGACTGTGTCGCGAATATTGTCACATGGGCGTGAACAGCAATGAAATACAGGGTGTCGATCGTCCAGGTCATGGCATAGGGCGTGGAGTGGGCTGTGTGGGTTGCCCTCAGACATTTCCCAAGGTGGCCACTGCCAGGGTAAAGGGCGTGGCCTTGCCCGCCTTGATGGTGGTCCCGGACATGTTGATGAGGGTCACCTGGACCTCGTACGGGACCATGGTCCCCGCCTGGCTGTTGTCCTGCACCTGCGTGCACGCCAGCGGGGGCAGGCCGGTGGCCTGCATGGTCGGGCCGCCGCACTTGACTTGGTACAGGTAGCCAGTAGCCATCTGGTGATAGATGTAGAAGACGCGAGAAGTGCCCGCTGGCCAGTCTGCGCGTTTGATAGGGGACAATATATAATATTTTGAATGTGTGTGTGCGTCGCGGCGGGCGCGGAACAGGTATCCTGCAGGGCTAAGCGCTGTCTCTCACGCATCAATTTCAGGGGCACGCATCCCAAACCCCTCTCCGTACCGGTGCTGGGAGCCGCCGAAAGACTGAAAAAGTTGCCGACAAGGGCCTTGCCGCCGTTGAAGGACGCCTTGCTGTTGCTCTTGGTCATTGCGCTATTAGGGGAAAAAGATTGGTGAGGAGGGAGTGAGAGAGGGTGCGGTTAAATTTGCAGTATCCCGAGCAGCGCACGCACGCATCGAATCATTCTCAGGGGATAGATTCTTAGTCCGCGTTGCAAGTGGTGGGCGCCCGCAGTGGTTCATAATGGCAAAACACTGTTGACCACTTCCAAACCCTCTGATGCACTGCCACAAGTGCCCACCCAAGACAATATTCACCCCCCCTCCCATTCTCAATCACCAACAAACACACTCCACCTACCCAATAACAGTCTGGCTGCTGGCCGGGGTGGTCATGCCGCTGAACTCGACCAGGTTGAGCTGTCCTGACAGGCCAAAGGTGCCCTCGGCCAGGCGGCTCTTGATGTTGATGCTGAACTGGCCGAGGTTGTGCTGGCCGTCAAAGACGGTGCCTCCCGGAGGCAGCGCACCCACCGTGCCCAGCTTGACGACGTTGCGGTTGGACAGGGGCACGGCGCGGACGACGGCGTAGTTTGCGTTCGAGGCCGGCGGCGTGATGCCGCCAAAGTTGAACTGGTTGCTGTCCCAGGCGGGCACGTTGCGCGTGGGGCCGTCGAAGAACTGGGCCACCACGCCGGCCGTGGCCGAGCCGGTGGAGCCGGCCACGCTGTTGCCGATGAACTGGTTGCCCTGGATGATGCAGCTGGGGCCGTTGCAGTTCTTGTTGGCGCGGAAGACGACCACGCGCGCGCAGTTGGTGGCCTTGTCGAACCAGATCGTGTTGTCCAGGGCGGTGTAGGTGCCGCTGCCGGGCGCCACGGTCACGCGGATGGCGTCGCCGCAGCTGACCAGGTCCTGGAGCTGGATCATGGCCAGCGAGGTCGCGGCCAGGTTGATGCAGTAGTCCTGGAAGCCCTGCAGCGTGGGAAGGACCACCTTGTGCGGGAAGCCGCCGGCCGGGACCAGCACGCCGCGCGTGGCGCCGTTGATCGACAGCAGCGTGGCGCCGTCCTCGGACATGATGGTCACCTTGGTGGTCAGCACCAGCTGCGCGCTGATGGCGTAGACCTTGTTGCTGAAGTAGAGCATGGCGCTCTCCGCCGCGACCAGCGAGTTGTAGGCCGCCTGGATCTCCGCAAAGTCGTCGGTCTTGCCGTCGCCCGCGGCGCCCCACCACTCGGGGTAGGCCCGCAGCGTCCCCGCCGCAAACTGCACCGTCCCGCCGCCCTGGAAGAAGCGGCTCATCGGGTGCTCCGGCTGCGCGCCCAGCGTCAGCACCACGCCGCTGGGGAGCTGGAACACCGCGCCGGGGTCGGCGATGATCGGCTTGTTCAGCGTGATGGAGCGGGTGATGAGGTAGGTGCCGCGCGGCATGTAGATGACGCCCACGCCCGACGCCGCGTTCATGCCCACAAAGGCCGCCGTGTCGTCCTTGGAGCCGTTGCCCGCGGCGCCGTTTTGCTTCACGTTGATCCCGCTGCACGACTGCGCGGCCACCAGGGCGGCGGCCAGCCCCAGAAGGGCCAGCCACCAGAGACCGGGGGGTCCCCGGGCCGAATGCCTCCGAGACATGCCGGATCTGGAGGCGAAAGCGCGCCAAAAAATTGTAAACTACTCTTTTAAAGAGTCACCCGCGCTCAGTCGGGACGCCGAGACAAAGTTCCGACTCCACTCGACAAGAAGGTGCCCGTCGCGTCCGCGGTCAGACCCTCCCCCTCGGATCCGAGCCTGCTCCTCAAGTCACACAATGCGTGGCGCAACCTGCACAAAATCGACATAAAATACCATTATTTCTTTGTCGCCGCTAGATCTGAGCTTTGGTCGCCTACGCGAGAGGTTGGGCGCTCATGGCCTCCGGTCTGCGCACCCCGGCCTCCTCACCTTTCGTCTTGGATCGCCGCTCGTCAAAGGATGATACTTTTAAATTAAATAGCGCGAAACTTTCACCTTCACGACCGCGATGGAAAGAATGCGACGATGGTCGGTCGCACTGTCGAGTCTCAGCTTCCGTCTTCCCTCCAGTCGCAACGTTGGGGGGCCAGATCTTCCACCCATCCTTTCCATCCCGCACCGTCGCGATCGCAAAGAGCGCACTCACATTTCTTGGGCTAGATGCATGGATTATCAGGAGTTTAGGTTCTAACGAGCGAGTGAATGCTGTCGCAGGGCAGGTACGACAGATCCGGCCACGGTCATGAGGGGGACCGCCCCGTGTTGCTTCCGCTATGTGCGACGCGAGACTTTTGATCGCGTCGGTCATGCTGACAAACCGCACGGTAGTCCCGCTTCCCGTGACAATAAGCACGGCTCGATAGGTGGTCGGCTCGCCATGACAGGGATTTCGGATGGTTGACCACGCAGTGCAATGCGGGTGGCAGGGGTTTCCATGGCGGGGACTTGCACCGACTCGCTCACGCGAATGCCCCCACCAGAACTAGTCCACAGCCTTTTTGCTGATAAAATATGCCTTGCATCCCGTCAAGCGTCGCGATGGAGTCACACCAAAGCATCCAGACGCACGTCTGTCGCCAAATCGAACGAGCCATGATCGATTGCTGGAGGATCTATTTTGGCGGGAGCCGGGCGATTTGGCCGCAGTCGGGAGACACCACGCCATCTCTTGCCCACGGCACTCGCTGGTCGGAGCCTCTTCCTCCCTTTAACAAAACGAACTCGCAGGTTAAAGTCACCTGCCGGTAACGAACCGGTCTGGTCCTGCGAACCACCCGTCACCATGCCGTCCGCCACTAAGCTCGTCAAGAAGGAGGCGGTGCGTGCCGAGTAGTAGGGAGGGGTGGGAGATTGTTGGAGGTGCGTGTGCGCATTAGACCTCAAAACGTGCATGCGATATTCATGTACCACCCCCTCTCCCCGCGCGCAGTACGACGCCAAGCTCTGCGAGCTGCTGGAGAGCCACACCAAGGCGTTCATTGTGCACGCCGACAATGTCGGTTCCAACCAGATGATGAGCATCCGCGCCGCCCTGCGCGACAACTCCACCATCCTGATGGGGAAGAACACCCTGATCCGCCGCTGCATCCGCGCCTACATCGAGCGCACGGGCAACGAGCAGTGGGCGTGCGTGCTGGACCACCTGGTGGGCAACGTGGGCATCGTCTTCACCCACGGCGACCTGAACGAGATCCGCGAGAAGATCTCCGAGTTCAAGGTCGGCGCCCCCGCGCGCGTGGGCCTGGTCGCGCCCAACGACGTGATCATCTACTCCGGCAACACGGGCATGGACCCCTCGCAGACGTCCTTCTTCCAGGCGCTCAACATCCCCACCAAGATCAACAAGGGTACCGTCGAGATTGTGTCCGACGTGCACCTGATCCACACCGGGGACAAGGTGGGCGCCTCCCAGGCCACCCTGCTCTCCAAGCTCGGCGTCAAGCCCTTCACCTACGGCCTGATCGTGCAGCAGGTCTACGACAACGGCTCCCTCTACGACCCCAAGGTCCTCGACATCACCGACGACGACCTGGCCGACATCGTCACCGCCGGCATCCGCAACGTCGCCGCCGCCTGCCTGGAGCTCAACTTCCCCACCATCGCCTCCGCGCCCCACTCCCTCATCAACGGCTACAAGAACGTCCTCGCCATCGCCGTCGAGACCGACTACACCTTCCCCCTCGCCGAGAAGGTCAAGGCATACCTGGCCGACCCCAGCGCCTTTGCCGCCGCCACCCCGGCCGCCGCCGCCGGCGGTGCCGCCGAGGCCGCCCGAGGCCGCCGCCGCCGAGCCCGAGGAGGAGGAGGACGAGGACATGGGCTTCTCCCTGTTCGACTGAGCTGGCTAGGCGTGGAAGCGCATGCGTGTCTGTGCCGCTGCTGCTGTTGCTGCTTGGAAGAAAAGCAAGAGGATGGGAATGTGATGCGAGTGCTGAGCTCGGCTGTGCGAGCGTGTCGTGTGCCTGTGGCGCACATAAACTCGACCCAGTCTGGGGTCTTATCTTGCATGCTTTACCATTGCCCTGCCCTTTTCCTTGTAAGCAAGTCAGCAGTACGTCACTCTGCTACATATTTGAGGGACTCTCATACCAGAGATTTCCATCCTCGCGCAGACAGACTAGAGACTTGCAATTGTCGTCACTCCTTTCAGTTTGTGTTTGCATAAAATCGAGCGCAGAGCAAGAATCAAGTGCAAGGGAGTACGTACTACAGGGACGGGAGCAGATGTGAGGGCGCGGAAGGGGCTGGGCACGGGAATAGCGCGAAGGGCTGCCACTCCTTGTGATTCGGGAGGCACGGCACATGCCACATGGGTTCCATGAAGAACCTCCATGCTCCCTCTGCGCAATGCACGAGGTCCACTTTTGCTTCACAATAGTTCAATGACGCCCACTCGTGAGCGCCCTAACCTTTTCGTCATCATCCACGATCACCATTCGCCTCCCTCAGTCGTCGCCGTCGGGCGCGCCCGGGCCGCGTGGCTTGGGCCCGCCGGCCGACTTGGCCATGATGATTTGGTCGACGCGCAGGATGGTGGTGGCCGCCTCAACCGCGAGCTTGAGCCCCCACCAGCGTGCAGTGTAAATGTCGGCGACGCCGGCCTCTTCCCACAGGTCGCGCGGCTCGCCCGTCTCGAGGTCGAGCCCCGCGGCGGCGGCCCGGCGGCGTGCGCGGCGCGCAGCGCGGCCACGCAGTCGGCGGCCGGCAGGCCCGAGGACTCGGCCAGCGTGCGCGGCACGACCTCGAGCGCCTCGGCAAACTTGGCGATGGCGTACTGGTCCAGCCCCGTCTCGCGCCGCGCCAGCTCGCCCAGCCGCGCCGCGAGCTCGGCCTCCACAGCCCCGCCGGCCGGCAGCAGCCGCGCGTCGCGCGTCAGCGCGCGGAACGCGTTGACGCCGCCGTCCACGGCGCGCTCCAGGTCGTCCAGCAGCTGCTCCGTGGCCGCGCGCAGCACGACGGTGGCCACCGCGCCGCGCGCGGCCGCGCTCTCGATCACCACGCAGGGCGTGCTCGAGAACTCGCGCAGCTGCACGGAAGCGGCCGCGCCCAGCTCCGCGGCCGTCGGCGCCGCGCTGACGCTCAGCAAGGCCGTCGCCCCAGTCGCGCGGCAGATGCGGCGCAGGTCAAACTTGCTGGGCACGCGGACCGCCATGATGCCAAACTTTTCCAAAAAGTGCAGCGCCAGCTCGCCAAAGGCGCCGCCCGAGAAGACGACGGTCGCGCCCGCGTCGGCCACGGCGCGCACGGCCGCCTCGAGCCGCGCCTCCTCGCCCTTGGCGTAGCCCTCCAGCTCCGCCGCGGACCGGATCAGCACCGTGCCCTTGGTCTCCGTGCCGACCGTGTCGAATCCCTGCGCGTAGACGACAACCTTCGCGTCCGCGACCGAGGTGACGCGGCCCTCCACGCCGCGGCGCAGCACCAGGCCCCGCTCGACGTGCGAGTCGGCGACCGAGCCGCCGCGCAGCTTGACCACGCGCACGTCGTCCACGCTAAAGTTGGCCGCGTTGGCGGGGAGCACCGAGACGCAGGCGTCGGCCACCAGCGCCGACAGCGCGCGCTCCAGGCCGTACTGCTTGGCGCTCAGCGGGCCCAGCAGGCGGCGCGCGACGGCCGCGCGGTCGCGCAGGTCCAGGTCGGCCGTGCCGGGGACGACCAGGGACTCGAGCTCGCGCAGCGCGGCCGCGCCGGCCTTGGCGTAGCCGTCGGCAATCTCCACCGGGTGCAGGCCGTCGCGGAGCAGGGCCTCGGCCTGGCTCAGCAGCTCGCCGGCAAAGGTCAGCACAAAGTTGGTGCCGTCCCCGACCTCGGCGTGCTGGGCCTGGGACGCCAGCACGATCAGGCGGGCCGCCGGGTGCTGGATCTCCAGCTCCCCGGCAATCGTGTGCGCGTCCGACGTCACAAACAGCTTCTCCAAGTGGTTGATCACCACCTTGTTCATGCCTGCCGCGGGGTTACGAAGAGGCAGGAATGAGGTATCATTTCGTTGTACTTCTCAAATACAAATTAACATCCATCATCACGACGCGCAACGGTCTGCACGAGCCCTGCCGACTTTAAAAACGCCCACCACCACGAGCCCGGCGACCCACCATTGGGCCCGAGACTGGTGCGAGTGATCTGCGTCAGGCCCTTGCAGGCGTCGATGTTCTTCAGCACCGCCTCCTCCAGACCAGACATGATCTTGTGGCCATCCTTGAGCATGGCCTGCATGCCGTAGGGCATGCCCAGCGCCATCGTAAAGGCCGTGGAGCGCCCACCTCGAGACTGATCCCCGTCTGGCTGGCCTTGTCGCCCCACACGCAACTGCCCTTTATCTCGTCAAGCGCGATGATCGTCTGGGAGCGATGCCTATGGTCAATGGGCCACCAGCTTTCAAGTGCAGAGTCGATCCAGATCGCACCGCTCCACAGGGAGCCTTCCCGCGGCAGTCGCGCCCAGACCCACGTGCACGACCACCACGTGGGCTCTGGGTCCTCCCAGTTTTGGAGAAGGGCTTCCGGCTGGCTGCCCAAACGTGGCCCCCGTAAGCTCACCAGAGACGCCTTGCCCTCCCTTCCATGACATTTTGTCAGGGCAAGGCTGTTGTACTTCGGTTGATCTTCAAAGGTGAGGTCTCGCGCGGCGTTTGTGTGCCGGGGGTGCGGCTCATCCCCTGCCCTCGAATGTGCTACGGCTCACGTCATGACACGGGGGTGCCAATTGCTCTCGCTGGACCTCAAGGGTCCCTGAACTGCCCCGGGAAGCACATCCGAGCGACACCCGCCCGCAAACCCTCACGCAGATGGCTCACTTGCTCTGCGCGCGACCACTCTACGCGGGGCACTACGCTCTGCCCCTGTACGATTTCGACAAGTCTGGACACTACGGGCTGACCCTGGCTGCGGAGCAGGCCTGCGGTTCGCTGGAGGTGTCGTCCACTCCATCCATGAAGAGTGAGAACTTTTGGGACCGGAGCGTCTTCTCTCCCGCGGAGGAGACGACGGTCCCGCTCATCCTGCGCAGCAGCGCGGACAGCACTGCCGCGCTGCCTTTGGGCGATCATTTTGACCTGGATGACCTGGAGACCTCGCCGCTGGTGGGCAAGCAGGGCTCGGCCCTGCGGGGCCCCCCGACCGAGGACGACCTCGAGAGCTGGCTGCTGGCCAGCCTGGCCCGGGGCCCTCCCGGGGCCGCCCCTCCGGCCCAGGCGCCGGCGCTCAGCGCCGTGCGTTGCACCATGGGCCCCCTGGTCGGCATCACCTGCTCCGTCCCGCCGCCCGTCGAGCCCGCGCCGTTTGTGATGCCCAAGCCTGAGCCCAAGGCCGAGCCCCGGGGCGCCCTGCCGGCGCCCACCCCGGAGCCCGAGCAGCGGTCCGGCGACCTGGGCCGCCTGGCCATGGGCGGCGTGGCGCTCACCCGGCGCGAGCGCGTGGAGCGCTACCTGGCAAAGCGCGCGCGCCGCAGCAACCGCCGCGTGGTGCGCTACCACTGCCGCAAGGTCTACGCCGATGCCCGGCCGCGCATCAAGGGCCGGTTTGTGACGCCCGAGGAGCTGGAGGCCTACCGCGCCGCGGAGGCCGCCGGCGCCCAGGCTTGAGCCGATTGCTTGGACTTCCGCCTTCATCTGGCGACCTGGCCCCTTCTGGACGCACACAAACCGACTGCTCATTCGCAGGCCGTCACCAGCTTCTTCTGTCTTTTTCTGGACTATCCGCACCGAACAGCAACATCATCAAATAAGAGCTTTTCTGGGAGCTTCCCAGCTTGGTTTTAGGGCATCTGGCAGCCCCGGGGGGCCCGGCTCCCCCCCGCTCACTTGCCACCGCGTCGCGGCCTCCCCGCCGCGCGCGACTCTTCTCCCAACCCCACGAGTGACTTCCCGACCGCGGACAAGTATTCACGGGCTCGTGCGCTCGACACCGCACCCTCAGCGAGCAAGCCCTGCGATCCCCTGTTCCCGGCGCGTGAATCTGCCACCGCCGCCATTTTTTCGTCAACCTCGACGGTTGGCACACCCTCTTCCTTTGGTCTGAGCCGCGGGGCCTCCAGCGCGGAGGCCCAGCGGCGCGGATCCTCAATTGTTTAGTGCCCGCGGCGCCAGGCGTCAACGTCTGGCCCGCCGGCGCGAGACTTCTTTAGGGGGCCACGATCGCCCGGCCGCGCGTCCTCTGAACCCTGCACGCGCGCCGGGCTCGTGGCCTCCGCGTATTCCTTGCGGTTGGGCAAGTCTCTCTGATCCTCGAGACTGAGATGCGTCTTTTTTCTCTGATCTCCTCACCATGATTGTCATAATGGTTGGCTGCGGGGTTGTCTCGTACGCCAAGCCTCGTTTGTCTGGGTATTATTTGTGTGGGCGCGACCGCTCCTGTCGTCGCGACGAGGCAGGTCCTCGAGAATCCACCGATGGTGGCGGCGTCGTCTGCGATTGTGGCTCTTTTTGCGGAAACGGTGATGATTGGGACGCAGGTATGGGCACTGGGCAGCCTTGCCTAGCGCTCAAACCTACGTCCCAGGCCATTTTCCTCAAGAAGTTCCCAGTCGCTCTTTTGTCCGACTGCCTCTGTCTCTGGCTTCATCCTCTTGTTCTTGCCTGGGTGCTGTGCCCGTGCTTTTTAAAGAAATGATATGGAGCTGGGCGATGAGCTCGGAAAGGACAGTCGATCGAGAGGAGTCTGTGCAGAAATAGAGGAGAGCACTCATGTGTGTGCAGGGGTGCTCTGTTTAAACAGCGTTTTCGTGCTTTTCGAGCGTGGCGTCGCACTCGCGTGAGTGAAGCAAAAGTTGCTACATCAGGAGATATATCAGTACGCGTCGCTTTAAATTTTGGTGTGGCAGCCGTTGACAAAGGCGCCCAGGCCCGGCAGGCAGCACTCGGCGTGGGAGGCAAAGGTCTCCACGCCGGCGGACTGCAGCCGTCCGTCGCGCACGGCGCTGCGGAGCTGGAGCGCGCCCTCCTCGGCGTTGCGCTGGCAGACGGCGGGCTGCAGCTCGCAGCGCGCGATGCCCAGGCGCGAGACGCCGACCCAGCAGCCTGCGTCGGCGGCGCAGCCGGCGCCCGTCTCGAGCGCGGCGGCGTGCTCGCCCTCGGCGCCGGCCTCGGCGTCGACGGGCGCGAAGAGCGGGGCCGTGTTCTGGAAGGCCTTGACGCGGCGCGCGTGCCCGCGCGATGCGGAAGGTGGAGTCGGCCGGGAGGACGCCGTACTCGCCGACGGCCCAGGCGTTCCAGGCGTTGAAGCCCCAGCGCCAGAAGAGCGTGCCGCCCAGCGCGCCGCCAGCGCCCAGCGCGCCCTCGGCCTCGGCGTAGACGCCGCGGAAGACCGGGTCGCGCTCGGCGATGACGGCGTCCTCCAGCGGCTGCTCGCCCAGCTTCTTGCCAAACTCCTCCAGCACCACAGGCTTGCCCAGGCGCTCGCCCGCGCTGCGCACGTGCGCGCGCACCCACTCGGCCAAAAAGGTCTCGTTCCGCGTCTGCCAGTTGTCGGGCCAGACGTGCGCCGTCGCAAAGTCGACCTCGGCGTGCTGCGCCACAAAGTCCTGGCCCACGCGCGCGGCCCAGTCGCTGCCCACGGCTGCGCCGGGGTTGTGCGCCGCGTCCGCGTCGTCCTTGCCCCAGAAACCCTCTTCGCCCACCGTGACCAGGTGGTTGGCGTCGATGGAGCGCAGGTACGCCGCCATCTCCTTGACCCAGGCGCTCAGGCGGTCCGCGCAGCCGGGCGTGTAGTCCTCCAGGCAGCGCGGCTCGTTCAGCAGGTCAAAGGCCATGATGGTGGGGTCCTCCGCGTAGCGCCGCCCCGTCACCGTGTTGACCCGGTTGACCACGGCCGAGACGTGGCCCTTGTAAATTTCGCGCGCGCCCTCGTCCACGAAAAAAAGCGCCTTGCGCCGGGCCTCGTACTCGCGGCGCTCCGGGGTCCAGTCGGCCTCGCTGACGTCGCCGTCGCCCTGCGTCGCGAGGGGGAAGGCCTCGTCGCGGCGGCCGGCCGTGCCGGACCAGTCGACCATCTCGTCCACGCCGCCCTCGTACTTCCAGTTGTCCGCCAGGGACAGAATCACGCGCAGGCCCGCGCGCTCCGCCTCCGCGATGACCACGTCAAGCGAGGCAAACACGCGCTCGTCGTACTGCCCGGGCCGCAGCTGGAAGGGGCGGTTCGGGTTGGTGGTGTGCGCCCAGGTCCGGATCGCGTTGAACCCCGACGCGGCCGCGGTCTGCAGCACCTCGCGGATGGCGTCCACGCCCGTGGGGCCGCCGCCGGCCGCCGCGCGGCTGGGCTGCGCCAGCAGCGCCTCCCCCAGGTTGTCCACGTTGAAGCCCACCAGGTAAAAGGGCCGGCACTTGTGCATAAACTATATGGGTAGTTGGGGGGGTTGTGGAGGGTTGAGGATATACACATAAAATGCAAGGGGAATTCTGATGCATCACTGAGCAATTCTGGTATGGAAATTGTGTTCCATGCATCAACTGTCGACGAGACAGGGGTCCGGCATCCGCACAACGATAGCCCTGTGAACAACCCCCTCCGACATGCCCAGCTTCCACGCTCGTTGGAGGAGGAGCACCACCCAGCCCCCCCCCCCCCTCCCTCACACACACCCACGCACCCTCGTACCCCCTAGCAATCCACGCACCTGAGTGCCCTTGACGGTGATAAAGCTGTCATGCTGGTACGGCTCCACGCGAACAGACTTGAAGCCCATGAAGAGCATGGCCACGCCCGTAATGGCCAGGGCGGCCAAGGCAATCTTGAGCCACAGCGGCCAGCGCAGGGAGCGAGCACCGTCCAGAGAGGGCGATCCCGCACCCCCAGCGGGGCCCTTTGAGGCTATGAGAAACTCACGGTCGTTTCCGACATCCTTGGAGCGGGCGCGGACGCTCGCCATGCTGTCGTCCCTCCCACCGGGCGTGCCCCGTCCTGCTGCCTTGACCAGCCTCGGCTACCGGTGTGTGAGCCGCGTGACGCTGACTCGAACTCCCGTGTCACTCCGCAAATAAGAATTACAAGGTGGTTTTCTGCCTGCGAAGGTGCTGCTCGCTCTGCGTTTCTAGGGAGGATTGCTCGGCCCCAGCAGTTCCATGTGCGCCCAGATTTTTCTTGGAACGAACCCACGCGAGGGGGGCGCTGCCGGTCGGGGGTCGGGTGCGATGGGTAGCCCGCGAGCTCTGGTCTACAAAATTGTAATGCAATTTACGGGAACTGGGATGAATTTCGGGGGTGGTCGGGGAGTCAAGAGTGCTGGGCTGAGGGGTGCTCTGCTGGGGGTCCTGGGCCTCGGCCCAACCACCGGCCGCGCAGGAAAACCGCTGATCTGATCTGGGGCGGCTGGGGAATCATATGTCGCAACTCCTACAATGAAGAACAAAGCAAAACTGCCCAATTGATTTCTATTAATAATTAATTGATTGCACACGCATAGAAATGCGTGGGCAGTATGTTGGCAGAAGACTACTGCTGCCGAGTATCTTGCATTGCAAATGACACCCCCTCGCTGCAGGACTGCTATTCAACATTCCTGCGTCAATTTCTAGAAGACAAATGCACGCCCTTCTGATGAGCATAGCTGTCTTTCACCAATATGACGAATATGACCTATGCCGTGACGGGATAACGGGTTTCAATGACCGGCTATATCGCAAGTGTTGGGGCATGGTTTGGAAAAGGAGTCACGGACGAGGAACGGAGGGCCGGGCGCCTCGCATCGACGGGGCCGGCTTGCAGTGCGAGAGCAAAAGGCCGACCGAGCATGGAATAGAGAGCGAAACACAGGGATGATGCGCAACGAATTTTCATTTTTGTTTGTTCGAGTTTGAACCGGCTGGGAAGCTGGGCGACCCGAGCGCGCTGAGACGCCGCCTCACGAGAGGCAGCCGTTGGCAAAGGCTCCCAGCCCGGGCAGGCAGCACTCGGCCCTGGTGGCAAAGCTGGGGCTCGCGGCCTCGAGCGCGCCCAGGCTCCGCCGCGGCCCGGGCGGGTTGACCGTTGTGGGCCGCAGGACGCAGCGGCGCACGCCGAGCAGCGAGGCGCCGACCCAGGCGGCCGCGGTCGCGCGGTCCTCGTTCGGACAGATCGCGGCGCCCGCGCCCGCCCTGGCCGCGGTCAGCATCTTCACCCGGCGCGCGTGCGCGCGGACGTGCTCAAACGTGGAGTCGCCGGGCGTGACGCCGTAGTCGCCGCGCTCGGCGGCGTCCCAGGCGTCAAAGCCCCAGCGCCAGAAGAGCGTGCCGCCCAGCGCGCTGTCGGCCACCAGCAGCCGCTCCGCCTCGCGATAGACCGTCGCAAACACGGGGTCGCGCGCGGCCGCCACGGCCGCCGCGTCCCGCGTCGCCGCGGGCACCTTTTTCCCAAACTCCTCCACCAGCAGCGGCTTGGCCAGCCGCTCCCCGGCGCTGCGCACGTGGTCCCGCACCCACTCGGCCACAAACGTCTCGTTGGGCGTCTGCCAGTGGTCGGGCCAGGTGTGGATGGTCGCAAAGTCGAGCGACGCGTGGTGCGCCGCAAAGTCCTGGCCGATGCGGCTGGCCCAGGCGTTGCCCAGCGCCGCGCCCGGGTTCAGGCGCCGCTCCGGGTCGGTCGGGCCCCAGAAGCCGTCCGCGCCCGAAGTGACCAGGTGGTTGGCGTCGAGGGAGCGCAGATACGCCGCCATCTCCTTGACCCAGGCGCCCACGCGCGCCGCGCAGCCGGGCGTGTGGTCCTCCAGGCAGCGCGGCTCATTTAGGAGATCAAAGGCCATGATGGTGGGGTCGTCCGCGTAGCGCCGCCCCGTCACCGTGTTGACGCGATTCAGGATGGCCGAGACGTGGCCCTTGTAAATCTGCCGCGCGCCCTCGTCCACGAAAAACAGCGCCTTGCGCCGGGCCTCGTACGCCTGTCGCTCGGGCGTCCACACCGACTCGTTCACGTCGCCCGACCGCGTCTTGACGGCGGGAAAGGCAGCCTCCCGCTTGGGCGCGGTCTTCGACCAGTCGAGCATCTCGTCCACGCCGCCCTCGTACTTCCAGTTGTCCGCCAGGGACAGAATCACGCGCAGGCCCGCGCGCTCCGCCTCGGCCAGCGCGACGTCGAGCGAGGCAAACACGTGCTCGTCGTACCGCCCGGGCGCCACCTGCAGCGGCCGGCTGGGGTTTGTGGTGTGCGCCCAGAACCGGAGCGTGTTCAGGCCGCTAAAGGCCGCCGACTGGAGCAGGGAGCGCATCACTTGCTTGCCGGACTGGGCGCCCTGCAGGCCGTGCCCGCTCGCAGGCGCCGCCATGACCGCCTCTGGCAGATTCTCCACATTGAAGCCCACCACGTAAAACGGTCGGCATTTGTGCATAAACTGCGGGGACAGGTGGGGTGTGTGCGTTGTGATGTGAGACCAAGAACGCATTGCTGCCGGGCACCCAACTTCGCCGTGGGTGCGCCACTCCGCCCAGGCCAGCTTGTCTGGCCGCGCACGCCCGCGTCCGCCCGCTCCTCTGCGCTCCCCGACGCGACGCAAGGTTGGAAAGCACACTCGTACCTTGGTCCCATGCACGGTGATGAAGGCGTCATGGCGGAATGGCTGGCCGGCGAACGGCTGCATGTGCAGTCCCAGAAAACAAACCAGCGCGACGACCCCCAGGCCCAGGAGCGCGGCGGTCCAGAGGCCCCGGGGGCCCCGGCGATACTCCTCATAGAGCTCCAACTTCATGGCAGACGCGGAGGTCACCAGGCCCTCCTGGAGGCCGCCGGCCTCCTTGGTCCTTGAGCGCAGGCAGGCCATGTCGCCTGCGGGGACCGGAGGGGCCCGGCTAGGGTCGGGGGCCTGCCAAATTCCTCATCTTTCTCCCATGCCACGCTTTACAATTGCAAACGCACGCTCGTACGCACACATTTGGAGGGAGGTCGCTGCCACCTGCTCCACATCCATGTCAGATCCATGTGCGCCTGGAAAGCTCGGCGAGGACTACGGGTCCGGCCAAGACCCTCGAGCTTTACGACACCAGTCCCAGGGCGCCGTGTACGACGCTGTAATGACAATCAACGGCCAATGAGCATGCTCTAAGGGTTCGCGTACGAGGACCGTCGAGCGGTGGTCAGACCCCGGAGCGGACGTCGCGATGGCTTGGACCCCCCGCCTAGGGTTTCGATTTGTCGTAGAGTGCCGTCTATGTGCCCGGAAATTTGGCGCCTCAATTATTTAATGGTCATACCGAGGAGGAGACGCGCGCTACGTTTAATTTGGGGAAAAGCAAGCTGACATTTAGGAAGGCACAAGGGAAGCGCATTCACGATGGGCAATAAAAACTCGTGCACAGCTCCTCAATCTTGCAGCACCGCGATCAGGACGCATGCACGTATCAGTCCAGATACGGCAGCGTCGGGGAAACATGGTGTCGCCACATGTTTGTGAGGAGTACCGAGGCCGGCCGGGCCTCCCGGACGTCCGGGGAGATGACGAGCGAGCCCTCTGGAAAGAGGGAGATGGGCAGGAGCGTGTGGCACTCGAGGCCCTCCCGCCACTCGAGCGGCCCGCACGCCCCTGTCTCCCGCGCCAGCGTCGCCACGAGCTGCTCCAGCCGCCGCTCGTGCGCGGGCTCCGCCCGCACGATCGCCCCGCGAAAGTCGCCGCGCTCCGCCAGCCAGGCCGCCTCGCAGGCCTCGCGACTGCGCCGCAGGTCCTCCACGAACTCGAGCAGCTGCGCGCGCTGCGCGGCCGCCTCGATCAGCCGCGCGGCGTAGTGCGCCTGGGCCATGGCCCGGAGCTGCTTCTCCCAGCGCCGCGCTTGCGCGGTTGCCACCGGCGCGCCGAGCGCGCGGTACTCCCGCCACCGCCCCACGCCATCGTTCAGCAGCCGGGCGCTGGCGTCCAGCCACCGCGCCCAGGCCACCGCATACTCGCGAATGGCTGCCTCCTCCCGCAGGGTGGGTGTGCGGGTGGAGGGGTGGAAGGCAGGAGCGAGGTGCGCGCCGTGGTGGGCCTGGCGGCTCAAGGTTGCAGGGGTGGCCGCCATGCTTGGCCGGAAATCCTGACCACCCGCCGCCGCTCTTAAAGCTGCTGCGGGGAACACGTGCGCTGGAGGTGGTCGCTCGGCCACCACTGGCGCGGTCTGAAGAGGCGCGTCCGGCCGCGCCGGTGCCAGAGCCAGCACTGGGACGCTAGGGATGCCCCAGACGGGGGCGGCCGTCCCCCACATGGGTTGACCTTCCACCACCGGTGATGGTGCTGGTGTCACGGGACGGGGCAGGGCGGTCCCCAGCGCCGCCCGCGGCGCTTCTGTGTTTGAGAAAGCACCCCACTCGGCGGATGCCGGCGATGTTATTTCAAAATTGGCGGCAGCCGATCCCGCGTCCAGGGTTGCGTGTCCAGAGGGGCCTCCCATATCCAGCGCAGGTGCCGCTCTTTGAGCTCCATCAGAAGCGACACGAGTGTCGCCTGATGCCTCAGACGCTGAGCCCTGATCGGTGCTCCTCGGCTCAGCCACCGGCTTTTCCGAGGCTGGTGCAGGCGCTACCTCGACATCCTCAGCGACCCCGTCCGCAGCCTTCTCGCCAGCAGGCTCCTCTTCTACCTCCTCCGCAGCGTCCTCCTCATCATCAGGAATCGCTTGCTCGTCAGACGCCGCATCCGCATCGATCAAAAGGTCTGGAAGGGTGGCGGCCGGAAAGGCCAGATCCGCCACCTTGTCGGGTTTGAGCCAGTCTGGCTTCAGCGCAACGGGGGGCGGCATGGCCAGCACGGCAGGGGCGTCCGCCCAGTCCCCAAAGTCGCTGGAGCCCTCTGCTGGCAGCGAGGCCTCGCTCGCCTCTGTCGCCGCCAAGCTGCTCACCGGGGGCAGGGACTTGACGCTCTCGACCGGCAAGTCGGGTGTGGTGGGCGCAGCGCCCGATTTGGGGGCCAAGCGATCCAGTTCCGTCTCCCGATAGTTTCCGTCCAGCATGATGCCGTAGCTGAAGGGCACCACGCTCCTGTCCACCGACACCAGCTGCAACAAGTCGAACGGCCCCTCAGCACCAGCGCGATCTGATTTCCTGTTCCCCACCACGACAGCGCGATCCCTTTCATAAAACGCCACTGCACCCCATTACCTTGGCCGGCTGCTGCGATCCGTCCCGCGCACGGTAGAGGACCTCCTCCCCTGGCTTGAACGCCGGCTCCATGCTGGACGAGCGTGCAGCGAGCTCAGGCAACGAACTGGGCGACGCTTGTCGCCGATGCGAGATGCAAATTTCCCAAAAATATCGGTGCCTTCCTTACATAGTGCAAATGTCACGGGCTATGAGGTGAGCCCCTCGCCATCGCATTGCGAAAGCATCGGCCCACTTCCAGGTTGTTCGGGAGGCGTCCGGAGGGGCGCCAGCGTGATCGCACGACTTTGACGCGTCGTCGTCCGGGTGCCGGCGCGCTCGACTGCCCATTTCCTCTCTGACCAAGTTCTCGCACGTCATCGGGTCTTACAGGACGATGCCCCGGAGGAAAGGCCCGGGGCAGTCAGACACGGCAGCAAAGCAACAAGTCAAGGCTCAATCCCGGCCGGCGCCCGCTCGCGTGTCCCAGAGCGGGGCGCCGACACATACAACAAGGCCCGCGGGGCCACAGGATGCAAATAGGGGAATGACAAAATGGCCGGCAGCGGGGAGGGGCTCGGCCCCTGCCCGCGCCGGCAGCAGCAGTGGCAGCGGAAGGAAAGTGTGATACGCGCAAGCGTGTGGGGGGCAGCGACCAAAGGGTGGCGTGCGCACCCAGCAAGGCCTCGACAAGGGTACAGGAACTGGCGGCGGGACGTAGCAGGGAACAAAGGTCTGTACATTCGGGGGGGTGGGGTCGGGCGCGGTTCCGAGGCGGCGCGGTCGGGCCATCGGGCCCCTGTCCGCGCCGCTGCCCGGGGTCGTTCGCGAGAGCGTCGGGCGGCTCCGCCGACCAGGGCGTGCATCAAGCACGCCGCGACGGCGGCGGAAATAATCTAGTCGTGTGCGGGCGGGAGCAGAGGCGGACAAGCGTACAGGTGTGTGCGAGGGCGGCGCGGTCAGCCCAGCAGGGACAGCAGCGACAGCAGGGGGTCCGTCGAGGCGTTGGCCCGCGCGGCACGCGCCTCGCGGCGCGGCGCTTGGCGCCGGGGACAAAGTCGGAGTCGTCAGAGTCGTCGGCCGGGTGCGGGCGCTTGGCCGCGCCGCCGTGGCCACCGCCCGCGCGCCCGGCCGGGGCCGCGCAGGCCTCCGCGTTGCGCCGGCGGAACCCCTTGTGCCCCGAGCAGAAGCCCTGGTGCCCGGCGGGCTTGATGCAGCCCGCGGTGCGCACGCAGCGCTCGCAGCGCTGCGCGCCCTGCTCGCCGTGCGCGCGCGGGCCAGTTCGCGCGCGCCGGCGTCCGAGCGCGGCGCACGGCCGGCCACCGAGCGCCAGCCCCGCGCGCTGTCGTCCTCGGACGACAGCCCGTCCTCGGAATAGGCGTCGAACTCGTCCTCGTCGTCCTCGTCGTCCTCGTACGAGGCCTCGAGCAGGGCCGGCCAGGCTTCAAAGCGCGGCAGCACGCTGCGCGCGGCGGCACTGACGAGCGGCCGCAGGACGGTCGTCACATCCTCGTCGCCGTCGTCGCGCCGCGCGACGCGGACGCGGGGGGCAGCCCCGGCCCCGCGCGCCACAGCAGGAGGCGGTCGCCCGCGCGCGCGCCGCGCGCCTCCAGAAAGGCCCTGGCGCCCTCCAGAAAGTAGCCGGGCCGCCCCGCGAGGCTGGCCCAGGCGCGCAGGCCAAACAGCTGCCAGCAGCCGCCCTCGTCCACGCAGGCGACCGTCCAGAGCGAGACCGGCGGCCGGCAGGCGGCCACGACGCCCAGCGCGGCCGCGACGTCCGCCGCGTCCAGCACCACGTGGCCCGAGCCGGCGTCGTAGGCCGTCAGCTCCTTGAGCAGCGCGCGGCGCGGCGCCGGCGTGACCACGGGCGCGGCCGGGCGCGCGGGCGCGCCGGGGAGCGCCCACTCCTCCGCGTCCGAGGCCGCGCCGTACGCGTCCTCCTCGGCCGAGCGCGCCTCCGCGTCGTACTCGGGCTCGCGGGGCTTGGCGCGCCGCGCGCGCGTGCGCCGCGGCCGCCGCGCCCAGACCGAGCGCCCCTCGTCGCTCGAGTCGCGCGGCGCCGCGCGGCTCGCCAGCGTCTGGCTGGGCGTGCGCGACAGCAGCCGCGGGAAGGCCCCCGCGCCGCCCAGCTGCGCGCTCTTGGGGCCCGAGCAGAAGCCGGGGTGCCCGGCCGGCTTGGCGCAGTGCGCCGAGCGCGTGCACCCGCCCCGCGGCGGCGCCGACCTGGGCCGGCACCGCGCTGGCCGCGCGCCGACTGCGCGCGCGCCGCGTCGCCCGCGCCGCGTGAGCCGCCGGCGGAGGACGCCGCGCGCAGCTCGGGCGTGTTGGCCGCCACCAGCAGCCGCTCCGGCGCGGCGCCGGGCTCGCCGGCCCAGCCGGCGGGCGTGCAGATGCCAACGACGTCGCCCACGCCCAGCCCGTGCAGGCGTAGGTACTCGGCCGCGCCCTCCAGCACAAACACGCGGCGGTGCTCGGAGCCGTTGGCCCAGGACTTGACCACAAAGGAGTGCGCGGCGCCCGTGTGCGCGCAGCGCACCGCCAGCGCGTAGTGCCGGTAGGGCGTGACAAAGGGGAGGTGCGTCTCCACCGCCACGCGGGGCAGGATGATCCGGCCCGAGCCGGCATCGCTGTTGGTCAGGGCCTTGGCCACCAGCACGCGCAGCGGCTCGGCGGCCGGGGTGCCACAGGCGCTCCCCGAGGATACGTACGAGGCTCCGGGAACGAGGTCGGTCCCGTCGTCGCCCTGCGCGTGACCCGGGAAACGGACACAGACGGGTCAACACGCATGGGGGGGGGCATGCATTGTCAAAACAAGGTCCGCATCGTGTCGCAGCATGGCTAGCTCGCACATGCGCCACGGGCCGTGCGCGCAAAAAGTCTCGGGACCCGTGCCCTGAGGGCTCGCACCTTGGGGGTGGCATAGCTGATCACGTCAAAGCCCTCGGGCACCGCGGGAGCCAGGTCGGAAGAATCGTGACTGGCACGAATGGGGGCCAGACCAGCGCCGAGGACCTCCTTGTGCGACTCGGACCCGGCTCCGGGATGACCACTCAAATGCCGGAGGGTCGGGAGGACGCCCATCGGGGCATCGCAGCCGCTCCCGTTGGGCGACACATCCATGGCCGGTGCCGATGGGAAGAATGGCATGCCTTCCGGGCCCGCATGGCTGGTACCCATGACCTTCCCTTGGGGCGAGGGCTCGAGATCAACAGCTGCAAGGCCAACCCTCGAGGCGCAAACCCCTGTTACCAGGGGAGTTACCATGACAAAGTATATTCAAAATGATGTGCGCTGCATGCGATTGAGGGAGTGGGTGGAGGTTTCGATCAATGTTGGCACAGTCAAATGCACGCGTAATGCATCGCATGCGCCAACGCGGGGATCCGTGCTGACAGATCGGGCAACTGTCTGACTACCCCCGGCGCCGGTGCCACGAGCACGGCCCAATTTGAATCCTGGCATGCAAACCTACCAGATGCTTTCAAAGCGAGGCCAGAGCAGGGCTCGCGCGGGCCGAACGGCTAGGCCCGGGCGGTGCCTAGACCCTCTCGGAGAAGTCAGCAGGGTGAGCGGGCCGTGCGATGGGCCCCAAATAGTGCGCGACACGAAATGTGCGATTGTGTATATGCATGCGACGGCTCCCGATCGCCCCATTTGGCGGGCGATGACGCGCGGTGGCTTCGTGCGGGCCCGTGCCCGGCAGGGGCGCTGTCCCGAACCTGCTCGGCGTCCGCATCCCGGACGCATCCCCGGATGGGTGTGGTTCAAACGGTCCGCCGGCACCTGACACGGAAAGGAGCGTATTATTTTGGGAATAGATATCCAGTGGGCATAATTGTTTGAGTGGATCTGTTTTTCGCTGGAAATAGTCGCTGAAGCAGATAACATTGCCGCTGAGCGTGTTACAGGCAGGCATTCCAAGTGTGTTTCTTCTACGTCCAAAATGCACATGCGGACGATGATTGAGGGACAAGGGTACAGAAACGACAAAGTCTGTGCACCGACGACGCAAGCGGCAGTCGTGGCAGTGCGTCGTCGCAACAAAAAGGAAACCGTGTGCTTGGCAGTAGCTGGGTTCATGACTTTTTTTTTCGAATATGAACCCTAAACGCACGCCTGTTCCAACCACACTCACAAGACACACACACTCATCGACTTCACGCGGCCGCGGTGAGGACCTCTGCGCCGGCCTCGGCCTCGGCCTCGCCGTCCTCGCCGCGCTCGGCGCGGAGGCTGGCCTCGGGCGTGTTGGCCTCCGAGGGCGGCACGAGCTGCCAGAAGCGCGGCAGCGCGGCGTCCCAGTCGGCCAGCAGCGCGGCCGCGACGCCCGACCCGGTGAGCTCCACGTGGCGCTCCAGCAGCGCGCGCAGCTGCGCGGCGCCCCGCGCGCGTCTCCACGCGCTGCACGGCCACGATCTCGGCGTTGACCTTGCCCGGCACGGTGCCGTCGGCGTCGTGGAGGTAGGCGATGCCGCCCGTCATGCCCGCGGCGACGTTGCGCCCGACCGCGCCGAGCACAACCACCACGCCGCCCGTCATGTACTCGCAGGCGTGGTCGCCCACGCCCTCCACCACCGCGCTGGCGCGCGAGTTGCGCACCGCAAAGCGCTCGCCCGCGCGGCCGCGCACGAAGAGCGCGCCGCCCGTGGCGCCGTAGAGACAGGTGTTGCCCACGATGCTGGCGTCCTCGGGCGCAAAGCGCGAGCCCGCGGGCGGCACGATGGCCACCTCGCCGCCGGCCATGCCCTTGCCCACGTAGTCATTGGCCTCGCCCTCCAGCCGCACCGACAGCCCGCGCGTGAGGAAGGGCGCGAACGACTGCCCCGCCGAGCCGCGCAGCGACAGCCGCAGCTCGCCCTCGAACCGGTCGTCGCCCCAGCGCGTCGCGATGGCGCCCGCGATGCGCCCCAGCGCCGACCGATCCGTGTTGACGATGTCGGCCGACTTTGAGACGGTGCCGCGCCCGCTCTCGATCAGCTGCTGCACGTCTTCATCCTCCAATATTTCGTCGTCCCAGCGGCTGCCGTTGTCGTGCGGCGGCTGCGCGCGGCGCTCGTCGCTGGTTGAGGCCGTCTCGCCCGCGTGGCGCAGCAAAAAGCCCAGGTCCAGGCCGCTCGTCTTGGCCAGCGACGCGTCGGCGCGCGTCCGCAGGTAGTCGGCGCGCCCGATCAGCTCGCCGATGGAGCGCAAGCCCAAAGAAGCCAGCGTGCTCCGCACCTCGTTCCCGACCAGCAAAAAGTAATTCACGAGGTCCTCGGGCGTGCCCGGGAAGCGGCGGCGCAGCTCCTCGCGCTGGCTGGCCACGCCCACGGGGCAGTTGTTGGTGTGGCAGACGCGGGCCATGATGCAGCCGGTCGCGATCATGGCGACCGTGCCAAAGCCGTACTCGTCGCCGCCCAGCGCGGCGGCGACGAGCACGTCGCGGCCGCTGCGCATGCCGCCGTCGGCGCGCACGACCACGCGGTCGCGCAGGCCGTTGGCGACGAGCGTCTGGTGCGCCTCGGCCAGGCCCATCTCGACCGGCCCGCCCGCGTGCTTGATGGAGCTGATGGGCGAGGCGCCCGTGCCGCCGTCGGCGCCGGAGACCTGGATCACGTCCGCGCCGGCCTTGGCCACGCCCGAGGCCACCGTGCCGATGCCGGCCTGCGCCACGAGCTTGACCGAGACCTTGGCGCGGCGGTTGACCTGGTGAAGGTCGTAGATCAGCTGCGCCAGGTCCTCGATGGAGTAGATGTCGTGGTGCGGCGGCGGCGAGATGAGCGGCACGCCCGGCTTGGAGCGGCGCAGCGCCGCGATGTAGGGGCTCACCTTCTTCCCCGGCAGCTGCCCGCCCTCGCCCGGCTTGGCACCCTGCGCGATCTTGATCTCCAGCTGGTCCGCGTTCACCAAAAACTCGGGCGTCACGCCAAAGCGCCCGCTGGCGACCTGCTTGATGCGGCTGAGCGCGGTGTCGCCGTCGCGCAGGCCCTTGAGGTGCGGGAACATGGCGCTGCGGCCCTTGGCGTCCACGCCGGCCAGCTTGACCCAGCGCAGCGGGTCCTCGCCGCCCTCGCCCGAGTTGCTCTTGCCGCCCAGCCGGTTCATGGCGATGGCGATCACCTCGTGCGTCTCGCGCGAGATGGCGCCCAGCGACATGCCGCCCGTGCAGAAGCGCGACACGATGTCGCCCAGCGGCTCCACCTCGTCCACGGAGATGGGCTCCAGCCCCGTGTGCAGCTCCAGCAGGTCGCGCAGCACCGTGACGGGCGACGCGCGAAAGTGCTCCACGTACGCCTCGTACGCCTCGGGCCCGGCCGCGCCCTTGCCCCCGAGCCCGATGGCCTTGTGCAGCAGCTTGGTCATGGCCTGGTTGTTCGCGTGGTGCTCGCCCTTGGGCCGCGCCTGCACAAAGCCGTAGTCCTCCAGCTTGGTCGCGGGCTTGGCGCCGGCGGGCGGGAAGCCCTTGGCCCAGAAGGCCTCGTTCTCGCGCTGCACGTCCGCCAGGGTCAGCCCGCCCACGCGCGAGACGGTGCCCACAAACGCGGCGTCAATCACCTCCTTGCCCAGGCCGTACACCTCAAAGATCTGGAAAGAGGGGAGGAGGAAGGGGTGGTGGTAAAGGTGGTATTGGGAGCTGGCGCGTTCACACAATCAAGAGTCAAGGGCCCCTCTCCCTCCTCTCGCTCTCTCTCCTTCAATTAATCTCCCCCCCCTCTCTCATCTACCAATTCACCTGCGCCCCGTGGTAGCAGCTGAGCAGGCTGATGCCCATCTTGGACAGGATCTTCATCAGCCCCTTTTCCAGCGCCTTGCGCACGTTGAGCTGCGCCGAGGCCATGGACACGTCCGGCAGCTTGCCCGAGTGGATGAGCTTTTGCGTGCGCGGGTTGGCGCGCCACTGGCGCGCGGTCTCGAGCGCCAGGTAGGGCGCCACCGCGTGCGCGCCGTAGCCGACGAGCGCGGCCAGGTGGTGCGTGCTGGTGCAGCCGGCGGTCTCGACGACTAAACTGGTCTCGGTGCGCAGGCCCGCGCGGATGAGGGCGTGGTGCACCGCGCCGACGGCCAGCAGCGGCGGGATGGCCGGGCGCGCGGCGTCCAGCGGCGCGCCCGCGGGCGGGCGGTCGCTCAGCACCAGGCACGCCGAGCCGGCCTCGGTCGCCGCGATCGCGCGCGCGCACAGCGCGCGCAGCGCGGCCGCCAGCGCGCCGGCGCCCTCGCGCAGGTCGTAGCGCGTGTCTAGAACTTCCGTCTCCAGAAACTCGCTGCCCACGACCGCGTCCAGCTCGGCCTCAAACAGCACGGGGCTGCGCAGCACGAGCTGGCGGTAGGCGTCCGCGCCGGGGCCCAGCAGGTTGCCGCGCCGGCCGAGCCGCATCTCCAGGCTCATGACCAGGCCCTCGCGCAGCGGGTCGATGGGCGGGTTGGTCACCTGCGCAAAGCGCTGCTTGAAGTAGTCGTAGAGCACGTGCGGCGCGCCGCTGAGCACCGCCAGCGGCGCGTCGTCGCCCATGCAGTAGGTCGGCTCCGCGCCCGTGGAGGCCATGCCCTCGATCACCATGCTCGCGTCCTCGGCGCCGTAGCCGCTGGCCGCCTGCAGGCGCAGCGCCTCGCCCGGCGCCAGCTCCGGCTCCGCGCGCACCGTGCCGGGCGCCACGACCGACGCCAGCTCGCGCGTCGACGCCGCCAGCCAGGCCGCGTACGGCTCGGCGCCCGCCACCTCGCGCGCAATGTCGGTGTTGGTCTGGAAGCGGCCCGTGGTCAGGTCGGCGCAGACCATCTGCCCCGGGCCCAGCCGGCCCTTGGCCACGATGTCGGGCGCGGACGAAAACACGTCGCCCAGCACGCCGACTTCGCTGGCCACGTACACCATGCCCGAGGCCGTCTGCCAGTAGCGCGCGGGGCGCAGGCCGTTGCGGTCCAGTCGGGCGCCCACGCGCTTGCCGTCGGTGAAGACCAGCAGCGCCGGGCCGTCCCAGCCCTCTTGGAGGCCCTCGTAGTAGCGGTAGAAATCGGCGACTTCCGGGTAATTTGCCGCCAGGTCCGGGTGGTTGCGGTAGGCCTCGGGAACGAGCGCCATGAGCGCCTGGCGCGGGTCGGTGCCCGAGCGCACCAGCAGCTCGGCCATGTGATCCAGGTTGGCGCTGTCCGACTCGCGCGCGTCGCAGAGCGGCAGCAGGTCCGCCTCGCGCCCGTGCCAGGCGGCCTCGTTGCGCAGCGCGCCCTGGCGGCTGGCCACCCAGTTCAGGTTGCCCTGCAGCGTGTTGATCTCGCCGTTGTGCCCCAGCAGGCGCATCGGCTGCGCCAGCGGCCACTTGGGCGTCGTGTTGGTGCTGTACCGCCGGTGGTAGACCGCAAACGCGGTCTCGAACCGCGCGTCGCGCAGGTCGGCGTAGAAGCGCCCCACCGACGAGGCGTTGAGCATGCCCTTGTACACGATCGTGCGCGCGCTGAGCGAGCAGAAGTAAAAGTCGCTGGCCGTCTCCGCGTCAAAGGCGGCCGCCTTGGCCTTCTCGATCAGCTTGCGAAGCAGGAAGAGGCGGCGCTCCAGCTCGTCGCCGCGCAGCGCCGCGTCGCGCGGGCGCACGGCCACCTGGGCGATGCGCGGCATCGTGCGGCGCGCGATGGGCCCCACCACACCCTCGTTCACCGGCACCGCGCGCCAGCCCAGGAGCTCAAAGCCCTCGGCCTCGGCCACGGAGGCGACGATGTCGCGCGCCGCGCGCTCGACCTCGTCCGAGTCGGGGAAGAAGACCATGCCCACGCCGGTGCTGCCGGCCTCCACGCCCGGCAGCTCCTCCGCCAGCAGGCGCCAGGGCACCTCCAGCATCAGGCCCGCGCCGTCGCCGGAGATGTCGTCCGAGGAGCAGGCGCCGCGGTGCTCCATGCAGCCCAGCGCCTGCAGCGCCTGCTCCACGATCGTGTGGCTGCGCTCGGCCTTGAGGCTGGCGATCAGGCCCACGCCGCAGGCGTCCTTCTGGGCCAGCAGCTCCTCGTTGTCCACGGCCTGGCCGGGGATGGGGGTCAGGCGGGAGGCCAGTCCCGGCGCCAACCGCGACCGGAGCTCCGCCTCCGAAAGCACCGGCGCGGGAGAGGTCGTCGCACGCGTCCTCATCGCCCAGCGACACCCGCCCTGCAATGGCGGGGCATGCTCGGGTCCCGTGTGAGCCAGCGGCCAAGTCACGTGGAAAACGTTGCCACCTATTGGGGAGGGGAAACCCTCACGCACCAGCCCCAGCCGCCCCCCAACCGCAATACGCACCATGCGCGGGCGCGATGTGCATGGCCTGCACACTTGAGGGCGGGCCTGTGTGAATGGGACGCTGCGCACCCGGGTTGCCCCGGGCACGAGGCCCAGCGGGGCACGGGCGGAGGCCCGAGCCTGCATTCCCTAATCTGGACCCTTGAGGGCCGACTGTGCAACTGCTGACTTTTGTTCTCTTCTCGGGTATCGAATAATGTCACAAAACACAAAAACGTGGAGAAAGAGGCTGCTAGGGCTTTCATTGGTGGATCACGGACAGTGGCGCCCGATGGCGGATCACCACGTGCGGCACGTGAGGCCAGGTCCCGCATGAATCAAGGTCCTCTCCATCCATATAGGTTGTTGGGCAAAAAAATGCAAGTCAGGGAACCACACGCACAGAACAATGAGAGCACCAAAGGCGGTCTCGGGATGGTTTGCCTCGTTCAAGGTTGAGATGGGGACACTCAGAGTCATCGCTGCAGAGCAATGCCAGCTTCCGAGCGATAGAAACCAGCTACTCAATGCAGCCTCATTCTTGTACAGTGTGGATCTGCAGTGCAGGAAGCGAGCCAAAGAGAGGTGAGCTCAGTACACCAGCCAAATACATGTGAGCGCTAGTTCCATTGCCTTGAAAGCAAAACGATGGGTCATGTTCGGCTCGCCATGCTCCACCAGTGCCACAGAGAGGGGTGGCACTCGCAGATAAAAAACGCTTGCAAGCAGTATGTTCAATCTGGGCACCAAGCGGCAATTGAATCCCACGGTTGAAGGGAAGCAAATGCTTGACGTAGTGCCCTCAGAGCATTGGTGGAGGACGGGCAGATCAAGCGTGTACCGCGAGTGTACTGAGCTCTCGTGAGAGGTGACTGAGCACCCCCTTCACCTAACAGAGGCCCAGAAGTGCTGTGCCATCACAATGACCACCCACCGCTCTGACAGCTCCAATCATCTCTTTCACCATATAATAACTTCCCCTTGCACCAATTTCTTACCATTCACAGTAGTGTACAGGCGGTATCTGCTACCAGGCGTCCATCATGGTGGGTCCACCCTGCCGCGCCGGCAGGGAACCGGGCCCTCGGCACAGTACCGGCCAGTCGGCCGCCTTGCTACAAATAGACGGATGAATAAGTGATTGACCTTTCACGAAGAGCTACCCGCCTGTCTAGCATGCGCCGACCCGATTGAGCCCAGCCACAGGCTCGCGAATCGGGCGCGCGATCGCAGGATGCTCGTCATGGAGCTCCGCGAGGTGACAAACATGCTGTTATCGCTGGCCCACGAGTAAATCCTGGTTTACTTTGGTAGCGCCGCCGGTGGCGCGGAATTTCATTACAGTGCGTAGGAGAGGCCACAAAATTGTTTGAGGATGCGCGATCCATGGTCGGCCCTCGGCATCGCGAGGGGGGCGTCCCGGCAGCAGGTACAGTTTTGGGTGACCCTCCTCTGCTCCCGCTTTGGACGGACGCAAAGACCGCACAGCCCCTCATAATTGGGCACCTGGAATTTTTGCAGATCAAGGAGGCCTATAGGGCAATGGCGAAGAAGTATCACCCTGATCTCTGCGACGAGGCCGTGAGGGCCGAGGCCGAGGTTCAGTTCAAGCTCATCAACGAGGCGCGCATGCAGCTCCTGTCCTCCCACGGTGCGCCATGGGCATCAGTCAGCAAAGTCTGACGGATGTTTTATATGATTTTGTTGAAAAAAACTCAAGGGCTTGGTAGCGTTGTTATTGCTGTTGGCCCACTTATGTGGCCAATCATGCAGTCCTTGGTCGAGTCTTTTCCTGGTCAACGCCAATCCTTCACGCTCTCACTTGATCCTCTTTCCAAATACCAACGTGCGCAGGCGGATCGTGGCGAACGCAGACGTCTGGCAGCACGACGGCGGCGGCCGCGGCCTCGAGGGCGTGGCAGGGCGGCGGCGCGGACGAGCACCACGGCCCTTTCAGCAACGGGCTGCTGGCGGCCGTCATCGCGCTGCCCCTGATCCTGACGGGGGCCTGGATGGGGCGCACCATGCCCAACAACGTGGAGCGCACCTGGCGCCGGCACGGCCTGATGCAGCCCCCCGTCAACCCCTGGCTGCGCGAGGACCTGCAGCCCAAGACCAAGAGCCACGGCTGGGGCTTTGTCGACTGGCCCAACCGCGGCGATCCGCAGCCGTCCGTCTGAAACATGTACACCTATTTTATTTAATTCTTTGGATGGGTAGGCCGTCACGCACGATGACCATTTGCCTGTATTTGGGCGCACATTTCTGTGTCTCCGGATTATTGATAGCTCTTTTTTCCCTCAATCCCTCCCTGCACCCCTCACCCTGCTCATTCACCGCTCGACCCTGTAATCTATTTGCAATGTTGATACAAACGTACAGGTACAGTCGAGTCGCAGGGGATACTGGAAATACTATTGTGAGCAACATGGGCACACGCGCGTCCCATCACTGGAGGCCCGCGGCCAGGGCCCCCGCCCGGAAGGCGCACTGCTCCCGCTCCGCCGGGCAGGTGGCGACCCGCAGCCGCTGCAGCGCGATCATGCGGCCCAGCGACGCCGGCTGGGCGAGCTTGTACGCGGACAGCGAGCCCGTGGCCGCCTCGCGCAGCCAGGCGAGCATCGCCGGCGCCCGGAACCGGCTCAGGCGCTCGGCCGCGGCGATGACGGAGCGCACCTCCTCCCAGCTGCTGCAGCTGTAGCCCTCGGGGGAGATGAAGAGCGGCTGGCCCCGCGCGTCCAGGCGGAAGGTCCACCCCGCGGCCCCCGAAAAGTCGGGCTCCTCGTCCGGCCCCGGCGGCGGCACCGGTTCGCCGTAGTCGCTCTCGCCCGGGGAGAGGATCGGCGCGGGGTCGGGAGCGGGTGAGCGCCCGGCGTCGGGGGGCTGCCTGCTCCTGGGCCAGGCCGCTGCCCGCCCGCTCGGCCGCGACGCCGAGCAGCGCCTGCTCGCGCGAGCGCGCCTCATCCGGCTGCACCGGCCGCTGGGCGCCGCTCGCGTGCGCGCTCTTCCCGCTCAGACGCGAGCCCGGGGTCTTGGCTCCCTCTGGACGCGAAGCTGGCGTCGTGGCTCCCTCCAGGCGCGAGGCCGCCTCTGGCTCGCTCCCTGCCGCCACCTTGGCAGACTTGCGGCCGCTGCTGGCAGGTGTGGCCGCCCCAGACGTCTTGGCGCGCTTCTGGTGCTGCTGGGACGAGACGTCAGGTGTCGGGGTCCGGGCTCGAGGCCGCGGGCCGTAGTTCACGCGGGTGTCCAGGTATTTGCGGTTCGGAATGGAGGTGACCAGGTCCGTCTGAAGGGGCCCAATGGGCCGGCCGGCCTCTACCCATTGAGCCGCGGCAGCAGCCTCCCTTGGGCCCAGCACGCCGTTTAAAATCTCATCGAACGTGATGACGTCATAGAATGGCTCGTGATTCCCGGCTCCGGTGGCTGTTGCCATTCCCACGCCAGCTCAGATTGTCCAGCCAGAAGGCATGTCGGTTCGGGCAACGCACTCGACGCCGTGGGCACAAAGCCGAAGCTCAATTGAGAGGACAATTACCGTATAATACTTTGCAATGTTTTTTTTCTTTAGAAAATTAGCGCCATCGGTTGCCTTTGGCGAAGCATGGTCCCATGAAGGTTGCACTCCCGGACGCCCGTCGGCCGATTTCGTTTGGATCGCAAACAGAATGGTGCCACCTGACGGGGCGGGCAAAAGCCTGCCCAAGGGCCTGGCACGTGCATCACCGACCACCAAGCCGACTCAGGCACCAGAGGCCAGCTGGATGGCCGTTTCCACCGCCTGCATCGCCAATTGGCGTTCAGCAAGGAGTTCACGGAGGCGCTCCACTGCCTCGGGCGTAGCCTCCTCCTCGTTCTGCAGCATATGGTCCAGTGTTTCTTGGAGCTGCACTTGGCCCTCTGCCGCGCACTCTAGGACGTCCCGAGCCTCGGCCAGGAACGCGCCACGATCAATGAGGGAGTCGGCAACAGAGTCGACGAGCTTGGTGGCGGCCGTTCCTGATGTTAAAAGAGTAGGGGTGTCAAGTGCCAGTGGTCAGGTATTCAGTCTTTTGGTAGCTGGCAAATGAAACGGTGGCAAAATCTTATAGAATGACTGACTCTTAGATTCCACACCCTCACCTTTGGCCAGCCGGCGGGCAAGGGAAAGGAGGTCTTCCCCCGGGGCGCGGGCCTCAAAGGCCGAGTTCAGGCGGGCCCTGGCACGGCCCACCCGAGCCTCCTGGGAGACTTGCTCGGACTCTTCCTCCACGGCATCCGGGGTCAAGAGGCGCATCACCTCATCCAGCAGGCGCAGCGCGGGCGACGCGTGCCGCCGCTCGTATTCAGCCCGCAGCCTGCCGCATTGTGATTCGTGAGGAGATGGTTGGCCCCGGTGTTGATTGGTCGAGGTGTGAGGGGCCTTTGCATTGCTACAACTGCGCCATGCATTTGCATAACCAACCGCATGGTTGCTTGGAGGCACGGAAATGCAATAAAAAATGGGTGCCCAGACTCCCTGCAAGCCTTGCCTCTGGAGAAGAGCCGTCAGGCCCTCGACAGAGGCCCGCTCCGCCGCGTCGTCCCGCGCCCGCTCGAGCCGCCGTTCCAGCATCTCTAGCATCTCTGCGTCAATGTCGTCGCCGTGCTCGGCAATCGTGTTTTCCACCTCTGCCCCCGAACTCGCAATCTTCATCAGAATTCGGGCGCGTCTGCGTGATTGGGTGCAAATTGGGGCCGTTGTTTGGCTGATCAGAAGCGCCCACACATCAGCAGGCTCAAGCTCCGCCATGCCCAGGGTCCTTGCCTGTGTTCCTCGGGGTCTATATGCACGCCAAAACTCCGACTCCGCTCATTCAGCTCTTCAGTGTAGGACGGGCTCAGGACCTCAACCTCTGAGGGCTCGGCGGCTTGACTGACCGCCGAGGGGCCGTTGGTATTTTGGTCCGAGGCGTTGCCGCTCTCAGATGAAACATTTGGCGCTTCCTGTGCGTCTCCCGTCTGCTTGGGCTCAGCACGGGCACCCTCCTGGCGCGATATCCTGAATGTAGATGGCACCTCCGTCGAAGCCGCCTTGTTCATCATCTATGAAGGGGGCCATGATGCACTAAATTGACCGAGCAAGCCATACAAATCAAATATCAAGTCGTTACACGTCTCGCTCTTGGGTGCATCGCGCTTGATGTCGTGCACGCACCTGCTCGGGCGAGATGGCCTGGGGTTCCTCCCCGGTGGTTGTGCGCTGGCGGAGGCGGCGCGATCGACCCTCGCTGGGTCGACTCGCGGCATGAACCAACGTACCATTCCTATTGTGCGTCCATTTGAGCCTGCCTATATGCTGACGAGGGCACCAGGGTAGGGCAACTGCCCTCCCGACGAGCCGATCGCCCATGCGCACAGTGGCCGGGCTGCCGCTCACTTGTATTCGGACCAGCGCTCCTCCTCGACGTGCGATGCCTACATCAACATATGCCATGCATGACTACAGAATACGATTACGGCGTCTGTGCCGCAATCAAGGTGGCACGGCCCACTGTTTGACGGGAAAAAGGTCGGGGTGTCGGACACGACATGCATGGGCTGGCGTGATCCAGTCTGTCCTTCAAACAATCTCCCTTCCCCTGCCCACCTTCATGCCACCCAATCCCGTCCAATCACGTTGCTGTCCACCCTTCTCATTGCTCACACGCGCACGAGCATTCTGCTTGGTTACAAATAGCGGTGTGGATTCTACAAACAGGAAAAAACGTGCACTCCTCCCTCATCATCATCAAAGGAGCGAGGCCGGGGCGGCGGTTCTCCTAGCCGCCCCCGCTCGCGCGCTCGGTTCGTTCGTGGCTCTCTGCCTAGAAGGAGACGAGCGTGAGGAGGGCGCTGGCGACGGCGCTCAGGCCCAGGATGGTGTTGCTGCTGGTGGTGACCTTGGGGACCTTGAGCGGGGAGATGTCGTCGACCTGGCGGCCGTGCCGGGCCTCGTCCCAGTACAGGTGGCGCAGCCCGCCCAGGTAGTGGTAGACGAGCGGGAAGGCGACGGCGGCCTTGGCCGGGTAGAGCAGGAGGGGCGAGGAGGCGACAAAGTCGAGCACGAGGGGCAGGTGGCCGGTGAGGGCCAGGGCGCCGGCAGCGCCCGCGTAGGCGGACAGCATGACGCCCGTCACGCGGTTGGTGATGGAGGAGAGGGCGCCCGGCGGGAACTTGTAGTGGGGGGAGATCGAGTTGATCTCGAACACATCGGGCGAGAGGGGGCGCTTGGCGGCAAGCTGCGAGTGGGAGGCGGGAAATGAGGGGGGTTGGTGTCGTGTGTTGTGGGAGATGATTGCCAGGTGATCATCTTCACAAGTGTGGCGGCAAGAGGCAGACCTAGAGATTGCAGGGACACAGCACGCATCCCCGACAAAATTTACAGGCGCAGTGACCGGTGAGATTATGCCCCACCTCCCAGTCCCAGTCCCAGGTGCATCGTTCCGAAGCCATTCATTCTTATGTCAGCCGGGATGACCAACGCGCTCCCGCAACAGCCAAACCCCGTCGCGGCGTACCTCCAGGTGGTTCTTGGGGGTTCCCAGGAACTCGGTGCCGCCGTGGTAGGGGGAGTCGCGGCCCCAGTACTCGGGGACCTTGGCGTATTCCCTGCGCGAACGGGACCACAGGCGCTCGACCGTCTGCCCGTGTCGTGCACGCTGCGAGACTCGCCAACCCCTCGGAAGCCACGCAACACACCATCAACTCCCAGTGTGCGATACCTGATCTGCTGCAGGCTCACGGAGGCGAGGCCCGTGGACTGTTGCCTAATCTGGGCCTGCCAGAGACCCTGCAGACTGCGGAACGCAACCACACGCGCCATGGCTGCCCTCTGAACCTGGCTTTCACGACTCACAAAGTAATCTTGACACTATTACTTTACATTACGATGCGCTCACGGTTGGCTCGACGTCGAGCAGGAGGATCCATTGCACTCAGTTAGTCACTCGACCCGACAAGAAAGTGGGACGGTCTCACGACATCGCGCGCAGCCGGGCGACTTCCAGGTGGGATTGGATTGCATGCCGAAGCACCTTGCGGACGCGAGGCCACGCTGGAGCGCTCAGTGGTGGGCAGTGAGAGTCCTCTTTGCTATCGCCCATTGAAAATATCTTTTCTGCGTAAAACGAAGACCGGAAAACCGCAGCTCGCGTAGCGGATACGTAGCAGTTAGTGAAGGGCAGGGTCCCGCAGCCAAGAGTGCGTCCTGGCGCCTGGCATCCGTGGGCTTTTGACTGTAGCCAGCCCACGGTTGTTCTATGCGTTCCCATTGTGCTTGAATTTGAGCATTTACGACCCAAGTTGTGCGCACGTCGTCGATCCAAGTGTGATCCCTTTGCTCCGTCGGCACGTCATCACCTTGCAGTGCCCCCGAAGAAGAAGGGAGAGGAAGTGAAGGAGAAGCCCATCCTGGGTCGCTTCAAGTCCAACCTGAAGGTGAGAGGACTGATAATTGACGGCAAAGGGGAGTTGGGGTATTTGCCGGGCCGGAGCAGTCAGGAGGTGTCCTTGCCCGAGTCTCGTCATTGGACAGGAAGCCATAACCTAAACGTGCTACGGTCCACCTACCTCCCAGGTTGGCATCGTGGGTCTGCCCAATGTCGGCAAGTCGACCCTTTTCAACACCCTCACCAAGATGGGCATCCCAGCGGAGAACTTTCCGTTTTGCACCATCGACCCCAACTCGGTATGGGATAAAGGTGTGGTTGTTGTTGTTTATAGTGTGTGTTCACGTATATATCGAAACTAAGCGCAAACCTTCACTCCCTGATTAGGCTCGTGTGAACATTCCCGACGAGCGCTTCACCTGGCTCACGGAGCTGTACAAGCCCAAGGCAACCTTCCCTGCGTTCCTGGACATTGTCGACATTGCCGGGCTCGTCAAGGGCGCCGCGACCGGCGAGGGCCTTGGAAACGCCTTTTTGTCGCACATCATGGTATGTGTGGCCTGGAGGATGGCGAGGTCAACAAAAAAATTTGGGCTGGTCAGAGGCGTGGACATGCAATCTCTGTGAAAATGACCAAATCCCCCCCTTATCCTGCTCGATCTTTGCAGGCGGTTGATGGCATCTTCCACGTCTGCCGCGCCTTTGACGACCCGGACGTCGTGCACGTCGAGGATCGCGTCAACCCCATCGAGGGTGCGGTGCATTCGGTGGGCGGTGCAGGTTTGCATGCTTTCTTGCTGGTGCCTCGCCGCCAACCGGGCCTACCCAGCGATGTGCACCCAACCACCCCACAAACGCCCATCACGCTCTGCAGATCTGGAGATTATCCACAACGAGCTCCGTGCCAAGGACGTTGAGCGCCTCGAGGGCGTGATTGTGAGCATCAAGAAGAACATCCCCAGGTGCGTAGGAGGGGACGATGAAGTGATGGCTTTGAGAGCAGAGCCGGAATATTGGACATGGGAAGAACCACACCATCTCCCAACCTCCCAGGGGCCTGAACAAGGAGCAGAAGGAGGAGCTTGCGGCGGCGGAGAAGACGCTGGAGTGGCTCAAGGAAGGCAAGGACATCCGCCTGGGCGACTGGTCGATCGTGGAGACCGAGTTCCTGAACAACCAGCAGTTCATCACGGCCAAGCCCGTGATCTACCTGGTCAACCTCTCCGAGCGCGACTACATCCGTAAGAAGAACAAGTGGCTGCCCAAGCTGGTGGAGTGGATCAACGGCCACGGCGGCGGCCAGCTCATCCCCTTCTCCGGCGCCCTGGAGGCCAAGCTCTTCGACATGCCCGACGACGAAAAGGCGGCCTACTGCAAGGAGCACGAATGCATCTCCGCCCTGCCCAAGATCATCGTCTCCGGCTTCCGCGCGGTCCACCTCATCTACTTCTTCACCTGCGGGCCCCAGGAGGTCCGCTGCTGGCAAATCCGCAAGGGCTCCAAGGCGCCCCAGGTAAAGAAAGAGAGAGGAGGGGAGAGGAGAGGAGTCTTTTTAGGAGTGCACATGCCTGTGCGTGCGTGCAATTCAACCATTCGAGATTGCCCGGGAAACCGTTGCCAACTTCCTTCCCCGAATTGTCCACATCACGCAGGCTGCCGGCGCCATCCACAGCGATTTCGAGCGCGGCTTCATCTGCGCGGAGGTCATGCACTTTGACGAACTCAAGGAGATCGGCAACGAGCAGGGTGCGCCAAGTTTGACGGGAATTGGGGGGGCCGTTGTTAACTGCTATCTTTCGACTCATTCTCCAGGCGCCTCAATCTCCCCCCCTCACTCAATCCGTCCTTCCTCTTGCAGCCGTCAAGGCGGCTGGAAAGTACCGCCAGGAGGGCAAGACGTACGTTGTCCAGGATGGCGACATCTGTCACTTCAAGTTCAACGTCACCGCCGAGAAGAAGAAGTAGGCGCTCCAGTGTGGGTAAGGCCTGATTCTGGTGCTGTAAGGAGCTCGCTAGTCTGCCGCGTGGTCGGGGCGCACAATAAGAATATACAGAGGGCAACTGTGCAGACACATGAGCAAATATCAGTCATCCCAGCACAAATATTTTGAGCTCCATCAGCACTCTTCCAGGCCTTGCACAAAGAATAGAGTTTGCATGACAACATCTCTTAAAATATTCAGGCATCTAAACTGCTCTGGGCAGCAGCTGCGATGCTCGAGCGGGCTTGCCGCAGACGGGGCACTTGAACCGCGTGACGGCGGCCATCCAGCACGACTTGCACGCTGTGTGGCCACAGGCGCCCTGGTGGGGCTGACGCATGGGCGCGACCCCGCACATCGCGCACGGAGGGCCCGAATGCTGTGGCGCTGAAGCAAGACTGTCGCGCCCTGCTGGCGCGCTCTTGACCGCCTGAGGCGCGGCACCGTGCAATTGGGCGCTCGCCGGCTGCGCCGCGGCCTTGCTGGCTTGCGCCTTGGGACCGGCGACGAGCGGTGAGGCGCGCGGGCGGTTGTGGGGCGCCAAGTGCCCGGAAGCTGGGCGGGGCGCCGACTGGGGGGCGGTTTGGGGACCGCTCCTGGCGGAAGGCATGCGAACGTGAGCAGGTGCAGGCAAGGGGATGCCCTGAGGTCCGCTTCTAGGCGAAAGCGTGCGCGCTTGGCCAGGCGCAGGCGGCGCCATGGCCGGCTGAGGGCGCGACGCGGATGCTCTTGGCACGGAGCCCGCCCCAGGCAGGACCAACCTCTGCCCCCCGGCAGCCGGCGTGGCTTGAGGAGCTGCAGGCGCGCGAGGCAGGTGCTCCACTCCGTCAAGCGCGCGCCAGACTCTGTCGGCCGTGGATACCGCAGGCGTCTCTTCCACGCTTTCTTGCACGGGAAGCTGCCTGCAGGTGGAGGAAGCTGGCCCGGTGAGAAAGTAAACCCCAGTCTGAGCCACAGCACTCTGGTTCTCGCTCCTTCCCCACTCCCCCCGCACCTGACTTTGCTCAGAAACTCGGGTCTGCTCTGTGGTGGAAGAAAGGCAGAAAATTGGGAGAGGAGGTCTCGATGGCGCACCGCTCCCATGCTGCCCACCACTGTCGAGACGAGGGGGTCCAGCTCGCGATCCTTGCCGTATCGCTGCAGTGCTCCATTGACCGCTCGAAAGGCATCCTGCGGGTGTACGAGGTACGGTGGTTTTCTTGTGCCAAGCTTCAGGCGAGCCCTGTGCATCCATTGCACACACAAGCACCACAACACTGTAACTCCATTACCAACCCTCTCGTACCGGCAGCAGCTCTGCTTTGAGTTTGAGCATAAATTCCTTGACATCCACCTTTGGAGTCGCCGCCTCATTGTCTATATTTGGTGCCAGAGTGACTGCGATGAGTTGGTCTAGTTCTCCTCCTTTGCATGCACCCTTTCCCACCAGCCTTTAATCCATCAGTCCCATCCCCCCTTTCGCTGCCCTTGCTCTCGCACCTGCCACAGCCTGGGGCGCCTCGACCTTGGCCGCCGTCGGCCTGAGGGATGCGCCGCTCTTTTGCCAGGGCCGCGCGGCCGGGCCCTGGGAGAGGCTCGCCGGTTCGCGGCTCTTAATGTCGAGCTCCTCCAGGACGCTGGTCCCCGCCCGCGCCTCTGGCGGCTTTGTGTTCGCAACAAAGAGCGTCGACGTAATGCCTGCCATGCCCATGGCCGAGGGCAGCGTGCGCAGCAGGGCCGCTGGGTCTTGCGACGCTGCGCGGGGCGCCGGGCCGGTGCTGGTTCCGGGCCCAGAACGGGCGCACGCGTCCTGCAGCACAAAGCCGCCGGCAGCGGAGGCCTCCGCCGCAGCCGCCGCCCCCCCAGACGACCTGCCGCCCGCGCTGTCCCTGGCGCCGCGGTGGGCCCTGTAAAAGGCCGACAGCGAGGTGACAGACTTGCCATAGTCGGGGTAGACGGTCACGTGCTCGCGCAGCCACTTGGAGAGCTGGTTCTTCACGTTGGGCGCCCGGAAGCGCTCGTCGCACAGGATGACGGCGCCGTAGTCATCCTTGTGCCGGATGACTCGCCCGATCGCCTGGTTGACGGCCCTGGCCGCCTGCTGCACGTACCACTGGTCGCCGGAAAGGCCCGCGGCGCCGGGGCCCGGGTCGCCCGCGCCCTGCCGCTTGTGCGAGGCCTGCAGGTTTTCGTTGAGCACCTCCTGCTTGAGCCGCACCTGGGGATTCGCTTGGATAAGGCAAAGATTGTGTTGCTAGCATGGAGAGACGACACGAGGTATGGACATTTGATCGTGCCACGCACTAATGAGGCAGTTTTTTTAGGCCCTTTGCCATACATAGCCCTTTCTCCAAGATCCAAACACACACATGGAAACTCACAGCATCGCACACACCCTCAAACCTCCCCTCTCTCTCGCTCACCTTGGCGTCGCCCTTGTTGGCGTAGGGGATGCCCGTGATGATGACGGCGCGGCCCGCACGGTCGCTAAAGTCGATGCCCTCGCTGGCCTTGCCGCGGCAGACGGCAAAGAGCACGGCGCCCGCGCCGCCGGGCGCGTCCAGCTTGGCCTGGTAGTCTTGAACGGCCAACCCGAACTGGGCCGCGTCGCGCGGCTCCACGACCGGGTGCTTGTGCCGGCAGATGCGGTCCCAGACGGTGGCGGCGCCGCCCGGCGCGGGCGTCCTCCAGCCCTCCACGCAGCTCTCCAGCAGCGAGTAGGAGGGGAAGAAGACCAGCAGGCCGTCGGGGACGAGGCGCGCATAGTTGACCACGGCGTTGCCCAGGTCCTCGCGGTACTCCCGCGAGTTGCGGGTCTGGAAGGAGGCGTTGAGTGCGTGGCCCGAGGGGCCCACGGGCACCACGCCCACCCAGATCTGGGAGGGCGAGATCACGTGCGGGTTCTCCAGCCGGTGCGGGAAGCCCACGCCCAGCTCGGCCGCGAATGAGCTCAGCGGCGACAGTGTGCCAGACGTCAGCAGGATGCTCCGGACCTGGTGGGGGAAGGGAGAGATGGAGAGGAGGGGGTTGAGCAAAGCAGAATGGCCAGTGATCAGACGAGACCAGGGAAGCCTGGAGCCTCCGCATTCCCACTTTCTCAGCTGAGGGACCTTGCCACTGATTCCCACCACTCTAAAAACCCCCAGACCTGGAGCTCCTTGAGCTGGAGCATGGCGTGGCCGGGCGCAAAGCACCAGAAGGAGAGCGTGGGCACCAGCACGCCGCTCTTGGCCGCCTGGCGGTGCACGTGCACGCGGAACCCCCTGGCGGCGGGCACGCCGGACGCCCCCGGGGTCGGGGGCGCCGCGGCCTCAAAGGCCAGGCTGAGCGCGTCCTGGAGCGCGTGGAGGCGGTAGGCGGCGCTCCGCGTCCCAGACCTGCGAGCGTGGGGGCGTGGGGGGGGTGGGCAGTTGAGCGGGCTGTAGGTTCAATGTGCCAGGCTTTCAAGCAACTTTCCCTCGAGGTCACGTGATCACTCCCAGGATCTCCCGCGAGTGATTAATAAGATGGGAAGAAACTCCCTTGCAGTGAGTATTCCCCCATGAAACTTCCACCTAGTCAGGGATCCCCACACACCGCCCACCCAACCACGCACCGCCGGCCGCTCTCCAGCGCGTCCCCCGCCAGCAGGTCGACGCCGCTCTCCAGGCAGGCCTGCAGGACGGGCCAGGTCTCCCAGGTCAGGTTGACTTTGGCCAGCAGCTCGAACAGGAACTCGCCCGGGCGCGTGAGGCCCTTGTCCCCGGGCACGGGCAGCGCCGCGATGCTCTGCTCCAGCTTGGCGAGGATGATCTGGGCTTGGCGCAGCTCGGTACTGAGCTGGAGGTGGTTGACCGCGCTCCTGCCCTGCTTTCCCTGTTCGTCAAACGCGGCGCCGCCGGCGTCGCCGTCGCCGCGCTGCAGCGCGAGCTCGGCCGCGGTGCCCAGCTCCTCGATCGCGCCGGCCAGGGTCGTGGCCGGCAGGTCAAAGGAGGTGACCTCGGAGCAGACGCTCTCCACGTTGTGCGCCTCGTCAAAGATGAGCACCGAGTCCTTCCAGGCCACGTTGAGGCTCTTGCGGCGCTGCGGGTCGATGAGGTAGTTGTAGGGCACGAACAGCACGTCGGCCGTCGTAGCCAGCTCCCTGCTCAGCAAGAAGGGGCACACCTGGCGCTCGGCGCCAAAGCGCACCAGCTCCTCGATGTCCATCGCGCGCTCGCCCAGCTCCGGGTTTCCCTTGGCGCAGCGCTCCACCGCGTGCTGCCACTTGCAGCCGCGGCGGCCGACCAGCGCGCGGCAGGCGCGGTTGGCGGCCTGCCCGCTCATCTTGCTCACCACCGGGTGCAGGCACGTGTGCGCGCGCGAGGAAAGCACGGCCGAGCGCACCTTGTACCCCGTGCGCCGCAGCTCACGCATGACCTGCGCCAGCTGCGAGTGCGTGCGCGAGCTGTAAATCACCGCGGGCAGGCCGACCCCCGCCTCGGCCTGCTCTGCCTTGTGCTGCGCCCACGCTTCCTGGAGGCGGCAGGGCGTGGGCGAGTGGTGGTGGAAGGGTTGACAGCTCGAGTATGCTGATAAAAGGAATACACTCTTTGAGCACCATGTCCGACCCCCCAGACAGCGGCGACGCACCCGCAGTCCCTGGACAATCTGGCTCCGGTGCGGGTCCTGCGCGACGGCCACTGCCTGCTCCGCCAGCTGCCACGGGAGCAAAGGGGAGGCGATATTTACCGCCATTGGCACTCTATTCTATACATTAGCGATCCCATGCATAACGGCTGAGCAAACCATGGCCCGCGGCCTTGCCTGTTTTGCAGCGCTGGCCCGCCAAGCCAGGGTAGCGCAGAGCAAGCACAGCGTCTTGCCGGTGCCCGTGGGGCTCTCCAGCAACGCATTCTCATTCTGCAAGACGCGTTGAATCGAATGAGATTGGGCGATGCGGTAGCAATGAAGAGGCGCTCGGTTTTGGGCATGACATTAAGCCACCCAGCACTTGGCAACCAGGTTACCTGCTGCAGAGCCTGGATCACCGACGTCATGTAGTCCAGCTGACATGGGTACGCATCGTAGGGAAACTCCACATCGACTCCACTGCGGGATTTGAACGTATACTGTAGCCTTGAGCGCGGAAAGGCAAGCGCAAGTGTTGAGCGGTGCACTCGTCATGCGGCCTACCTGAGGGCGTAGGTCGGCATGGCGGTCCCTCGACTTGCCTAGTCCTCAGGGGCCGGACATGCATGCTGCTTGACACCCTGATCCTTGCACAACACCACGTTCTACGGCGATGGGCCATTTATCGGCCAACTCCGTGCCAGTGGCCGTCCTCCGTCTGCGCATGTCGGAGATTGAATTTCCATGCTGTGCCGCTTGCCACGACGAGGCATTGTGCTCGACCGAGGGAGAGTCGACGATAGAGAGGCACTATCCATGAACGCAAGGAACAGTTTTGCAGCGATACACACATTCAAATTTGATATGCATACGGCATCAACCATGGCGCACGTCCAGCCGTCCTGGCGATGCCGGCAGGGTGTGCAAGCCTTTGTCGGGCTCGACGGGGGCCACTCCAGGTCGCCCATGTCCAGCAGACGGGCAGTGACGGCTCGCGCTCGGAATGAAGTGTCCCTACCAAGCACCGAGAGCTGCTCCGTGCCGTGCGGCACCGCCCGATGCCTGTGCGTCGGGTTTGCCCTTGGACACTGTCGGGGGCTACGCAGCCCTGGCGTCACGTCACTCACTCAGGCACCCCTCCCTCGGCCCTTGCAGACCATCAAACCTCATATCCATCGGCATAGGCGTGGCTGCTGCAGGAATCTTCATAGGGGCGCGGTCGATGCGGAGCCCGCGCACAGTGCCGGGCCTGGACACCGAGAGTCGCAAGGCTGCCCGTCAAGCTGCCCAGGCAAGGCGACCGTGCTGGAAAACTTGGTATATTGGGTTTACGTGATGTTCAGAGCGCGTACCCACAACTCAGCATCTCAAATTCCAATGCAGGTCTACCACTTTTCGCCAAAGAAGGACTACACCATTGCCCTGGCCCACACCCGCCAGACCGCCCACGTCGAGCGGGCGATCGGCTTTCAGGCGGATGGGGAGCCTGCGAGGTGCGATTTGAGTGCTGATTGGTGTGTACGTGGGGCTTGTGGTGCAGCCGCGCATTGCTGTGGCCAGGGTGAGTGCCTCTATAAAAACTTTGCTCACCAACAACCACACCCTTTGCCTTGCTACACTGCAGGGCCATGGCAGAGCTTGGGCGGGCGCTTGCGGAGAACAGGGCTTGTCGGCAACCCATCATGACGACCTCTTGTTCGCAAGAGCAGGTAAAGGAAGAAGGATGCGATTTCAGAGGGACTGGTCTGGTGGTTTGGACCAGCCGGGAGCCTGAACGGGGTTGCGTCGCCCCCGCCCTTGAGCAGTTCCATTGCCGCCCACTCAGCCATCGTTTCTTTCGTCTTTCCTAACCTCCCTTGGCAGCTGGACTCGCTCTACAGGCTGCACGCGCTGCACACGGAGGACCCCAGCGACTACGCGACCATGCTGCAGCTACGGTGCGTGCTGTGCCCGCTGCGCCGCTGGCCGGGGCGTCGCCCTCTCGGCTGGCATGTCTCAGCCTCAACCCCTCCTTGCCTCCCCGACATTCCGCAGGATGATGCTAAACGTGCCGACAGAAAGGGGCGAGCGAATCGAGCGGGAGGTCGCCGAGCAGGCAGGCGCATTCTGCATCTGATCTGTGGCGACTGTCCCTCATGGCCTGGAGTGCCCCTCTTGAGTTGCAACATTGTTTTTCCAACCCGGTGAACACTCTCGTTGGTCCCGGACCGATCAATGTAGACGAATGGGGTGATTCAAGATGGCAGACTGAGAAAGTGCACTGCCGATCGAGGGAACAGGCCTTTGGCCGACGACGTCGCCAGAGTAGGGGCCCCGAGGGAGAACATTCGGGCAGAGGGCGTGTGCTGGCTCGAATGTGGTTGCCTCGGTGACACAGTGCGTCGCCTTGCTTCTCGCCATTTCAATAGGCAATATTGGACTAGAGAACGCTCAATTATGTCCTGAATTGGCAGCAATCCTCGGGGAAGAAGTCCGGGTCCCGGCGCTCGCGCTCGTGTCCTTCATGCACGGCACTAAACTGTATCTGGCCACCACGTGGCCACTGTGCGGGACGCACAGGGCCCGACCCACAGCGCCGACCAGACATACCCTCCAGGTATCAACTGCACACATGGTCGTTTCAGATCAATCGAAACTCGAGGCGGCAACGCGTCGGGCGAGGGGGGCCCGGGACAAGGAAGATTCTTGAGGAGCTTCGTACAGGCGCCACGCAACCTGTCAAGACTTCACAGGAGAGGCCCACGTGCAAGCGCCACGATCGTCGGGTCCTTTGGGGGGGGGTCTGGTGTACTACTTCACGGACACTTGTCGGCTCAATACTCTGTACTGAAGTGTATGTCGTGGTATGTTTTGCTCGAAGACTTCCTATTCCGTCGCACAGACCGTCACAAACCTGGGTTCCGGGACGCGCATCTGGGCAACGAACGTGCCTGCCTATTAATGCTTGCACGCTGGTGCGCGCTTAGCTGTGGCACCCGAGACGACCATGAGCCAGGACACAGGGAGCATGCGAGCGGGCGAGTCCACCCCAACAGAGGATGACAACCGGACCACCTCGCCGGGGCCCTCCCGCACGTCGCCCGAGAAGGACAGCGTTGCCGCGGCGCACACGACCAGCGGGTCGCGTAGCAAGCGCGACAAGGCCAAATGCCAGGTATGGGAGTGTTTGCGTGCCGCTCACGCGGCCCACACGTGGGCAGGGCGTCCGCTGTTGGGTCGTGGAGGTCGAGCTCCGGTGACACCCCATGAGCTGTCCGCGCTCGCCTCGCAGGTGTGCCAGGCGGACCTCTCCTCGTTCCGCTCCTACTACCAGGTGCGTCCGGGAAAGCGTTTGTGGTCGTGGTGTTGTGCAGTAGGGGGTCCAGGGCTGCTACAGTGTCCATGTTCATGCGACGGTCGTTTCAATTCGCCTCCCCCTGCAACCCCCTGCAGCGCTACCACATCTGCGTGTCCTGCGCCGCGGCGGAGAGCGTGCCGCGCGACGGCGTGCCCATGCGCTTCTGCCAGCAGTGCGGCCGCTTCCAGGAGCTGAGCGCCTTTGAGGGCACCATGCGCACCTGCCGCGTGCGGCTGGACAAGCACGCGGCGCGGCGCCGGCGCAGCGGCGCCCTCGGCGCCAAGCGCCTGCGCGAGCAGGAGCGGCGCGCGGAGGCGGGCGACACCGCGTTCCAAGTGCCGGCCGCGCGCCCGCAGGCGCACCACTTTGCGCCCGAGCGCCTCGTGATGAGGGATGACAGGCACCAGGGCGCCGCGGGGCGCAGCTTCTCCAGCTCGCAGCTGGCTGCTCTCTGGGGCGGGCAGGACCTGGCCGCCACACCCGCGCGCGTGGCGGATTTGCACGGCCGCGATAGCCAGGCGGAGGTGGCCAGCCTCCTCGCCTCGCTCATCGACCAGCGACATCGCGGCGGCGACGGCGTGGCGAGCGGGCCATCGAGAGGCACCCGCCCCACGCCGCCGCCGCCAACACCCTGGACCCTGCGGTTGCCGAGGTGGGTCTGGGAGGAAGATGATGGAGGGGCTTGCGCGGTTTGCTGATTTCTATTTCTTGGTCTTGCACGCCTGTTGCATCCATCCTCACCTACACTCAATACAATCCACTCACAGGTCGCGCTGGCGATGCTGCTTCAGAACAGCACCGGCCGCGTCTCGCCGCCCGACGCGAGCCTGCAGTCGCAGACGAGCCTGGCCCGGTCGGGCCCCAAGGGCAGTTCTCAGTTTGGCATGTCCCATCTCCAGCCCCGCCTGCCCAGCCTGTCGGACCGCTACGGCCCGCTCAACAGCTCCATGCACAGCTCCACCGAGCTGCTGGGCCTGGGCAGCTTCCTGCGCAGCGTGGGCGACTCGTTCTCGGGCTCCTCCGTCGCGCCGCGCATCCCCAGCTCCACGCCGGCGACGCCGGCCGGCCCCGCGGGCGGCGCCCGGCAGCCCGCTGGCGCCGTCCTCCGCCAAGGACGCCGGCATTGGCGCCCTGCTCGACTCGCTGCTCGGCCTGGACGCGCGCATCCTGATCGCGCAGAAGCAGGGCCTGGAGCCCGATGCGGTCATCGCGCGGGCCGTGTCGCCCACGACCGTCACGCGCGTCGCGATGTGCCTGGAGCGCGCCTGCGCCGCGCAGCACCGCCTGGTGCCCGGGCGCGCAGCCGCCAGCGGGTCCCCGCGTGCAGGGCCTGGCCCGCGGCGCCAACTCGGCCTTTGCGCCGCTCGCCCGCCAGGGCTGACCCGTCGCCCGAATTTTGCAGAATCTGCGAGTCTTCGTCGCTTTGCACACCCCAGTTCCAAACTCAGCCATTGTCGCGGGGCGGCCGCGGCGCCGCCCGCCTCCGCCGCCAGCCGGTCGTCAGAGTGTGACGCCGTTTGACCAAACAAGCTTCTGCCCAGTGCGCATCATGCTCAGTGCGTCTTGATGCGCGCCCAGTCGCACCTTGTCCCATTCTTTATCGCTTTCTGAGACTTCACAGTGATCGCTGCCCTTCTCTCTGTCCCACAATTTCCACCTATTCCGTCTCTTTGTGCCAAAGTCCCAGTGCCCCCACCCCTGCGCCGGCCCTGCCGCGCCAGGCGTCCCTCCATGCATTCACTCCTGCCTTGCACTCCCTACCCAGGACACAGGGCTTGCTCCGCCCACTCTCTTTCATTTAACCAGCCTCAGCTTGAGATGTACTTAAAAAGAGACAGAGGGGGGGGGCGCGTAGTACATGCATGCATGCATATGCGTAGGAGCATGCATGGAGCGGGTTGTCGAACGAGCAGCCGCAGGGCGGAGATTCTTCTACTGCACAAAAATGACTGGGCCCCACAGTGGATGGGGACTCTTCAACGCGAGGCATTCTCCAGTTCAGGCGCACACGAGTGCGCGCCTCACGCGTCGGTCACGCAGCCCTTGGAGGCCGAGGCGACGAGCTTGGCGTACTTGTGGAGCGTGCCCGAGGTGGCGCGGAGCGGGGGCGCGCGGAAGGCGGCGCGCCGCGCGGCCCACTCCTGGTCGCTCACGCCCACGACGTCCATGAGCCGGCTGCGCGCGTCGATGCGGATGGTGTCGCCGTCGCGCACGAGCGCGATGGGGCCGCCCTCCTGGGCCTCGGGCGTGACGTGCCCGATCACAAAGCCGTGGCTGCCGCCCGAGAAGCGGCCGTCGGTGATGAGCGCCACCTCCTTGCCCAGGCCGGCGCCCATGATGGCCGAGGTGGGGGTCAGCATCTCGGGCATGCCCGGCCCGCCGCGCGGGCCCTCGTACCGGATGACCACCACGCAGCCGCGGAAGGAGTCCGGGTCCTTCTCCAGCGCCGCCAGCATGGCCTCCTCCTGCTCGAAGCAGAGCGCGGGGCCCTCGAAGAAGAGGCCCTCCTTCCCCGTGATCTTGCCCACCGAGCCCTCGGGCGCCAGGTTGCCGTACAGGATGGTCAGGTGGCCCTCGGGCTTGATCGGCCGCTCCAGGGGCTGGATGATGTCCTGCCCCGCCGCCAGCGGCTTGCACGACGCCAGGTTCTCCGCCAGCGTGCGCCCCGTCACCGTCAGCGTCGAGCCGTCAATCATGTTGTGCTCCAGCAGGTACTTGAGCACCGCGGGCGTGCCGCCGACCTGGTAGGGGTTTTGGTATGTGGATGAGTAATGGATTATGTCATGTTAAGTGATCAGAAGAAAACGCCACTGTGCACGCGGGCATGACACATGACTTGCTCGGCTGGAAGTAAAATACAATAATAGTGATAATATTAATAATAATACTAATAATAATAACAGTGTCTCAGATGGGTGCAAAAGGCGGCATCTCAGGGACCCGAGGGTCTCAAAGCCGCCCGCTTTTCCACGAGGACCAGCCCCCGCCGGCGGCGGGGGGTAAGGTCTCGTTCTGCGGCGCCCGACGCGCGGCCCAGGGCGCGGACAGTCGTGGGCCGTTGCGTCGGGCGCCGAGTAGGCTGGGGACACGAGCAATGTGCAAGGCAGGTATACGCTTTGATAGACCATATACTCAATGCTCCATCCCCCTTTGGTCCCACCCCCTTAATCCAAGAATCCCCCTCCCTCTTCTGTCTCTGTACCTTGTGGAGGTCCTCCACGACGTACTTGCCCGAGGGCTTGAGGTCTGCGAGGAAGGGCGTGCGGTCGGAGACGCGCTGGAAGTCGTCGAGGGTGAGCTCGATGCCGCAGGCGGCGGCCATGGCGATGAGGTGCAGCACCGCGTTGGTGGAGCCGCCCAGGGCCATGACCAGGACCATGGCGTTCTCAAAGGCGGCGCGGGTCATGATGTCGCGCGGCTTGATGTCGCGGCGCAGCAGCTCGAGCACGGCGGCGCCGACCAGGCGGCACTCCAGGCGCTTGAGCGGGTCCTCGGCCGGCGTGCTGCTCGAGTGCGGCAGCGTCATGCCCATGGCCTCGATCGCGCTGGCCATGGTGTTGGCGGTGTACATGCCGCCGCAGGCGCCGGCGCCCGGGCAGCTGTGCCGCACCACGTCCGCGCGGTCGGGCTCGGACAGCAGGCCCGCCGCGTAGCCGCCAAAGGACTGGAAGGCGCTCACGATGTCCAGCGGCTCGCCGCGCGAGCTGTGCCCGGGCTTGATGGTCCCGCCGTAGACCATGAGCGCGGGGCGGTTGAGCCGCGCGGCCGCGATCATGGTGCCGGGCATGTTCTTGTCGCAGCCGGGGAGCGAGACGTTGGCGTCGTACCACTGCGCGCGCATGACCGTCTCGATGCTGTCCGCGATCAGGTCGCGGCTCTGCAGGCTGTAGCTCATGCCGTCGGTGCCCATGGAGATGCCGTCCGACACGCCAATGGTGTTGAAGCGGTAGGCCACCATGCCCGCCTCCTGCACGCCGGCCTTGACCTCGGCGGCCAGGTCGTTCAGGTGCATGTTGCACGGGTTGCCCTCGTACCACACGCTCGAGATGCCCACCTGCGGGGCGCGGAGGGGTCGCAAGGAGTTGGTGTGACCATCCCGCTCATCGCGACACATGAAATATTACATTCATCGCCCACTAACATCAATCTCATCGCGCTCCACCGCGTGCCTGGGGTCGGTGCATGTCCTCCTCCTTCAGGCCCGTGGCGTAGAGCATGGCCTGGCTGGCGCCCTGCGACTTGGGCTGCGTGATGCGGGCGCTGTACTTGTTCAGGCCCTGGGGCACGGGGGGGGCCTGGCGCGTCGCCTGCCCCGCATCCGCGGTGGCCATCGGCCGCGCAGGGCACGGCCGGGCGCCTCCCCGGTGGGCGGCCGCCCCAATGCATCGGGGCTTGAGCCCAGCGCAAGCCTTCGTGGCCGTCATCATGCACCCTGTGATTGCAATCGCACCGGATTCCGGGGCGCCATCGGTCATGTACACGGCCGGCACCTGCTGAGGTCGGCGGATCACGTGCCGGCGCCTGCCGTCACCAGATCATGCCCAGGATCTGTCGGGACCGTGGGCCGGGAAAACCCCCTCGCGGCACCGACCACCAAACCGCCCTGCTTGCCACGGCAGGCACGCGAGGCGCAGCCATAACCCACACCATATCGATACACTGGAAGATGGGAGGTGTAGCAGCGAGAACAGACTGACCGATCGCGCTCCGGGATGGACCCGGGGCAACCCCTGGGCAAGGCCAAAATGTCCTCGCAACTGCAATCGGTGCTGGATTACCTCCGGTCCGAGGGTCTCTTTTCCGCGGAGCAGGCCCTCCTGAAGGACCTGGACGAGAAGCATGCCGCTCGCCCGCGCCCTCACGGCAAGGGCGCGGCCATGGAGACTTCTCGGCCCTCCACCCCTGGGGAGGAGGGTGCCATGGACCGCAGCCACGGCGGGTACCAGCCCGTCGGCGCGAACGCCTACCCCTCTGGGGAGATGGACACCGCGGAGAGGTGAGGCCATTTTTGTGTTTGTGTGATTGTGTGTGGGTGGTTGGGGGAATGACTGTGGCTGGGCAATGTAACATCGGCTAGAGCCTGTACTGCTGGTGGTGGGATTCCTGCTGGAAGTTTCGCTTACGCGCTCACGCGCTCACGCGCCCGCTTCTCCTCGCCTGCAGGGTGGTGGAGCTGTGGCGGAGCCGGTCGTTCACGGCCACGCCCTCGCCGCAGCGCCGCCAGACGGCGCACAGCCGCTCGCCCTCGGGCAACCTGCTGATGCCGAGCGGCGCGACCTCGCCCGGGCTGGAGAGCCTGGACATCGACGAGTACACGGACGACGACGACCCCGGTTTCTGGCGCGTGGAGATGAGCGGCGTGGAGAGCGCGGCGCTCTTCGACGACGCGGGCGCGCCGAGCGAGTCGGGGCGCAGCGCGCACGCGAGCGGCTGGCGCGCGGGCGGGCTGAGCCCGACCTCCAGCGTGACCAGCGAGCACGGCCCGCAGCACTCTCGGCGCTCCGAGCTACGACGCAGACACCTTTCGGCGCATGAGCAGCACCGGCCGGCCCATCGCGCTGCCGACCGTGCCCGGCGGCGAGGCGGGGCCCTCGCGCCGCACGGCGCTCGCCAGCTCGCTCAGCCGGCGCTGGTCGGCCACCACGGCCGGCGGCGCGGACTCGCCGCGCAGCTCCGCGCGCGCCGGCACGGCCAGCTGGGTGTTTGACGGGAAGAACAGCGCGTCGCTGGCCGACGGCGCCGGGCCGGTGGCCGGCGGCGCCTTCCGCAACCTGCTGAGCCACCTGGACGCGACGGGCGGCGCGCGGGCCGGCTCGCCCGTGCGCGGCCCGCCCCGCGTGCGGCGGGCCGGACCAGTGGCCCGCGCCGCCCGCGCCCGAGGGCTTCGAGGCCGGGCGCCGCGCCGGCGCTGGCCGCGCCCGCGGCCGGCGTGAGCCGCGTGAGTAGCCTGTCGGAGAGCGTGGCCAACGGGCTCGCCGCGGCCGCGGACGAGCCGGCGCCCGCGGTGCACAAGGAGCCGTCGCTGAGCGCCCACATGGCGGCGCAGGCGCTGGCCGAGGCGGCCGCGCGCCGAGGCGCCGGCGACGCCGACGCGCCGGCCGTGGGCAGCCTGGGCGAGCGCCTGCGCTCGGACGGCGCGCTGCCCATGCTGGAGAGCAGCTTCGCCGTGGCCGGCTCGCTGGGCGACGCACCCTCGGTCGCCGAGGCGCGGAGCACGCCCTCGAGCGACCGGCCGTCGCCGCCCGCGGCGGTGCAGCTGCTCTACCCGCCCGGGAGCCCCATGATGCGGCTGGGGCGGTCCAGCGAGGACGCCGAGCTGCCGCGCGCCGAGGAGGAGCGGCCGCGCAAGCTCCAGGACCGGACGGGGGTCCGACCCCGAGGTCGCGCCGCCGGCGCGCGCTGGGCGGCCGGGCCCGGCAGCGCGCCGGCCACGCCCTCGGCCACGGTGTCGGAGCAGAGCCAGCTCTTCACGTTTGCGGCGCCCTCCCCCGCCGCCGCCGGTGGTGGTCGAGTCCGGCGCGCCCTCGGCCTCGCGCCTGGGCTCGCGGCGCCTGTCCTGGCGCGGCGCCATGGACCTGCCCTCGGCCTTTGGTGCGCCCGGGGCGGGCGCGCCGCCGGCCTACGCGCCGCTGCGCTCGGCCTCCTCCAACAGCCTGCAGAACCTGGCGGCGCGCGCGGGCCCGGGCGCTCGCGCCGCGCGGACTCGATGCACGCGAGCGCGGCGCCGCTGCTGGGCGTCGGCGAGGCGGAGGACATGGACACCAAGGCGCCCGAGGCGGCGTCGCCCTTTCTGTACGGCCTGGCGGCCGGCGAGGAGCCGCCCGTCTCGCCCGCCTCGGCGGGGACGGCCTTTTCGTACGACGCGGACGCCTACGCGCGGCGGTACGAGGAGGTGCACCTGCGCGTGGTCGCGCGCCGCGGCGCGACGGGGTTTGAGGAGTCCAAGGAATTCGACATTGCGCTGGACGACGTGCTGGCCGGGCGGTTTGTGGTCGTGGAGCTGCTCGGCCGCGCGGCCTTTTGCCGCACGGTGCAGGCGGTGGACGCCAAGACGGGCGCGCGGGTCTGCCTCAAGATCATCAAGAACAGCAAGGACTATTTCGACCAGAGCCTGGACGAGATCCGCGTGCTGCGGCACGTCAACGCGGCCGATCCCGGCGACGAGGCCGGGATTCTAAGACTCTATGATTATTTCTACTACCGCGAGCACCTGATCCTGGTCACCGAGCTGCTGCGCGCCAACCTGTTCGAGTTCCAGCGCCACATCCGCTCGCTGGGCGAGCCGGCCTACTTCACGCGCCCGCGCATCGCCAGCGTCGCGCGCCAGGTCCTGCGCGCGCTCGCTTTCCTGCACTCGCTCAACCTGCTGCACGCGGACCTCAAGCCGGAAAACATCGTGATGAAGAGCTACTCGCGCTGCCTGGTCAAGATCATCGACCTGGGCTCCTCCTGCTTCACCACCGACCGCCTGAGCACCTACGTCCAGTCGCGGTCCTACCGCGCGCCCGAAGTCATCCTGGGCCTCGGCTACGACCAGAAGATCGACGTCTGGTCCCTGGGCTGCATCCTGGCAGAGCTCAGCTCGGGACGCGTCCTCCTCCAAAACGGGTCCCTCGTGACGCTGCTGGCGCGCATGGAGTCCATTCTGGGGCCCGTGCCGCGCCACATGATCCGCGCGGGCCGCTTCAGCCACAAGTACTACACGCGCGACGGCCGCCTCTTTGAGCGCAACAAGCACACGGTAAGAAGAGAAAGGGGGGGGAGTACACAAGTGCATATTTATATACGGCATGTATCTGCCCCGACAGAAAAGTCGGTGTGCCACTCTCGGAGACAAGTTCGTTGCTTTTGGAAGCGCTTGTCTGCACATCCCTCATTGCACATCCCCCCCCTCCTTCTCCATCCGCAGCACCGGCTGGAGTACCTCAAGCCCAAGCGCACGTGCCTGGCCTGGCGGCTGCCGGACGCCGACCCGGGCATGGTCTCCTTCCTGCAGTATCTCTTACAGGTGCGTGTGTGTGTGTGTGTCGAGGAGAGATTAGTGAATACGTTGTCCCTCTTATTGTTCCTGCAACCATTTTGGGGTGTTTGAAAGATGCGATCCGTTGAGTCTGATTCTGTAGGACTTACCTACCCGCCTGCTTCCCCTCTCAACCGCGCAGATTGATCCGAAACGCCGCCCGACGGCGGAGGAGGCCCTGGCACACCCCTGGCTCAGCACCGCCGACGAGCTGCTCTGAGCTGGACAGATCCAAAGCGATCGTTTGCCCTTGAACGGGCAACTCTGTGAGAGGCATTGCCCTCTGTAAGGCGGGAACGCAGCAAATGCGGTGGGTTGTTTGAGATAAACTACCACCACCGTTTGCTCATGGACGTCAGCTCGAGAGCTGGCCCGTTGCTAGAGAGCACAACTCCATCCTTATGCCGTATACACTGCCCTTCTCATAGCTCCGCGGAACGTGGCTTTTACGCCTGTCCCTGCTGCTAGATAATTGCCTCTCTCAGTCTTGCACGCTCTCAATTGTCGCCATGCGGGGGCGTGCATCTCCAGCAAACCCATGTCAACTAAACTGGGTTCTCAACGGCCATGCAATAAAGGCAAGGGGGTCTCAACAGCACGCACAGCAGCGGCAAGCTCAGGAAAGCAGGTGATGATGTGTCCGCAGATGGGCCAAGCTTTTATTGGAAAGATTGTGTCAGCTCGGACCCCAAGCGTCTCCAGCTCAGGACGACTGCTGCTGCTTTTTGGCGGCGCACTGCAACGCAGAAAAATCAAGATATTGCCCATGCTCTGTTTAGCAAAATCCACACCACATCACGCACCAACGCATAGGTCAATCAACGCCACACAATTTCAGTCACCTTGCGGCACTGGAAGTAGACCTCTGAGAGGTCGGTGATGTCCTCGTCCGTGCAGCCGATGCAGGGCCCGTGGTACCAGACCTTGCACTCGTCACACTGGATCATGGGCAGATCCGGGTTGTACTGCGAGAATGAGGAGGCTCCGGCCGCGGGTGACGGAGGAGGCCGACTGAATGCTCTGTCAAGCAGGGCCCTGCATGCATACGCTGGCAGACAAGCATCGCAAGGAAGGATCCAAGAATTAACCAACACGGCGACTCGGACCACCCACCGGCATTCGGCAGATGCAGTGCACGGGGACCGAGTCGGGCTCAAACTCCCTGGTGCCGGCCTGCAGGGCAGCGGGTCGGGAGTGGATTATTGTACAGAGCAGACCCCGTCTAGCTCATAGCCTCCCCTCACAGCAGCACCTCCCCTCGCCCTCTCCATACCAGGTACTTGAATCGCCAGTACATCGTGGGCACGCCTCCATCGGCCTCGTCATCCCGACTCTTGTCCTGTATTGCCTGCGATACCATTGTTGGACAGCTGTCCTGTCGGCAAGTTGGACCGTCGAGCCGGCAGGCACCAAATTTTAACTCCACACGAGCACCTACACCCCTCCTTCCTCCTGTCCCCGCTTAATCGAATCCCACACACCAGGTACTCTGGCAGGGTCACCACGTTGCACCGCCCATCGATGCTGTCCTCCTCGATCTCGTCCTCGTGGTCCGAAGCGAGCACCTCGTCCTCCCCGTGAAACATCTGGAGGTGATCCGGTACGATTCTGTCAGACAGAGCGCGCCTCAAGTGCATTGTAATGCGATCGCTTTGTGATCGCGCCTGTGCCGGCAACTGGCCGCTCGCGAACCCACCGCACCTTGCGACCGCCCCACACTTCCTCCGGCCGGTAGTACCACGTGACGCTGAGGGTGTGGGACCCATTCTGGCGCTGCACAATCTTCAGTATCTTGCCAACCTGCGGGTAGGTGGAAAGAGCGAGGCGGTGTGGATACATGCTGTGCACAACACCACCACACCGCCTTCTGGACTCAGCGCCTCACATAGGGTGTGGAGCCCTCTGCTGGCCGCACCAGCACCGAGTCGCCCACTGCACGCTCGAAAATGACACAGAATATGAGATATAGTGTTGAAAATCGCCCAGGCGCAAATGCACGTCGGCCAAACGGACGCCCAAGCGCGCCCCACCCCCTTTGCCACCAGTGCTCGCCTGCATATGTGGTGTTGTCGACCTTTCTGTGGAAAACGGGGACTTTAGGCATCAGAATGTCTGGATTTCATTGCTGTGAGAAGGCCCTGTGCAATGCGCGGGGCAGCGCAAGCGTGCTCGCGACAGTCGTCGCAATGCTGAGACGCCCGATGCAGTGAAGAATAAGCGGTGATGCGGGTGGTGCAGCCCAATGCGTACAAGCGCAACGCGACTGGTCTTCAAATAATGCCTAATATGAGAGTCCACTCGGATATGCGATTGCGCACTCCATGATGAGTTGCCGCTGTTGTCGCGGGGTGCCTTCCAGCGACTGTCGACAGGCATAGCGGGCGTGGTGAGATTTCAAGTCTGAGAATCGCGATGACGCTCGCGGTGCATGGCATGGTGTATCGAGAGGCAATGCCAGAGCTTGTTTACGATATACTGCCAAGAACACTGAGACATATCCTTTATGTGGATGATGCTACCTTTGGCGAAAAATTGTATCGTGACAGGGCTCGGGGCCGAGGCTCATGCTCTATCTGGAAACTATCGACGATGCCAAGCCTTTGTATCCGGATACCAATCCCCATGACCGTATTGAAGAGGCATGGGCGTGCCTCAAGCAATTTTTGCAGGTTGGGTGATACGGCTGTTGGTGCTTTGAGGTTCGGGTGTGTGTCTAGTGTGTGGTTGACCCGGCGAGTGCGGTGGGCTAATGTTCTCTCAGAGCTGCTTAGACCTCGATTATTCTGTGCCATCACTGCACGCAGTGCCAAAGGTCACGGCTCCACGAGGCCCGACAGTGGCTGCTCAACGGACTGACCGCCCTGCCCCTGCGCGAGCCAGCAAACCGAGCGTTTGTGGAGTTTGTGCTCCCAGCTCGAGTTTCTGAATTCGATGCCGACCACGCGACCCACTCCCAGGCCGTGGAGGCCAGCATCCACTTGATCGCAGACACGTTCCCGGGCTGGCTCGGCGACCTCCTCGCACGGCTGCCGGCCTGGGAGGGCCGGCTCGCCGAGTATGTCGCCGCCGTCGCGGATCGGTGGTTTGCCCGGCCCGAGTACCGGGCGCTGCTGGCCCAGCTCCTGTTTGAGCACCGGGACCGGCTCTGGGACCTGCTCGTCTGGCGGGGCAGGCACGGCCAGGCCCCCAACCAGGTCTCGCAGCACCCGGAGTACTGGCTGCACCTGGACGTGGGGGCGTCTGTCAGGGCCATCCTCAAGGGCAACAAGGCCCTCTTTCTTCATACAAGGCCCGTGCAGGAGAGCCTGAAGGACCCCCTGTTTTTCGAGCTCGACCCTAGCTTCTGGCGAGAGGTAAGGGTTTTGGGTGGGGGCACGCGGGAGGGTGAGGATGGTGACAGAGTCGTCTGGGGCCCTTGTTGGTGAATAATATATCGACAGTCCTGCGCACCTGTTCTTGGCCCAAGTTTCCGCGCCAATATGAAAGAGACCTTGTAGCACGATCGATCACCGCGCCTCGCAGGGTGCCGCCGCGTGGCTCTTTGCGCGAGCAGAAACAAGCGCGGCCGACGCGAGGGCCAGTCCAGGGTCCTCGCAGGACAAGCAGCGGCTCTGGCAGCGCATCGTCGAGCGCCTGGTCAACAGGACTCCCTGGCGCGACCTGTTCCGCCGGCTGGGGCCGCTCCTGGACGCGCAGCGCCTCGCGCAGTTTGCGCGGCAGCCGGCGTGGCGGGCGGCGGTGCGTGCGGCGTCTGCCGGCGATCTGGTCACCTGCGCGTCGTGGGCCTCCGCGGAGGACCTGCTCGCGGCGGGGGCGATCGCGTACAGCGCGTCCAGCCTCGCCCGCGAGTTTTGGATGGACGGCGGCACTACGGAGGTCGAGGCCCTGCGCCGGGCGCTGAACCGCGTCGCCCGCCTGCGACGGAGGGAGCTCTGGCACGTGCAGCTCGCGTGCCTCGACGCCGGGGGCGCCGTGCTGTGCCGCTTCTTCCTCGTCTGCCTGTTCACGGCCAGGAGGGCCCTGCGCGATCGGGAGATCGACTCGCTGCCCGCGGTGGCTGGAGGCCAACTCCACGCTGCGCATCGACACGCGCGGACAGAGCCACGAGCGCCGGAAGCGCAAGCGCGAGGAGTCGGTCTGGCGGATCAAGTGGACGGTGCAGGAACGCGAGGTGGAGGAGTCTGCCGAGAGGATCGTGGACAGGATTCTCTGCGACGCACAGCAGCACTTTGAGAAATACGCGCGGGAGTGCGAGCGCCCCTAGCGCGACAGTGCCTGTGTCTGGAGTATTACGCATGGTCCACGCCGCTGCAGCAGGCTTTGCTTATTTATTTTGGGGTGTGGATGCTAGCAATGTCACAGAGTGAGCCATTATAACGTACAACAGGGCTCAGTAGGCTCAAAGGCGGCCAGACTCAAATAAAGCGCCTCGCGCATGCTGTGCTTTCAAGACCCTCTCGAAAAGGCGGCGCCGCAGTTTCTCACGAGCATGCGCACGTCAGCTGGCGGCGCAAACGGGCGATTGGCGGCTCGTGGCAGCCTCGTCTGCGGTTCTGACGCGAGCGCCTCTGTTCAACGCCCTCACACGGCCTCGCACGACGCCGATGGCCAGGCGCGGAACTGCCCGCACAGCCACTATTCCCCCCCCGCCAGCGACGCCCTGGCGGCGGCGACGGCTGGCCGAGCGAGCGCAGACCCGAGGCGCGCCACGCCCGGCCACGCCGCCTCGCGGGGCAGGACGGCCTCCCTGGCGCGGCTGCGCGCGCTTTCCAGCGCCAGGAGCGCACGCCTGCAGCCGGCCAGCAGCCAGAGCACCAGTTGACCCGTGCAGACGCTGCGGGGCTGCAGCGTGAGGAGGGTGGGGATGTGAGGATGCGGTCTCTCATCTCGAGACCATAAATTGTCCGCGATCAACAGGGTGTCCTCAGAAACACCCCAAGGACCGGACGCACCACGAGGGACAGCTGTCGCGCGAACAGGGTCCGCTCGCCCTGCGCCAGCTCGTTCAGGAGTGGCCGCCTCTCTTCTGATGAGCGCACATTCTCAGGAGTCTCTTCCTTCCTTTCCACGACAGCACGCTCGCACGACATCCAGATGGCCTGGATGCGGCGCTGGTAGGCCAAGCGGACGGCATCGACCTGGCGAGGAGCGGGTGCGCGTGTCATCTCGAGTGCACCAACAGCTGTCCACTCAGGTCCAAGCGCTGTCACAATATTGCACGCATACCTTTCCCCGGGTCCAGCGGCCGTGATCGAGGGTCTTCTGCCCCGCATATGCGGCCGCTGCAGCCTATTGACAAGAGATTCAAGATATATAAACTCTGAGAACGCTTTAAAGCGTGAATAATCACCTGGAAAACGATACCGGTCGAATCCATCCCTCAAAATGTGGCCCCACCAGAAAGGTGTCATTAGGCTGCACACTGGCACCGCTGGCCACCACAGCAGACAGAGGCTCCTCCGTATGGACCTCGCTTTGCACGGCGTCGGCGTGTGCTCGGCGCAGCAGCGCCATTCTCTGGCTCCAGGCATCAATCCACTGGGCAGCGCTGGGCTCAGAAGACTCGAGCGGCGAGGGTGCCGAGGCAACCGACATCTCTACCCCTGCTGGCTCCACCATGCGAGCGGCAGCTGGCGCCTCGCTGGTAGCGCGTTCCACAAGCGTGCAGGCGCAGCTTTGGAGCAGCTGGATCTCGGCGAGCTGCATGCGCGGCGCCATGAAGCCGGCGCCGGCATAGCTCAGCTGCAGCGTGGGGGCAGGGCTCCTGGTCTGCAGGTGGTTGTAGACCATGCCGGCCACCAGGGCCGAGCCGGCCACCAGGGACATGATGGAGGCAGCGTGCTCATCCGGGGTGTGCGCTCCCAGCGAGAGCAGAGAAAAGGGATCGAGAAAGGCGCTGGCGGTGAGCCTCCGGGGCGCTCCCGACCTCGGCAGTTCACTCCTCCGCGCCCTGAGGTTGGCAGGCAGGGCACCCTTTTGTTACATGAACCCAGAAAAATCACTCAATCCCATCTTTTGCGCATGCTTCGAAGCTTACCTGGATGCGCCGCGCACGATCGATATGTGCGGAAAGGCAGGGGCCCCAGGCCGGACCCGGCAGCTGGCGGTACCGTGCATCATGCTGGCGTCGCGGTGTTTTTATTGTAAGGAGAGCTATATTTTTCTCTTTTTTAATGCTCCATCGGCTGATGCCGCGGGTCCAAGATCTCTGCAGCCCAGCTCTCGTCGGCTGGCCTCCCCGAAACCGACAATGTCGCCTTCGCCAGGACAGCTGTTCTGGAGGTTTGATGCGGATTCCGGCTTTCCTTCGGCTCCTTCCCGTGATTGTCAGATCCGCCTGAAAGATGACGTATTTTCTCGATAACCCTCCTGATAGCAGAAAATATCTACTTTCACTTGTACGTCGACATGGTAGGTTTCAGCAGTGCGCGAAAAACCGAGCTTTGGAGGGGAGAGAGAGGGTCAATTGGGGCACGTGCGTGCGTGTGCGGGAAAGAATGCGTGGCTGGAAGGCGTGCCCGCCGGCATCATTGCGCCGGCTGGAACAGGCTCTTTGTCCTGTGCACCAGCTGTTGTACACGCGGCGCCCTTCCGGAAGGGACGCGAAGCTGCATCAGCACCAGACAGAGCAGCACAAAGGCGCCGTAGAAGCCCACGAGGACGCCGATGTCGCGGGTGGTGGCGCTGGGGTCAAACCCTAGCGTCTCCAGGTACGTGTTGCCGACGATGCCTGTCAGTTCGCCGTACCCGCTCGCCTGCAGAGGAGGTTGTTGGTGGAGGGGTTGGAAGGAGGAGTCTAGATTGCGTGCCACCTCCAGCAAGTGCCACTGAGGCATCAAGCGCCCATTCCTTAGGCATGCCCCCACCTCTCGCCCCGCCCCCGCACCTGGAACGAAAAGGTCCTGCCCGTCATCTCGTTGGTGATCATGGCCTCAAAGGCGTAGAAGAAGATGCTGAGGTAGTGGATCCAGCGCAGCCACGTGGGAATGGAGTTGACATTTACCAAGAAGCCTGCGCGAAGAAGAAAAAGAGGGGTTGGAAGGGGTTCATGAAATGATTACTAATAGAAAATGAGGTCTGGTCTCACCCAGTGTTGCAAGGGTCGCGAGCTGTGCTCCAACCAGCGCGTCCCCACCCAGCAAATTTCCCCCCTCCCCCCCCCACCCTCTCTCACCAGTAAACATGATGGAGAAGAGAATGATAAAGTTCATGCCGAACGAGGCCTCGCCCGCCGTGTTGGAGACCACGGTCACGGCCATGGACAGGGCGCCGATGGTGCAGCTGAAGGTGAGCAGGCAAAAGGCGTAGGTGGCCTGGTAGGCGGCGCCGCCGCGGAAGCCTGCCATGTAGTAGAAGCAGCAGTAGTAGAGCAGTGCGGGCAGCGCGCGGAGGAAGACGCCGTCCAGCGTGAGCTTGGAGAGCAGGTAGGCCGCGGCGCGGTAGTAGCCGCCGCGCACCTCGCGCACCACCACGGCACGTTCGAGGATGAGGAGGTCGACGGTGGTGATGGAGGTGAAGGCCAGAAAGGCGAGCGCGAAGAAGGTGCCGCCCATGCGGTTCTGCACGCCCACGTTGCTGCTGTCCAGCTGCCAGAAGACGGCGCCCGTGGCCAGGCCCATGAGCAGGCCGATGCCCAGGTGCAGCCGCAGCAAGGTCGGGTTGCGCAGAATGTCCACGCCCGTGCGCCAGGTCATCACCGCCAGCTGGCGCGAGAAGCCGGGCCGCCGCGCCGCGGGCGCGGGCGCGCGCGCCGCCGGCCGCGCCGGGGCCCCAGGCGGTGGCGCGCTCAGCTCCAGGCTGTCGGGCGGGCTGGAGGACGCGGCGTGGCCGGCCTTGGCCGCCTTGGCTCCATCTTGGCCGGCCCTTGACCACGGTCACGGGGCTCTCGCTGGCGGGCGAGGCCGCGCCGCCGGCCGACGACTCGGGCGAGCCGTCGGACGACGTCGGCGTGTCCAGCGCGGCGAGGGCCAGCGGGTTGACCACGGTGCCGCTGGCGTAGGCGAGGCTTGCTGCTGATTGCGTGCTGGGCTCTTGACTGGCGACGTTTAGGACGTCGCCAATGCTGGGTTTTGTGGCGTCAATAACACCACTTGCCAACACACTCTCGTGCACATCAGCTCCAACCTCCACCCCCTCTCCCTTGGCCGCGTACTGCAGCAGGGTCTGGATGCTGACGGGGTCGCTGGCGACGGCGAGGAGGTGCTCGGCGAGCGCGGCGCCCGGCGGCGCGGGCATGCCGCGCGCGGCGAACCAGGCCGCGGCGTCGCCGGGCGGTCCCTGGTAGAGCAGGCGGCCGTGCGCCATGAGCAGCGCCGCGTCCAGGGAGAAGAACATGTCGTGCGAGGGCTGGTGCAGCGAGGCGACGACGATGCGCCCGCTGGCCGCCACCTGGCGCAGCGTGCGCATGAGGTTGAGGGCGGTGAAGGAGTCGAGCCCCGAGCTGGGCTCGTCCAGCACGAGGATGGCCGGGTCGGTGACCAGCTCCATGCCGATGGTCACGCGCCGGCGCTCGCCGCCGGAGATGCCGCGGATGCGGCCCGAGCCGCCGACCTGCGAGTCGGCCACGTGCCGCAGACCCAGCTCGTCCAGCGCGAGGTCGATGCGCAGCGAGATCTCCGTGGGCGACGAGCTGGCGGGCAGGCGCAGCAGCGCCGAGTAGCGCAGCGACTCCTGCACGGTCAGCGAGGGGATGAGCACGTCCGACTGCGGGACGTAGGCCACGTCCGTGCGGGAGCGCGGCCGGCCGTCCACCAGGATGCTCCCCGTCACCGCGGCCGCGGAGCCCAGCTCGGTCGCCGCGCCGGCCAGCGAGCCCAGCAGGCTCGTCTTGCCGCACCCCGAGGGGCCCAGCACGCCCACCAGGCCGCCGCAGCGCAGCTGGCCGGAGATGCCGCCCAGCACGGTCCAGCGCCCGGCCTCGCCCGGGGCCAGGTGCAGCGCGGCCACGTAGTGCGCTGCGGCCTCGGCCTCCTCGGCGCCGTGCCGCGGGCTCAGCGCGCGCAGCGCGGCGTCCACCTCGTCCTCCTCGCCCCGCTCGCGCAGCGCGGCGGGGACCTCCAGGTCCTCGCTGGTGTCCACGCCCAGGCGCTGCTTGGCCGCGCGCAGCAGCGAGCCCAGCCCTGAGTCCTCCGGGTGCCGGTGCAGCACGTGCGAGGTGGCGGTGCGCCGCAGGACCTTGCAGCGCAGCGCCGCCTGCTTGCGCGCGACCAGGCGCGGGTTCATGGGCACCGAGACCCCCAAAGCCTGGAAAGTGAGCACGCCCACGCGCGCGCGGGGGCCGGCGCCGTTGCTCGCGCCCGCCGCCAGCGCCTCCAGCTCGGCCATGTCGCCGTGGCAGGGCCGCCAGAAGCGGCGGTTGACCGTCGCGTATGCCGTGATGCAGACCAGGAGCGAGAAGAGCAGCATGATGGGGATGGCCGCGATGAAGGGGTTGACGCTCAGGTGCGCCACCGAGCCGCTGCTACCGGTCGTGTTGGACAGCGTCGCCGTGGTGGGCACCAGGCACTCGCCCGCGCTGCACTGCACGTCGATCGACTCCACGGGCAGCCCATTGAGCGCGATGGAGCAGGCGCCGGAGGACGCGCAGCGCAGGCTGGCCGCGCCGTTGACCCCGGAGACCATGCCCCCGATCAGGCCCGCGGGGCAGGCCCCGCCCTCGCAGCCGCACTTGACGTCCGCGCACTGGACGTCCGCGGAGCCCGCGCTCATGGCGCAGCCCGTGGCGTTGCACAGCACGGGCACCTTGGAGCTGTCCAGCGTGAAGCCGATCTCGCACGAGCCGGGCGAGGAGGAGCTGCCGCCTTGTCCGGCCGCCTCCGCCGCCGGCGCTTCCGCCGCCGGCGCCGAGGCGTTGCTCAGCGACGCGCCCGCCTCCAGGCTCGTCCGGCAGGTCACAAAGGTGGTGTTGGCGGTGACCAGCCGCTCAAACAGCCCGGGCGCCATCTCGCAGCTGTACGATTTTGATACGCTGTTGCTGGCGTACGCGAAAGAATTGGAGCAGGTCGCCCCATTATTGTTCGTCGAGGATGTACAGGCCTCATTTGAGGTGCAGACGCCGCAGTCCGGGCCGTAGAAACCCGAGGGACAGGCGGCGGAGCCTACGCAAGGAGGGGGTGCGGGTGTGAGAAATGGGAGTGCCGCGGTATACGTGTGCGCCTCTGGACAGCCCGGCCGCTTCCGGCCGACGGAGGGTGGCCACCGCCGCTTAAGCCGCCGGGACCGCGATATTCAGCTCAATAATACCCGATAAAATTCAAGCACGCAATGCAGGGGTCCAGGGCGCCCGCCGGGTCCGGCCCCGCTCCATGCTCACCGAAAACTAGGCAGACGGATAGGAAGACCGCGACCCTCGCCGAGGTGGCGAGAGACGACATGGTTACTCCCTAGACCTCTAAAGCCACCGTATGCTACTGCGAGCGGAATGGAACGGCGTTACCAGCCCTGGTTGCCAAGTTCTGACGGACGTGGGTGGACATGCCTCGCCACGTCCTAGGCACGCGTGGGCCGCAATGCGGATTCGGATCAGGTGTCGGAAAAGTGCTCACACCCCGCAAAGCTCCCAACCGTCACCGTATTTTATCGTCTTACATACCAAAAAACTCATGGGCAACCTGTACAGGTTCTTGTCACATGTTTAGAGGTTCGACGGGTCGACGGGGGGTGAGGGCCTCCGGTCGCGATCTCGGCCGCTTGGTTCCGTACGAGGGGAGGGCATCGGAATTGATAACGTGACCATGTGCGCGAGTTGACCGTGAAGCGCGGAGTCTTTTCGGATTCAGTCGCGCTGCAATGCATGACCTGGCATCTCGAGGAATCTTTGCGCACCGGTATGGGCTGCGTCGCCAGGCGCGCATACCAGGTTGCGCGGCCGGTCAATGCAGGCGTTTTCAACGGCCCGTTTGAGTGATTCTGTGACTTGACAGACGAAGTGCCTGACACATGGTATTGTCATGATGCTGTCATATGTTTAGTTTGCGTTTTCTATTGACATTGATGTTTAAAGGGTTGTTAATTGCACACATGCTTGATTATTCACATTGAGCATCCAACTTTTTTTGTACAGTATGGAATGCTGAATTTGTTCATTTCCAGTACGCCCGAGGCGTGAGGCACTGTTGACGATCAAATGTGCCATTGACACCGCCTCACTTGTTGTAATGACTTGAGGGTCACAACATCACTTGTCGCGACCGTGGAGCAATGGGCGGCGAATGTCGGACGAGGATGAGGAGGACTGGTCATCCGCATTGCGGTGACCGCCGTTCTTGTCCACCACGACCTCGGGCGTCTTTTCGTCCTCGTCCTCGTGCCTCGCAGGGCCTGACCGGCCGCGCTCGTCCCGCTTCTCGGTCGGCTTCTTCTTCTTCTGCCCGGTCGCAAAGCGCCAGGCGTGCTTGACCTGCGTCGCGATCCAGAGCCCGACGCCCTTGCCGGTGGCCTCGCGCGGGTGGAGCCTGTCGCTGCGCAGACGGGCCTTGTTGTCGAGCAGGGTAAAGGTCGCGAGGAAGATGGCGCCCACGGAGCCCATGCCCGAGGTGGCGGCGATGAGGAGGAGCAGCACGATCTGGTACCGCGCGGCCGTGGTGGGGTCGGCGCCGCCCAGGATCTGGCCCGTCATCATGCCCGGGATGGCGACGATGCCCGCCACGTTCATCTGGTTGATGGTGGGCGTCAGCGCCATGCGCGCCGCGCGCCGGATCGCGTCCTGCGCGGCCTCCAGGCGCGTCGCGCCCAGCGCCAGCAGCTGCTCGACGCGGTCGCGCCCGCCCGAGAGGTCGTCCAGCAGCGTGCTCAGGCCCACGGCCACGCCCGAGCACGCGTTGCCCAGCAGCATGCCCATCACCGGGGACCAGGTACTGCGCCTCGTACCAGGGGCTGGGGCGCACCACCACGCCCAGGCCGTAGGCCAGCATGGCCGAGGAGGGCGCGCCCAGCGCCACGAGCACCTGCCACAGCATGCCCTCGTACGTCTGCGCCGGCCGCGACACGCTCTCGATCGTCGCCACCAGCAGCATGAAGACCATGTACAGGCAGCTCAGCCACGCCTTGTTGATCGAGAAGATCGGCACCAGGATGTAGCCCAGGATCGATAGCTGCAGCACCACACTGTGTTGGGTTGGGGGGAATTTGAAGTGGGGAAGGTGGTTAAACGTGGGTGCTCATAAGATAGAGAGGATGAACCCTTAGAATACATACATACATATGTATACATATCCATGTATATTTGTTTTAGTGCATTCCTCGGACCAAAAAGTAAGCACCACACGGCTTCACCACGAATAACCCTTTTGTTACGATCTCTCACCGAACGGTCGCGATGCCGAGCTTGGTGTGCAGCGCCAGGCGGAGCCAGATGGAGAGCAGGCCATTGATGATGATCACCAGCACGGCCAGGCCCAAGTGCAGGCTGTCGATAAAGACGGGGCCGGCCTTGTCGGCCTTTTTGCCGAGAAAGTCGGCGCCCATCGACTCGCCCGCGTACGACCAGTCGCTGGCGGCCGCCAGCAGCTGCGCCGTCGCCGAGGCGTTGAAGGCCATTGTCAATGAGGTGGTGGTTGTTCTAGATGTGAGGCTAGAGAAGCTCGCGTAAATATATTCTCCCGCTCTAGAGCGTAACAACTTCGCCCTCAGGAAGCTTGAGAAGCTTGCCTCCCACGTGCTGCGGCTCGTTAGCCAGGTGCGACACCCAGATGAGGGTCGCGTTGGACTCCTTGAGCACCTGCTCTACTTTCTTGGTGGACTCTGCGTCAAGCGAGCTGGTGGGCTCGTCCAGCAGCAGGACCTTGGGCTTGAGCGCAAGGACGATGGCCAGGGACAACCGCTGGGCTTGGCCACCCTACGCGAGATACGGTTGTGGTGGTAATCAGGAAGTGTTCCTTGCTAGGCAGGACAGTCCATTGGCAATTCTCACTCTTCGAAAATCACACACGCCTACATCTACATTCCAGCACCCTTTGCACAGATGCGCCTGCATCAGCTTCACTCACCGACAGCTCTTGCCACGGCTGGTCCAAGGTCTCTTCTTCCAAGCCAAGCTTGGACACGAGCTGCTTGAGGTCGCCCCGGGGTCGCGCCTTTTGCGACTGCAAGTTGGTCACCCGCTCGAAAAAGTCCCTGGGCGTGCCGGGCAGGGCAATGCGCTGCTGGTGGACGTAGCACACGAGGGAGCGCCACCTGGGGAGGCCGTACTTGTCCGGGGTCTTGCCGGCGAGGGTGATGTCCCCCGAGTCGATGGGGTCCAGGGAGGCCAGGCACCGGAGCAGGACCGACTTTCCCACGCCGCTGGGGCCCTGAATGAATAGGGTCTCCCCCGATTTAAGCGAGAAGCTGAGATCGGCGTGAATGACCTTCCCCTCGATGCTGCGCTTCAGGTGCCGGACCGCGAACTCGGGCGATTCGGGGTCGGAAACCTGCCCACCCCTGCCCATGCTTGACAATTGCCTGGGAATGACGGGGGCCGAGCCAGGGTCGGTGGGCCTTATGCCGCCCCGCCCGCCGCTGCCCGGAAGCTGGGCCCGCATCCAGCCATGACAATGTGCGGCCCTGACGTGATGGCCGCGATCTGGCGGGAAATCCCTCCTTACAAGCGTTGATTGGGGGTGTTGATTCTAACGGCACACGTCTCCTGACATGCAGTCACTCAAGAGCGGAACGAGGGACGGACTGGAGCCGAACTGGATTTGGGACGGGCACGGCGAAAATTGGAGGGAGGGTCGCCGACGCCGCGCGCGCTTGGTGGGTGGGAGGAATTCGTGGTTCAGGTGTCAAGCAGTGGATGAAGAACAGGGGTTACTACGTAAAGGGGCCGCCGCTGGCGGGTAACAAGGGATCGAACAAGGTGCGCTCTCGTCTGTGGGCGCTGCGCTGATGATTATGGGGCTCCAGGACGCGACAACGGACCTTCCAGCACTCTCTCTCAAGCAAGCAAGGTTGCGCGGCGCCGGCAGTGGCCTACGACAGCGCGGGGTCAAAGGCTTGCAGGGGCACAACGTTTGTGTGCCCGTCCACGATGAGCTCGGCGATGGCCAGCCCCGTGACGGGCGCGTTGAGGATGCCCCACACGCTGTGCCCCGCGGCGACAAAGGCGCCCTTGACCCCGGGGATGGCCCCGATGACGGGCAGGCCCGTGGGCGAGCAGGGCAGGAAGCAGGCCTGCTCCGCCAGCGTCTCGGCCGCGTCTGGCTCGAGAAAGGGCGACACGGCGGCCCCAATCTCGCGCAGGCGCGCGGGCGTGCCCTCGTCGGGCGCGACCTCGTCGGCGTAGTCGGGCAGCGCGGAGGAGGAGGAGCCGCCGCAGATGTAGACCTCGCCGTCTGGCCGCGGGTAGACCTCGGGCTCCTGGCTCTTGCCGTCGGAGCCGCGGTAGGCCAGGAAGAGCACCGCCGCGGGGATGGCGCCGGCCGAGACGTCCCGCACCACCACGCTGTGCGCCTTTTGGCCCCGTGATGGCCGGCAGCTGTGGGAAGAAGGCGCGCAGCCGGCCCGTCCAGGGCCCCGTCGCGAAGACCACCACGTCCGCCGAGACAAAGCCGCAGGGCGCGCCCTGCCGGTCCACCAGCTTGACCCCGTACACCTGGCCGCCCTGGATCTTGATGCCCGTCACGCGCCCGACCCGCACCGACCCGCCCGCGCGCGTCACCTCCTCCAGCAGCGTCTTGGTGAAGCGCGCGGGGTGTAGCTGCGCGCACGACTCCTCGTCCCCGATCTGGGTGCTCTCCACCAGGTTGTCCTGGTTCAGCCACGTCAGGTCGCTGGTCAGCCGCCGGCCGCCGGCGGGGCGCTCCGAGGCCTTGCCGGGGCGGATCGACACGCTGGGTCGAGGGAGGGAGGAGGAATGGATCATGCATCCCTCGTACAAGCGAGCAGAGATGCCTGTATCTGTGCATACAAACAAGCCTAATGTCCCATGCACTTTGAACACCAAGCCAAAACATCCTGTTAACAACACCCCTCCAGCCCTACCTATACGCGGCGACCCTGCGGTAGCCATACTTGTTCTTGCCATCCAGCTTCTCCGCTAGTTCCGTGTGCAGCGCAAAGCTCTCGTGCGCCAGAGGGGCGCTGGGCGAGCCGTCGGACCAGTCCCGGGCCAGGAAGCCGCCTGGCAGAAAAGGGGGACCCTTGTGTCGTCACGCTTCTGCCTGAAAACCCCGACAACACAAGACAGCAGCGCGCGCGGGCGCATGCCCGGCGCGAGGAGCAAAACACAATCATGGCAGCACAATAAACACACCTGCTTTTCCAGAAGCCGCGCACGCGGGGCCCACAGCGTCCACGACCACGGGCTTCAGCCCTCTTTGGGTTAGGTAGTAGGCCACGGAGGCTCCAATCACCCCCGCCCCCACGACGCACACTTGCGTCATGGTGGAATAGTGCGCAATGACAATAGTTTTTGAGATAAGAGAGGGCGCTTCGTGTGGTAGTGTACGGTTCAATCCCTGGCTTGGGCGGTGCAGGTGTCGATCGAGATCGCCATGCGATCCACAAGCCCGTCCCGTCGCCTCTCGGGATTGGGGCCGCGACTGACGCAGCTTAGTCACGGCGCTCGACCGGATGCATGGGCCTTGCAAGGACCCAGGACGCTTGAGATGGAGCAAATATTGTTTTCATGATCAATCATCTGGGGCATGGACCTGCAGCCGGGCTCAAAGGAGGATGCGAGGAAGCGATGGCAGCAGCGACACCGCTCCAGGGGAGGTGGTCGCGGCACGCATCACCGGTCGGGTCCAGAGGCGCCTGAAAGTAGCCTGCTGACGAATGCCGATAGGTGCGTTCATTGCAAAGATTTCAATTGTGCTCTGTACCCGTGAGTTTATAGCCATGGTGTGCTGCAAGATCGACGGCGAGGCAGCCCTTGTGTCATCAAATCGCTCCAGGTACCAAGACGACGATGATGAAGCAGCGGTCGGTGATCAAGAGGCCGAGAGAAGTCGGGCCAATAAGAAGACGTCACGTGGAGGGGACTGGAACGAGCTCTTGCAGCGGTACAGTGACACGTTGCTGCCTGCGCCCGAGCCTGTGACGCTGGATTTTCTAGGCGGCCTGCCGCTCCCTCCCAAAGGCCCCACACAAAATGTGCGCTGGAAATAAGTCTGGTATAATTGAATTCTGCGTCGATTGGACTGTCTGGAGCAAGTCCCATATGGCAGGGATGGTGGGTGTGCACGAGACCATCCCGGAGCTGATCTTGTGTCGACCTTTACCATGCAACTCTTGACCCAGGCTCTCTTGCTGGATCTGGACGCTCTTGCTGAGGCGCTCGAGGCCATTCACCCCAACGATTTGCTCAGGGCCCAAATATTCGACCCTGAGAGCGGCACTTGCAGCGGCCAAACGCCACCTGGGGTGGCGGTGCCCCCGGATGAAAGCGGCGCCGAGACAAGGCAGCCTGTCTCTGAGATGGGCCTACCTCCAGCTTCGCTGGACCAGCCTGCTCCCACCGACGCAACAGACAGCTTGAGACAGAGTTCACCTGACAAACTGTTAGAAGAGGATGTCGCCGTGGTGGCGCCGCATCCCGGGCCAAGTGTGGGCGACACGAGCTCAGTAGGGCCGGCCAAATCCGCAGCGCAATCTTCAAAAACGGAGCCGGAGGACCAAGAAGAGTCCCTGGAGGACTGGCTGGACGCACTGTAGGGCGTGCAGTAGGGGCAAGAAAAGAGTCGATCGCGAGAGCGCGGCTCTGATAAAGACACCACTTGTGGCACGCTCGCCACCGCATTCCCGTCTCTGCCCAGTCTTTGCCACCCCATTTCATTTGCGACAATGCTCCTGTTTCTTTTTGGGTTTTTGCTGTACATGCTTTTCCCTCTCTCCTCATCTAGCAGGCAGCCGAGCCATCAGCGCGAGCACTCCCGCCAGGGCTCCAGTGTAGCCGGCATTGTAATCGACGGCCACCTCGTTGCACTGGTAGTTGTTCCGGTCGTCCACGTAGCTGTCGTCCCCGGAGGGGGGGCCGCCCACCAGCGCGCCCGTCAGGCAGTGCGGGTTTGGCCCTGGGTCGTGCAGGAATGCCCAGCCCTGCGCCTGGCGGCTCGGCACGGAGGCTGCGCGATGGTGGGGCCGGCACGGCGCGTCCCTCCCGATGCCCACGACAAAGCTCCGCCCCGCGCTGCCCAGAGCATAGTCCAGCTGGCCCCGGCTCCAGGCCAGGCAGCGGCGGGCCTCGTCGGGGTCGCGGGAGTAGGCTGCTCGAACCGCCATCGCAAAGGCGACGTTGCCCGAGTAGCGCAGATTGCCCCACTGGCTCCAGCTAGGGTAGACGAGACCCTTGGGCGTCCTCACCACGCTCCAATTGCCTGAGCAAGAGCAGACACATGGTGCGAGTGACAGGAGGTTTTGAATGCGTCATCTGCCCAAGCACTGCCCTTGGGATGGGGAAAGCGCGATCTGACCAACCCATTTAAATAAAATCCCTGCCACCAAATGCATTCGCCCACTTCTCTCTCCCGCCCACGCACCGTCGGCCTTGTCCCAGACGGGCCAAAAGGTCTGATGCCACCAGTTATCATACTCTTCGGCGCCAGGGACAGGCGTGCCTCTAGAGGAAAGCTGCAGAAGCACATTCACCGCCGGCGCGTAGAGCGAGTCCCAGCCGACGTAGACGCTGGGGCCCTCGGCCCGCCAGTGCGCGAGCGCAGCTTCCCCGTAGTTGGCCTCGCCCGTCACACGAAGCAGCCACGCCGCCGCCAGCATGAGCTTGTCCGCGTGCCTGGTCGTTGCGTACGTCTTCTTGACCCCGGGGCAGCTGTCGACGTGCACACCTGGAGGGGATGGTACGGAAGGCGTCGACTCAAGTCATACTCTGCACGAGCCCCACCAACCACCAGGCTGCCCAGCGCAGCCTCAACAACCCACACCACTGCCTACCAGCTCACCTGGTGAGTCCCTGGCCCACTCGTACAGATGAATGGCCGTGGCAAGAAGGTGGCTTGAAAAGGGCGCGTCGCGCGTCGCAAACAGCTCGCTCCCGGCCGCCAGGGTGGCGGCCGCGGCGCCCAGCAGGTCGGCGGCGGGCGCACCTCGACGGACCGCTTCGACTGGCCGCTCCACCTGCTGGGCCTCCGGGGGGCCCCAGTAGCCGTGATCCCGGTCCACATCCCCTATCAGGGCGACGTACGCATACGGCTCAATGTGGCAATCCACCAAATACTGCAGCGCCCACCGCAGACTATCGAGCGCGGGCTGCTCGGCGCCCGCTGCCCTGTAGCCCTCTGGAAACTCCAGGACGCTCGTGGTAAGGAGCACCACCGAGGTTGCCAGCGGCAGCGAAATCTTGAGAAAATCCCCAGCATCGTACCTGTTGTGCATTGAGCGATCGTGATGAATTCTGATGCAACCATACAAGGGCACAAGATCTGCGCGCACTGCATTCTACTATTCTATGCCATGCCCAGATGAGGTGCTTGCCTTTGGAATTAGCTAGTTCCCAGGCAACAGCCTATTATTCAAAACATACCAGCCGCCGACGACCGTGTCGCTGAGGTGGGCATCCCCCCTCCAGGCAATGCGACTCCAGGGGGGCTTTCTGCCACTGATCTGAGCTTCGTAAAAGAGCCAAAATGAGCTCAGAGCCTGCGATGTTCGATTCAAATGGTGTGGTATGGCATGCATGAAATTTTGGAGGTGCACTTGTTCGGCTAGACGGGTCAATGAGGCGGTTCTCACTGGCACTTGTGCGTCGCTGAGCGGGTCCGGATCCGCTGAGCCTCACGGTGGCACACTCTCAACAAGCATGGCTACTCCCGACAAATCAGTATCCTTCTCTCCAAGCCATTTACCTCCTTATAGAGTTCTTGCATGCCGCAATACGGTCCAATAGTTGGCTGAGAAATCTCGTCGGGCACGTCAGGACCGGGTCGGTTGAGCCTACCCGATTGAAGAAGATATGCCGTCGATGCAGTTCCAATGCGTCTTGAGCTCATACAATTGTTCAGCGGTTCGCATCCCCGCTGAGATTGTGCGCGAGCATGCTTGCACTGTGCGCGTTGAAAATTTACGCGTTCCTAGGACCGGAAGGGGGTCGTGCAGGCGTCCCCTGTGTCGATCCGGTGCCCACAAGACATGTCGCCTTGAAGATGCAGCATGGAATGAAGAAACTTTACAACGTTGAGAGGGCTATTGCGAGCAAAGGAGGCTGCCTTGCGCAGCCGCAGCAATTTGTTGAAATAGAGGAGTGGCTGCCCGGTTGTAAGCCATGCGAACGACCATAACTGGTGGCATGCATGCCTGGTCATTGGGGTCCGCCGCGCACTGGCAGGCCCTCCATGTCCAGCGTCTCCACAACTCTTCTACTTGCTGAGCACATCGCGCTGGAGAACCTGCATGTACTCCAAAAACCCTGGCGACCCCGAGGTGGGCAGCGGGTCCTCCACAAACATGGGCGCGATGAGGGCCTCCTGTGGCGAGCCCTGGCGGATGACCCAGCACGGCTGGAATAGGATGGAGAAGGGAAATGTCTTGGTTAAATATCTGTGGTCGTTGGTGGACTTCAATACTAGCCACAGCGTCATCATACAAGAGCATGCACCACAACAATCGAGCCCACCCACTCCAACACTTCCCACCACCCACGTACCTGGGAGAGTTCCTTGAACTTGCGGAGCTGGCGCAAGACGGCGTTGAGGCGGAGGGAGAGGTCGGAGCCCTGGCGCGCGGGCTCCACGTCCAGCGAGGCTGGGTCGGCGGCGGCGGCGGCTGCGGAGCCAAAGACGCGCTCGTAAAAGGCCGGGTCCAGGCTGGCGCCCAGCCAGAGCACGCAGATGCGGCCGTTGTCGATGAGGTAGGCGGAGGAGGGGTTGCAGTAGGGGATGCCGGCCGGCACGGTGTGCGGCAGGGTGGTAATGGTGGCACCGGTGTCTGAATTTTCCTGTTCGAGCCCCCAGGCGGCGTCCTCTAGCGCCGCCTGCGGCCCGACGTCGTAGACCGCCGGGTAGGCGAGGCGCAGCACGGTCTCGACCGGCCCCGACACGATGGCGGCCGCGGTCACCGCGCGCTCGTCGCTGCCGACGTCGCGCCCGCCGCCGCGCAGGGCGGCGCTCTTGAGCAGGCCCATGACCAGCGCCGGGAGCGCGCGCGCGGCGCGGCAGCGCGACCGCGTTGTGCGCGGGCCCGCCCACGGCGCCGGCGCGCGCGCCCAGCAGCACGCGGAACTCGCGCAGCGCGAGCAGCAGACGGTGCTGCGTGGTCGCGCGCACGTCCTCCAGCTTGCTGGCCAGCGAGCGCTCGACCGCGGCCTTGCCCAGCAGGGCCACCGTCGCGCCCGCGTCCAGCGCGCGGTACATCTCCGCCACGTCGCTCACGACCGGGAGAGCCGCGGTGTGCACGCGGATGCGCCGCTCGCCGTTGGAGGCCGTGTAGAGCAGCGCGCTCTGCACAAAGGCCGTCTGACCGGTCAGCACGCTCTCGTCGTGCGCGATTTCCACGCTGAACGCCTTGTCCGCGTCCACGACGGGCAGGGACAGCAGGTCGCTGGTGCGGATGAAAAAGTGGCCGAAGAAGCTGGTCACGCGCAGGCCCTTGCTGCAGCGGATGCGCATGACCGCCTCCCAGCCGGTCTCGCGCGACAAATTACGCGCCAGCTCGCGCGCGAGGCGCGCGCCGTCGCGCGCGGCCTGGAAGTGGGGGTACGCGTACAGCTGTCCGCCCAGGTACTTGGGCATGGCGCCCAGCGAGGCCAGGTCAAGGTACGTGCTGCCAAAGGCGAAGACGTCGACGCAGATGTGGCAACGGCTGCACTCGGCCGCAAAGCGCTTGTAAAAGGGGTCGTCCGGGATGCGCAGCGAGTACTCGCGGTCGGTCCCGTAGAGCGCTGGGTTGTCGCGGGCGGGCGCGCGCAGGCGCCCGATGCCCACGCTGGGCGGCGCCGCCTGGAAGAGCAGCATCTTGCCGCCCACGTGGCCCATGACCAGGAACGCCGCCTGCAGCGCGGGCCCCGTCGCGCTGTCCACGCCCGTGGCGCGCGCCCAAGTGCGCGGCAGCGCATCGAGTAAGGATTCTACAGCCGTGCGGCACTCGACCAGATTCCCCAGCAGCTCGTCCGGCAGCGGCACAAACAGCTCCTCCGTGTCGGCCACCACGTGCATGGTGGGTGTCGCGGCACCCGGCCGCAGCGCATAATAGTGCACCGCGCTGTCAAAGGTGATGAAGCCGACCTGCGTGCGCGAGTCGCCGTGAAAGGCGTCCAGCTGCGCGCGGATGGTGGCGCACACGCTGGCCAGCATGCCGCTGGAGACGGCCGGGAAGGAGACGTCGATCACAAAGACGTAGCTGGGCGGCTGCGGCGCGCGGACCATGTACTCGGCCGGCGCCACGTACTCGACCGTGCCGCCGCGCAGCTCGGGGCGCTGGGCCAGGTCCACGCGCCGCCCGGCGCCGTCCAGCGCCGCAAAGTACTCCACGGGCGTCTGATTGACCGTCGCGCAGACGTTGCAGGAGAAGCTGCGCCCGCCGTCCAGCCAGGTAACGTGCGGGTTGATGTAGGTGCGGCAGCGCGCGCAGCGCACGATGCCCGCCGCGCCCATGTCCACCACCGGCACGGGGCCGCCCGCCTCCGACATGGGCGCCAGCACCGCGCCCAGCGGCAGGTGCCACCGCCCGCGCAGCGACTGCGACGCCGGGATGGCCTGCGTCGAGAAGCGCAGGTGCCCGGGGGTGCGGGTTGTTCGCGCTGTACGGCGGCGGCGCCGCCAGCGACTCGGGGCCGCCGGGGCCCGCGGGGCGGGGGAAGCCGGCCGCCGCGGCCGCCGGGTGCGCCACCGCCTGCCCGGGCGCCGGCAACTCCACCAGCTCCACCTCGGGCGGGGACAGGCTCGCCGACGCGCCCATGCCCCCGCCCAGGCCCGAGGACAGCCCGCCGGGCGGAGGCGGGCCCACCAGGTGCCCGCTCCCGCTCGGGGCCGCGCCCATCGGCGGCGGCATCTGCGGGCCCATCGGCGGCGGCGGCATCGTCTGGCCGGGGGCGCCCATCATCGACGGCGGCTGGGGCAGCAGCGCGCCCGGCTGGGGGTGGCGCGCCCATCGTCGGAGGGGGGGCGCCCATCGTCGGGGCGGCGCGCCCATCGTCGGGGGGGGCGCCCATCGTCGGAGGGGGGCGCCCATCATCGAGGGGGGTGTGCTCATCATCGAGGGCGGAGCACCCATCATCGCCGGCGGAGCTCCCATCATGGACGGAGGAGCTCCCATCATGGCTGGCGGCGTCGCGCCCATCGTGGGGGGGGCCGCAGGAGCGGGCTGGGCCCAGACGTGGCCGAGCCGGGCGTTGCGGGCTGCGGCGCGGGGCCAGGCCCCGGTGCCCCTGGGGGCCCAGGTCGCAGCGGACTGGGCGCACCGGGGCCCACGGGCCGCACAGTGCCCGGGGTAGGGCCGGCCATGGGACGGGGGCCGCCTGCCTGCCCCGGCTGCTGCATGGGGCGCATCATGGCCGGCTGCTGCGGCACGCCGGGCCGAGCCACCGGCTGCGGCCCGGGCGCGCCCGGACGAGGCCCCGCCACGCCAGGCTGTGGCCCAGCCGGCTGCTGGACAGCGCCAGGCGCTGGCCCGGCAAACCGCGGCTGCTGGGGGGGGCGCCTGGCCAGGGGGGCCTCGCCGGCTGCCCGGGAGGGCCACGAGCACCCGGCGCGCTGCTCGACGACGTCGTGCTCCCCGCTGGCGAGGCAGGCGTCCTCACGGGCGCGCCACCTGCAGGCGAAGCCACGCCGGGAACCATGGGGCCGGCGGGGCGTCCGGGTCCGGCCACGGGTCTTGCGCCGGGCTGCGGGCGCCCCTGGACCTGGGGACCGTTGCCGGGGCCCAGATTCAGGCGATTGAACGCCAGGCCGTTGGGTTCTGCGCCTTGTGGCGCACCATACTGGGCCGAAGGCTGGCCCGCTGGCGCTGCTCCAGGCACGCCATAGCCTGGGGCACGGAATGGAAGGACTTCATGGGTGCCCCGTCCCGCCCATGTCCCATCGATCCAATCAAACGCCCCAAATCTGTGACGACACAAGCACTCATCTTCGCAACCCCGCCTTACCGTTTGGGACGGTCGCGCCTGGTGGCCCTGGCGTCGGGCCCGGAGCGGTTCCCGGCCCTGCTGCGCAGACGAGGCACCATGCGTGAGCGCGGATGCCACTGACAAGCAATCGCGGCCCCATGCAAGATCCCGTACTCGCCTGCCTGGTAATTAGGAGCCCCGGGATACCCCTGGTTCCACTGGGGTTGTTGCATCGGGCCTGGGGAGGCGCAGGATCACCTCCCCGCAACTGTCAAGCACAGCCGATCCGCTCTCGTCCCCGATCCCTAGTGTGGCGCAGTATGCCGTGTACACTGAGTACGGGGCAAATATGGGAAGACGCTGGGTCTGGAGAGGCCGAGCGGGTCCAGGCACTGTGCTTGGCGGGAGGAGCACGGTTGCGGGGCGGGCGGCCTGGTCATCGGCTGCATGGCGTGCCAGCGTACGAAATCTCTCTTCTGTTCGTCGGGTGGGATAGGTTGGGGGGCACACCCACAACGAGCACTAGTTTTGGAGTTTGAATAGGAAAAAAAGCCAAAAAATTTTACGAATGCCTGCGCTGGCCCTTGCGCTTAGGTGCGCCATAGAGTATTAGTTTTGCTTGGCCCATGGTGTCGGGAATGGGTGGCAGCAAGGGTGTGCCAGGGTCTGTCCTGGCGCGTACAATGGCGACAAGTAGCCAACAATTGTGCCTTCAGTATCAGACTAAAGATTGATTTTCCCTGAAATTGACACATTGGTGCTACAGAAAGGCGGAAGCAACTAGCTTGCGTGAGTAGCACAAAGGCCAGTAAGATCGGATTTTGCCGAGAGCTGTTTGTTACCAGGGAATATGAGAACGCGATCCAGTGCCGAGCCGCGCACCCGTGACGAGTGCCACACTACTCAAACTACCTGATTGGGTTCGAATGAATCGTCGGGCATCTCGGATCATGACCATGCGCAGACTCCTGCGCACGCTCGGGTGGTGACTCCACACCGGAAGTGGCCCCGCAACCCGGCGATAAAAACGCGGCCGCATGTCGCGTACCTGCGCCATGCAGGAAGAGAGTTCCAAGGCTTTCGAGGCATTTGCCGATGCAGGTGGGTGCGCCTTGCGCTGGGAGGGCAGGTGAAATAGAGGCAGAGCGTGTTGCCTCCAGCAAAGGTCTTGCATGGTCTGTGGAAGGACATGCCATGGCCTGGCTACTGCAAGGGACGCACTTAAGCCGTGGACAGGGAGTCTACAACGAATCTTGCACGCCTTCCCTTGCAGTGGGCGCGCTCGATGGACCCCTGGGGGAAAATGTTGTCACCGCATCGGAGGCGTGTTGGCAGGTCGAGGAGATTGAGGTCCCGGTGAGTTGGGCAATTGATGTCGGATTGTGAGTTTTTGCTGGAGTGTATTGAGAAGAATTGTTTGCTTGTATAATTATGGAGGGAGCTGACACTTTCCTCCCTGTTACCAACGCACAAACGCCAGGTGCATGCATCCGGATTCTCCCTCTTTTCCGATCGGCCTTCCACAATGAGCGCGCGCAAGGCCCGCTTCCTCGATGACAAGGAGCGGGATGTGCTCGGCAGGGCCGTGGACGACTGGAACCAGGCGTGCCTGGGGTCTGGGCTGAGCGGGGGCCTGGCTCTGGCCGTGGCCACGTGCCGGCTGGAGCACCAGGTTGCTCGGGCTCTGGACGGCGGGCAGGGCCGCGTGCCGACGCTGGAAGCCGTGCTGCAGCTGGCGGCGCGAGTCAAGCCCCTCGCCGTGGCGCTGCCCCCGTCGTGCGTGGCGTGGCTGCGCGTGCAGGCCTGGTCCCTGGCCAGGAGCGCGCCGGCGCTGGGCTCGCAGGAACTGATCCCGGTCCTGGCGCGCGTCCCGGACGTCTGCGACGACTGGGCGGCCGAGCTCTTGGGTCCCGAGCACGGGGCCTCTGGGCAGGCGCTGACAGATTTTCTGGGAGCCTTAGAGAGCCTGCCCCTTGGCTTCGCCCTCCCTACCAGTCTGTGGCGGCGCTCGCTGCCCCAACTGCGCTGGCGCCGCATGCCGCCGCCCCTGAGCCGGCGCTGGGTGGCTGCGCTCTGTCTCCGGGCCCCCACCGTGCTGGAGAGCCCCGGCGGCGTCGGGGACGTGCTCGCCGCGCTGTGCGAAGCCGCGGCAGACTCGAGTGACGCCGCGACGCGCATGGGGGCCTGGGACGGGCTGACGATGGTTCTCCTGGCCTGGGCGCGCGGCGTCACCGTCGGCGAGCTCCAGACGCGGGTGCTCGAGGACGGCCCGAGTCCTGGCCCGGCCCCTGCCCCGGTGCCAGACCTGATTGCGCTGGAGGAGGCCGTCGAGGAGTGCGACGAGAAGCCAGACACCGACGCCGGCCTTGCCAACGACGACGCCGCGCCCGTGCGACTGCAGACGGAGCTGGTAGCCCTCGCGGCTGAGGCGTTTGGCGGCCAGGCCCAGCAGCGGCCGGGACGGGCCTGGCAGGCCGCGCTCACGCGCATCGACCCCTCGCAGCTGAGCAGGGCCGCCAAGCGCGTCCCAGGCGACGCCCTGCTGCGCGCGCTGCTCGTGGTCGCCGCCGCGCTGCCGGCGGCCGGCGCCGCGGGCACGCGTGCCCTGAACTCTGCCCTCAGCGCCCTGTGCTGGGTCTGGATCGCGCGCGCTGTGGACGAGGGCGCCGAGGCCGATCAAAGAAAGGGGGAGCTGTCCGAGGCCGTCCTAGAAGAGGCGCAGCTGCTCCGAGGCCTGGAGGTGCGTTGAGGAGGGGGGGCGATGTGGAGAGGCGCGGGTTGTGCTCTGTTGGCAGGGTTTTACTAGTATGCTTCAGTTTGTGTGACAGTTGCGGAACTAGCGTTTGACTTCCAATGCGATGGGACGATCTCCAAGATGTGTGACACAGGCAATCAGGGCATCCTGTCTCCAGAATCCGAGTCGACCGCGCGATCACCATTCTTCCCTCGTGCTGCCACGCCCAGGTCCCGGCATCTTCCCCAGAGGCGCTGAGCTCCTGGGAGTTCCTCTGCCTTGCGCTGGCCGTCGGCGGTGCCCCGGAGCCAGACACGACGGCAGAGCTCGCCAGGCTCACGGAGCGCGTCGCGGGCCCCGAGGCGCTGGCCATGCTATCCTTTTACGTCGCGCGGGCGCCAGAGGCGGCGCGGGGCCCGCTGCGGCCAGCGCTCCTGGCCGCCCTGGGTCGGCCAGAGGCCGCGCTGTCCCTGCTGCGCGCACCCTCTGTCAGGCTCGTCGCCACGGTCGCGGCGGCGCTGCCGTGGGACGAGGCACCCACCTCGCCCGAGTGCGCGTCCAACCTGGCGGCCCTGGTCCAGGCCATGTTTTATCGCGGTCTGGACGGCGTGGTGCGTCCAGAAATTTCTGGGCCTGCGCTCGGCGCCTCCTTCCCCGCCGCGGGCGAGGCCGAGGCGGTTTCCGAGCGGCTCCTGGCCCTGGCGCGGCGCAGCCGCGCCGACGCCGCGGGCTGGCTGGCGCTGCTCGCCGGCTGGCTGCGGCGCGGGGGTGCGGCCAGCGCAGGGTTTTTAAGGGATCTGGGGGACATTGCAGCGAACGGGACCAGCCAGAGCCCCGCCTCCCTGGCGCTCTGGATGGAGGTCGCGCGCTCGCTTTCGGACAGTGGAATTCACAACGACAGTGATGCCTCGGCCGCCCTGCGGACAGAGTGCCTGCGGAGCCTCGCGGCGCTGACGCACCACTATCATGCCAGGCTGCCGGCCGTGGGGCCCGCGCTCGCGGCGCTTGCGGCGCCGCTGCAGGCGGGGGAGCGGAGGCAGCCCGCAGAGGCGGCATCAGGTGCAGATGAGGAGCGCGCTTCCCTCGCGGCCCGCCTGGTCGAGCAGATGGCCGGTCTGGACACGAGCTGGCAGCAGCGCCTCGCCGTGGCCCGCAGCGAGACCCCTGTTCAACAAGATGAGTCAGAGGAGGACGACGCTTTGAGAGGCGATGGTGACAGTGGCGACTATTCAGGGTCGCTCGACGCACCCGCCGGTTTCGATGACATGCCAGCGCCTCCCGAGCAGTCCAGCTCCAACAACCCTGCTCCGCTGGTGGACGCGGGTGGGTCCGCTCTCGAGCACCCCCTCCCCGCGCAGTGGCCGCCCTCGCCGGCCGACGCCGTGCGGCTGCGCGCTTACGACCGGGCCCTGGAGGCCTCGCTCGAGGAAAGCGCGACGCTCCTCGAGTACTGGTCCAACCGACGCGGCAAGCAGAGCGTGCCGCACGGCGCCGGCGGCGCGCCGGGCCGCGCGGGCGACGTCCCGGCCGTGCTTTCCTCCGCGCTGGGCGCGCTGTGGGAGGCCGCGCGCCGCGCCGAGGAGGCCGCGCTCTCGTGCATGGCCCAGCTCCGCGCCACGGTCGCGTCCCGCTTCGTCCCCGGCAAGGGGGACGTGCAGGAGGATGCAGCGTACGCGGACAATTTTGCCAAGGCGCGGCGGCAGGCCGTGGACGTCGTGCGGCGCTTTCCGGAGGACCCGGAGCTGGTCACGAGCGCGCGGCAGCTCTACGCCGCGGAGCTGGCGCTGCTGGCCGGGGCCCGGTCCGGCGGGCCGGAGGAGGAGGCCCACGCCTCGGGCGCCGGGGCGCAGCTGGCCTCGGAGCTGGCCTCGCTGGTGGTGCGGCTGCTGGCAGAGGGCGCGGTGCCGGCCTGCGCGGTGCCCTGGGCCTCCGAGACGCTGGAGCGCGCCCTGCACGCCTCGCGCGGCACGCTCTTTTCGTCCCTGGACACACGCGAGCGGTCGTCCCTGGTGGCGACGCTGGCGAGCCGCTACCGACGGGGCCTCGCGCTCTGGGCCGCCGCGGACGGCGGCGAGCCGGTCCTGCCGATCCTGCGGGCCCTGCTCGACCCCGGCCCGCTGCTGGAGGCTGGGCGCCTGGAGGACTGGGAGACGGCGCTCCGGGCCACGCTGGAGGCGAGCCCGCACGACGACCTGCTGGCGCAGTTTGACGCGCGGCGCTGGGCCCTGCTCCTGCTGGGCGGGAGCGACGCCGAGGCCGCGTCCCGGCAGGAGCAGCCCGTCGCCGCCAGGCTCCAGCGGCTGCTCGTCGTCGTCATCCTCTTGCTGGACGCTGACTCGGCGGCCGCACAGGAGATGGCCTGCGGCGCCATCGAGTCCGCGTTGTCCATGCTGCCGGAGGCGAGCTTTTGCGCGCTGCTCGCCGCGGCGCTCACGCCGGCGAGCGCCGAGGCCCGGCGGCGCGCGCTGGGCGCGCTGGGCACGCTGCCGCGAGGCGTGCTGGGCGCGGGCGTGCTCTGCGAGGCCCTCAACATCCTCGCGGCGGCGGCCTGGCAGGGGGATCTGCCGCCGAGCGCGCTCCCGGCCGCGCTGGGCGGCCTCGTCTTTGGCGATCGCGGCCTCTGGCGCCTCGTGCTGACTGGGCATGGGTCTATTGAAGAGGATAGGCGAGCAGAGGCGTTCACGGCCCGCATCGGCACCGTGGACGACGATGCCTGGCGGCATCGGACCGCGCAGAATTACGCAGCGGAGGCCGAGGAGCCCTCGTCCGCCGGCCCGGGGCCGAGCGGGCGGCCGGGGTCGCCCGGGCGTGGGGCACGGCCGCTCCGCGCTTGGTCCCGCAGTCGCCGCCATCGACGCGCACAGGGGCCTGATGCTGATGCCCATCGACGCGACGGACGCGCAGTCGGGTCTGGCCGAGGCGCGCGAGGAGGCCATCGCCGCCCTGCGGCATGCGGCGGCGCTGCAGGCGGACCGGGCGCCCGAGGTGGACGCGCTGGCGTGCCTCGTGCTTCCCGAGGAGCACGTGCCCGGTGCCCCGCCGGATCAGGCCGCGTGCGCCGCCTGGGAGGCGCTCTGCCGGCACCTGCTCCCGCTGCTGCCCTCGATCGGCGAGTCGCGTGATCAGGCGTGCTTTGGCGAGGAGGCGAGGCGGCGCTGGGCGGCGCTGGCCTGGGAAGAGGTCGCCTGGGACGCGGACAGAAGCTCGAGCCAGTCCCACACCGCGCCCGCCGCCTCCGCCTCTCAGTATTGCACTCTGCGAGTGCTTGCGGAGGCGCTGCTCGCGCGCGCGGCGCGCCCGCTCGTTCTGGAAAGCGTGTCGCGGATGCGCTGGGAGGGCACCAACGCGGACGCGTGTCTGCTGGCGCTCCGGGCGGCCACCTGCCTGGACGAGGGCGACTGGCCCATATGGCTGGTGGAGCTGCTCATCCCAGGAGGGGCAGTGACTGGAGAAGGGCGCGATCCAGGCACCCTGGAGCGCGACCCGGGCGGCCGCACGCAGCTGCAGGCCCTGCTGGCCGCGGCCGACTGGGCCGCCCTGGACGTGCGGCTCAGCGCGACGGCCGCCGTGCCCTGGCTGGCGCTGCCGGCGGCCCTCGGCGCGGCCGGCCGGGGCGCTGCGGAGCGCGTCGTGCGCGCGGCCGGCGTCCTGATCGCGGCGGCGGGCGAGGCGCGGTCGCTGGTCGCCGCCAGGGTCGCGGCGAGGGCCGTCGCGCCGCTGACAACGCTGTCCCTGGTCTCCGGGCGGCCCTGGGACTCGGGACACGTCGGCGCGGCGCCCGCCGCGCACAGCGTGCGCGTCATGGTGCCGGACGACATCCCGCTGGAGCTCCTGGAGGGCACCGAGGAGGGCGCGGCGCTGGCCCGAGCGGGCGCCGAGGCGCAGGGGCTCGAGACCAAGCCGGCGGCGGCGGAAAACACCGGTCCAGCCGCCCCACCCAGCGCCGACCGGTCGGCTCCCCAGAGCGCTTTTGAGGTGCACGCGACGTGGCGTCTGAGCTCGGAGGACGCTGTGGACGGGATCCTGCCCTGTCTGCTGCAACTGCTCAGCGCGGTCGCCGGAGACCTGGCCGTGGAGGAGGGTCGGATGGAGGCGCCAACTCGCCTGCAAGTCCTGGCGCCGACCCCCGACGCGGCCTCGCTCGTGGAAGCGGCCGCGCAAGCCTCCTCATCGTCGACCCATCTGACGCCCTCGGGCGCCATTGCGGCCGCGCATTCGTCCCAGGGATCGCTCACTCGCGATTTTCTGTGTGCGCTCCTGTATCCCTTTTTGGACCCTGCCCAGGCTCAGACGGCGAGAGTGGCCGGCCAGGGGGACGCGACCCTGGGGCCCGAGGCCGTCGGGGTCCTCCCCTGGGACGCGGCGTCGGCCCTCTTTGTGCTCGATCGACAGGCGCAGCGCGGGGAGCGGCGTCCCGAGAGCCTGGCGGCGCTCCAACTGGCCGCCAGTCAGCGACTCGCGGTGAGAACATGGCTGATGTGTGTTGGAAAGTTTATTCTTATCCTCTTTTTGGCGTATGCACAGCGACTCAGGATATCGTGGATGCATTGACCGCTGCAGGCGTTTGCGGCGAGCGAGCGGGGCGAGGCTTCCGGCGCGGGGCGCGCGCTGCTCTCCTTTTCCCTGCTGCTGCTGGACGCCCGTCCCGAGAGCGGAGTGCCGCAGCTCTGGGAGCAGCTGCTGCAGACCGTGTTCGACGGTGGCCTGAGCGGCCCTTCCACAGGGACATATACGAGTCAATCAGTGCCCTCTCCAAAGACCTCGCCGGGCACCTCTCCCAGGGACGAGCGCACGCTGCCCCTGCAAAAGCACGTGCTGGAACCGCTCCAAGCCGCCTCCACCGACCGCCTGCTTGCCCTGCTCAAGGTAGGAGTTATGTGGTGATGTGGGCTGCTTATGCGAGGAATGCACGCACATCGTTGCTGTGCGTGACACCACCGCATCGTATCTGGCCATGTGCCTGCGTGATACGCTCTCGCAAAATTGATCCCCGACAGGCCGCGGCGCGGGCTTCCCAGCCGCTCACCCTGACTGTCGTGTTGGACTCGCTGTATCAAGGAACGCTCGCACTGGACAAGTGGGTGTGGCAGGAGCTGGTGTCCGAGGTACGAGGCTATGAAGTCTAGGAGAGACTTTGGTGTTCTGTACTGGACAATGACATGCAAACTTGCTTGCTTGAAATCTTTCACACCCCTCTCCGTGTAGGTCATTCGGGCGCTGCTCTTGCTAGATCCCGGGAGCTGTCCTTCCAGCCCCCTGGACGCCATCAGCGTCTGGCTCGCGCTGCTTCCTTGGATCGCCGACAGCCGGTGGCGCCGCCTCCCCGCAGGTGCGAGGGGTTGTGTGTGTCAGGGGGCTCCTCGGCTGGGCACAGATGTGTGGCGCCCATTCCGCGGCCTGTCCACTCGCGACCCTAAACCCTAATTGCCCTTTCACTGCCACCGTAGGCCAGCACACGCTGGCTCTTCAGGAGTGGGCCGAGAGCCTGAGTCTCCGGAGCATGGCGCTCCGGCTGAGTGACCCTCTGGAGGAACACGTGGCCAAGCAGCAGGCCGGGTCAGGTGAGCGGACTGCGGAGCGGCAGCTGGCGACAGATCGACTCCAAGGGCTCATCGCTCCATTCACCCACAATCACCTCGATCCCCTTTTTCTCAGAAGCATCCTCGTCGTCGTCGGTGGTGGATCAGACGTTGAAGCGCATTCGCGGTTTCCAGCTGGGCCGGAACAAGTCGCCGAGCAAGGAGGGCTCTGAGGGGCCGTTGAGGGACGGCCTGCGGCGGGAGAGCCCCAGCCTGCTGGACAAGTTCAAATCGGCGCTCCACATCGACGGCGGAGAAGGTAGCTTGAGGGGAAAGCGGGGTGGGATATCAGGTTCCTCTCCTAGCTGTTGAGCTTGCCATGAGATTCTCGCAAAATCTTTATCTCATCCAGTCCTGCTCCCACCAAATCTCTGCCTGGCAGGGTCTGGACCTGCGGTGGGGACGCGCCTCCCTCAAACGGCCCTCCCGCAGGCGGCGCCGGAGCAAGAGCCTGGCGCCCAGACCAGCAAGGGCCAGACCCGGAAGCGCTTTGTGGAGGGCTGGAACAAGGGTCTGAGCGCCCTCCGCGAGAAGATCAAGAAGGAGACTGGCGTCGACGAGGCGTCCAAGGGCGCTGAGGGGCAAGCGAATGGCGGCTCCCCAACGCAGCCCTGGCGCCGACCGAGCGATGACGGGCGCCTGGCCATGCGGGCGGAAGAGTCTCTGTGGATCCGGGTGGGCCTGGCGGCCTTTGCCGTCTCCGCCTACGTCCGCAGCGTCCTGGCCCCGGCCCTGGCCTCGGCCACGCCCCGGGCCGGCCTTACCGCAGGTTTGTTGACAGATGGCTATTGTGTGGATCTGTGTGGTGTCCTGTATCCTCCTGACGATCTGCATGCCGACTCCTGCCGATGCGGAGGCTCAGCAGCTGACGCTCCGATCCCTCCCCCTCCCCTGCAGGGAGCGAGCTGTCGCCGCGGTCGGGGCACGTGCACAGCAAGAGCCTGTCGATGGGTTCCTGGCGCTTTGACGACGCGATGCTGCGGGAGATGGACACGGTGATGGAGGCCCGGGACGAGCTGGACTCGCTGGAGCAGCTGCAGCAGTCCAAGCTGCTCCGGGCGCACGCGTCCGAGTTTCACGCCTTTTTTTCTCTGCTCCCGGAGCTGCTCTCCTCCGCGACCGCCGTGGCCACGTTCCAGCTGCGGCTGCAGCAGCTGCTCGTGCCACAGGCGCGCATCCTCGCCATCCTCCGTGCGTGCTGATTGGCGGTATTGATTCATTCTTTTGGCAAAATTGTGCACTTAGATCGAAAACCTAGTGGTCGTGAAGATCGGGTCGGCGTTCTTCATCCGCAAAAGGTGGGCTGTCCGCTGCCAAATCCGTTGCGATCCGGGCCACCGCCCGTCCATGCATGCCGTGGCACACCTTCGGGCCTGCGCGGCGTCGTTTCGCGGTCGGCGCCAGCATCCCATACACAACATAAATCTTGAAAAATATTGACGTATCCAAGATAGTGTTGCCTGGCGCATAGCATGCCGCTGGGACGATAGACCTGCCCAGAGCCGCATATGGTTCCGCGCTTCGGTTTTCAGCTCAAGCCAGCATTTCGGACGGCGGCTTCGCTTGGTCTAGAGGCGATGCCCGAAGGAGGTGCACAAGGGAAAAGTGTATGCCGTGGCCAACGGTCGCTCTCCGGGCGTGTACAATACCTGGGAGGAGGCCGAGGCCCAGGTTCGTGGCTTTGCGAATAACCGCTTCAGGAGCTTCAGCAATCCCAACGAGGCTGCGGCGTTTATGCAAGGGTACCAGGCTGCAACTCGGGTCCGCGCCAGCGATGCGCGTGCGGTGCAGCCTGCCGGAGCGTCGAAGGCGAGGGCCTCGGAGTTGTCGCGGAGCCAGCCATACGCCGCTCCGGCCCCTGTGCGGCCCGCCACTCAGGCGAGACCAGCGCCGCCCCCTGCCCAGGCTCCTCGAAGAGCGCCTGCGGTCCGCACGGCAGTGAGCCAAAGGTCAACGGCTCCCGTGCAGGAGACGTACCCAGTTAGCTATGGCGCGCCCTCAGCCGGCCACCAAGGACCCCGGCCCAGGCCGCAGCCTGCTGCCCATTCCTTGAGACTGGTAAGTTGCAACGTTTGTACTGATTGCGACCTTTGTGATGCTCTTGGTGAGGCACCTATCAGCTCTCTGCGCTCCATCCCCTCTTCTCCAGGAGTTTGATGGGGCCTCAAAAAATAATCCAGGGCCTTCCGGCCTGGGCGCGGTGCTGTACGACAAGAGCACCGGCGCAGAGGTGAGGGGAGGGGTGTTGTGTTTGCAGGCTTTGACTTTGCTTGTGTAATGCTGGGGGCATGCGTGATGCATCATTATGCTTGAGCCCCCGGCCAAGGCTGACGCCCGCCTCCGCTCACTCGCGCACAGGTGTCACGGGTGTGCCGGTATGTGGGCACCAAGACCAACAACGAGGCTGAGTACCTCGGCCTGATCGCGGGCATGCAGGAGGCGCGGCGGCTGGGGTGCCAGAGCATCGAGATCCGCGGCGACTCGCAGCTGGTCATCAACCAGATCCAGGACAACTGGAAAGTCAAGGCTGACTCGCTCAAGCCCTACCACCAGACCGCCACGGACCTCTACCAGTCCTTTCCCTCCCGCACGGCCCACCATATTCCAAGGTGCGTTCAATGGAGTTGGGAAGGTTGTAGGAAAGAGAGGAGGGAGGGTGGTGTTATATTTGGAGCCGCTGAAAGGCGCCTGGAATGCCTGAACCCACCACCCGTTCCCCAACCGACAGGGAGCTCAACAAGGTCGCTGACCAGCTCTCCAATGAGGCCATCAGAAACTATAAGCAAAATGTGACGAAAGACGTCTGGACACTTCAAGATGCGCATGGGTCATCGTCGTCGTCTTGAGGAGGAGCTTGCCCTGGTTGTAGATTGTGCGGCCGAGGCGTGTGGGCCTATACCAGAACCCAAGCACTCATCCCCAAGAAGAAACAATGCGCGCCTGCCACCATCACACATCCCCCCTCTCTCTCTTCTTGTATCTAATGGTCTGCATGGCGATCGACCTCGGCGCTGACACCACCTTTGCATTTGCTGTTGGTGAGTACTGTCATCACGGGCGCTGATACGCGGGAGAGGGGTCAAAAGGCAACGGAAAGGACGGCACGAATGAAATGGACCAGAAACACGTGCAGGGGCGGCTGATGTGATGTGGATTAGGCCCGAGCGCCGACAATCGCAAGCTGCCGGTCCTTCAGGCGCGATCCGCGTCGGGGCCGTTGGCGTCTGCGCCGCTGATGAAGCCCCACAGCGACCGCGGCTTTGCCTCCTGCTGCTGCGGCGTCTCGGCCCGCTTCCTGCGAGTACGGATAGAGAAAGGAGCTTTGAAGTTATTCTTGCCGATTGCACAGTTGTCTAGGATTACCCACACAAACCCTCCCCCCCCCTCCTTACCTAAAAGTCTCGAGCTCCCTCTCAAGCTCCGCCCACCCGGGAGAGCTCGGCGCGCAGCTCGGCGCCCTCGACCTCCAGCTTGATGGCGCGGCCGCGCTCGGCCTCCAGCTCCGCCTCCAGGTCGCGCACGCGCCCTCGGCCTCGGCCAGCGCGGCCTGCGTGACCGCCAGCTGGCGCCGCGTGACCGCCAGCTCCTGCGAGGCGCTCTCGCGCGAGACCAGCGCCTCGCGCCGCGACGCGGCCAGCTCCTGCGAGGCCGCGGCCGCCGCCGCCGGCGGCGGGGGGTCGGACGCGCCCGCGCGCGCGGCCGGGATGGAGGCCGCGCTTTCCAGCGCCGCCGCGCCGCCACCGCCGTGGCCCTTGACCACGACGTAGCCCTCGGGGCGGTAGACGTGCACGGCCGCGTTGTAGCGGCCGTTGTAGCCGCCAAAGGCCACCAGGCAGCCGGCCATGGGCACGGGCAGCAGGCTCAGGCCCTCGCTGGCCACCGCCGACTCGGGCGGCGTGCGCCCCACCAGCGACCAGGTCAGCGCCACCGCGTCCTCCGCGTCCGGGTCGCTGCGCGCGCCCAGCGCGCTCACGTCCAGCGAGTACATGTCGTTGCACCCGGCCGCGTTGTTGCCGCCGCCGATGACGTACCAGCTGGCGCCCAGGATGGCGCCCGCGTGTCCCGCGCGCGGCGGCGGCGCGGGGCCCTCCGTCGCCGGCCGGCTCCAGCGCAGCGTCAGCGTGTCCAGCACGTACAGGTCGTCGAAGCAGTGCGCCACCGACCCGCCGCCAAACACCAGCATGTAGCGCTCGCGCCACACCGCGGCCACGTGCGCCGTGCGCGGCGGCGGCGCGGAGCCCGTCGTCGCCGGCGCGCGCCACGTGCGCGAGGCCAGGTCCAGCACCAGCAGCTCGTTCAGCGGGCGGCGCGACACGTCCTCCCCGCCAAACAGCCAGAGCGAGCCGCCGATGAGCACGGCCGTGTGACCGCCGCGCGGCGCGGGAAGCGGCCTGGCGTCGGACTCCTCCTCATCATCATCGTCGGCCTCCGCCTTTTCCGGCGCCCAGCTCGTCTCCAGCTCGGTCCAGCACCCGGAAGCAATGTCCAGCTGGCGCACGGCCAGGTGCGGCCCCGGGCGCGGCCCTTGGCGTGGCCGCCGACCACCACGACCCCGGCGCCGTAGGCCACGGCCGCCAGGCCCGCCAGGGGCGGCAGCGCCCGCTCGCGCTCGCTGGGCGCGATCGGGCTCCAGCCCAGGGTCTCCAGGTCCAGCGCCCACGCGTCGCACAGGTAGCGCCCGCTGAAGCAGCCGCCCAGCACAACCATCTTGGAGCCCAGCAGCGCGACCGCGTGCTCGTACCGCGGCGGCGGCCGCCGCGACGACGCGATGAAGGGCGACACCCAGCTGCCCTCCACGACCACCTCCGCCACCGACCGCGTCTTGGCCACCGGGCCCGACTTTTTGGGCGACGACCCGGCAGGTGCGGGGGGCGCAGGGAGTCACGCTGCTGCTCTCGGCCTCGCCGTTCAGACCAGCACCCTCCGCGACGCCGTCGGCCCTCAGATCGTCCTCGCTCAGGTCGGCGTGCCAGCCGGGGGCCTCCTCGTCCAGCGTCCGCACGTAGAGGCGCATGGCCTCCATCTGGCTCAGGTCCCCAAGCTCCTTCCAGGCCTGCCATCGCGCGTTGTTCGCCGCGTTCCAGCCCCAGGGCTTTGGCTGGGTGCAGGGGCCCAGCGTCGCCTGCTGGTGCAGGGCGTACAGCGCCAGCTTGATCTCGTTGGACAGGCTGCTGTTGGCTGCACCAGCACCACATGGAGGAGGAGGCAACGGTTGTTGACAAGGCAGCTCCGGACGCGATGAGGCGCACACGCTGCGAAAGCCCGATGGACCCCCCAGCACATCATGTGCGCACCCTTGCCCCACCAAAACCCTGAATTCACCTTCCAGCTGCGGCTGTACGTGGCGCGCGGCCACATGGAAGCGGTCCGGGTATGGCATGGTCGAGATTGGGTGCGACATCGCGCTGCCTCGGAATCAACCTCGGTGCGTCCCCGCTGCCGTCCAGTCACCGATCCAGATTTATGCAGGGCTCGGCGCGGCCCCGAGCGTCTCCCCGGTCTGCTCGCCTGTCGAGTGATCCCTGCTTGCCGCTGCCCCCGTCAGGACTTGGCGCGCTCAAAGTGGGGTCTTCGTTCTTAATGTAAAGCTCTGTGAAGCAATGTGGGCCTGCTCTGGCCTCCTGCGCCCTTCTCCGCGCCAGGCTGCTCGTCCTGGGCGCCCCGGTTTGGATGTCGTTGAGTGACGTGCCGGATTCGCTGGTTGGACGCGCCGATCCCCTCCCGACCAGCCGGGACCAGGCACCCTCCGGACCGCTCAGCTCCTCCATTCGAATGTGGACATGGGTATTAAACAACAAGCGCGGTGCTAAGACTCCGTACTCGGAGCTGGACGGCTTTCAAGCGGAAAAGTCCGCGTCAGCGCGCCCAGAGGCGCGCCCGCCCAGCCGGCAGGAGAGCAACGAGTGTGCGCTGGAGCGCACCCGACCGAGGGCCCACCGCGGGGCCAAGGGAAAGAGAGACAAAAAGGACACTACACGAAAAGTTTCCTTGGAGGCATGCTGGCCCAAAAAAGAATTGGGGGAAGAGGATCACACAACGCATCGCCACTTTGGAGGAGGAGGAGGATTGGGGGTATATTTCGAGGGCATTGATTGTGGGGTGTGGACAGGCGTGTGGACGGGAGCGAGGGAACAGGGGATGCAGTGAGAGAGGGGGAAAGGGGACCGATGAGCAGACATCGGGAATGTGGCGCGTCATTGACGGGCAAAGGTCGGGCCTGACCACGTGCCAGTCGGCACCCAGGAGCGTTCTCAAAGGAGAGAGAGCATTGCATTCTTTCATCATCAACGCGAATGCTCGTTGCTCCCACGCACACAACGATCCGTCAACTCCTCCCGCCGTCAGCGCGCGCGCGTGTATCAAGCACACAATGGGGCACCCGCGCATCCACCCACGCTCTTTCAGGCGAGCGCGTGCGGCGGGGCCAGCTCCGCGGCCTGGCCCTCATCGTCGTACTCGTGCGCGGCCTGCTCGTCGTCCATGGCGGCCGAGAGCAGCTGCCCCTCCTCGTCCAGCTCCAGCTCGTCAAGCAGGTCGTCCATCTCCTCCTCATCCAGCACCTCGTCCGCCAGCGCCTCCAGGTCGCTGTGCCCGAGGTGCGCGCGGCGCGAGGCCTCGTCCACGAGCGCCTGCAGCTCGCGCTCGCTCCAGCGCGGCGCCGCGACGGGCGGCGGCGCAAAGGCCCCCGCGCCGCCGGCCACGACCCAGGGGTGCGCGGCGACCTCGGCCAGCGCCGCGCGGCGCGCGGGCAGGCGCTCCAGCATGCCGCCCAGCAGCTCGCGCAGCTCGGGCGAGGCGCCCGCGGGCGCGTCGTACTCGGCCGAGGCGATGCGGCTGAGCACGCGCTGCATGCCGTCGCGCGTGGGCACCGAGGAGGGCGCCCCCGCCGCGGGCGTGGCCGCGCTCTCAAACGGGAAGCGCCCCGTGGCCATGCGGTACAGCGAGACGCCCAGGCCCCACACGTCCACGGGCTCGCCCTCGGTCGCCGTGTTGTTCAGCACCTCGGGCGCGGTGTAGGGCAGCGACCCCAGCGCCGAGTTGGGGTCGCTGTTGATCTGCTCCGTCTTGCTGTAGGCAAAGTCCTGGACCTTGACCACGAGCTCCCCGCCCTCGCGCGCCAGCAGCTTGCACTCCAGCCGCGCCTCGCGCTTGCTGGCGCCCATGGCGTGCAGCGTGGCCGTCGCCGCCAGCATCTGCCGGAAGAGCGCGCGCGCGCGCGGCTCCGCCAGCGCGCCCTCGCGCAGCACCAGCTGCGCGACGTCGCCCTCGGTCGCGTACTCGAGCACCAGCGCCAGGTGGACGTCCGTGAGGAAGACGTCGCGCAGCTGCAAGATGTAGGGGTGCCCCGCGCAGCGCGAGTGCAGCACCAGCTCCGAGCGCAGGTAGGACGACACCGACGGGCCGCGCTCGATCAGCTTGATCAGCACTAGGTCGCCCTCCTGCACGCGCCGCGCGAGCCAGACCTGGCCCACGCACGGCCAGGCGTGCTCCTCCACCGGCTCGTAGTTTCTGCGGGGAAGAGGAGGCAGCAACATGAATGGGGGGTCGTTTTGTTGTTCCAAACAACTGGCGTCCGCTGGATACACGAGTCTCATGCTGTTGCTGTGCATTGCCTCTGATGTTTTGATGCAATGTATGCATCGGTGTCACCTCTGCCGGCCTTGTTTCCCGGCAACCCACTTCAATGCCCCCCTCAACCTCCTCCTCCTCTCCACAAGCACCACGCACTTGTGGCCCAGAAAGGGGCAGGGAGCAGACATCCCGCCGCCCTCCGCGGACCCTCTCAGCTCCATGCTCTCCCTTTCCGGACTCAAACTGCGGGGGAGGTCAAGAAAGGGCTTGCATCACACAGGCATTACAGCCCCTGACCCACCCCCACATTTATCGATTCAGGGCCAGAAGAGTCAATGACGAGTCGGGACGTGCGCACCTCATCATCGATGAATCCGCCGGATCGGACGCATCAGTCTCGGGGGTCTCCCGTGAGGTTCGGAAGAGACTCCGCAGGCCTCGCATCCCCGTGGCGGTGCTCGGGCTGCCCCGCCCTGTGGCTCCGTGCGCTGGGGGAGCTTCGGATCAGATGGGCGCAATTCCAGCCCTTACTGTCGCGACGCGGGATGAGACGCAATCACTCTCATAAGACGCCCCAGAATGGGGCTCGCACTCGCGTCCCTCAGACGAGCGGGAAGGAGGCACCTTCCTCGCGACACTGGGAGGTCACTCCGCTCTCACACAGACGGGGTGCCGGCGAGCACGGTACTGCGACTCACGACACCAACACTCGTGGTCATGCCAGTTGGTTTACGGTCGCTTAGATTCGGTAGGGGCGGTCGGCTGATGGGGATGATGCGAACGGGGGATGATGATGATACGAGTTCGCACAGCGTCCGAGGGGGCATCCGCACTCATCCCCGGAGGGTTCCCCTCGGATTGCCTCCCCACTATCCGCGCATTCGGGAGCTGAACGAGCTCTGCCAGATCGCAAGACCGTCGCTTTGGGCCTGATTGCGCTTTGTTCGCAAGCGCTCGTCCTGCGCTGGAGACTGGATCGCAACCTTGAGCGACGTGCGCGAAAGGTCGCCGGGAGGAAGGCATGAGGAAGGGGCAGTACTTGTGCGCGAAGAGCTGGGCCCGTCGCAGGAGCGAAGGCCGCAGATCGTCGGGGACGTCACTGCATCTTCAAAGAGCCGCGCGCACGTGCGCGTCTGGACCGCGGAATGGCTGAAGCCATAGGTCGGAGCTGGGTGCCACCGCCCTAAAATGCCCGATGGGAACGCTGAATCACAACATGAGGCCGGCTGCATCACCACGTGAGGTATGGGCTATTACAACTTCCGATCAAGGCTAGCGGGAGAGGCAACGCTTTTGGTCAAATGAGCGGGAACAAAAAATCAAAGTTTGCCGTGTACCCTGGCATCATTGGTCGCAACGCCGTGGTGGGTGCGGCGGTATCGCCTTTGGCTTCTTACGAGAGGATGGTGGCGGGGATCAGGACGCTGTCGATGATCTGGACGATGGACTTCTCCGAGGTCTCGATGTCGCCCTTGATGATCTGGGCGACGGGGAGGAGGCCGCCGGTGGAGATGAGGCCGATGTTGTAGCCGAAGTAGGGGGGGGTCTTCTGCAGGACCTGGGTGCGGCTGACGGTGATGACCTCCTTGGGCAGCAGGGTCTCCAGCTTCTCGCCGTTGGTGAAGTCGGCCAGGGTCTGGGCCTCGGGCAGGACGTGGTACTTGAGCACGGTGGACAGGGTCTTGGTGTTGGACAGCAGCTCGGCGGCGGTCAGGTTGAGCAGCTGGGCCAGGGTGCTGAAGGCCTCGTTGGTGGGGGCGAACACGGTCACGCCAGCGGGCACGGTCAGGCCAGCGGCGGAGAGGGCGGCCTTGAGGATGCTCAGCTCGGGGGTGGCGTCCAGGGTCGCGGCCAGGCTGGAGGCGGGGGCGGGGGCGGCCTCCGGGGCCTTGGCGGAGGCGCCGGGCAGGTCGAGCGCGAAAGCGCTGCTCACTGCGATGGGGGAATAGAGCGTCGGGCATTAGACTTGATTTCAAACGATCGAGCGCACAGCGCTCGAGGATCGACACCTCGTGCGCGCACGGTGGTGCGGGCCAACGGAACGAGCAGGGGACCCTTCGTACCCAGCAGGGTGCAGAGGGCGATGATGGCCACGCGACGCATGATGATCGACTTTGACAAGTCAATGATTTTATAATGAGGGAAATAAAAGTTTGAGCGAGAAATGTGGTGACCAGGCGACGGGATCCCGCTTGATGAAGGCCGAGTTTGAACGGAAAATGCGATGCCTCGAGAGGAGCGGGAGATTTTATACGCAAAGCTGGCACATCAGGCCATCGTTTGTCCGCACGGAGCAGGGCAGTCCCACGGCATTGTACAGCACTGCTCGCACGTACTTTGGCGCGGTCACACTGCAAGCAACTGGGGCAGCTACGCCTGGGATGGTCGATCGGGGGGTCTTGCGGTCCTTTGTCCGCCGAGGATGGACAGCCGACCAGTCCGACCTTCAGGGCGCCCAAGCTTTTGCGCATTTTTTGCGAAATATGGCAGCATTTGATCGTGCGGCGGTGATCTGCGTATAGGGAATTTTGCATACAATCGCGATGCCCGCGCATCGGCTATCTGCGAGCAAAACTGCGCGAGTGGTGTGCGCATGGCTTCATGCGTGAGTCTCCGTTGCAGCGTAGCTTACAATGCCGCTCATATAGACATATAATGAGGTATGGAAGGGCTTTAATTCAACAGACAATGAAAAAGGCGAGCTTGAACGGCACAGCCAGTCACGCGCTTGCGGAGTGCGGCCCACGCGTGATCTCCGCCTGCACTTCCGGACGTCTCGGCGCGAGGGTGATAACACCCTCCACTCAGCAGAAAATGAATCTCACCCGATCACAGTCCGGTAAAAGTCCGTCTGCAAAAAACCAATGAGGAGATGATGAGAAAATTGTGACGTTTCACTCGGCGTGTCACAGATGCGCAAGCTTTGCCAATCCAAATTTCTGTCCTCACCCTCGTCGGGATCTCCCATTTGAGATTGGGATCCGCTGGCGGTGGCTGATCGCCGGTCCAAAGAGCCGCAGGGTAGTCATCCTCCTGCGGAAGAGTACGCGCAACAGTTGCTTATAGATCCTAAATATATAGTATCGTGGTACAACGGCGTGCAGGCGCAAATCAATGCTGTAACAGGGAGGCTGGCACCTACCGTAGCTGGGGCTACTGGGCTGGGTAAGGGGGTGCTGGATGCCGTTGCCACAGCCTGAGTTGGGGGAGGTTCATGGGCAAGACCGTTGTGCTCTCACGTCCTACCAATCAAAGCAACGTTTCTTCAGTGTGCGCCGTGCGCCGCACCCACTCTCCCTCATCACACCTGTGCTGTGGCCGAGAGAAACTTGGCCCGGACGTGCCCAAGCAAAAAAGGGTCGGGAGCGGATTCCTGCAAAAGTCGTCGCCCCGAAACCACGGAACCTGTCGCGGGGCCAGATCAGGCGGCCACGTTATGACAAGGAAAATAATATACTTGGGCTACAATACCCAGTTTAAAAGCAAGGACACCACCCTCGGCGACTTGCATGAGAGCACGAGTAGGATCAGCCCAACGATGGGTCGCCAAGCCCTGACGGGCGCCATATTGCCTACTGGAAAGTCTTTCTCTCGCACGTGCGAAGAATACATAGTCGCACTGAGCAATTCGGAAATATAATTTACCCGGCGATCCCGTAACAACGCGGCGAGGCTCTTCCCAGATCCGGGCAACTTTTTCGTGCCGGCCGAGAGCTGACCTCGGACCTCCGCGGAAGGCGGCGGAAGGTCACACCTATGATCTGGCTCGCCCAATTCTGCACAAGCCCCACTGCCCCGCCCTCCCTCGTGCTTTTCACATGATGTAAACAATCTTATTTCAGGAACTCCCTGACACGTCTTTTCGGCCCAGTTTGCTGCCACATCCAAGGACTGGCGTGTTTGCGCTACAATTATAAAACGCGCATGCGCTTTTTTGTGCGTACTGGCGATACTCACATGTTGACTGGAGAGACTGAGAAATAGCACGAAATGGAAGACGCGACACGGAGAGTGGACTCGGGTGAGGGGGGCGAAAGGGGAACAATTTGATACCCACATCGATGAATGCCAGCTAGGGGCAAGGGGTGGTCAAGCTCTGGAGGGGGCAAACAGTGGTCAAATATGCGTGTGCCAGCTACACAGTCAACTGGTAACGAGGGGTTGATCCTGATACTGGAGCTCTTGACATCGCTCAGTTCCACTCGGGCTTGGGGGGCATGGGCTTGCGGCCCTTGGGCTCAGGCTTGACCGCATCAGGCTTGGGCTCGGGCTTGGCCTCATCGGCCTTCAGCTCCACGGGCTTGGGCTCGTCGGGCTTGGCGGCATCGGGCTTGGGAGCGTCGGGCTTGGGAGCGTCCGGCTTGGGCTCAGGCTTGGCCTCATCGGCCTTCAGCTCCACGGGCTTGGGCTCGTCGGGCTTGGGCTCGTCGGGCTTGGGAGCGTCCGGCTTGGGAGCGTCCGGCTTGGGCCCCTCTGGCTTGGCCTCATCGGCCTTCAGCTCAAAAAGCTTGGGCTCCTCGGGCTTGGGGGCGTCGTGCCCTGCCTGGGGTTTCACATTGGATTTTGGGTGGGCGAGCACGACAAGACCGCTCCTGCACAGCTGCAGCGCGCGAAGCAGGATCATCCACACACATGCATGCCAACCTTGAGATCATCGATGGCGGCGATGGCGGCGTCGACCTGGGCATCGATGGCGGCCTTGGCCTGCGAGAAGCGGGGTGGGGCATAGGAGGTTCGTACTGTGGTCTGGGCAGAAGATCGGAGCTGGCACACCGGCTCCCGAGATCTGCTCACCTGGGCCACCTGCTCCTCGACCTTGTGGCGGATTCCGCTCACCTCCTGCTCAGGTGGAAAGTTCAGGTGGGCATTATAATGACAGGAGAAAGCCATGAATTGGTTGCAGATGCCGTGCATATCAAGGTGAGCGCAAGTGCCACAAATTCTGGGTTCCAACGTACCACAGGCGGCGCTGCGCGCTTCAGCTCGGGAAGCGGGGCATGCATGGTCTTCAGATCGCGGGCCATGGCCACGGAAACTGCATAATGACGAGATAAGTCGATTAGAAACATGCTGGAGAATTGGGTGCGCTCCTCGGCTTAAAGAGCAATCCCTCGGTCCGCGCAATGCGGTGCTGTACCATTAGGCCGGGATCTCGCGGTTGTCGGGCAATCGGGACGCCAAGGCATCAACCCATCTCCCAATTCCCGACCAGACTTCAGACGTACAGAGAACAATAAGGAAGAGAACGGCGGGCTTCATTGCGTTGGCCATGTTGGTTGGTGTGGTTGGGTTAGCTCACGTGCCAACAACTGCCAAGTCACGAGGATGCGGGCGTGCGGCCGGTGTGTTATGTGACAAGCCTCAACAACTAAAAATTCAGTTTGGGTAATGCTGTATGAGCGTCAATGTCGGCCTTTTGTAGCCTCAAAATGCCCTTGGCCTCGGGGAAGCTACGGATCGGAAACTCCCGTGTTGGATACTTCCACGGCTACCATCAACGTGTTAGGCGGCGGATGCATCCCCATTGCCGCTTCCATCTCCCGGTTCGTAGGACGCATGTGCCTGCCCATCCGCCACGGGATCTTCCTATACTTGTAACGTCACATTCAAGGATAGGAGATCCACAATTAATTGACGCGAGACAGCCAGTCTGTCCATGTTGTGATCGCCTCGCCACGTGCGTTCATGTCCGAGGCATGACCGGCCGCGGCAGGTTTTACATGAGCTCGGTGGTCCGACCGGGCCCAGGCAGCCAGAGACCTAGCTGCGCGAGCGTCGGGTTCAACAGCTCGCGCTCACAGCTCGCTTCACACAAGCACGTAATGAGTACAGCAAGCTTCATCGCCCTTGCTGGGTCTTGATGATTGCCGCGACTGCGGCCGGCATCTGGTCGGGATCCACGCCCGGCGGCACGGCCGTGACGCCCCACGTCGGCCCGTCCCGAGGACCTGCGACGGGACAGGCGACATCAACCAGACATTTAGAAATGAAAAACGAGCGCATAGATGTCGCATAGGGCGGTATCACTACGCGATTGCACATCGTGCAGGCACAAAGATAGTACTCTGGGGTTCAAAATGTTACCCCAAAAGACAACTGAGATGGCCAGGCATCTTGCAGGGCCACACAGAGTCACCCTTGTCACGCACTCCTACCAATTACCACACCCAATACCCCGTGCATACCTTGGCCGCTGAGCTCGGTCCAGCCGTGGTGTCGAAAGGGCCCCAGGTACTTTTCCGGGTCCAGGCTGCCCTGCCAGGTGTCTGCCACGTTGGACAGGCGGTGCGCCCCCGGGTCCTGCCCAATAGCAAAGGCCTGCGAGCCGGCCAGGCCCGTCGAGGACGGCGGCCTGGCCGGGGACGAATTGGGCCGCTCCGGCGTGCCGCAGGCGCTGCAGGGCCGCGCGGGCGGCAGGCGCGGCGAGGGCTCCCCCCGGCGGCAGGGTCGTCGCGGCCCAGCGCGCAGGCGCCGCACAGCGCGTCGCGCGCGCCGGCCGAGATTACGGCCGCTTCGGCCTCCAGCAGGGCGCGCAGGCGCATGCAGCGGGCGCTGCCGGCCGCGGCGATGCCGCCGGGCTCGATCTGCCCCAGCTCCTCCTCCAGCTTGGCCAGGGCCCTGTGGAAGGAGGGATAGGGATGGGGGGGTGGATGATGCAGTCGCGAGAGGCAAGGCTGAGAAGTTGCTCCACTCTCGTGTGCATGCGCACACAAGCGCAAACAATACAGCTAAAATCACGCTCTTTATTTCGAATCAATCCATCTCACGCACACGCCCGGGTGCTGGTCGTCGCCGTCCGCCGCGGCAGCAACGGCGCGCTCTACGTCTTCCAGGCCCAGGCGCCGCTCCATCTCGGCGACGTCCACGTCGGCAAAGTACTCGTGGGCGAGCGCCTCCTCCGCGCTGCAGCGCCGCTGCGGGTCAAAGGCCAGCATGCGCGCGAGGAGATCGACCGCGCACTCGCCGGCGCTGCCGAAGCGGCGGAAGAGCGAGGGCGCGCGCCCCGGCAGGCGCGCCAGGTACTGCCGCCAGGCGGCGCTCTGCACGCCCTCCAGGTCCGCCCAGGGCGGCGTGCCGGTCACGTCAAACAGCGCCTGCAGCTCGCGCCGCGTGACGCTGCAGTCGACCGTGCCCGGTTTTGCGAGATCGGGGTCGACATCGCCGTCCCCCTCCCCGTCAATGTCCTCGCCGTCGACAAAGCGCTCGCCCGTGCTGGGCGTGCGGGGCAGGCCGCGGATGGCAAAGAGCGGCGCCACCTGCAGCGCGGGCGTGGCGGCGCCGCCAACGCGCGCGACGCGCTGGAGCATCTCGCCAAAGATGCAGCCCAGGCTCCACATGTCGATGGCGGAGGAGTAGCCGCCGCGCGACATGACCACCTCGGGCGCGCGGTAGCAAGGCGTGGCCACCAGCCGCGTGAGCGGCGCCTTGAACCCGGCAGCCCCGCCCGCGTGGGGCTGCACGTACAGGTCGCCGGCCTGCACGCGCTCGGCCATGCGCTGGTACGAGTCGGAGGGGTGCAGCGGCGCGCCTGCGCCGCCGTCGACGAGCATGGCCTCGCTGCCGCGCTTGCGCGGCGAGACCAGCGCGATGGGCTCCAGCTCGTGGCAGGGCGCCTGCTCGGCCCAGTGGTAGCCCCCGGGGCACGCCGACCGCGCCGACCCAAAGTCGCCCAGCTTGGGCACGCGCATCCCCGACCCCGGCAGGCGCGTGAGGAAGATGTTTTGCGACTTGACGTCGCGGTGCCAGACGTGCAGGCCGTGCAGAAAGCGCAGGCAGCGCAGCAGCTGCCACATGATCAGCTTGACCTCCTCGCTGGACAGCTGCCCCCGCAGGTTGAAGAGGTCGCCGCCCTCGGCAAACTCCATGGCGATGTAGAGGTCCACCGACACGCTCACCAGCTTGCCCCCAATCAACCGACACTGGCCTGTTAGAGGAGAGATGGATGCTTTATGTATGAGAGATGGATACAAAGGTATATGAGATGGATACAACCGTATACGAGACGCATATTCACAAGAAAGGTATCTTCTCAATACCAAATCATCCTAGACAGCGCCACGAAACACAAACCACCTGTTGCCGCGGGCTTGAGGAAGCAGTCGTAGACGGCGATGCTGTTGGGGTGGTGCAGGCGGCGAAGGATGGAGATCTCACGCAACACGCGCTTTGCCTGGTCAGGCGACTGCAGCACGTCCCCAATGCGCTTCAGCGCCACCTATGCGTTGGGAGCCGAGCGGTCAAGGGTGCACGGCTTACTGCATGTCTTCTCCCGCGACGCACGGGCACCTGGGCAAAGCCATTGGTATCGCAAACCTCCGCCAGCCTCCCACATAAACCCCACCCCGCCCACCTTCTTGCCCGTCACCACGTCCAGGGCGAGGCACACGCAGGAAAAGGAGCCGTACCCCAGCACGCGCTCCAGCTTGTAGCGTGTCCCAACCTGGCAGTTTAGACGCACAGGCGACCGTGCATACATTGCATGAACATGCGGTTCACAGAGACGCTTCATCTTCTCATCGCCGACACTTGCAGACCTAGACGACCCATGCCAGCTCGAGCAGCCCCAGCAAACTCATCCCTCCTCGTCACCCCGCGCCACACCTGCCATTGCTGACTGCCTATGCTCTGTAGTGTCGTCCCCGGTTCCGGATCCACAAAGTAGAGACCGGGCTCGGTGGCGGAAGCGCGGATGGAGCTGCTCATGGTCGCGGACCCTTGTTTGTTTCGAAGCTCACCTCAGCTCAAAACAGGCGGCTCCCGACACGTCATGGCTGAGATATACATGCATGAGTTCTGTTAAAAATGTTCACGCCGACGTGCCGTGCAGCCTGCCCATGTCCTGCTCTGTGCCGGAGGGTATCGTTCCGATCCTCGAGCCGGGGCCGGGGGGGTGCATGCGGTGGCATATGCCAGGGCGCCCGTGCCTGTTCTCGTACAATAGGCGCCCCTGATGCAGCACGCGCCGCTCTTGCCCGTCAACCTTGTTTTCAAATATATATTACAAAAACTCATAAGCATGTTGCTAGACCAGTACTGGCCCAGTCCAAGCCTGAATGGGGACCAGACCCGCTTTCGTAGCCGCCGATTGGGCTGGCCGCATGCGGGGAGACGACATATAGAAATCGCAGTGAAACAAGCTTGCATTATACGAACAATGAATCTGCCATATGGACGAGCGAGGGCGCCATCGGAGCAAGATCAGAAGCTGCCTGGTATGCAGCCCCGTCGCCCATCCCCCTTTTCGCGGAATTTACTCGGAGACTGTTAACCCCAAGAGTGGGGGGGACACACCGGCGCCACAAGGGCGCGCGGACTCTGCGGTTAGTCATAGATGTTCATGCACGATTTAGATCGTGCATACTAGTCAAACTATCAGGCCGGGCGTCCCCTGGGCGGTGGCCTGTCAGAAGGGTTTCCAGGCCGTAGCCCCGCTGGTCCTCCACGCCTAGTGGCCCGGACCAGCGGCGGCCTGGCAGTCGGAGAATGGCATTACATGCGCTTCCTGACCTGACCAAGCTCAGTATTGGCGTCACCAAGGACGAGGGGGATGCTTCGACGTTGGCAGACTCGCCGCTTGCGCGCCGCGAACATGGGCAGGACAGGCGCTCGCATCGCCCATCCCACTCCAAACTGCGGCCCGCCAGCTCGGCATCGAAACAATCGTGCGTTACTGGGGGCGTGTATGAGACATATGGCGTAGATCTGGCTCTGGACGGTGCGTGCGCGGGTGTGCCGCGGCGTCTGGGCCGGACCGCTGCAAGACCGCGTCTTTCGTACCCTCCCCGCAGGCCGGGTACCGCGCCCCCTCCCAGCTTTGTCTGCCCCATCTCCATGGACGTCATGGTGGGTCCACTGTTCGGTCAGAGGGGCTGCGGGGCACATGCTTGGTGGAGGCTGGGAATGGGGGAGCGGGGGATTCGAAATAGATGCGCCTTTGGTAGAGGATGGTGCTGGATGATTGGGACAGATGCTGCCTGGTGCATGCACATATGATTGCTGTAGTTTGTCATTTTGATGCAAACAGCAGACGCATCTAGAGCACCCGCACCTGCTGTTTATTCCGCAGACCGACCCGGTGATCTTGGAGACGGGCCACACGTACGACCGGCGCTCGATCGAGCGGTGGTTTGCCAAGAGCCACCGCACCTGCCCCGTGACGGGCCTGCGCCTGCGCCACACGAGCCTGACCCCCAACCACGCCCTGCGCGGCGCCATCGAGGAGTGGCGCGCAGGGGGGCGGGGCCGCGCCGGCCCCGGGCGGGCGGCGCCGAGCGCGAGAGCCCGGCAGCGGGCGGCGCCGAGCGCGAGAGCCCGGCGGCGGGCGACAGTGTGTGCGAGGACCCGGCGCCGCGAGGCTCTGGGGCCGACGCCTACATCCCCAACATCCTGCACGGGCACGAGGAGATTGTGTGGGCGCTGCTGGCGCTGGGGGACGTGCTGTACAGCGCCTCCAACGACGGCACGATCCGCGTCTGGGACGTGGCCGCGCCTGCCTGCCTCGCGGTGCTGCGCGCCCATTCGCAGCCCGTGCTGTGCCTGGCGGCGAGCGACGACGGCGCGCGCGTGTACTCGGGGTCGTACGACCGCAGCATCCTGGTCTGGGACGCGCGGGCGGTGCTGGAGGCCGCCGAGCCGGCGCCGGCGCTGCGCCTGCAGGGCCACCGCGACGCGGTGCGCGCGCTGGTGGCCTTCGGCGCCGACGCGCTGGTCTCCGCCTCCTACGACCACGAGGTCCGCGTCTGGAGCGCGCGGGACGGGGCCTGCCTGGCGGTGCTGCGGCAGCACACCGCGCCGGTGAGGGTGCTGGCGCTGCGCGAACCGGGCGCGGCCGACCAGCGGACGCCGCGCTCGTGCGTCCGGACGCCCACGCCCGTGTTCTTCTCGGCCTCGTACGACGCCACCATTGCCGCCTGGGCCTGCGGCGGTTCGGAGGGCGCGGACTGGTCGGCGAGCGGGGCTCGGGGAGAGGCGCGCTTGTCGCACGCGCCCTCGACGTCGCCGACGGACAGCGACAGCTGCGCCTCGCTGGGGGACGCGCATCTCGGTTCTAAAAGCAAGGCGTCCCAGCGCTGGCGGTGCGTGGGCGTTCTGTCGGGGCACGAGCGCGCGATCCGGGCGCTGGCGGCGAGCGACGGCCGCCTGTTCTCCGGGTCGGACGACGCCACGGTGCGCGTCTGGGACGCGTCCACGCTCGAGTGCCTTGCCGTGCTGCGCGGGCACAGCGACAACGTGCGCGTGCTGTGCGCGATCCCGGGGACGCTCTTCTCCGGCGCCTGGGATCGCACAGTCATGGCCTGGTGCGTGGACGGGGAGCTGGGCGCCGGGGAGGGCGCGCCGCGGCAGCTCGCGCCCGCCGCGGTGCTGCGCGGGCACTCGCAGGCGGTGCTGTGCCTGGCGGCGCTGGAGAGCCCCGCGCGCCTCGTCTCCGGCAGCTACGACGGCCTGCTGCGCTTCTGGGAGCGCGACGACGAGGGCGGCTGGCGCTGCAGCCGGCTGTGCGAGGGGCACCGCGACGGCGTGCGCGCGCTCACCGCCGCGGGCCGCCGCGTGTTTTCGGGGAGCTACGACGGCTCCGTCGGCGTGTGGTGAAAGAGGGAGAGAGCGAGAGTGTGTTGCGGTGGCGACGCTCAGTCTATAATGAACGGCGGCGTGCTTGCCGCAAGGTGGCGGCGGCGGTATGAGGGGTCTTTGTGAATGCACGCGTCGGTAGTGCACGCGCGGCGTTTCCCGAAGAAAGTAGGCTCGAGTTTCCGAGACAAAGCTCTGCTGATCGATCGCCACCGTCTGCGCGCCCAGAAGACACTCTTTCTCCCACAAAGTTCGGATCCTCGCGATGCCCTTCGTGCTCAGAGGATGTTTTTTCCTTACAACAGTTGACCATACATTTTCTAGGTGGTGACACGCCACGCTTTCTGTTCCTTGACCCAACTTGTCCCCTACCATTGCACCTGCGGAAGAACGAGGCGCCCAATGCCGGGCGCCCCGCCGCCCATACCCCTCACTGCGCTTGCCGCTCATGCAGCAATGGCTTATGCAAACGATTGGTTGCGAACGATGCGCAATTGGTGCACACGTCGAGAGTAGCAGTGGAGAGCCCCGGCGCAGGCACAGGGGTGCTGTCAACTACTATGCAATCTCCTCTACAGTACCACACGCCTCTCAGGCCTCCACCGCGGAGAAGAGGGGCACATTGGCGATGCGCCGCAGCTTATTTTCTTCATGCCCCTTGCGCGCGCGCTTGCGCTCTGCGACCGCCGCGCGCTGGAGGTCCTCGCCCAGCCGGAGCTGCTGGAGCGCGTCGGCCACGGGCTTTGCGATGGAGGTATACGCCTCCACGTCTAGCTTGAGCTCCTTGACGTTGGTGTTGTCGACCTTGAGCAGCACGGAGCGGAAGAAGCGCGCCTCCTCAGGCCGGACGAGGGTGTAGACCTCGCCGCTGGCGCCGGCGCGCGCCGTGCGCCCCGCGCGGTGGAGGTAGGTCTTGGGGAAGATGGGCGCGTCATAGTTGACCACGGCGCTGACCCCGGGCAGGTCCATGCCGCGGGTCATGGCGTCGGAGCAGACCAGCACGCGCGCGGCGCCCGAGGCGAACTCGGCCAGCGCCGCGCGGCGCTCGGCCGGCGCCAGGCGGCCCGAGTACTCGGCGCTGCGCCCGCCCAAGAAGGCCTCGCCCAGCGCTCTCAGCAGGCGCTGCACGCCGGCCACCGCCGCGACCGAGGACACAAAGACCAGCGTTTTCGCGCCGGCGGCGTTGAGCCGGCGCAGCAGCGCCACGAGCGTGCGCGGCTTGCGGTCCGCGGCCGCCAGCAGCTGGAACTCGGTCAGGTTGGCCGGCAGCGAGTAGCGCTTGCCGCCCTCCACCGCCTGCGCGAGAAAGCGCGGCGCGTGCAGGCGCAGCCGCAGCAGCTTGGCAGGGTCCTTGGTCAGCGTCGCCGACGCGATGACCTTGACGATGCGGTGCGTGGGCAGGGGCTCCTGCGCCGCGACCCCGGCGACCGCGGCGTCGGGTGCCCGGCTCGGCGCCTGTGCTGTCCCGCCCGCCCCCCTGCCCGTCCGCGCCCAGCAGCACCGCCGACAGCCAGTTCTGGTACTGCCGCTGCAGCAGGCGGTCGCACTCGTCCACGATCAGGAAGCGCAGCGCGCGCAGCGTGAAGCCGGGCGTGGCGCCCAGGTGCCCGGCCAGCCGGCCCGGCGTGATCACGAGCACATCCAGCGGCGCCAGCCCGGGAGCCCGGTGGCCCTCCAGCGAGCTCGAGGCCCGCGGCCGCGGGCCCGCCCCGGCCAGCAGCGCGCCCTCCTCGGCCTGCGAGGCCTGGCCCGCCACGAGGCCCGCCGCCAGGCCCACCGCCGCGCACAGCGGCCGCAGCACCTGGAACACCTGCACCGCCAGGTCGCGGGTCGGCAGCACCACCAGCCCGCGCAGCGCGTGCACGCGCTCAAAGGCCAGCGCCGAGACCATGGGCAGCGTGTAGGCCAGCGTCTTGCCGCTGCCCGTCGGCGCGGCGATGCAGATGTCGTGCCGCGTCGAGTGGCCGCCCGCCGTCTCCTCCCACACCGTCTTTTGCACGGGGAACAGCACCTCAAAGCCTTGCTCTGCGGCGTAGAATGCGTGATGGAGAGATGGACATGTAATCTCATGATCGAGTCCTTTGCCAATGTTGTACTCTTCACATGTCTGCAAGCATGGCCATGCAGACGTCCTTCAGTCATCAATCAGTCAGTACCTTTGAGACAGGCTTTCAGCCGGGGGTCCATGCCCCTGACACCCTCTAGAAAAGCGCCGCCCGAGCTGCCGTCGAAGGACACGGGCAGGCGCATCCAGGGCAGCACGGGAGCGCTGCCAGAGGTGCTCGGGCCCGTGTCCGCCGCGCCAGCCTCGTCCACCGGCATGGGAGGCCGCACGTCTTCGTACTCGTCCTCAGGCACGGGAGGTTTATCAAAGGACTGTACACCCTTTTGAATATGGGCATCATGCATGACGTCGCCGTCGTGCTCCATGGTCGGCGCCACTACTTGTCCTGCGCGGCTCTATGCCCGGGCCATGCAGCGAGCGATAGGCGCGCCCTGTCCCACGTCTCTGTGTGTTTGATTTTTCAATTTTATTCTTGGTATAATTATCGGTTGTTTTGCGATGGAGTGATGCCTCGTTGATGGTGGGCCGAGCTCACAAGTGCTCCGGGACAGGAATATCCAACGCTAAAAGCGCCTCCTGGGCGCCAGGCCGTACATCAAGACTGCAATCTTTTTACGAATGTGACACACACTACTTTCCTACGGATCCGAGCTGATGGTTGTATAAAGGAATCGGTAAGAAGGGAACTAGTCACGAAAGCACAAGGGTCTGGGCAGAGTAGGGAGGGAGACCGCGCGGCAGCTAGATGATTCTCCCCCACGCCGCCTGTGACGTCAGGGCAGGGCCTCCACGCAATCAAAGCTCGTCGTGCCAGGCGGCTTCCTGGAGCACGCTCTTGACCTGCTCCTGCTGCTTTTGAGAGAGCGTTTGCGGAAAGACGACCTGGTAGGTGACCCAGAGGTCGCCCCGGTCCACCGCGTCGTGGATGGGCATTCCCTCGCCCTTGAACCAGCGGACCTGGCCCGGGCGCGTGATGGCGCTCGACCCGATTTGCACCTTGTGCCCGTCCAGGTGCTCCAGCTCGCGCTCAAAGCCGGTCAGGGCCTCCAGCAGCGTGATGGTCACGTTGGTGAGCAGCCCGCTCTGGCGCCGCTCAAAGGTCGGGTGCGGCCGGGGGATGAGCCGGATAACCAGGTCCCCGGGCTCCCCATCCACGATCGGCTCGCCTGCAGGAGTGAAGCGAGATCAGGATGCTGAGTGCGATCATGACACGATAGACGAGCGAAACGCGCGCTAGCCTGCTAATCATGTGACCACGCCCTCAAATTCCTCCCAAACTACGCCTCACCTTGCTCGAAAAAGTTGATTTCGTGATAGCTGGCCATGCCAGGCTCAATGTGCACCTCAATCTCCTCCTTTTCCCGGACAATCTTGACGTTGGGGCAGTCCTCGCACACTTGCGTCGCAAACTGCTGGTACATCCCGGGGCCGATTTGGCGCGTCGTCATTCGGTTTTGGCAGTTGCACTTGCGCGTCCCGGCCGCCGGCTGGATGATGCCCTTGTCGCGCACCAGCTGCGGAGAAAGGACGGAACGGCGGTGCATGGGTGACGCAGGGCACCGACGCGACGCCACCCGGGGAGCAACACACAAGGTCCAACCGCCCTCCAACCGCCGTACCGTGACGCGCTTGCCCTTGTAGAGGTCCTCGAGCTCCACCTCCAGCTCGATGACCACGGTGTCGCCCTTGGGGGTCTGAGGCTCCTCTGGCTGGCCCCTCCCAAACCCAAACTGCCCGAAAATGCTGCACGAAGAGGAGATGAAGAAGATGAGGTGATTATGTAGGGCGCATGGTATGGTGTGTGTCTTTTGTCGCTCTCCCCCCCACCACTTGCTGCCTACGATCAGAGCACGCCTCTGTTCATCCCTTGTCACCCCTAACAATAGCTGTACTCACTGGGAAAACAGGTCATCCGGCTGATGCGCGTCGCCGCCGCCCCCAAACTGCTTCAGCCCATCCTCGCCGTATTGGTCATATATCCTCCGCTTCTTCTCGTCGGTCAGGACCTCGTAGGCTGGTGAGCGGGGATAAGCAAAGCACATTCGGTGAGGACCGCCCGCGGCTCTCTCGTGTAACCACACGTCAAGTGATCCACCCTCCCTTGCACACAGCCACCGACCACACACCGTGACCGATCTCGGCAAACGTCTTGGCCGCCGCCTGCTTCTCATCTTCGGAGCCCTGCACCTTGTCTGGGTGGTACTTGAGCGCCAGTTTCCTGTACGCGCGCTTGATCGCGGCAGCGTCCGCATGGCGCGAGATCTGAAGAATGTCGTAGTAGTCGCGACTGCACAGCAAGGGGGAGGGTTGAGCTGAGTGGCAGGGTGGGCCGACGGGCCAAGCAGTGCACGCGATCGGGCGAGTGCCGCCGGGGATTTTGGCCCCATTGTATGCATTATGATACCATTACTGCATGCAAATACCATCGCGCGCCATGGGCCCCAGATCCACGCACGCTGCAGCTGAAAGAACCAAGAGGAACAGGAGCGCCAGGCTCAGCTGACGCCGCTGGCCCATCCTGCCGCCGTACTGGGTCAAGTACAATGGCCAAACGAATATGTGACGTTGATATCTATGAGAGTCCCGCTCCCTGGAGCCCGCTGGAGGGTTTTCTGCCTATTCTCGCGAGCCTCGCCACTCGATCCTTGCTCCGGTCTCAGCAGAGTGCGCGGCAATAGTCCCTCAGGGAGCGGCCGCAGGACACGAATCAAAGAGCTAATTGCGCATGCGCTGCCTCTGCTTGTCAATCCCTGGGCATCACCCGACCAGACGGAGCACGCAGTATTGATTGCGGGTTTCCCCGCCGGGCGCGGCGTCCGTCCGCACGTGGCACCACGGTGACAGCCCCTCGCACCTGGCGGGGCTCCGTTCAAGGTCGGAAAGGGTGCAGCGCCGGGTATCCTGCGCCCCCACCGGAGCAGAGCCCCTGGCTTAGGCGCGACTGCTGCTCTAATAATCCCTAGTTTCTGCGGCCCTTCATGCGCCGCGCTCCAGCGCTCCAAGGGGAGGAATCTGTCCGCCAAGCCCCAGATGCCCTGTCAAGAAGCATGGGACCGCGCAGCCCGCACTGGTCACTGAACTGGATTGCGCGCTCACGTATCCATTTGCGAAGAGAATACTCTGTCAACTCGACGCTTGTCGGCGACCAGGCGCACCTCCCGCCGTGTCACAGTTTGTTAACCTCGTCGGAAATTAGCTGGGCAGCTGGGCCCATCACGGCCCCGGACTACAGCGTGGACAGCATGATCAGCCGCTACTACAGGCGCAACATGTAAGGAGGAGGAGTTTGATGGACGTGGCCAACGTCCTCTGTCTTTTTCTTGGCGGCGTGTCGTGTGTGTGCGCCGGGGTACCGGTCGCAAACCGCCCTCCATGCCCTCGACCATGCAGAGGACCACCGCGGCACGTACCACGGGCCCCCCGGACGGCAGAGGCGGGCGTGCTGGGATCCGACCCCAGTAGAGTGCGATCCTACCCTGCCTCCCCTGTGAGCAAGAGCGGGGCCGAGTCCCTGTACCAGACCCCGGCCTCCACCCCCGGTCTCCCACCAGCTCCATGGCATTCTCCCCTGGACAGGCACGCGCTCTTGGGTGGTGTGTGCATGGGAGGTGGTGTTTGTATGAGCGCCCGTCGTGAGCTGGGGAAGGGAGTCTGTCGCGAGCTCGAGTGCACGTGTCATCAGCAGGGTTGGTAGTTGAAGGACTCGCGAGCGGGTCCTGTGCAAATGGTGCACACCTGGATCAGGCGCAGCGGAGTGTGCACATGCTCACCCAGTGCACGCACCGTCATTCTTGTGCAGGAAATGTTTCGCTCGGCGGCGTCGACACCCAGGGCCATGCGCCGGCTGCCGGTGCCGGCCGACTCGAGCGATGAGGACGAGTCGCCCAGCCCAACCCCGGGCCAGCGCGCCGGCCAGCGCGCCCGCCGCCGCCCCGCGCCGGCCCAGCACGCCGCGCCGAGCATCACCGTCGCCATGACGGTCGTGCTGATCGTGGCCAATCTCGTGGCCGCGCTGCTGGGGATCAAGCAGAGCAGGGCCCAGGCGCTCGCGCGGCCGGTCGGCGCCGCGGCCGACCAGACGATCCGCACGCTCTGCCTGCTGGCCGGCGGGTGCGTGGGCGTCCTCACGGCCATCCAGCACGAACTCGCGCACACGCGAGTGCGCGCCTAGCAATTTTTAGCTGTACCCCCAATGCATGCAGTGTACCTCTACCTTGTTGCAGCGACGCCGAGGGCCTGGTTCGGAGGCCCTTTTTTCCACCACCGCGCTCTGGCTGCGCCGGCAGCACCCTCTTGAGTTGGATCGGTGGTATTTAGTTTGTAGATGCTTGGTCCCTGCTCCGCGAGCAGTTGGTCAACTCCCAGCGCAGCAGCATCGATTATTTTGTAAGCCGACCTCGTCGCCGCTTTGGGTTCTGTTGGGCACCATTGGTATACGCACCGTCGACACTGATTTTCAGCAGACGCAAGCCTCTTCAAGACCAATCGATCAATCTCAAAAGTGCATGGAAAATGAAGTGACCAGTAAGAAAAATGGGTGGCAGACTCCAGGGAGTCGCTGGACCACCTAGACCATCTCGTCCTCCCCCAGATCATCAATCCTCGATTCCCTCTCGTCCATGCATGCAGCATTTTTCGCATGCACGCGCGATCAGACACGCGCGCCCTCTCATTACCACCTCTCAGGCATCCTCGTAGGCCACCTCGGAGACGCACACGACGCAGGAGTAGGGGAGCAATGGCACGGCGCCCTCGCGGTGCCAGGGCTGCAGCACGCCCTGCAGCGCGGTGATCTGCTCGGCGCTCAGGCGCTCGTCGGCGGCGAGCACGTCAAAGGGCGCGGCGTGCCCCGTGACGAGCAGGGGCCGCCAGGCGCGCTCAGCCCAGACGGGCATCTTGGCGCTGACGGGGAGGTGGCTGGCGTTGAAGGCCACGTAGAGGCCGCCGCCAGCGGCGCCGGGCGCCTCGGGCAGCGTGAAGGCCACAAAGCGCCCCTCCTCGCTCCAGTCGGGCTCCGCGCCGGGGTCGGGGCCGTGCCAGCTCAGCTGGCCGGGCGCCCGCCACCCGGCCTGCCGCAGCGCAGGGACTTGCTGCCTGCGGTGGTGGTAGATGGCGTGGGGCATGCATGAGCGTGGGGTGGTATAGAGGAGACACATGGAGTAGAGAGGCAGGTCTTTACATGCCGATCAGTTCCCATTTCCATCGCGTTACTCGCAACCAGGCCCACCTCCTCCCTCTCCCTTCCCCTTCCCCCCAAAACAAACCCATCTCACCTGATCTTGATGAGGGCCTTGGTGAAGCGGAGCAGCCCGCTCTCGTCGCGCGTGGCCACGTCCCAGTCCAGCCAGTTGAGCTCGTTGTCGTGGCAGTAGGTGTTGTTGTTCCCGGCCTTGCTGTGCCCGTACTCGTCGCCCTGGGTGAGCATGGGGATGCCCTGGGCCAGGAGCAGGGCCACCAGGTGGTTGCGCGCCTGGCGGGCGCGCAGGGCGTTGACCCTGGGCACCCTGGAGGGCCCCTCCTCGCCGCAGTTCCAGCTCAGGTTGTTGGACTCGCCGTCGCGGTTGTCCTCGCCGTTGAGCTCGTTGTGCTTGTCGTTGTACGAGACGAGGTCGGCGAGGGAGAAGCCGTCGTGCGCCGTCACAAAGTTGACAGAGGCGGTGGCGTCGCGGCCGCCGCGCCAGGCGGCGCCCGCGCCCGCGCCCCCACCAGTCGCCCTCCCCCGCCGGGTGCAGGAAGACGTCGGGCGAGCCCGCCAGCGCCGCCGCGAACCCGGGCGCAAAGGCCGCGCCGGTGGCGCCCTTGAGAAAGGCCCGCGCCGCGTCGCGGAAGCGGCTGTTCCACTCGCTCCAGCGCCCGCCGTAGTGCGGGAAGGCGCCCACCTGGAACAGGCCGCCGCAGTCCCAGGCCTCGGCGATGAGCTTGGTTTGCGCGAGCACCGGGTCGGTGGAAATCGCCTCGATCAGCGGCGGGTCGGCCAGCGGCGTGCCGGTTACCGCGAGCCCGCCCGCCTCCAGGTAGGATCGACGGGACTCGGCAATGGGGTTTAGTTGTGTTGATGCCGGCCCGGCGCTTGCGGCAGGAGACGTGGATGATAACGAGTCGGCGGTCGCCTGCACCGCGTCTCCAGGCTCGTCCGCTGCGGCGCCCTCCCTCCCGTGTGGCCGCGTCCACACCGAGGGCGCGCGCGTGAGGACGCTGCCGAGGTCGAACCGGAAGCCGTCGATGTGGTACTCGAGCACCCACGTCCGCAGACAGTCCACGATAAAGTTGACGACCACCGGGTGGTTGCAGTTGACGGTGTTGCCGCAGCCAGAGTAGTTGTAGCACTCCCCGGCCGGAGCCAGCATGTAGTACGTTGCATTGTCCAGTCCCCTGAAAATAGGTGGAGAGAGGGGTGGGGGTTGAGGTGAAGATTCGTTTGTCGCTCGTATGTGCCGTGCGGCGTTTGAAGCAGCACCAGAGCGGCACGGCAAGCGCAATGATCGCCCCCCTCCTGTACATCCCCCCATTCAACTCCCACCTCACACTCAATCACCTGAACGACAGGCAGAGCCCGTTTTCGTTTCCCTCTGCCGTGTGATTGAAGACAATGTCCAAGATCACCTCGATGCCACGCCGGTGACAGGCCTTGACCAGCTCCCTGGAAAGGGGGCATGCAGAAATTGAGCAGAGTATCGCCCTGGGACACTCCACAGAGCGTGGCTGGGCTCATACACGTGCCAGAGACTGTCAGGACCCACAATATATGCTCCATTGCCCCCTTTACAAACCCAATTCACACAAAGACCCGCGCACTTGAGCTGGGTCCCGGGGTCGCCGGCGGCAGCATAGCGGTCCATGGGGGCGTGGAAGCCAACGGTCGAGTAGCCCCAAAAGTTGTACCGCGGCGGCTCCTTGCCAGGCTCCTGCGGCGCCGCGGGGGTGAGATTAAAGGTGATGGGTTCGCTATTATTATACGCTCCATAACTCCACCAACCCATAAAAACCCAACACTCCACCGCACATAGTACTCGAGCTCGTTAAACTCCTGCACGGGCAGCAGCTCCAGGGCATTCACCCCGAGCTCCTGCAGATAGTCCAGCTTCTCGATGACTCCCAGGTAGGTCCCCGGGTGCCGCACGCCGCTGCTCGGGTGCGCCGAGAAGGCGCGAACGTGCATCTCGTACACAATCATGTCCTCCTTTGGCCTGTGCAGCGGGGCGTCCCCCTCCCAGTCAAAGGCCGGCGGCGCGGCGCTGGGGAGCGGGGACAGGGCCAGCGGCCAGGTGGGGCCACGGCCGTACACGCCCGGGCTGCCGTACTGCAGATCCTGCAGGGTTGACCACGTGTTGGAGAGAATTCTCGAAATGGGGTGCGATATGGGCTACCATGGGTTGAGCATCAGAGGGGCACAAAAGAGGCAACCGGTCGTTGGGCATGATGCGGGCACATGCGCCAAGCAGTGACCGAGCCAAAAACTGGGCCTCCTCACTCAGCCACCCTGCCGGTCTCGCGTACCGGGCCGAGCTTGCCGAATCCGGGCCTGGCCGTCTGCACCCGCGCTGCATACGGATCCAAAAGAATATTCTTCTGCGTTGAGGAATGGAGAAGAAGGCTGGTGAGTAGAGTGGCACTCGCTTCTAGAATTTTAAATAGTGAAAAGCGCTTCCAGACGTGCCTGCGTCTGGGAGATTCCGGGCTCTCCATCGGGCGTCACCACTCGAAACCCTACGAAGGAATTATACACGAGTGGCACTGTGTTGGCAAGGCATCCAGGAAAGATGGCCTCTATACGCAACCTTATGTTTGCCAGCACAGCAGGCCACTCTCTCGTCACGCTGTGTGTGTCCCCAAACCAGCCCAGACGGACCGTAGAGCAGGTCGCTGCTGAGGTCGGCAATGCCGATGTGCCAGGTGTCTCCGGTCCTGTTGCTGAGCGGGTCTAGAGGAATCTCCCAGGTGATCTTGCCCTGCTTGTGATCGTCCGGCGTGGAGAGGCAGAGGCGCACTTCAGTGGCGGCCGAAGAAAACACGGCAAAGTTGGTGACGTTCTGGAGCGTGGAAAAAGTGACAAGGAACGGTTGACTTCAATGCTAGAAACAATTAACATTCAGCATCTCCGATCATCAACAGGCCAATAACACGTGCATAACTTCGTTCTACCTCTGAACGGCTGAAGGAGGCCCCAAAGGGCGTCGGGGAGCCTTCCTGCACCAGAAACTGTCTGGAGGCAGTGGCTCCGCCAGCCTTGGCGGCTGCCGGCGGCAACGATTGCCTCCTCCCATAAAACAGCCTGCCTGAGCTCACACATCTGCATTGCCGGCGCGGCGATGCTGTGCGTCCAGCGCTGCGGCGTGCAGGGCACAGTCGGTGTGGCTGGGCTCAGTGTGGGACCCGCCGTGAACCCAATGCACCGACAGGAAACCGCATGGGCCCCCCAGCCCCAACGCAACCTCTTACCTTTGACACGCCAAGGAAACGCTTGGCACATTTGAAGGCAGGATCAAGCCCCAACGGCTCCCCATCGCCCCTTGCGCAGCCATGGTGAGCGGAGGTCGACGCCTCCCCGGCTAGCGGGGTTTTGTCGAGTGCAGGGGTTTGAGCGCACTTATATCCACTTCAAATTCAAGAAACCGCTGGATAGTATCGTCAATTCGATGTCAAATTCTTCGAGTCCATCGGGCCCACCCAACGAGCTTGGGCCAAATGCGTCTTCGGGAGGTGTCGGAAACGCGGGGGGACCTCGCCCTGCATCGGTCCAAGTTTTTTATCCCCAGAATCGCGGATCTGATCCACGCCCTTCTTCAATCACCAGTGGAAACCGGCGACGCGGATGATCTTTTCAACGTTCAATGGTAACAATCAAGGCAAGTTAAGGGCTGCGGTAGGGTGCGAGTCGGTGGGTGGGCCCACAGCGCTGCCTATTCGTGCTTTGCACGCTCGGCTAATGCAACGAGCGAGCGTGTGCGGCACCCCATTTGCCCGGCAACATAATCAATGGGCTATTAAGCGACGCTAGAGAGGTAAGCCAGCTTGCGTGGCGGCGGTCAGGGTGTAGAGCCCCCTCGACCCTCACGCTCGAACGGGGTCTTGCGGCCATGACAGCCCACCGCCCTTGACTCGACCTCTAAAAGCGCATCCCTGGTCATAATGACGACTTCAAGCGTGCAAATGACGTTTTGCGAGCCACCTCCGGCGGCTGTAGATGCCGTATCGGCAATGTGCAATGGTGCCGGCAACCGCAATTACGGCGGCTCAAGCCGCCGGGCAATGCGGTTGTTCAATGGGCGCTCTGGGCGTTGGAGAGGGACGGGCAAGCGTGAACCCATCGTGCGCTGATACTCTAAGATTTCCTCGAACTTTGCAAGGATGTATGGGCAAACATGGATCGTGCAACGGTCCAGAGCAGCGACCGGTAAGAGGCGAGGCAGTCTCCCGCAGCCCAGATGGGCACCCCACCGCCAGCCCTCGCATTCCCACCGGCACTACCTGGATGCCGCCTTTACGCGGACCACATTTCAACTTTGTGTGTCCCGCGATCTCGTTCTCTCGAACAGGTTGTCAAACCGATTTGAGGGCACGGTAGCTCGTTCAAAGGTCGCCCCCAGGGTGGATGACCCGCTCCAACTGGAGGTCGGAAAATGAAAACGGCCCAGCGAGGATATACTTGATTTAAATAGGCAGTGGCATATGGAAAATGAAAAATTCTGGATGGCACGAGCGTGGAAAGCGCGAGTAGTGTCGATGGCACCGTCACCAAGTTCGAACAGGCCGAGAAAGGGGGCAGAAATCTGCAAATGCCTATGATCACCCCTGCATCAAAGCACCGCCCTCCCATGAAGTCCACGAGTATCTGCGGCATGCACTGGAAAACAAGGACAGTGATGTCACAACTGCCTAGAATATGATTTTGAAAAGAGGGGCCAAATCCTGTGTGAAGCGCCTTCTTGGCCCGAGGTGGGCGGCCTTGGTCACCATCCGTGAGGGTCTGGATGGAAATTACAGCCTTGGGCGCCATGAATTACATTGAGTCGTCAGACTTCCGAACGATCTATAATACTTTCAGGCATCCTTATTAGTGCCTTGAGAGTTGATTGGCATGATACGCGCAAGAGAGTGGACCGCGTGGGGTCAAGGACCTGTGATGATGCTACCACGTAGACACCGAAATTGCCAGCATTTCAGAGCTAAACAGGCATGCGCTAGACCCTTTTCCACACATGGCGTCGAACAATCCTTAACGTAGCAACATAGGTCTCGTAATGCCATCAGCCGTACAAATGTGTTGTAGACAGCGTAGTAAAACAATAAATGGCGTTTTCCTCCCGTTGTGTGTATTCCGGTCAGGGACAGACCGTCTGTGCCCTCGTAGAAGGTGAGATGAGGGGCTGTGCTTCGACCCAGGAACCAGCAAGCTCCTCATTTCCTTGTACGAGGGAGAGCTCCCAAGCCACCCCACCGCTAATTTGTAAGCATTTAGTGTCATCTGGCCTGGCATGCGGGGCCTACACGTGACGCTGCTGTTTGTGGTGGCGCTTCTTGGCGGGCAGCATGCCGCGGCCAGGTGGGTTGGCGGGGAGGTAGACCGGGTTTACACCTCTGAGGGAGGGGAATACCCTCCATTTTCTGCGTTTTCAGCAACTACATACATTAAAAGAGCTTTGAATTTGAGAACCGCGCTGTCGCACTGTGTCGTGACGCTCCCATCATCATCATCGCCAGGGTCAGCCTACCGTCCGGATGGTCCAGGGCGAGGGCCTCCGGTCGGTCGTCCGCAGCCTCTGCCACCCTGAGTACCAGCACCACACCAGCCGGCTCCTCTGCCGTCGGAACTGCCAGCGCCGTGGTGCGCGAGGGGGCGGGGGGCCAACCTTGTACGATGTCTGGGGGAGTCGTGATGCGGGAGGGCCTCGTGGTGGAGTCGCCCCAGATGCGCTGCAAAAGTAGCCACCAGATGCTCCACTCCAATTCACCCCAGTCCCGCTCCGGAAATGGCAATACTGCTACGGCTTTTACGGGCGTGACGACCAACGTCTCGGGCGTTGTCACCACCGTCACCCGCAACAGCTCTGCGGAATGGGGCAACGTGACCCAGGTGTCCGGTGTCGACTCTTCAGATCGCAATGGCACAGTCACGGTGCGGTTGTGGGATGGGGAAAGGCATGGGAAAGTTGCTGCCCTACCAAAGTGCGGCTGAAGTCGGTCGGGAACAGAAATGGCAGTGGCTTGCACGCTTCTGACATGGCGTCAACTCATCCCACCCATCATAGACAGTCGTGACCGACAAGTGCACCTTGTGGGATTGGAGTGTTCGATCCGACTGCGCGAGCGCTCCCAGACCGCCGCCTCCCGGGCCGCCCGTGGCCAGCCCACCCCCGCCGCCCGTGGCCAGCCCGCCCGCCGCCCGTGGCCAGCCCGCCCCCCTGCCCTTGGCCAGCCCGCCCCCCGCCGGCAGCCAGCCCGCCGCCTCCGCCCGTGGCCAGCCCGCCGCCCCGCCCGTGGCCAGCCCGCCCCCCTGCCCTTGGCCAGCCCGCCTCCTCCGCCGGCAGCCAGCCCGCCGCCTCCGCCCGTGGCCAGCCCGCCCCCCTGCCCTTGGCCAGCCCGCCTCCCCGCCGGCAGCCAGCCCGCCGCCCCGCCCGTGGCCAGCCCGCCGCCCCGCCCGTGGCCAGCCCGCCCCCCGCCCGGCAGCCAGCCCGCCGCCTCCGCCCGTGGCCAGCCCGCCCCGCCGCCCGTGGCCAGCCCGCCTCCTCCGCCGGCAGCCAGCCCGCCGCCTCCGCCCGTGGCCAGCCCTCCTCCGCCGCCCGCGGCCAGCCCTCCTCCGCCGCCCGCGGCCAGCCCCGCCCGCCGCGGCCAGCCCCGCCCCCGCCGCCCGCGGCCAGCCCGCCCCCGCCCATTGCCAGCCCGCCCCCGCCGGCTGCGCCTGACCGTCGGTACTAATATGGACCGTGTGCAGATGTGCCAAATCAAATCGCGAGCAGCGTTCAGCATTGGACCACTCAATTCAGGGAGGACGAGTTCATGGAGGTTGCACAGTGCTCGGATGGCTATGCTTACATTTGTTCGAACTCTGGATCCAACTCGTATGTCTGCAGCTCTCAAGCACCGCCAGCTGACTGCACCAATTCGGGACTGAGTTTTGATGGAGGATGCCTTGATCCCAGCTTGAAAAAAATGGTTTGCCTCTACGATTCTGAACGTCGCCTGGGCGCCTTGTTGTGCGGCTGATTGTGCTGCTCTTGGTTTTCCTCTTTGCAAGTTGCCACACTGCAAGCCGTGCCTAACAGACGTTGCACGCCAAGTCTCGGAGTCCATGTCACCCCGTCGTTGGCTTTTCGACCGACACTCTGCTCTGAACCGTCTGTTTTTCATGCCTACTTTCCTGTAGTTGCCCATGCTTGACTGGGAACATCAAGGCAAGGAAGCTGCCTGATAGCGCAACCAATGCCAGGTGGGTCACCGAGCCCACAATCGCCTTCCAAGACGCGACGAGTGAGCCAGATCTGCACCCCAATTCCTGCACTTGAACAGCACTGTCAATTCGAGCTTGTTGGGACATGGAAACACGGATGGGCGAGGTCAATGCCTGGCACACTGAGCAGGCTGCGCCTGAGATACATGTGCCACTTTGCACGTGAAGTACATCGGGGCCCGCAGCTCGCGCTCGTGCCCCGCATCTTGGGACGCTGCCCACGCAGCGTCCTCGACTCGGATGCCACAGAACGCAGGTGGCCGATTGCTTCTCATTGGCTCAGGACCGCGACCAGCGCAATAAATGGCGTTTTCCTCCCGTTGTGTGTGTTCCGGTCAGGGACAGACCGTCTGTGCCCTCGTTGAAGGTGAGGTGAGGGGCTGTGCTTCGACCCAGGAACCAGCAAGCTCCTCATTTCCTTGTACGAGGGAGAGCTCCCAAGCCACCCCACCGCTAATTTGTAAGCATTTAGTGTCATCTGGCCTGGCATGCGGGGCCTACACGTGACGCTGCTGTTTGTGGTGGCGCTTCTTGGCGGGCAGCATGCCGCGGCCAGGTGGGTTGGCGGGGAGGTAGCCCGGACTTATACCTCTGAAGGCGGAGCAATCGCCTCCATTTTCTCCGATTTCAACAACTCTATACATTACAAGAGCTTTGAATTAAAAAACCGCGCTGTTGCACTGTGTAATGACGCTCCCATCATCATCATCGCCAGGGTCAGCCTACCGTCCGGATGGTCCAGGGCGAGGGCCTCCGGTCGGTCGTCCGCAGCCTCTGCCACCCTGAGTACCAGCACCACACCAGCCGGCTCCTCTGCCGTCGGAACTGCCAGCGCCGTGGTGCGCGAGGGGGCGGGGGCCAACCTTGTACGATGTCTGGGGAGTCGTGATGCGAGAGGGCCTCGTGGTGGAGTCGCCCCAGATGCGCTGCAAAAGTAGCCACCAGATGCTCCACTCCAATTCACCCCAGTCCCGCTCCGGAAATGGCAATACTGCTACGGCTTTTACGGGCGTGACGACCAACGTCTCGGGCGTTGTCACCACCGTCACCCGCAACAGCTCTGCGGAATGGGGCAACGTGACCCAGGTGTCCGGTGTCGACTCTTCAGATCGCAATGGCACAGTCACGGTGCGGTTGTGGGATGGGGAAAGGCATGGGAGAGTTGCTGCCCTACCAAAGTGCGGCTGAAGTCGGTCGGGAACAGAAATGGCAGTGGCTTGCACGCTTCTGACATGGCGTCAACTCATCCCACCCATCACAGACAAGCGTGACCGACAAGTGCACGATGTGGGACTGGAGTGTTCGATCCGACTGCGCGAGCGCTCCCAGCCCGCCGCCTCCCGGGCCGCCCGCGGCCAGCCCACCCCCGCCGCCCGCGGCCAGCCCGCCCCCGCCGCCCGTGGCCAGCCCGCCGCCCGTGGGCAATCCCTCCTCCCCCCGAGGCCAGCCCTCCTCCCCCGATCGTGAGCCCGCCGCCGCCCGTGGCCAGCCCGCCCCCGGCTGCCAGCCCGCCCCCGCCGCCTGCCCTACCGCCCTCCCCCGGCTCCGTACTACTATGGATCGTGTGCAGATGTGCCAAATCAAATTACGGGCACAGTTTCCTCTTGGACCACCGTAGTTGGGACACTCGAATACATACGGGTGTTAGAGTGTTCGGTTGGCTATGGTTACGTTTGTTCCGATTCTGGATCTGAGACGTATGTCTGCAGCTCTCAAGCACCACCAGCTGACTGCACAAATTGGGGGATGGGTCTTACTGGACAATGCTATGAGCCCAGCAGGAAAAAAATTATATGCCTCTACAATTCTGACGCTCGCCAGAGCGCTATGACCTGCACCTGACTGTGCTGCTCTTGGTTTCCTCTTTGCAAGTTGCCCCACTGCAAGCCGTGCCTAACAGACGATGCACGCCAAGTCTCGGAGTCCATGTCACCCCGTCGTTGGCTTTGTGACCGACACTCTGCTCTGAGCCGTCTGGTTTCCATGCCTACTTTCAGGATCCTGTAGTTGCCCATGCTTGACTGGGAACATCACGGCAAGGAAGCTGCCTGATAGCGCACCCAATGCCAGGTGAGTCACCGAGCCCACAATCGCCTTCCAAGACGCGACGAGTGAGCCAGATCTGCATCCCAATTCCCGCACTTCAACAGCACTGTCAATTCGAGCTTGTTGGGACTAGGAAACACGGATGGGCGAGGTCAATGCCTGGCACACTGAGCAGGCTGCGCCTGAGATACATGTGCCACATTGCACGTGAAGTAGATCGGGGCCCGTAGCTCGCGCTCGTGCCCCGCATCTTGGGTCGCTGCCCACGCAGCGTCCTCGACTCGGATGCCACAGAACGCAGGTGGCCGATTGCTTCTCATTGGCTCAGGACCGCGACCAGCGCAATAAATGGCGTTTTCCGCCCGTTGTGTGTATTCCGGTCAGGGACAGACCGTCTGTGCCCTCGTAGAAGGTGAGATGACGGGCTGTGCTTCGACCCAGGAGCCAGCGAGGTCCTCCCTTCTCTGCACGAGGGAGAGTTACCAAGCCACCCCACCTATACTGTGTCAGCATTTGATGAATTGTGGCCTGGCATGCGGGGCCACCACGTGGCGCTGCTGTTTGTGGTGGCGCTTCTTAGCGGGCAGCATGCCGCGGCCAGGTGTGCAGGCGGATAGGTAGACCGGGTTCACGCCTCTGGAGGCGCGAAATGTCCTCCATTGTCTCCGTTTTCAGCAACTACATACATTATAACAGCTTGTATTTGAGAAATGGCGCTGTCGCACAGTGCCATGACGCTCCCTATCATCACCATCGCCAGAGTCAGCCTACCGTCCGGATGGTCTAGGGCGAGGGCCTCCGGCCGGTCATCCGCAGCCTCGGCCACCCTGAGCACCAGCACCACACCAGCCCGCTCCTCTGCCGTCGGAACTGCCAGCGCCGTGGTACGCGACGGGGCAGGGGGCAACCTTGTACGATGTCTAGGAAGTCGTGATGCGAGAGGGCCTCGTGGTGGAGTCGCCCCAGATGCGCCGCAAAAGTAGCCACCAGATGCTCCACTCCAATTCACCCCAGTCCCGCTCCGGAAATGGCAATCCTGCCACGGCTTTTACGGGCGTGACGACCAACGTCTCGGGCGTTGTCACGACTGTCACCCGCAATAGCTCTGCGGAGTGGGGCAACGTAACCCAGGTGTCCGGTGTTGACTCTTCGAATCGCAATGGCACAGTCACGGTGCGCTGGTGAGACGGGGAAGGCATGGGAGAGTTGCTGCCCTACCAAAGTGCGGCTGAAGTCGGTCGGGAACAGAAATGGCAGTGGCTTGCACGCTTCTGACATGGCGTCAACTCATCCCACCCAGCACAGACAAGCGTGACTGACGAGTGCACGATGTGGGACTGGAGTGTTCGATCCGACTGCGCGAGCGCTCCCAGACCGCCGCCTCCCGGGCCGCCCGTGGCCAGCCCACCCCCGCCGCCCGCGGCCAGCCCGCCCCCGCCGCCCGTGGCCAGCCCGCCGCCCGTGGGCAATCCTCCTCCCCCGGAGGCCAGCCCCTCCTCCCCCCGATCGTGAGCCCGCCGCCGCCCGTGGCCAGCCCGCCCCCGGCTGCCAGCCCGCCCCCGCCGCCTGCCCTACCGCCTCCCCCCGGCTCCGTACTACTATGGATCGTGTGCAGATGTGCCAAATCAAATTACGGGCACAGTTTCCTCTTGGACCACCGTAGTTGGGACACTCGAATACATACGGGTGTTAGAGTGTTCGGTTGGCTATGGTTACGTTTGTTCCGATTCTGGATCTGAGACGTATGTCTGCAGCTCTCAAGCACCACCAGCTGACTGCACAAATTGGGGGATGGGTCTTACTGGACAATGCTATGAGCCCAGCAGGAAAAAAATTATATGCCTCTACAATTCTGACGCTCGCCAGAGCGCTATGACCTGCACCTGACTGTGCTGCTCTTGGTTTCCTCTTTGCAAGTTGCCCCACTGCAAGCCGTGCCTAACAGACGATGCACGCCAAGTCTCGGAGTCCATGTCACCCCGTCGTTGGCTTTGTGACCGACACTCTGCTCTGAGCCGTCTGGTTTCCATGCCTACTTTCAGGATCCTGTAGTTGCCCATGCTTGACTGGGAACATCACGGCAAGGAAGCTGCCTGATAGCGCACCCAATGCCAGGTGAGTCACCGAGCCCACAATCGCCTTCCAAGACGCGACGAGTGAGCCAGATCTGCATCCCAATTCCCGCACTTCAACAGCACTGTCAATTCGAGCTTGTTGGGACTAGGAAACACGGATGGGCGAGGTCAATGCCTGGCACACTGAGCAGGCTGCGCCTGAGATACATGTGCCACATTGCACGTGAAGTAGATCGGGGCCCGTAGCTCGCGCTCGTGCCCCGCATCTTGGGTCGCTGCCCACGCAGCGTCCTCGACTCGGATGCCACAGAACGCAGGTGGCCGATTGCTTCTCATTGGCTCAGGACCGCGACCAGCGCAATAAATGGCGTTTTCCGCCCGTTGTGTGTATTCCGGTCAGGGACAGACCGTCTGTGCCCTCGTAGAAGGTGAGATGACGGGCTGTGCTTCGACCCAGGAGCCAGCGAGGTCCTCCCTTCTCTGCACGAGGGAGAGTTACCAAGCCACCCCACCTATACTGTGTCAGCATTTGATGAATTGTGGCCTGGCATGCGGGGCCACCACGTGGCGCTGCTGTTTGTGGTGGCGCTTCTTAGCGGGCAGCATGCCGCGGCCAGGTGTGCAGGCGGATAGGTAGACCGGGTTCACGCCTCTGGAGGCGCGAAATGTCCTCCATTGTCTCCGTTTTCAGCAACTACATACATTATAACAGCTTGTATTTGAGAAATGGCGCTGTCGCACAGTGCCATGACGCTCCCTATCATCACCATCGCCAGAGTCAGCCTACCGTCCGGATGGTCTAGGGCGAGGGCCTCCGGCCGGTCATCCGCAGCCTCGGCCACCCTGAGCACCAGCACCACACCAGCCCGCTCCTCTGCCGTCGGAACTGCCAGCGCCGTGGTACGCGAGGGGGCAGGGGGGCAACCTTGTACGATGTCTAGGGAAGTCGTGATGCGAGAGGGCCTCGTGGTGGAGTCGCCCCAGATGCGCCGCAAAAGTAGCCACCAGATGCTCCACTCCAATTCACCCCAGTCCCGCTCCGGAAATGGCAATCCTGCCACGGCTTTTACGGGCGTGACGACCAACGTCTCGGGCGTTGTCACGACTGTCACCCGCAATAGCTCTGCGGAGTGGGGCAACGTAACCCAGGTGTCCGGTGTTGACTCTTCGAATCGCAATGGCACAGTCACGGTGCGCTGGTGAGACGGGGAAGGCATGGGAGAGTTGCTGCCCTACCAAAGTGCGGCTGAAGTCGGTCGGGAACAGAAATGGCAGTGGCTTGCACGCTTCTGACATGGCGTCAACTCATCCCACCCATCATAGACAAGTCGTGACCGACAAGTGCACCTTGTGGGATTGGAGTGTTCGATCCGACTGCGCGAGCGCTCCCAGACCGCCGCCTCCCGGGCCGCCCGTGGCCAGCCCACCCCGCGCCCGCGGCCAGCCGCCCCCCGCCCGTGGCCAGCCCGCCGCCCGTGGGCAATCCTCCTCCCCCCGGAGGCCAGCCCTCCTCCCCCGATCGTGAGCCCGCCGCCGCCCGTGGCCAGCCCGCCCCCGGCTGCCAGCCCGCCCCCGCCGCCTGCCCTACCGCCTCCCCCCGCTCCTGTACTACTATGGATCGTGTGCAGATGTGCCAAATCAAATTACGGGCACAGTTTCCCATTGGACCGTCCTAGTTGGGACACTCGAATACATACGGGTGTTAGAGTGTTCGGATGGCTATGGTTACATTTGTTCCGATTCTGGACTTGACTCGTATGTCTGCAGCTCTCAAGCACCACCAGCTGACTGCACAGAATCGGGGATGGATATTACTGGACAATGCCATGATTCCAGCAAGAAAAAAATTATTTGCCTCTACAATTCTGACGCTCGCCAGAGCGCTATGACGTGCGAGTGATTGTGCTGCTCTTGGTTCTGTCTTTGCAAGTTGCTTCACTGCAAGCCGTACCTGACAGACGGTGCACGCCAAGCCTTGGGAGTCCATGTCATCCCGTCATTGGCTTTTTGATCTATACTCTGCTCTGAGCCCCCAGCCTTCCATGCCTGCTTTCCGGATCCTGTAGTTGCCCATGCTTGACTGGGAACATCAAGGCAACGAAGCTGCCCGATAGCGTACCCAACGCCAGGTGTGTCACCAAGCCCGCAATCGCCTTCCAAGACGCGACGAGTGAGCCAGATCTGCACCCCAATTCCTGCACTTGAACAGCACTGTCAATTCGAGCTTGTTGGGACATGGAAACACGGATGGGCGAGGTCAATGCCTGGAACGCTGAGCAGGCTGGGCCTGAGATACATGTGCCACTTTGCACGTGAAGTAGATCGGGGCCCGTAGCTCGCACTCGTGCCCCGCATCTTGCGTCGCTGCCCACGGAGCTTCCTCGACTCGGATGCCACGGAACGCAGGTGGCCGCTCGCACCTCATTGGCTCAGGACCGCGGCCAGTGCAATGTCGTCAGTGTGGATCATGATTGGGAGCATGCATTTGGGAATCGCAATCACCGGCTCGCTCGCCAATGCGGGCTTGAGTGATTCGGAAACGCCCAGGTTGCTCGTCGACGATAGGGTCTCGGATTCCTAGTTCCTGGATCAGAAAGCGGGCACCAGACCATGGCCCACCCACTCCCACTCACTGAGGAAGCGATTTGTGGAGCTTGCACAATTTTTAAAGGACACATCGTCAATCGTGACGGAGCCAATGACGCACTGAGGCACGGGGCGAGAACAGAGCCAGGATGCGCTCGACCGAGGTATCGACGAGCAAAAGACACGGTCGTTGCGTTCATATGTGCGACACACACATGCCATGGATGCACTTGAAAGGTATATGAATATCCGCACTTTGTTCTATCAGAGCCAAACGCAGGCCAAGAAGAGCGTCAAGCTCAAGGATTGGCAAGACATGCTCGCGAATGCTCCCGGCTCGCAAGCGTGCCTGAACGGCTTTGTCATGGACTATCTCGTCACAGAGGTGACTGGTGGATGCGTAGATGATGTGTCTTTGTGCAATGATGGAGGGGAGGAGGGCTGGAGAGCTGAAGCTTCGTCCTTGGGAATGAGCCCGTTGGCCAGCGGAGAATGGTCAATAAAAAATTCCAATGAGGGCCCATTTTCGTATCTCCCCCATCCCCTTTGTCTAACAGGGGTATCTGGAAGCGGCGAAAGCGTTTGAGCGAGAGTCTGGGGCCTCGACCGGCGACAACTTGGAGTCTGCGGAGAGCCGATCTCAGATCAGGTCCCGCATTCAGAGCGGCCAGATCCCGGAGGCTGTCGAGCTGATCAATGACTTGTACCCAGAGGTGGGCGGGTGGAAGAAGGGGATGACCAGCGCAATGTGCCGGTGCTCGACAGCCTCCATCGGCTGTGCTTGGCACGGGTGGCCAGGCTTGCAGAAACTCCAGGCCAGCTCCGGGGGCACCGTGTTGTGCCGCATGCACCCAAGCTCCCATTGCTGCCTCGCTCGCAGGTCTTGGAGGGCCAGGAGAGTCTGCTCTTCCACCTGCAACGGCAGCAGCTGATCGAGCTCATCCGTCAGGGCAATGTCGAGGGTGCCTTGGAGTTTGCGCAGGAGTTTTTGGCGGCCAAGTGCGAGGAGAATCCTGACAACCTGGCCGAATTAGGTACGAGACGCAGGATGGAGGATCTTGAAGGTGTCTGATGGTGTGCCTGTGAGTGGTTCTTGTTGTGCGTCAGGTGTTCCCGCAGAAACCCCGCTTCCCTCTCATTCCCCGCCGACCAGAGCAAACCATGGCGCTCCTGGTCTTTGATGACATCGCGGAGAGCCCGCTGCAGGAGCTCATGGAGGTGACGCAGCGCCAGAAGGTGGCCGACGAGATCAACCCCGCCATCCTGAGGCATCAACTGCAGGTGCGGGGCTGATTCTTGCGTGTAATAGTAGGAGTGGTGGTGGTGGTGGTGGGGAGGGGTCGCGGAGCATGCAGACAGCTTCTACTCTGGCCAAGTGTGTCTAGTAAACTCTCATGTATGCAAATGAAGACTCCATGCATCTTGACAAAACCCGCAGTGAAGTTGAATCGCCCACTAAATTGATTCCTGCATGCCCGCAGGAGGAGCAGCCACAGCTGCCGGTCCTTCTCAAGCTGTTTCTTTGGCTTCAGCGGCGGCTCAAGGACAAGCTCACGTTTCCAGAGATTGAGAACCTCGCGACGGCAGAGTTTAAATCCGCGGCAGAGGGTGGAGGAGCGGCGGAGGCCCGTCCATAGATTTGCCAGTGGCTAGATCGCTGGCTGGAGGACAAGACCGCCACCAGGAGCTGTGTAATGACGAGGTAGTGACTTGGCGTCGAGCGGACCAAGCTTGACTTGGTCTCCCAGAACAGGCTTTCATGATTAACTACTGGCCTTCCTTGCTTAAATAACTCGATGGCTTCACCGAGTATCCTCGCGAATGAGCGCACAAAACGATAGATCACGATAGATCGCATCCCGGAAGGTCCGCGATCCATCTGGAGCATGTCGTCTCGAAGCATGGCCGGCGTCCGAGGCAGCATGCGGGCCAGCACAAAGCCAGGCATTCCACGCCACTATCGCGATTGCTATTTTCTCCTTTCATCGCACCGTTATTTGGGATCGAACCCTATTGATCGCACCTCCGAACCGGCCACTGATACTGGCTGGGACGGAGACGTTTAGCGTGCACTCAAGATTGGCATGGATGTACATGGCACGACCATGAATCCGATAGGTGGGTTCTGGATGCGCAGGGTCTGGGTGTTGGTGGAAGCGGTTTGCGGTGCCGTCGAGGCCGGCGTGCGGGGTTTGCCTTTTCGTGACGCTTCCGCGCTTTTCTTGTCAACATGCAGGACGATCAACGACAAGCTCGCTGCGCCTGATGCGCGCAGCGTTCTCGAGACCCTCGGCTCGACAGGCCGTTGTCACGAGGGCCACACATGGCGGAGGGGTGGGCAGACTGTATTCTTCCGGCCTTGGGCTGGGAGGGCCCAGGAATTTCCGCGGTCTTGCGGCGGCGCCCGCGACCGCGTCGTGGGCGCTCGCGGCCCCCGCCCTGAGCGGCCTTTCCTCGCCCGGATGGGCCCGGTGCTCGCCCGCGACGAGCGCGCTGCAGCAGCCCGCGCCCGGCCGGCGGAGCTTTGCGGCCGCGGCGGCGCCGCACGGCGGCGGCGGCGGCGGCGGCAAGCGCATCAGCCAGGCCGACTTTACGGAAAAGGCGTGGGAGGCGATCGTGGGCGCGCCGGAGATCGCGCGCTCGAGCTCTCAGCAGGTGGTGGAGTCGGAGCACCTGTTCAAGGCGCTGCTGGAGCAGCCCAACGGGCTCGCGCGGCGGCTGGTGAGCAAGGCGGGCCTCCAGCCGACCAAGCTGCTGGAGCGCGTGGACGCGTTCATCCGGCGCCAGCCGCGCGTGAGCGGCGCGTCGGAGCAGGTGCTGGGCCGCTCGCTGGAGCAGGCCATCACGCGCGCGCAGGACCTGAAGCAGCGCTGGGGCGACCAGTTTGTGAGCGTGGAGGCGCTGTTCCTGGCGCTGGCGGAGGACGCGCGCTTTGGCGCGGAGGCGCTGCGGTCCGAGGGCCTGACGCGCGACCGGCTGGAGGAGGTGATCCAGGAGGTGCGCGGCGGGCGCACGGTGACGGACCAGGACCCGGAGGGCAAGTACGAGGCGCTGGCCAAGTTTGGGCGCGACTTGACCCAGGCGGCGCGCGAGGGGAAGCTGGACCCCGTGATCGGGCGCGACGACGAGGTGCGACGCTGCATCCAGATCCTGTCGCGCCGCACCAAGAACAACCCGGTGCTCATCGGCGAGCCCGGCGTGGGCAAGACGGCCGTGGCCGAGGGCCTGGCGCAGCGCATCGTGGCCGGCGACGTGCCGGCCTCGCTGCAGGGCCGCAGCCTGATCTCGCTCGACATCGGCGCGCTCATCGCCGGCGCCAAGTTCCGCGGCGAGTTCGAGGAGCGCCTCAAGTCGGTGATCAAGGAGGTGCAGGACAGCCAGGGCAACGTGGTGCTCTTCATCGACGAGATCCACACCATCGTCGGCGCCGGCAAGGGCGAGGGCTCCATGGACGCCGGGAACTTGCTCAAGCCTCTCCTCGCCCGCGGCGAGCTGCGCTGCATCGGCGCGACCACGCTGGACGAGTACCGCGAAAACATCGAAAAGGACCCCGCGCTGGAGCGGCGCTTCCAGCAGGTGTACGTGGACCAGCCGAGCGTGACCGAGACCATCAGCATCCTGCGCGGCCTGCGCGAGCGCTACGAGCTGCACCACGGCGTCAAGATCAGCGACAGCGCGCTGGTCGAGGCGGCCGCGCTCTCGGACCGCTACATCGCCGACCGCTTCTTGCCCGACAAGGCGATTGATCTCGTCGACGAGGCGGCCGCCAAGCTGAAGATGGAGATTACGTCCAAGCCCAGCGCTTTGGACGAGGTGGATCGCAAGATCATCCAGATGGAGATGGAGCGGCTGAGCCTGCACAAGGCGGCGCCGACGGACCGCGGCGCGGCCGCGCGCCTGGCCGACCTGGACGAGCAGCTGGCGGAGCTCAAGCGCAGCCAGTCGGACCTGTCGGCGGCCTGGGAGGCGGAGCGCGACGAGATGCAGCAGGTGCAGGGCCTGAAGGAGGAGATCGACCGCATCAACATCGAGATCCAGCAGGCCGAGCGCGACTACGACCTCAACCGCGCGGCGGAGCTCAAGTACGGCACGCTGCTGGAGCTGCAGAAGCAGCTGCAGGCGGCCGAGGGCGCGCTGGCGCTCTCCGACGGCGCGCAGCGCATGGTGCACACCGAGGTCACCGAGGCCGACATCGCCGACATCGTCGCGCGCTGGACGGGCATCCCGGTGAGCCGCCTGGTCGCCTCGGACCGCGAGCGCCTGCTGCACCTCTCGGACGCGCTGCACCGGCGCGTCAAGGGCCAGGACGAGGCCGTGGAGGCGGTGGCGGACGCGATCCAGCGCAGCCGCGCGGGGCTGTCCGACCCGGGGCGCCCCATCGCCAGCTTCATGTTCCTGGGGCCCACCGGCGTGGGCAAGACCGAGCTGGCCAAGGCGCTGGCCGAGGAGATGTTTAGCACCGAGGCCGCGCTGGTGCGCTTGGACATGAGCGAGTACATGGAGAAGCACAGCGTGAGCCGGCTGATCGGCGCGCCCCCGGGCTACATCGGCTACGAGGAGGGCGGCCAGCTGACCGAGACGGTGCGGCGCCGGCCCTACGCGGTGGTGCTCTTTGACGAGGTGGAAAAGGCGCACGGCGACGTCTTCAACGTCCTGCTCCAGATCCTGGACGACGGGCGCGTGACCGACTCGCAGGGCAGGACGATCAATTTCAAGAACACGGTCATCATCATGACCAGCAACATCGGCTCGGCCACTATTTTAGAAGCGATGGAGCGCCACGCCAGCGCGCGCGACATCAAGGCCAAGGTCACCAACCAGGTCCGGCTGCACTTCCGCCCCGAGTTCATCAACCGCATCGACGAGTTCATCGTCTTCCACGGCCTGCAGCGCGAGCAGCTGCGCGACATCGTGCGCCTGCAGGTCGACCGCGTCGGGCGGCGCCTGGAGGAGAAGAAGATGCGCCTGGTGCTGGAGACCAGCGCGCTCGACTACCTGGTCGACAAGGGCTACGACCCGGCCTTTGGCGCGCGGCCCGTCAAGCGCGTCGTGCAGCAGGAGCTGGAGACCGCGCTCGCCAAGGGCATCCTCCGCGGCGACTTTGTCGAGGACGACACCGTCGTCGCCTTTGCCACCGACGACAAGCCCAGGCGGCTCGAGCTGCGCGTGCTGGGCTCCCACGAAGCACTCCCAGCCGACCCCATCAACGACGCCCAGCTCGTGCCGTGAGATGGTAGTTTTGGTGAGGTTGGGAGGACACCACATGCTGTAGATCCGGTGTATTCCAAGAAGCATACGGGTGGTATCTCTAAATACCAATCCTCTTGATAGCCGTCGCTCTTTTAGAGTAACCCTCCATGCGCGCGTTCCTCACGGCCTCCTCCTTTGCCGCCGGCAACCTAGTCGGCGCTCGGGACCCACTGCATGACCACTGCACCCTTATACACTACCCCGTTGTTGCATCGCCCAGGCGCGATGCGTGCTTGCACACCCCTTCTCTCTGTACATTCTGTTGCCTGCTTTGTGTCCCGATTGACATTTTTGGTTTCCTCTGTAAGGAGAAGGAAAGAGTGGGGTAGGGAGAGCGACGGAGGATCCAGGAGCAAGAGGTCTCAACTACCAAGAATTACATCCGCATATAGTTGTCGTCGTCGTCGTCGACTTCTCAACAAAGCGATGTTCTTGCCACGCCCTGGTCAGACTTGCAAGGCCTGCAACAGGGCCAGGAGCGCGGGGTCGTCGCCGCCCTCGGCGTCCCGGGCCCTTTTCGCGGCGGGCAGCGCCGCGCCGGCGATGAACTTGATCGCCTCGGCGTCCGAGTGCTGGTCCAGCCAGAGCGAGTACTGGGGGGCTGTCAGGCCCAGGCGCGCGTGGGGGCTGGGGACCGCCTCGGGGCCGCGGCCGACCAGGACGTGCACCGCCACGGGCGCCGGCAGCGCCGCGAGCCCCGGGTCCGCGGCCTCGCCCAGCGCCGCCTCGGCCAGGAGCGCCGGTTCAATGAAGAGGGCCTTGCGAAAGGCGCGCAGCTCGCGCGCGGGCTCGGGCACCGCCTCGAGGGGCACCAGCGCCCCCGCCACCGCGGCCTCCAGGTCGCCAATGTCCTTGGCGATCTGCATGGCCGCGCGGCCGTCCAGGGGCCGCGCCAGGGACGCGTGGCGGACGTAGACGGCCAGCAGCCGCGCGGCCAGGCGCAGGACGAGGGCGCGCGCGACGGAGGGCGCGCGCTCGCCCGCGGCGCCGCCCGCCGCGAGCGAGGTCGCGCTGAAGCGGGAGACCGATCTCGCGCCGCGCGTGGGCCAGGCGCCGCGCGAGCTCCTTGACCGGGCCCGACGTCTCGGCCACCTCCGTCTCGCTCCCGGCCCAGACCCCGCTGGGCTGCGAAGACAGCCGCTGCAGCGGCTCCTCCAGCCACTCGCTCAGCGCGCGCAGCGTGGGCATAATGAGGTCCAATTGAGCGCCGCCGACCTCGTCGCGCAGCGTCGCCTCCAGCCGCGCGCGCGCGGCGCCCGCGCCGCAGCCGTCCAGCCAGGGCAGGCTCGCCGCCAGGCAGCGCGGCACCTCGGCCAGCGCGTTGCACAGCGCGACGTTGCGCTGCAGGGCGGCGGGCGCGACGCCCGAGACGGCGCGCAGCTCGGGGCCCGAGGCCGCGGCCCCACGCACGGCGGCCGCCGCGCCGCGCAGCGTCCGCGCTGCGAGGGCCGCCACGTCGGCCGCCAGCGTGCGGCCGCCAGAGGCGCCGGACTTGAGCTCCTCGTGCAGCCGCGCCACCAGGCGCTGCGCGTCGGCCGGGCTGGGCACGGACGCGGCCAGGCCGGCCGCGCCAAAGGGCTGCGTATTGGGGCCGCCCGCGCCGCCCGCGCCCAGCAGCCCCCGAGCGCCGTCGCCAGCGCTCGGCCATGCGCGCAGACACGCCCGGCCAGGTACGCCTGCTGGAACGGGTGCGCCACCGCGACGAGCCCGGCAAACGGCTCCCGCGGCGCGGACGGGGCCTCCGCCGCGGGCGCGTCCGCGCCGCCGCGCAGCTGCGCGTCGCGCCGCAGCGCCGCGACCGTCTCCTCCAGCGCGGCCGCCAGGCGCGGGTACGACGCCTCCAGGGCCTCGCGCGTGGCGCGCTGCGGCGCGCCGCCCGCCGCCGCGCGGAACGCGGCCTCGAACCGCCGCGCGACGGCCGGCAAAGCTGCCGCCCAGAACGCGACCACGGGGCCCGTCGGCCGCGCGTCGGCCGCCGCCCGCCCCTCCAGCACCGCCGCGAAAAAGGCGCGGCCCGTCGCGGCGTCGCGCTTGACCAGCAGCACCTGCTCCAGGTGCCAGGCCGCCAGCGCGCCGGCGCGCAGCGCGGCCAGCGCGGAGGCCAGGTCCTCCCACAGCGCCGAGGGCCGCGCCGCCGGTTCTCCTGAGCCAGCGCCGCCCGCCGGCCGGCGCCGGGGGTCCAGCGCCTCTGCAAACGCCGCGTCCGCGCGTGCCGCCGCGCCGGCGACGGCCTGGTCCACCGCCGCGGGCAGGGTTCCGAGATTAAAAAACACCTGGAGCCCAGAGCCCAGCTCGGCCTGGCTGTGGCCCGTCATGCCCTCCCGCAGCGCCGCCTCGGCGCGCTGCGTCACGCTCTGCCGCGCAGACCGCAGCAGGCCCTCGTGCTCCCGCAGCGCGGCGACCCCGGAGATGTCGATGCCGCTCGTCTCGTCCAGCGACTGGATTTGGCACAGGATACGCGCCGCCGAGGCCGCCTCGAGCAGGCCTGCGCGTGGTGGTGGTGGGTGTGGGGGCTGTTCATGACGAAGACGCACCCACAGCACAGCTTGCATACCTACGCAACAAAGCCGTCACACAACAATTCTCCTCCTCCGCACGCACCTATGCTCTCGGACCCAACGCTGGTGCGGAGCTGGCTGATCAGCTTCAGCCGGTAGGCCACGTGCTGAAGCAGGTCGATGGTGGCGCGGAGGTTGGAGGCGAGGGTCGTCAGCTCCCTGACCCGCGACGCGCAGCCGACCGTCTCCGAGCGCACGCGGGTGGTCAGACTGCGGAGGTAGGCGATGGACAGGGCCGTCTTGTCCAGGCCAACCTCCAGGGGGCCCAGGGAACCCAGGGAGCCAATCAACTCGTCCTCGTGGGCCGAGAGGTGCGCCCGGATCTCCGTCTCCAGTCGATCAATGCCCGCTCGTATCTCCCTCAAATGCGTCGACGAGTCACCGCCTTGCACTAATGCGGCCGAGGCAAACTTGAGGGCGTCGAAGTCCGTGCCCAAAAAGGGAGCGCACACGGGATCCTGCAGCACATCGCTCGCTGCGGGGCCCTGCCCCGCATTGTCACCGCCTTTTCCCATCCTAGACGTCAACTAGTTCCCATCTCAACCATCGGATCGCTGCGTCATGCTGCCAGGTGGAGTACTTTAGCTCCCGACAGCAAAGGCTTGTCCGATTGCCTGGATCGCGATCGCATTGGATTCTGTGCGGATTGCACCAAGATCGATTGGCAACCTCGCACATGCCAATCGCTCAAGGCTCCTTGTGAATCCAGCTGCACACAGGGCACGCGCTCTTGTCGTGGTCTTTTGCGGGGCAGTGCTGCCGCCCAAACCAGATGAGTTGAAGGTGCAGTTTGTCCCAGGTCTCCTTCGGAAAGACCGCCTTCATGTCGGCCTCTGTCTGTTCCACGCTCTTTCCTGATGAAAATCCCCAGCGCTCGGCCAGGCGGTGAATGTGCGTGTCGACAGGAAATGCCGGCGTCCTGTGTAAATGGATGCGAGGGACTAGATATTGTAAGGGACGCTTGGGAATGCGTCGAAGGGGCATGATTGAGCACCTGCCCAATATGTGGGTGGAGCCTCCCGTGCAACAACGTGATGTGTAACAACTGACAGCTGCTGCAATCTACCCCTATATCATCAATGCCCTTCTGGTACCCACGTACCCGAAGCAGTGCGACATGATGACGGATGCCGTTTTGTGGCCCACGCCCGGAAGGCTCTCCAGCTCCTCAAACGAAGCGGGCACCTGGCCTCCATGCCTGTCCACCAGCATCTGCATCACGGTGGCCAAGGGTCATCAGGCAGCAGAACACGACTGTCGGACGCACGATCTTCCATACAGCAGCTGGCACGTGCCTGGCTGAGACCCTGCAGGTGGCGCGATTTGGTGGCAGACAAGCCCAGCGGCTTGATGATGGCGGCAATGACGCTGGCATCCAGCTTTGCCATTTCCGCGGCATCAGGCGCGAGCTTGAACAGCGCGGGTGTGATGGTGTTGACCTTGAGGTCTGTTGTCTGGAAGGGGCATTGCGGGGTTTGGGATTGGTGATTTGTCGAGCTGCTGGGTGTCTGCAAGCGTCAAGCCCCAACCTTGCAAAAAAAACTCAAATGCGCTGCACACAACCAAACACTCGGTCCTTTCAACCACCCTCCCACCTGTGCGGACAGAACAACGGCACACAAGAGCTGAAAGGTGCTTTCGCTGTCGAGGGGAACCTCCGGGGCCGGATAGTGCCGCTCCAGCACGGCGAGCACCTTGCTCGCTCGATTCTGCAGCGCCACCAGATTCTTCAAGACCGTGGCGGACGGTTCGAGCGCCTTTTTAAGACGTTTAGCTCCCTTTTCAGGCGAGGTGGACACCGCGACCACCTGCGAGCTGATTGTCGTCGTCCGCTTTGTCGATTTTGGTCTCGTCGCTTTTGTCGCAAGTGATCTGCGTTCCGTCGCGGAGCCGGCGCCGCTCGCAAATACTTCTACGGTAGAGACTTCCAGCTTCACAGATGCCCGCGTGCGCCGCATTACAGTCATTGCTTGCGGTGCCGACACGGCGGTATATAGCAAACTGGGGTGCGAAACCCTGTCAAGCCGACGGGACACCCACCGGAGCATGAGCCATGCCACTTCCAATGGACTTCACACTACATGCCAATGGCCACTGGAATTATTTCCACTCACAAAACCATCATTGGGCATCGAACTTGACTTTCAGCAGGATACAGCAGCCTGAAGGCCAGTCTGGCCCTGCTCCAAATTGCAAAAGTATGGCAAGATCGCAAGCTTATCCATTAGTAACAATATGGCGGGAACGCGACTTTCTTTAGCCGACCCCGAGTCCCCGCCCGCTCCTGCGGCGAGCTCTTGATAGGCGCGAGGCCCCCTTCCGGCCCTCCCTCTCTCGGTCAGGTCCGGGGCACTGTCACCATGGGTGCCTACAAGGTATCGGCGGGGAGCTCGTGCGGAGGAGGCATCTTGGCTGGTTCTGTGGGTCGGGGGTGAGGTCGGCTGGATGAGCCCCCGCGCCTCACCGGCCTGTTCCCTTCTTGCCGCAGTACATTGAGGAGCTTTGGAAGAAGAAGCAGTCGGATGTGCTGCGCTTCCTGCTGCGCGTCCGCTGCTGGGAGTACCGCCAGCTCCCCCGTATTGTCCGCCTGACGGGGCCCACCCGCCCGGACAAGGCTCGCCGGCTCGGCTACAAGGCCAAGCAGGGCTATGTCATCTACCGCGTGCGTGTGCGCCGCGGTGGCCGCAAGAAGAAGGCCGCCAAGGTACGATCCCGTTTCAACTCGGGCAGGGCGCGCCGAAGTGGCCACGGACGGACCGGACGGCCATGAGGAGGGGGCATGGGATGTGTGCGCGTGACGGCTTGGCTTTATTGCGTAGCTCGAGTGGATGCTACCGTTTTTATCGGTTGCACGCGCTTGCACCGTTCGGAGGTCGGGCGGAGCTTCTTCAAAACTGAAATGAGAGGGGCCACCTATATCATCTCCTCATGATGCCAACCCCTCCCCCACCTCTTCTCTTTCGCAGGGCATCGTGTACGGCAAGCCCGTGAACCAGGGTATCACGCAGCTGAAGCCCACCAAGAACCTGCAGGTGGTGGCGGAGGAGCGTGTCGGCCGCAAGTGCGGCGGTCTGCGCGTGCTCAACAGCTACTGGGTCAACCAGGACGCTGTGTACAAGTACTTTGAGGTGATCCTGGTGGACCCCTTCCACAAGGTCATCCGCAACGACGCCCGCATCAACTGGATCTGCAACCCGGTGCACAAGCACCGCGAGATGCGCGGCCTGACCTCCGCCGGCCGCAAGTTCCGGGGCCTGGTCGGCAAGGGCCACAAGCACACCAAGGCCCGCCCCTCCCGGCGCGCGGTCTGGAAGAAGAACAACCGCGTCTCCCTCCAAAGGTACCGCTAGGCGCCCAGCCGCGGCCGGCCCTGGCCGGCCTCACGCCGAGGAAACTCTGGCGGGGACCGTCGCGTCCCACATCCCCCCCTTCACCCCCCTTTGCTGGCGGAGAGCGGGGCAGCTCGCGTGCGTCGCGGCCGCCCTGCTCCTGCTCCTGGCTCTGTAAGGCAACGCTCCTTGCGGAGCTACCCCTCAAATGATTGTTGGGCTGGGGGAATAGTGTTCCAGGATGAAGGAGGAGGGTTGCAAGGGCATGGTATAAGTACAAGAGGGTCCGCCTCCTCCTTGATCAATCGGGGCGCACGTGGTCGCCGCGACTCATGATCCACTGCTGTTTCGAAAGAGGTGCCGGCAATGGCAGCACATGTAGAAGCGCCATCTAAACTCGCATTCAATCAACCAACATCCGCACATGTGCTTGTACGAAACGACAATGGTCGTCAGGGTGCCTCCCTGAGCCGGCGTGGCCGGTTCGAGGCCCGCCCCGCATGACGAGCCTCACGGCGCCACGAGTCCGGCAATGGCTGCGCACGGCGCGATGTTCCTTGGCCATCACGCAAGTAGTGCTTTTTGTGGATGATGCATGCATTCAATTGCTGGGATTGTACCGACGAGGCTGAGGAGGACCCAGCCCATTTCAGATCATCTGCTGGTCGCCGCGCAGGTTGGCTGGCGTACGTGACGCAGGCTCGGTGCACCGCAGCATTGCCTCTTTTGTGCACGAGCCCCGCATCCTGGTAGGTTGCGTGTGAGGGTGGTTGGGAAAATCATCATACAGGCCAGCTAGTGATGGCTGTGAATGGTTTGCATAAATCATTGCCTGCTCGCTCACGATGGCAGACGGTGGCTGGCCAATGCGCGCTCCTCAACGGCGGGCTTGTTCTTGGCAGGTGAACCCAGGGAACATGCGTTGATAATGGATTGAGTGTTCCGGGGCTTTCTGCGGTTTGCCCAGGGCAGCGAGGCGTATGGCCTCTCTGCATCATCATAAATTCCAGATAATTGCATGCGCACCGTCTCTCCCATCGACGCGTGCCGCTCTCGCAACACACACACATGCAGCGCCCTGGCCATGGACAAGGTGCTGGGCCCGGCCCTGCGCGCCCTCCTGCCCCGCGTGCTGGGCCCTGCGTACGGAGCCGCGCTGGCGGAGGCCTACCTGCGCTCGCTCACGACCGTGTGGCTGCTGCCCGCCTACCTCATCAGCCTGGTCGCAAGCATGCTCTTCTACGCTGAGCTCGCCGAGCTGGCGGTGGTGGCCGAGCAGCGGCAGGTGCTGCGGCGCCACGCGGAGAAGCGCAAGGAGCCGCTGCAGCCGGTGGAGGCGCCCATCAAGGTCGGTGTGTGGGGTGGTGAAGGTTGGTGGTTGGAACCTCAGGTGCCGCGTAGGCCTCCTGGCAGTGACGGCGCAAGACATGGTGCCACCACCTTAACCACGCATAGGGCCTGCTCCTCTCACCAGTTGCAGCAAGCCGGCGCCTTGGACAGTGCCTCGGAGACGCTGTACCGCACCTTGCTCCTGGCCGGGGTCTTTGCGGTGGTCTGGGCGCTAGAGTGGATCCCCGCTGTTGGTGCGCAATGGGGTTTGCTTGAAAGGATCAGTAGTTGAAGGCACATACTGAATTTTCTCAATTTTTATCACTATATTCTGAACACTTGCCCCTAATATCAATCCACGCGGCAGGGTCGCTCGCAGCGGGCCTGTTGCTGGCGTGGACGTACGCCCTCTACTGCTTCGACTACAAGTGGGAGGCGCACGGCGTCCCCCTCTCGGCCCGCATCGCCTTTCTGGAGACGCACTGGGGCTACTTCCTGGGTGCGCAGGCGGTGGTGGGCGTGTCCAGTATGGAGATTGTGCGCTGATTGTGCGACAAAGGATTCCTCTGGCGCTGGACGCGGACGCGCATGCTTCCAGACATGCCATTGTTACATACAAGATTACACAACTCACACCGCGCATGGTCGCAGGGTTTGGGCTGACCAGCGTGTTCCCTTCGTTCTTGATGCCCCCCATCGCCGGCGGCGCCCTCGTGGGCCTTCTCTTTCCTCTCTTTGTCATCCAGGCGATCGGCGCGAACCCCAAGCGGGCGCAGGCCCAAGGTGGGTTGTTCGGGACCCGATAGAGGTAGATGCTTTGAATTGAAAACACCCAGGGGTTGTACAGGTATGATTACTTGCTTGCAAAGCATGCATCAAACACCTGAGCTGAGACGCGGATGCGGCGCTCCTTTCCTGCAGAGCTGGAGCGGTGGGGCGTCGCCTCTGTGGGCCGTCTTCCTGTGATCAGCCCCATCAGTTTCCTGCTCAACGCCTGGCTGCGGCTGAGCGCGGCTTCCGGGCTCGGCTTGCTTGGCCTGGCGCGCCGGGCCAGCCGGCAAAGGCGCCACGGTCCGCAGACTCAGCGCCGCCGTTGACTTTATTCTTGAAACGCGTCTTCTAATATTTCTGCTGCTCACGCATGTCTTTGATTCATCTTCTGCAAGCAGACCCTCGGAATACGTGCGCGCGATGTCGTCATTTTCAAAAATGTTTGCATCAGGTGGTAGTAGCAAGGAGAAAAGGGTGGTCAAGCGTCGTGGACCTTGGAGGCGCCGCAGCGGAAGCAGGCCATCCGCGAGGCAAAGTTGTGCGCCTGGCACTTTGGGCAGTTCCAGTCGCCCTGCCTGAACGGCTTGGAACTGCATTGTTGGGATTATGATGGGGAGGGTGCGACGATGGATAAGAATTGTGTCATGAGAATCACTATGAAAATACATTCCAGTCCCTGCAAGTACATTGCACGACCGATAGCATCCATGAAATTTGCCGCATCCCAAACCGAATACCCAGCTCCTCCACCCACCTCGAATGCCCGGGCGCCGCGCCCATGCCCGGCGCGCCGCTGTCCATGGCGGGAGGATTGTGTATGAGATGGAGCACGGTGTCGTGCGGCTGGTACTCAAACACCTCGAAGCGCTGGGGGTAGTTGCCGTCTTGGATGGGCCCCCGGCCCCAGGCCACCGCGTCGCCGTAGCCGCCCTCCAGCCGCGGCGGCGGCGGGCGCATGTAGTAGACGGGCGCCACGGCCGCCATGGTCACGGGGCCGCCGTAGGGGCCCGCGGGCGCGCTGCCCGGGAAGGGAAAGGCGCCGTACGCGCCGGGGGGCGGCGCCGACTGCGGCAGCTTGCTCGCGCCGCAGCGGAAGCACGTGTCGCGGGAGGCGAAGCAGTGCGACTGGCACATCGGGCAGGTCCAGTCCCCCGGCTTCCACGTCTTGCTCGCGGGCGGGGGAGCGCCATACCCACCGCCACGGCTATCACTGCAGAATTCATGGGGACGTGAAACCGATTAGGAAAGGCCACTATCCCTGTATGTGCCCCATCCACAGCCCCCGAGTATGAACTGGGCAGTCACATGCCTCAACTGAGCTAAAGTATCCAGCGCACCCATAGCGACCGCCTGGCGGGGCGAACGGCATGGTCAAACCAGCAGGCGGAGGACGATCGTAGTCTCCGCGCCGATCAAAGCGCTCCCTGTCCTCGTACTCCGTGCGCCGGGGGCTGCCCGTAGGTGGGTGCCTGTGGCAGCACGAGAAAAAGCGTCAGCTAAAGCAAGCCCCAGCCTCCTCTCGCGGTGCATTTATTCGTGATCATTATTGGAGAGTGCGAGGAGCGCCTCCAAAGCCTCCCCCGCAGAGAACTCACTCATCGGGACGGGGGACCGCTCGGTCCATACCCCCCGGATACGCCTCGGACATGGGCCCAACAACTATGGAGAACTCTCTATAGACTTGGCCGAGGTTTCATGAGATTCACAAAATGCTCTTCCAAGATATCTCTAACCTCTGCAAGGATGATGCAAGGAGCCTGATTCGCGGCGGAGCTGCCTCATTTTCACCTTGGCCAGCGACCCCTCAAACAGGCCCGCGCCCCGGCGAAAAGGTCGATCGCCGCGATCTCTCCCACATGTTTAACCGAGTCGGCACACTGCTGGGCACCGGCTGCAAATGGGGATCTGGGTTTCTCGCAGTAAGTGACTACCACGCGTAAGATGTTTTAAATTTATAATTAGTATCTCTGCTGCTGTGTCACCTTTGCGATCCATCAAGGTTGGGGATCCGGAGATCGGCGGGGCCTGGGCGGTGCTGCCATGCTCTCGCTCCTGCTTGCAATCGCTGTGCTTGGCACGGGCGGCTCGTGCCTCGACAATGGCATGGCGCTTCTCCCGGCAATGGGCTTCAACACATGGACTGCCTTTGCCCTGAATGGTGCGCCTGGGGCGGAGCGGCTCGTGTTTCGGAAATGATGGGTCAAACCCTGAGATCACGTCTGGAATTTTGTTGGGCTTTGCAGTGAACGAGACGGCTGTTCTGGAGACGGCGCACCTAATGGTGTCTTTGGGTTTGAAAGATGCCGGTTACGAATACCTGGTAGTGGATGGTGCGAGGAACGGGGGATGTCTGGTTCGGGGAGTGCTGAAGTGGTTAACCAGTGGATCTTTGGTTAAAACCGCCATGCTCTGTTCGCCTTTTCTTGCACGCTCCAGCGCCGTGCACACGGCAGCGGCAATGAAATAGCTCACTCCTTCCCTTTCCCCCCTATCACGCCTCCCTAGATGGGTGGTCGGAGCTTGAGCGGGACGCCAACGGCTCCCTGCGGGCCGACAGCATCAAGTTCCCCGCGGGCATGGCGGCCCTGGCGAACCAAGTGCACGCGCTCGGCCTCAAGTTTGGCATGTACGGCGACGCCGGGGCCAAGACGTGCGGGGGCTACCCCGGGTCGCGCGGGCACGAGGAGGCCGACGCCGCGCTCTTTGCCGGCTTTGGGGTGGACTACCTCAAGTACGACAACTGTTACGCAGACCCGGACGACCCTCCCCGGGGGCGGTACGAGGCCATGCGGGACGCGCTGAACGCCACGGGCCGACCCATCGTGTACAGCCTGTGCGACTGGGGCGTGGCCGAGCCCTGGCTCTGGGCGGCCGGCGTGGGCAACAGCTGGCGCACCACCGTGGACTCGGCGCCCAACTGGCGCAGCGTGATGCACAACTTGGACGGCAACGTCGGTCTTGCGCGCTTTGCGCGCCCGGGCGCCTGGAACGACCCGGACATGCTCCAGGTCGGCAACGGCCTGACCCCGGGCGAGCAGCGCAGCCACTTTGCGCTGTGGTGCCTGCTCAAGTCCCCGCTCATGATCAGCTCGCCCCTGAAAGGTCTGGACCAGACCGCGCTGGCCGTTTTGACCGCTCCGGAGGTCATTGCGGTGCACAGGGACAAACTCGGCGTCGCCGGCGACCTCATCTGGAAGCAGGCGCGCGGAGGCTGGAGGGGGGTGGATGATGCTGGGTAGCTTTTGTTTCTAGTTATGATAATGAACAGTCAATTTGCTGGCTGATAAAATTGACACATGCATGCACTTGGTGCACGCTTATCATTGACCCAACTAACGCTTCACTCTGGCACCCTCTTTTGCGCGGCAGGGCTCCAAGGAAATCCACGCTGGACCGCTGACCGAGGGGCGGAGGGTGGTTGTCATGCTCAACCGCGCCCACGCCGAGGAAAGGGGCGGCGCACGCATCACAGGTATGCCGAACAGGATCGATCCCTGTGCATGTAAATTGGCGTGCGCGACGGCTCTGGTGGCCAACCCTCCACCACCCGCCAAAAAAAACACAATACCTCACACCCCGTTCTCCACTTGCATTGGCAGTGCGATGGGACCAACTGGGCTACACAAGCGATGCGGTGGCCACGGTGCGTGACCTGTATGCCAGGCGGGACCTTGGGTCCTTCCGGAGACACTTTAGCGCCATGGTAGGGCCCCACGACTGCCTGGCATTGGTGATCACCCCCGGGCAGCAGCAGTCTGGCTCGGTCAACCGCCGCGCTCGTGATGGGCGGGGCGCGCCCTGGGACGATGGCTGGAGGCCCTGGCACGCGCAGCCCATGTATGCGATGCACGACGAGGACTTTGAGCCCGCCTCTGGCGCCGCGGGCGCAGCAGTCTTGTGATTGGGGCTAATGACATGGGGCCAGCTCAGGGCTGTGTGGGTGCCTCATACCAGGCCACCTGTGTCGCGGACCTCGCGTCTGCCTTCTGAAGGCCTTACGCCGCGACTAAATTTAACATTATAATATTGATACATTCTTGCGACTTTAGGCTGCTTCGGCGAGCATCCGTCCCAAGCCAAAGACCCCGACATGTCGAGATGGGCCGGGCCAGCGGCAGGATTTGAGACGCATGCAGGACTCCTGGACACGTTAATATCGCATATTGCATAGTCACAAAGTACATCCGCATCCCAATATTGGGATTTATAAAATGCATTCGCCGAATTGGGAACGAGCTTCTCGAGTCGGGCGAGGGCGGCCCATTGGCGAATCGGAGACTCTTGGGTACCAGTCTTCAAGAAAGTAGTAACACACTGGTACGCAATACATGACAAATAGCCTTGCGACAAGGCGACTTGACTCGCGGTCGGTCGCGGTGGACAGAGCGGCGGGTGCGGGCAAGGAGTTGGTGGAGCGCCACCGGCACGAGTTTCTGGTGAATTACGACATCCTCGCGCGTGGTGAAGAGGTGGACCGGCTGCGTGCCCACATCCAGCTGCGCACCACAGCCGTCCAGGCAGGTGATGGGAAGGAGGAGCTCGCAGGTGGACGAAGGACCCGGCCAACACCTTCACCAGCCTTTGTGTGAGACCCTGCAGGAAGCGGAGGAGGCTTATGAAAAGGATGTGCAGGCGTTTGCCCAGACCCTCAGGGATGATGAGGTGCAGACTAGCCGCGCAACGGACGATCTCAGGCAGGCGACGATTGCGCGGCAGGTGGGAGAAGGAATGAGGGGGGTGGGGGCAGCTGCTCAAGGCAGGATTCCATGCCTGGCATGCAGGGACCATTCACATGCGCCCCCACTATTTTTCCCAGATTGCAGCGGGCCATCTGAACGATGCCGAGGCCGAGCTTGAAGAGCTTCATCAGCGATGCAGCGTGCTTCAAGCTGACGTAGACCGCGTGCAGAGGTGGTCGTTATTGGTGTGTGGTGACTAAGAAACCGAGTCGCCACCGCTGGACCCGAGCGTTGCCTTCAACACAGCACGCGCCGTGCCGCAGGTACAAGGACTTTCTGGACCGGCTCACGCCTGCCTCGCACGTTCAAGTGCACAAAGAGAGGCAGGAGACGATGCGGGCGGCGCTGGAGGCGGCGTGGCAGCGGGCCAAGCAGGAGCTTGAGGACGGTCGAGCCCGGGCCTGGGCGGATGTGGCCAGCGCCGAGGAAAGGGCCGCGCACGCCCAGACGCAGCAGCAGCGCCGCGCCGCCCTGGCAGAGGGGGCCAGGGCCAAGGAGGGGCTGGAGGATGCGCTGCGCCGCAGCGCCCCGCCCGCGCCGGAGCCCTTGCCTCCAGAGGCCCTGGTCGTGCCGCTCTACTTCACCTCTGCGGCGCACCTGCTGGACTACCTTCGTGCGCTGGAGAGCGAGTGCGCGCAGGCCGTGTCTGACATTGCAGAGGCGCACCGGCAGCTGCCGCAGCTTCAGGCAGAGCTCGCGCGGGAAAGAGAGGCAACCGATGCGCGTGTGGGCGCCCTCGAGACCCGGCTCGTGGCGGCGGAAAGGCGGCACGAGATACTGAGTAGTACCCTGGCGACTGGGCCCCGCGCCCTGCCGCACTCCGCGGCCAGCGCCAGTGAGCCTGAGGGCCAAGAGCCGTCGGACGACAGTGAGATGGCCTTTGCCACACCTTCAGCTGATGCAGACCTGCTGGCGGTCCAGGCAAGCATCTGGGTGTGTGTGCCTCTGACAATTGTCTATGACTGGATTGAGATCACTCGTAAAATTCATGCCCTTGCCACCGCGCAGGCTGAGCTGGCCGAGCTGCTGACGCGGGCGGAGACGACCCTTGGCCTGGAGCGCACCAAGCAGGCCCTGGCGGCGGTGTCCTGGGCCCGGCACGCTCGCCAGAAGCGGGCGGCCAGAGGTCCCCTGACTGCGACGGGCGCGCAGACCCCCAAATCACGTGCCTCTGATTCTAGAAATTAAATAAGCCGCACATGTGCGCGCTCAGCTTGCTGCAATGGAGAACAAAGAATACGTGGCAAAGGTCGGCTGGTAGAGTTGGCCAGCTCCTTGGTCAAGGGTGTGTGCTTCCGTGTGTGCCGGCCACTCGCGTGCACATAGTCAGACGTAATCGCGCCACCTGTGCCCGCAGCTGGTGCAGTTGAAGAAGAGCGTCATGCCCTCCTCTGTGCTCGCGGAGAAGAAGACTGCCTCGTTGTGCGTGCACACGGGGCAGCGCACGTCCTTGGTCCGCGGCAGCGTCGGGTCCGGAGCGCACGTCCTGCCAGGTTGGGCCAGTGTTCGAAAGTGAGTCTGCTGGGCGGACCTTCTTGCGGGCCAGAACTAGCAAGCGCTTCCACATCATGTTGCCACTTCAGTCATCAAACCATCGCCTCAACCCTTTTTTACTCACCTGGAGAACCACTAGCTTTTCCTTGGAGCTGTGCTGCACCTCGTTTCGGTACACGCACCAGTCGCTGGGGTCTGCCGCTTCCACGTAGGGGCAGTTGCGGCACACGTAGACCAGTCGTTTGTTCACTTTGTCCTCCTTGGGGTAGAGGAGATCGTTACTCTCGGGACAGAAGCGGAGCTTGGGGCCCGACATGGCAGCAAGGGTGAGGACCGTCTAGAAAATGCCTGCCACTGGCGGACCCGGCCGGTCTGAGCTGGACAGGCGAATGAAATCGGACAATTTGCTCCGTGTAATCACATCATTGCTCTCAATTTGATGTAAAATCGTCCGCGAGCAGGGATCGATCATTTCCGAGCTTCATCAATATTCTATCCAAATCCGCGCCCACTCGCGAGCCGGGGACCTCCGGCCCACCTCGACGACCAGGGCAACCGTGCATCTTCCTCATTTATCCCGAGAGCACAAACAGTCGTGTCGACACCGTGTATAGCCAATCATCTCTCGCTAGGCCAGTGTGGGGCAGGGCCAGGGTTGTCCACCCGACTTCGAGGTTGTGCCCTGTGCTCCCCTGCGTGGAACTGCGGGTCAAGGCGTGCGCGCGAGGCAGCCCGAGCATGTCTAGCGGTGAGTATATTATATGGAGGACCATGTCTTGCTGGTGTGCGAGATGTTGTGGATCGTGGTCGCTCACGAGCCCACCTTCTCGCGCGTAGGCGCAGGGAGGCAGGCTCCCCGGCAGCCGGTGCTTGCGGCCGACGGGACGGTGATTGGCGGGCCGAAGAAGCTGAGCGTGGTCTTGGCGGACGCTCTGGAGCGGTGGTACGCGGAGACAGAGCGCGATGCCTACAGAGGCGACCTGGTAAGGGTTGTGGTGAGGGTGAGGGGGTTGGCCTCATAAGGGTGGGCAGTGACGCTGCCCGGCACTCTTCTCCCCCTATCAACCCCTGCACACACTGTCCGCGCGCCTTTGCAGAAAGCCGCCGCGCTGCTGGGCCAGATGCTGATGGAGGGCTACGGCTGCAAGGCCGACCCGGAGCGCGGTCAGGAGTGGATCGACAAGGCGCGTAGAAAAGGGTACCGCATGCGACGCGTGTATTGCGAGATCTGAGGAGCGGAGCGCGTCGGCGGGTGCGCCGCGGCGCGTGACGGACTCTGGCTCCCTCCGCGCAGGCGCGACGGGGGTTTGCAAAAGTTGGTCTCATACTCCCGTGAGCGACGGGTGGAGGATTTTTTGCCCCGTGGAATCCATGAAGCTGGTTCGCACGTACCCAGAATAATCACTCTTTCTCTTCTTTCATTATTACTTGAAGAATGATCGCATTCACCCCTGATTTATGGCCATCATACTTGTTAGCAAACCAAACTTCATGTTGCGAGACGGAGGATGAGCAACAGATCCACAGACGGAATCACATGGTTGTGCACGCAGATGAAAACTGTCGCCAGACCAAATGCTCTTGTTTATTGCAGGGAGTGGGTCGCCCTCTCCCTGTTGAGAGGTAGAAAGGTAGAAAAGGAATCGTGCGCATACGTGCTACTCGCCCCTGGCCTCCATGCTTTGGCGGCGGATGAGGTCGAGCTCGCCAAACGTCAGCGAGCGCTCCACCTCCTCGTCCAGCTCCATCATGAGCTTGCCGTACTCGTTCTTGTCCCAGGCGGAGTCTGCCGAGCGGCTGCCCCCCATCGCGTCGTCCAGGTTGTCCGGGTCAAAGTACGTCCGAAGCACCTCTGAGGGGGTGGGGACAAAGGGGTAGTACACTGAGTGTCAAGCTCTTGGGCAATAGAGCACCAAGTCCCCTGATAATGCACTCAAGGAACCCTTAATTAAAATGTGCTGCCTCAAACGCCCAGCCAAGGTACCAAACATGGAAACCCTAGTGCACATGCGTCCATTGAGCAGCCACCACAGAAGCCACAGACCTGGCGGGTCTTTCGCATGCAGGAAGACCAGCTTCTTCTTGGTGGACGGGTCCACAAAGGCCTTGACAGCGCGCCACATCCCTGGAGATGGGTTGAACCGAGGGTATGTGCCTGAGAACATGCCCCGCTTTGGTGTAAAGAGCTCCGCGCCAGGCTCTGCAGTCTATTCAGAACGCTGCACCACTCTGTAATCAACACCATCCCCCTCCCCGCCTCACATTCAAAGACCAGCGGCGTCTGGAAGCACACGGCCAGCCCAAGGCGCTCTGGAAAGTGGTTTTGCAGGATGTGCAGGGTTTGCAGCGCCATCCGGATGGGAGGCGAGTTCTTGCGGGAGTAGCCGTTCAGATCCAGCAACCACGTCATCTTTCCGTCCGCTGAATAAGGGGCAGGGAGAAGGAATTGGAATGGAGACAATGCACCATCCGCTGCTCAGTGCTTGTCTTTGATGACTAAGCAAAGTGACACTCGGCACACAGAGCCAGCGCATTTCATTTTTCGGGATGCCCCCCCAACAAAAAAAAATCGCACGTGAGCTGTCGCCTAGTTGCGCCGCGCGCTCCAGCGTGTAGACCAGGAAGCGCATGCGGGCGTCGTTGTCGACGACGCTCTCCAGGCGGGGCCGCATGAGGATCACGGGGCGGCCATTCTTGTCCGTGCCAGGCAGGATGTAGAGCTTGCCGCTGTCCGTGTCGTGCTGGGTCACCTCCCACCGCAGCGCCCAGGGCTTGTAGTCCGCGCGCCTGGGAGGAACGCAAAGCACGTGGCATTGTTAGTGTCATTGTTCTGGAGTATCGTGGAATATCAGAGTGCCTGGTCCAGGCAGACGTCTTGAAGGCACAGCCCATCCAAAATGAATATACAAACCACCCCAGCCCACAGTATCGTCCCTTCATCGCAGCTCACCAGTGTAGGGTAGCCTCCAGCATTTTGGCGGCCTTGTGCACATTCCATCCTCGCGCCCGGAGGTAGCGCACGTACGTGCCCTGCGTGCAAAACGCCTGGTCCGCGGCCGACTGCGAAGGGGGGTGCAGCGTCGTATGGGTCTCCTGGCGTGCGCCAGCCCCGCCCGCTTCTCACGGCCCCCACCTCGCCCTCCCTCCCGTACCTTGATGTGACCCTTCACCTCCTCCTTGAGCTGCGCAACCTTTTCATGCTCCTCGTCGCTCAGGTCGGTCGCAAAGGCGCCGAGCTTGCGCGTCATTGCGCTGCACCGGCCGTATTAGGGCTTTTAAGGTGCCACCGGCGCCTGTGCCGATAAGCCAATGTCTCCGCAGTAGTCCGGCAGAATTTCTAAGGTTTGGACGCCCGAAAGGAGCCAATGCGGGGCCAGTCAAATCGCGCTCTTACTTGACTCTTACGTACAGATTCGTGGTGGGCGCGCCCCACTCGCCCGTGATCACGATAGGCACATTGTTAGTGCAGGCACGAAACGCGCACGGGCGCTGGCATTCGACGCACATCTGCACAACACTCGCTTGAAATATTAATATATTATGACACATTGTTTTTAATTGTGTTGCATGCGCATGATGCTGCCGCCCGTGTGCCGTCGCGAATTGGGATCTCCGTCACGCGAGCGTGTTTGGACGGTCGTCGCTGGACAGGCTGGCCCGCAATAGGCTCTTTCAAAACACTCCTGTATTCATAAGCGACGTTGATTGCTAGACCTTCAGGCATACCATGAGCGACGGGACCCGGGCCCTCCCCGGGACAGACGGCCCCGTCCATGTGACTGTGCACAAGACGTGGGAGGCCCCCGAGAAGGCCTCCCAGTTTGGCGCCGGCTTCAAGCTGAAAATGGCGCTCTGGTCTCTGGCCGCAGTGGCTATTCTTTGCGCAGGAGTGGGCGTGCCTGTGACCTTGTCAGTGCTGCGCCGCTCATCGCACACCAACGGGGCCCCGGCCCCCAGCCCCCCCCGGGCACGCCCGCCGCCTCACCGCCGCCTCCCTCCCGCTCGCCTCCCCCGCTGCGCTCACCACCTCCCAATCCACCCCCCGGGTCCCCCCGGCACATCACCCGCGACTCCCCCACCACCAGGATCATCCCCGGCAGCGCCCCCGCCACCAGGAGCGTCCCCAGCAAGCGCCCCCGCCACCGGGAACATCCCCAGCAACTCCGCCGCCCCCATCGTCGACCAACGTCATTCCCACCCCGTCCGGCTCTGTTCCATTCGATGTGCCGTCTGGCTGGACGGCGCTGTGGTGGGACGAGTTTGAGGGGAGCAGTCTCAACTCCGACTATTGGAGCTACGCTGTGGGCAACGGAGATTGGTACGGCAAGGGTGTGCACTCGATGCGGGTGCCTGGCCTATGATGTCAATTGGCTCTGACCGCAACGCTTCCATTCTTTCTTAATAGGGGCTGGGGCAACGGGGAGGTCGAGTACTACCTCTCAGACAATGTCGCCGTGACAGGTGGCCAGCTGCAAATCACGGCCGCCAAACAGAGCGTGGGAGGCTTTTCCTACACCTCTGGCCGCATCAACAGCCAAGGCAAGGTGTTTTTCTACCCTGGCATCGCGGATTCCTCCGGCAACACCTACAGCACTGTCCGCCTGGAGGCATCTGTTCAGGCGCCAAGCCCAGGTTGGTGGTCACAGGGGGTTAGAATTGCTGACTTTGTGGCTTGAGAATTGGTGTTGACCTCACCCGTGCTGAGACGGTGATATACGTGTTCTTTGTACAACAACCTGCAGGTCAGGGACTGTGGCCCGCGCTCTGGTGCTACCCCAACGAGGACACCTATGGCGTGTGGCCGGGCTCTGGAGAGGTAGGGAGACGGTGCTGGGGCTGAGTATTGGGCGTTTTGCTACTTCTTGGAATGGACACGGCGTGGCAATCAATGGACCGGGGAACAATGAGGTCCACGCACAATGCAAGCCAGGTGTCTGGGCGCAAGCTCGCAGAATACTTCCGTGCGTCGTCATCCCAGACCACTCCTTCCTCCTCCTTCAGATCGATATTTTTGAGATGATCAATCTGATGACTCGGGCCAACCAAGGATTGCACTATGGCGGGACCGGGAACAAGATCCGGAATGTGTTTGTGACCACCAGCCCTTCGGGGTCAAACTACGCGACCTCCTTTCACACCTACGCCATCGACTGGACGGCCACGAGCATCGCCTGTGCGTTGGGCTGGCTGGAGATTTGGCTGTGTTATGTGGCAAGCATGTGAATGTAGTTGGTATCAACATCACGTCTGATTACTCTATTCGCAGTCTCGGTGGACGGCACCGTCATCAAGACGCTGTACAGCAACAGTGTGGACGCCACCGGCGGCTGGTTCACCACGGCAGCGGGGGCACCGACCAACGCGCCGTTCAACATGCCATTCTTCATCATCATGTGCGTGGAAGGGGGTGGGGAGAGTGCAAGGGGGAGTCATGTATTCTCTGCGCTCGAGTTGTCCTTGCACAAGTATCCCAGCCCAGCTTGCCCCCCGCGCGCCTCCATGCATGCCCTTGCTCACCGTGTCTCTCAATGGCCTCTGCAGCAACCTCGCGGTGGGAGGCAATTGGGCAGGGCCCCCAGACGACACCACGCCGCTGCCCGCCACGCTGGCGGTAGACTATGTGCGCATCTTTGGTACCAACTGAAAGTCTGGAGATGACTTTATACGACTGCACCGCAAAACTCTAGCAATTGCACGAGCACTCTGTACATACCATGAAACTTGTACAGGTTGCTTGACCATTGATTATTCAATAGTTGATTCATTTACTAAACAAGTGTATAGTCTCTGAGCACGTGGAGGAGGTTGGAGGCGCCAGCGTGTCGCCTCTTACCATGGAGAGAAAGGTCAGTTCCCCTTGACTCAACAGCACAACTGTCAGTCCAGGTAGATCTTGAAGTTGCCGGCGAGGAGCCGGGTGCTGGGCAGGGCGCCCGGCCTGGGCGCCAGCACCGTGAGCGTCCCCTTGGCCGGATCGGCGTCCTGGACGTAGACAAACCCGGCGACCGAGGCGGAGAGGAGGAGGTCCGCGCTGGGCGCGTGGCTGACGGCCAGCACCGAGTACAGGAGCTCCTGCGGGTTGGTCACCCGCACGAGCTTGAGCGGGTCCGCCACCGAGGCGGCGCCGATGGGCAGGGCCGAGCTGGGGGCGCGCGGCGCGCCGCCCACGCGGTAGATCTCCACGTCTTCGAGCAACACCGTCTGCGACGCCGGCACGAGCGTCCGGTGCGGACCGTAAAAGTACTCCTCCACACGAGCCTGAGGGTTTGTGGAGGGGTGGTATGGGGTGGATGTGCCCAAGAGTCTAGAGCAGCACACATGCATTGAACTTAACACTATAGAGCATGCAAAGCGCACTTGATGAGCACATATCAAGCAAAAACCTCCCCCTCGTACCTTTCTGGCTTCGGCGCGGGCCTCGCGCGAGCGCGTGACCACGCCGCCCGACTTGGCCAGTTTGACCACGGAGACGCTGGGGGGCATGTCCGCCACGAGCTGCGAGTGCAGGCGGTCGCTGCCGAGGACGAGGATGACGTCGCAGCGCAGGGCGCCGGCGGCGTGCTTGAGCAGCGCGTACCCGTCGCCGTCGATCCAGCCCATGGTGTTGACGAGCGCGCCCGAGGCGGCGGCCTTGGCGCTGAGCGCGCTGCGGCGGCCCAGCACGCCCGCCATGCTCTCCACCAGCTGGCGGTAGAGGTCCACCGACTCGGCGCCGCTCGTGGAGGCCGCGTAGTAGACCAGGGGCGCGTCGGCGGGATAGCCCTCCTCTATGTCCAGCGGGCCCTCCACCGGGGTCGCACCGATGCACCCCGGGATGGTGATGCTCCCCTGGCCTGTTAGGGGGGGTGGCGATAGAGGTGGGTGGCATTACTACGATCCCTCATGCTCACAATCCAGAACACCAAACCTCCTCCCCCCCCCCATCTCACCAAGATCCAGGTCGACAAAGGTGGGCGTCCAGCCGCAGCGCACGGCATAGTTGAGCAGGATCTTGGAGAGCGAGCTCTTGCCGGCGTCCGTGGGGCCCACCAGCATGACGCGCGGGCCCTCGGTCGCCAGGCCGGCCGCGGCGGCGGCCGCGCGCTCGCTGGCGGCCCGGCGCCGCGCCTCCAGCGTGTCGTGGACGTTGATGTAGCTCTGCATGGGCGTGTCGTCGGACGTGTAGGCAATCTCCGGCTCGCCCTGCACCAGGATCTTGGCCCCCTGCCAGGAGAACACCGCCAGCTTCTGGTCGCTGATGGAGATGGCCTCCCCAAGCGTCAGACTCGTCCCAAACACCTCTGCCTCTCCCTCCTTTAGCTGCGAGCGGGGTTGGAGGAGCAGAACTGATCAGCAAGCGTCCTAAAAAGCAATGTATGCTGGTCTCACACGACAGCCAAGACGCGGCCGCATTCGCGCGGCAGACGCACCGTCAGTGTCACACTGCTGCCCGGGGCCGTCTCCAGCCGAAGCTCCGATCCCTGCGCATGTGAATGACGGGAGTGCACATCCATTCAATTTTTATGGCGACCACACGTACGATTCGTCAGGCGAATGCGAACATCCAGCTCAGGACGAGCGCTCCCTGGCCAGACATACGCAGCGCACCGGGCGCAGCTCATGCAGAGTCTCGGGCCCTGCGGTGCCCGCCATCGCAGCCCTTGGCGTGTCAGCCCAATATTAGATGAAAGATTCTCGGTGCTGGATGTTGAATATTTCGTTCCCGCTGTGGATGGTGAACGAACGGGGTGTGCGACGGCAACCCGCCGCTAGCCGGCCGGTCACAAGCGACCGTACCGGGCCTGGTCTTCTTCTACGGCGACGACTACGAACACGACATGTATTTGCACGTCATCAAACGGCAGGATTTTGTTATCGAATCGTGCTTCTGTGCGTGCTCAGCTACCTGCAGGGTGATAGACCGGATGCAGCAGCGTTTCGATTGAGATCCCGGCCCGATGATGCCGATGGGCGCTCGATCTTGGCCTGTTGATGGCCTGTTTAGAGAGGAGAACATTGTAGTTACGCTGCACGAGGCGCTCCGATAATGATCAAACGGCTCTCAATGGCCCTTCCTGTGTGTCTGTCTGGGCTCACAATTTCCGCCGCTGCCATCCAAGATACCCCACACGCCAAGACCACCCACACAAACTGGAGCTCCCGCAGTATACTCTGAAAGACAACCGATTACATTATTAAATAGGTTTCGAGCGACACAAATGGCGGGGAAATCCAGAGCAAAGTGCCATGGGTGACCCCTAGTCCAGATCTAAGGCTGGCTCTGCCACCGTGGTGCCGCCACGAGGGTCGTCCCCCTCTCCCTCCGAGCTGCAGGGCTCGGTCTCCTTTGCTTGCAGGCCTGCGCTCAGCTTCGACTTGCCTTTGGCCTGCAGGGTCGATAATGTGTCAGCGCAAACACTGTAGGTTGCAGTCACCGAGCCTGGTTCAGTCCTGCGTACCACCCCCCAACCAACTCGCCTTTTTCTTCAGCCGCTTGGCTCGTCGCTTTGCGGTTCGGAGCTCATCCTCTGCTGCCAAGCGACTTAGGCGCTCTTGTCTTTCCTGCTCGGCGGTCGCCGCCTTGAACTCCTCATCCATTCGCGCAAGCCGCTCCTGCTCCCGCCGCCTTGACTGCAGTACTCCCAGGGAGAGGCCATCTGCTAAGCAGCACATCTCCAATAGAACCACAGCTACTCTACATCGCCAACCAGCCCAACTCACATGCCGGTAAATGTGAAACTCGCTGCTCCCTGCTCCGGCATTGCTTCCCATAACATTGTACCCTCGGTCAGGAATCTGCTCGACAATGTATCGCAGCTTTTCGTCCAGTTTCTCGGCCTGTGGAGGATTGGAATGGACGGTCGCTCCGTGATCGATACAATATGTCAGCGAGTTACCCACAAGCGCATTCAAATATTCTCACACCTCTTTTTCTCGTCGCTCTAGCTCTTCCGGGGTGAGCTCCGGCAACAGTGCCAGGGCTTTCGCCTGCGCATCGCTGTACTCTTGCAGAGCCATGACCCTACAACCCGGCAGCCACGCCGCGCAGAGATTGTATCCTATCGAGTTTGATATATATGTTGACTTAGTCTCACGATGGTGTGATATAGGTGTGGGGTAACAAAGAATGGGGTATTTGCGTAGGCCACAAGTGTCCGTGGGTTGGATGCTGGGTGCGATCCCTTCCGCAGGAAATGCGGTAAGGAGTTAGATTGTGCGATCGCAGCGTGCGATTTTATAATCACTCTCACGTTTCCGTTGTCACCAAGCCACAACAATCGAGCAAACTCTTGCAGAAATACATGTAAAGGTGTGGGTATGCCCCAGGGCGACCATTCCGGCGCGGTCGCCACCGCATGGGCAGGGGTGGCCCACTCGTAAGCAGAATATACGACGCGAGATTGCGGCCTGTAACTATGTGCACCAGGATCGTGCGCGCACATTTGCGTTCGCTCCTTGAAATACGTGACAAGAGATGATGAAAGGGCGTGCAAGTAGAGTGCGAGATTGATTTAAGGTCACTGCTGTCCTGATGCTCAAGAACCTTGGTTTTGGCCGGCGGCACAACCCTCTCAAGCTGAAAACCAAACATGGTTCGTGAAGAACGCGTAGTGCCGATAGTTGTAAACAGGTCCTACCAGCGTCTGTGCACGAGCTTCACTCCAGGATCGGAATCCGGTCGGCTCCCAACTGATCTGGGCCATGACCCAGCGCCAGAAGAGTAGAAGCGGTGCAATCCAGCACCTTCCGCACCGACTACACCATACACTTCTTTTCGATAACTTGTATGCATTCCAACACGCCTGACACGGTTCAACGGCTGAAACGTCCATGGTCGTCGGCCCACCATGTGGGCACGTGGCCTCCGGACTAGGGAGTTCGGAGTTTGGTTCATGGGAACGGGCGGCTGCGTAGTCGCTTGGGAAAGTTGCACGTCGACGGACCTGGGTCGTCCGGCTCAAGACTTCCAGCCCCATATAATGGTCCTGAGAGCCTATTTCGCTACCAGTTTCAGAGCGTACTCCCACGTGCGAGCTCGTAAAAATAACAACCATGGCTCGTTCGGGCCGGGGTGCCAAGGCGGCCCTGATTCTCATTGCTGTGTTGCTTAGCTACAGCGCCCATGCCCAAGGGCCATCGTCATGGAAGTGCCGCATGGCGGGCGGAGCTGCCAACAGCGGGTGTGGTCTTCCTTACTCGCTGAGCAACTTCCAGGGTGAGGATTGAGCAGGGAAGGGGAGCGGAGCAGGACAGGTGTCCCATGCCACGGGCAGTGTGATCTCGTAATAACCGCCGCCCTGCCGCCTGCTCACCCCCTTGTCGAGCGTTCCTGACCCAGGTAACTTTGCTTGCGGTAATGCAACTCTTGTGGGGCGCCCGAGCACCGTCGAGGAGCTCCAGACGCTCGTGGCCCAGTACCCCCGCGTCAAGGTGGGTTCCTCATGGCGCGTGGGCGGACGCGGCTGATACGCTACATGATGAGAGCTGTTAATGGAACCATTGAATTAAGGCGTCATGTCTGATGTTTGCTTTTCTAAACTTCATGTCCAGGCCAATGGTGTGGGTGGTTCCTGGTGGAGGGAGAACTTTTGCTCCGGGGATGACGACCAGAGCATCAACATCGTCATGACCGAGCTCCAGGACACCCTCACCAAGTGCGTGCGCTGGGGTAGTACACAGGGTACCATTTATTTTGTAGTGTACTCCATTTTGTCATTCATGATGACGAGTACTGATGAGGAGTTTCACACTATGATCATAGAGGTCTCGAGCGTGTTGTTAACCTTGCTGCTTCTCCTTTGCCATGCAGCATCCTGTCCCCTCCCGACCCGGCCACCTTTGGCGGCAGCGCCCCCCCCGGCCAACTTTCCCATCCAGGTCGACGAGGATGCTCGCACCGTGACAGGTGTGTGTATGTTCTTGTTGAGAAGGGAGTAGATTTGGGGATTGTGTTGAAGGTCTGGCCAGTGCGCCATGCCTACCAAGTGTGACTCGCCATGTGCACCATCTCACATCTCGCCCCCACACACCCCTCCCACACCACCAACGCAGTCGCCGCCGGCATCTCCCAGCGCGTGCTGCTGGACTACCTGTCCGAGTACACGCACGGCAAGCAGCCCCAGGGCTGGACGCTGCCCGCCTTCAGCTGGTTCATCGACCAGACGATCGGCGGCGCGGTGGCGACGGCGACGCACGGCTCGAGCATGCGCCAGGGCTCCCTGAGCAGCCAGGTGCTGGAGCTGGAGGCGGTGCTGGCCAACGGCACGCTGGCGACCTTCAGCCCCACGTCCAACGAGCACCTCTTCCGCGCCTTTGGCGTGTCGGCGGGCCGCCTGGGCGTGATCACCAAGCTGAAGATGCGCATCATGCCGCAGCAGAGCGTGCAGCGCACGACGCAGACGCTCAAGTTCCGCGAGTTTGCGGCGCAGGTGATGGCGACGCAGGAGGCCTACAAGGCGGCCAAGGCCAGCGGCGACGAGGACGCGGTGCAGCAGGCGCTGTTCCAGGTGGACGAGACGCAGGCGCTGTGGCTGGTGGAGCGCGACACGCTGTGGCGCGTGGACTACGACCACCTGTACAAGGAGCCCAGCTCGGTGATCGAGAACCTCAACTTCAGCATGATCCCCACGCTGTCCGCCTACAGCGGCCCCGACGGCCAGAGCGTGTTTGCGCAGGTCCCCAAGACGCCCGTGGCCCCCAACGGCCTCATGACCGGCAACGCCGCCTACTGGGGCGTCGTCTTCGACGCGGGCGCGCAGGTCTACGTGCGCCCGGGCACCTTCGAGACGCGCAAGTCCTACATGTCGGTCACCGAGTCGACCACCAGCGTGAGCACCACGCTGGCGCCCTACGTGCAGATGGAGGCCGCCGTGCCCCTGGAGACGGCCGGCACCTGCCTGCAGAGCCTGAACCGCCTGCTCTACGACGGCTTCTGGAACCGCAACCCCGACTCCTTCCGCAACCCGGCCCTCATCCGCTTCGTCAGCGGCGAGCCCTTCTACATCGCGCCCACGCACGGCGGGCCGCGCATGTACCTCAACATCGAGGACTGGCTCTCCCTCTCCACGGGCAAGCTCAACCAGGCCTACGACGACGTGCTCAAGACCCTGCGCGGCCCCGACTGCCGCGGCCGCCTGCACTGGGGCAAGGGCGGCTGGCCGCGCTACGCCTCCTGCTTCGACGGCGCCACCGAGTACCCCGACACCTGGTGCCACTTTGGCTGCGCCGCGCACGAGCTCGACCCCACGGGCAAGTTCCAGGCCACGGGCGACGGCAAGACCGCCATCTGGAAGTGGTACGCCACGCGCAACGGCACCGCCGCCGACTTTGCCTCCTGCTGCGGGCCCAACGGCTTCTCCGCCGAGTGCCAGTGCGCCTCGCGCACCGACTGCGTCCCCGGCCAGCTCTAAGGGGAGATTATCCTCGTGAGCGCTATCCAGACGATAACTGGAGCCAGGACGCCCTACCCATTGATGATGAGGAAGGGCACACCCCATTCTTTCACGCTGCGACCAGCCACCAGGGCCTCGTCCGCCAAGCGCCCCCTACACACACCGCGACCTTTTGATCTTCGCGCGCCCCACACCTCCTGCATTGCCAGTACTCCTTGAAAAAAGGACAGGCGAGGATCGGTCCGCCTGTCCTGCCTCTGCTGCGTCGCCCCGTGCATCCGGGAAAAAGTGCTACTAGTACGCCCATGAACACTGTTGCCTGTTTCATTAACCCTGTAAGCACTCCGCTTTGCGTGCCATGCAAAGGCAAGTCCATCAGAGCTCGCCAGAGTCAGCCACCAGCACGGGCTCCACGGGCTTGTCGTTCCGGCCCGTCTGCGTCCCCTCAATCTTCTTGACAATGTCGTAGCCGTCAATCACTGCGCGATTGGTTTAAGTGTGGGAAGAGTTGTTCATCCTTGCCTCATGATCACATTCACAATGAGACCGGGCACCCCTGGACATTTCCAATGATCGCCTGACCCACCACTGCACAGCTGTCCACCACCCCGTACCTTCGCCAAAGATGACGTGGCGGCCGTCCAGCCAGGGGGTCAGGGCCGTGGTGATGAAGAACTGGGAGCCATTGGTGTTGGGGCCCGCATTGGCCATGGACAGGAGGCCCACGCGGTCGTGCTTGAACTTGAAGTTCTCATCCTGTGCGAGGTGGAATGGTGGGGAGCGGTGCGGGGGGTGTGAGCTCGGCACGTCTGGCAGCTATTTGTGCATGTTTTTGACCCGCCTCGATGATCAGCGGCACCTGCCACCGCCCTTCATTAAAACCCCTCTCACAGGAAAGGTGCGGCCGTAGACGCTCTTGCCGCCGGTGCCGTTGCCGTTGGTAAAGTCTCCGCCCTGGATCATGAACTGCGGGATGACGCGGTGGAAGGGGGAGCCCTTGTACGAGAGCTCGCCCTCGCCCACGGCCAGGCGCCGGAAGTTCTCGGCCGTCTTGGGGACGTCGTCGCCGTAGAGGCCAAAGGTGATGCGGCCCTCGGGCTTGCCGCCGATCGTAATGTCAAAATAGACCTTGGTGGTCACTGGGCCCGAGGGCCCGGCGCCGGCCGCCGCGACCAGGGAGCGGGCGCTGGTGCGCAGCGGCCGCAGGGCGGGGGCGGCGCTCAGCGCGGCCTGCGGCGGTGATATAACGGATTCATTCCGCTAAGAAAATACACCCTATTTCATCTTTTAAAAATAGACAAGCTTCAGCCAAGAAACTCCTCAAACGAGTGTGCATCGCCAAGGCATCCATTAAGAAACAATCCACACCCGCAGTCCAACAGAGGCGACCGCTTGTCCTACCTGGGAAGACCTCGTGGCAGGGCGGAGGGCAGAGATGGAAGACACCACCTGCAGTCGTGCAGAGAAGGAGGGGCGATCAGGTCACGCTGCGACGAAGACTCCCTGCTGGCCTCGGCGATCAGGGCCACAATTTTACCCGGCCACATTGGCGATTGAGGCCTGCACTACTCCAAACCCATTACCTTGACCGCAGTCTGCGGCCTGGCGCAGCACAACGTGTTGATCTGCGGGAAAACGGAGGAGTAGCATCAACGAGACGTTCCGGACCGGTGTCCACACCAACGCCCGGCCGTCACGCAGGGCTCACCGCGGAGACTCGGACGGCGCGCATTGTGGATGAGACACGAGGTCGTAGATAAGAATGGGCAAAAGTATAAATCGACGTATCATGCGCAGTGGACAGCTGATCAGGGCTGCGAAAGCTCCTCCCGTCGGGCACGGGTGATGCTGGATGCTGCGCGGGCCCGATAAAGCGCCGACATCCGGGTGATCGCATCGTGTCTCCATGCCCTTCGAGATAAGGCTCATTTGGGGCACCCCATGACCGAAAGGGCACGGCTGATCCAGCTAGACATTTTTGGTAAGAAAACTCTGTAGCTATATTTGATCGCGAATCAATAGCAGGAGTCCCAGCGCGCGGTCCCACCCGGCTGTGCTCTGACCAATTTTGGCGGCCAGGAGCAGTGCCGCGACACCCTGTGTCGGGAGAGGCCAGTGGGAGTTGCGGGTCGCACGTCGCTGCTGGAGGGAGTACATATACACATATCTCGCTCATAATGTCGATGGTGGCCTTGTCGCTCCTCCTCGAGAGGGTGGGTGGGGGAGACTGTGGGGAGCGATCACTTGTTGGCGGGGTTGAAGATCCGAGCGCCTGGCTGACAACGCCCCTCCTTGCGCGATTCCCATGTACCAGATGGTGTCGAGAGATAAGGACTACAGGTGGGTCATGGATACGGGATCGAGTCGCTGCGTGTACAGGAGTGAAATGCCCGGACCTGGGCAGGCAGGCCTTGCAGCAGTGCAGGCCGGCAGACACTCAGCACGAGCACCCGCCCGCCCCCAGGTACATGGCGGCATCGGACCTGGCGGCCGAGCTCGGCAAGGAAGGATTTGTGTTTGAGAGCAGTGCCATGGAGCCACGAGTGGCAGACGCGGTCCTCAAGCTTCTCGACGACGGCTCCAGCGACATCTCCTCCCTGGCCCTCAAGTGGTGCGGGCGGATCATATGGTTTTTGAACGTGCCGAGCTGGTGCCTGAGGATTTGATAGTAGTGTGCCACATGGCATTGCCTTGACAAAAAGGCAATCTGTGCATTGTCATTGCGTGTCTAATAGGCGCCTCACTCACCAAGACTCACCCATGCCCCTCCCCCAGCCTGGGACTGCTTGTGGGACGGCTGAGCGGGCCCGCGCTGCACTTGGTTGTGGAGCGCCTGGCCGCCCAGGCCCTGAAGGAGGGGACGGAGAGTGCGCAGGAGGATGCAGCGCTTGGCCTCAAGACGGTCATTGGGGCTGTGCCGGCCGACCAGGGTCCCCAGCTCGCGGTTTACTTGAGCCCCAAGCTCACGGAAGGGCTCACGTCCAAGGTAAGGGAGGATGCGGGAGAGGGAGATGGGAAGGGGGTACACAAAATGTAGATATTCATTTATGTAGAGGTTCATATAAAAATTAGCTACTTGATCATATTCAAGACATCCCACGCCCCAACTATCAACACCGCAGAACTCTAGCGTGGGCGAGCGGAGCATCGACCTGCTGCTGGACCTGCTCGGGCGCTTTGCGCGCTGCGTCCCCGCGCCAGAGGCGCTGGCGGACGCGCTGATCGCTCGCCTGGCGGTGCACCGCAAGAAGGCCTCGCAGAGCCTGGCGCTGCTGGCCACGGCGATGACCGCCGCGCAGCTGGGTGGGCTGCTGGGCGCGCTGCTGGAGGGCGCCTCCGCGCCCGCGCAGTGGCGGCTACAGGCCCTGGGCGGCGTGAGCAAGCTGGTGGGGTGGCGCTTTGCGCCGTACGCGGCGCCCACCGTGCTGCTGGCGCGCGGCGTGCTGGGCGCGACGTCCGACGAGGGCCAGGAGGAGGTGCAGGAGCAGTGCCTGCAGGCGCTCGAGGCGGTGGTGGCGCACTGCCCGGCCGAGAGCCGGGCGGTCGCGGCCGACATCCTGGAGAGCGCGCTGACTTACGTCCGGCACGACCCCAACTACCAGTGGGAGTCGGAGGAGGAGGAGGAGGGCGATAAGGGCGGCGCCGCGGCGGGCGGGAGCGACGACGGGGCCGGCATGGGCAGCGACGAGGAGGAGGCGCTGAGCGAGGAGGAGTACTCGGACGACGAGGACCTGAGCTGGAAGGTGCGGTCCGCGGCTGCGCGGCTGCTGCGCGCGGCGGTGGAGCACCGGCTGGTGCCGCTGGAGCGGCTGTACGAGGCGGTGGGCGGGCCCCTGGTCGCGCGCCTGCGCGAGCGCGAGCCCGTGGTGCTGCTGGAGGTGTACGGCGCGTACGGCGCGCTGCTGGGCGTGCTGCGCGGCGCCCCGGCCGCGCTGGCGCCCGTGGCCGCCGACGCGCCACGCGTCGTGCGCTCGCTGGACCGGCAGCTGGCCGCGCCCGGGCCCAAGGCCGCCAAGGCCGGCGCCGAGGCCTACGCGCTGCTCCTGCAGCTGCTCACCGCTTTGCCCGTGCCCACCGCGGCGCTGCTGCCCCGCGCCTTTGCCAGTATTAGAAACACGCTGGCCGACGCGTCCGCCTCGGTGCCAACGCTGAAGCTGGTCGCGCTGCAGCTGCTGCAGCGCTACCTCGGCCTGGTCGCGGCCGCCGACCGCGCCCCGGACGGGCTCGCGGACGTGCTGCGCGCGGTGGTCCGCTGCGCGGGCGAGCCCTACTACCGGACCGCGGCCGAGAGCCTGCGCGCGCTCGAGGCCGCGGCCCCGCTGGCGCTGCTGGGCCTGGGCCCCGCCGCGCCGTCGCCGCCGCTGCTGCCGGACGCGGCCGTCGCGACGCTGGCGCGGCTCGCGCTCAGCGGCGAGGACCAGGAGGTGAAGGAGGCCGCCACGCTGGCGGCTGCGGCGCTGCTGGCGCACCACGGCGCGGAGCTGGCGCAGGTGGGCGCCGACGCCACGGCCTCCATCGGCGCGCTGGCCCAGAAGTTTGCGGCCATGCCGCACGCGCCCAAGCGCGCCAAGCTGTCGGGGGGCGAGGACGAGGCGCAGCAGCAGCAGCTCGGCGGGCCCATCGCCAACGAGGCGAGTCGAGGTGGTGGTCGTTTCTTGTGGGAGGGAGGTTTAGGGTGCTCTGCTTGCATCATGTGTCCATGTCTCAAACCATAATCATCTGGCCAATCTTGATCCCACAGATGCTGTCCTGGCTGCTGGAGCGGCTCGGCTCCGAGACCACCGCCCTGGCGGCTGCCAAGGGGATGCAGCAGATCGCAAAGACGTCCCCGGGCCTGCTCTCTGTGGCAGGTCGGTGCCTAGGAGGGCTGAGACAGGCGGGGTTGAGTTAGGGGATGCATAAACTGTATTCAAGGACACTCGAGCTCCTTGTGCATGTGTCATGGTCAACACATAAAATCCCAACCCTCAACACCCCCCTCGGCCCCTTGTTCGCGCAGCGCTGACCGAGCAAGTCATCGCGCTCACGGCGCAGCTGGGCAAGGCCAACCGCGCCCTGCGCGGCGCGGCGCTGAGCACGCTGGCGGTGCTGGTGCGCGCCCGGGCCCGCGACGTCCCCCTGGCGACGCTGGCGGCGGCCGTGGGCCGCGCGGGCGCGCAGATCGACGCGGGCGAGGTGGCGCAGTCGACCACAGCTTTGCGGCTCGCGGCCGACGCGCTGCGCGCGCGGCCCGAGCCCGCGCTGAGCGAGGCGGCCGCGGCCGCGGCGCTGCCGGGCGCGCTGGCCCTGACCGCAGCGCCGCTGCTCCGGCCGGAGACCTGCCGCGCCCTGGAGGAGTTTTTCGGGGCGTTTGTCGACTCTGGCCACCCGGCCGCGAGCTTCGAGGCGCTGTGCGACGCTATTGCTCAGGCGGGGGCGCGCGACGACGGCGCCGGCGTAGACGCGGCCGCGCGCTGCATCGCCGCGCTCTGCGCCGGGAGCGGCGGCGCCGGCGCACAGGTCCTGGACGCGCAGCTCGCGGCGATGGAGGCCAGGGATGCTTCCTCAAAGAAGCTGGCCTCGCTCCGGCTCGCCTTTCGCGTCGTGGGGGGAGGCCGGCCTGCGCGGGGGCCTGGACGGGGAGCGCGCGCGGCGCGCCCACGCCCTCGCCGACGCGGCGCTCCGCGACGAGGCCCTCTCCGACGCCGCCGGATTCGTCCTGGGAGGTGCGGTTTTGGAAAGAAGGGAGTGGAAGGGGGTGCTTGAAGGAATATTGTATTGAGCGGGTGCCTGGTGGCACCGGGATTTGAAAATGTTGTTTAACCAATGCAGCGCGGCCCACTCACCGCGCCCCAACCACCCCCCCCAGGCGGTACCGCGGGCGGCGCGTTTGGCCTGCAGGAGCTGGAGCAGAGCGTCCGGGGCGCCACGGAGACGCCGCGGCTGCAGTACCAGTACCTCCGCGCGCTCCTGGTCGCGCTGCGCGCCTGCGCGGCGGGCTTTGGCGCCGCCGGCGGGGCTGGACGCCGCCGCGCAGCGCGCGCTGGCGGCGCTCGTGTCGGAGCTGGCCGTCAGCCAGGGCCGCGACGAGTGCGCGGGCGCGCTGGCCGAAGTGTCTGGGCGCGCTGTGCGAGCTGCCGGGCCTGCAGGTGCCCCTGGACGACCTGCTCGGTGGGCCCCTGCGCGACCAGGAGCACCGGGAACGCGCCGTGCTGGCCCTCTCGGCCGCGCGCCACGCCATCACCCAGGTCAACACGGGCGCCGCCGCCGAGCGCGGCCAGCAGTCCGAAGTGCTCGCGCGCCTCGAGAGCATCCTCCCAGACCTCTTGGCAGCCATCAACGATGACAATGTGTACGTTGCGGGTCGGATGATGGTTAATTGTGGGGACTGGGCTTGCGGGTGGGGTCTGTGTGCTGGTGGCCTAAATCTAGGGTCCAGAGCTGTCAATGTAAGTAACTCACACACGATTACAAATATTCCCTCTCCATTCTCCCATCCCTCTTCCATTCTCCTGCAGATCTGTCTGCCACAGCGCGGTGGCCTTTCTGTCGGCGGCGGCGCACGCCTGCCCGGACGCCATTCGCGGACACCTGTCCTCCGTCCTGCCGGGTCTGCTGAAGCAAACCGAGCCGCGCCCTGACCTTGTCCGGTGCGCGACAGGAGAGGCCTGCAAATCGTTCTCCTGGGTCTGCTTGGAACGACAGATGAGGCAGACAGCTTGGATTTGTTTGTGGACCACGCTGGATCCACACCCCACACCTGTTCTTCATTCCTCACAGGATCGTCAACCTGGGTCCGTTCAAGCACACGGTGGATGAGGCGCTCGGGCTCCGCAAGGCCGCGTTTGAGGCGCTGGTGACGCTGCTGGAAGGGCTGGCGGCATCCATCGAGGCGCAGGCTGTCGTGGACGCCGTGTTGCTGGGACTCAAGGCACGAAGGGCTGATGTAGGGTGCTTGTGGATTGGCGACTCTTGAGCAAGCAGTTATCTCTTGATGAGACCTTGTGCATGCAAATGGATCATCATCGCGTGTCTTTATCTTGCGACACGGGCATTTGATTAGCCACCATTTCGCCGGCTGGAATATTCCAATGCACGCATCCTATAAAAACAAAAATGAGCTTCTCACCTTGCCTGACCTCCTGCTATCATCCCCTTTCCACCCACAGGATCACTACGACATCAAGGTGACCTGCCACACGCTCCTCATCCGCTTGGCCTCCCTGGAGCCAGACCTGGTGAGGGTGGCTGGGATGGGTTGCCGCCGGTTGCCTTGTCCATGTGAATTCTAATTTCATGGTCTGTGCTGGGGGTGTATACTTGAAACAAAAGCTCTGAACCAACAGCTGCCTCCAAACACCCTCGGCGCAGATGACTGCGCACCTCGAATCGATCGTGGAACCTCTCAAGGCGATTTTGACAACAAAGACCAAGTCTGACGCGGGTAAGTGGCATGTGGAGGCGAGGGTTGAAGGGTGCTCAATTTGGCTGGAAAGTTTGGAGATTGTTGAGCCTGACACGCCGTGCCCCCTTCTTATCTCGCGCAGTCAAGCAAGAGATTGACAGGAACGAAGACCTCATTCGGAGCTGTCTGCGGGCCGTGGCGGCACTGGATGCCTTGCCGGGGTCGCGTGAGGTTCAGGCCTGGGATGGTCTCATGACCTCGCTCATCGAGGGACCAGGCTTCAAGGTGGGTTGCCCTAAATACTGCATTCAACGCGAACTGACATCGAAAGTACCGGACTTTGGGTGCTTTTTTGGCTCGAGTATTAAGCACAGCATGTGTTATATCTTCGAGAATTGTTGGCTGCAGTATTCTCGAGTGCAGTACTCGTCAGCTCCCCCCGCATGCCCTGATCCATCCCCCCAACAAAACACTACACTACCATGCAGGCCAAGTATGAAGCGATTAAGGAGGACAGGGTCTGACAGCTTGGCTTGCATACCGCCATCCAAGGAATGATTTCATGCGGATTAAAATCGATCACCGGCTCGGATGATGTGGTGCGCGCTGCCATCAAGGGGTGCCGGCGCGGGGCCCGGTCGTCCTACGGCGATGCCGTAGCAGGGTTCCTATCGACTTGAAAACCAGAAGCTGCATCTGTCGCCCGGCATTGGCTCGCCCAAGTCGGCGTCGTTTGCGCGATGCAGATACCATCATGATTGTAACACGCTCTATTTAAGTACTGGATGTCTTTGCCTTGCTGAGGGGGACGGAAACGGCCCCGCCGGGCTCTCGCGCGCGGCGGTCGTGCTTCCGGGGGCACTGGACGCAGAGAAGCTGAAAGCGAAGCGGTGGCTGTTTGTGTCGGTGATTGGTGATGACGTTTGTCATTCGCGAGCACGCAGATACTTTTTTAAAGACATTACAAGACTTTAATGAGCGTCTTGAGCGATCGGTAGAAGGAATGCGGGCAGCTGTTGCAAGACGCAGCTGACGCGACTTGTGCGGGGCCGGGCGGGCGGATGCGCCGCGCGGGAGTGGAGTGACGAGCATGCCGAGACGCCGGGCGGGATTTCTGCTGCTGGCAGTGCTGGCCTGGACGTTGGCCACCCGGGCGACTGCGGCAAAGCAGCTGACCTTTGATGGGGAGGCGTGCCAGTTCCCGGCCACGTACGAGGGTCGGGAGATCAACGAGTGCGTGGACATGGGCAACGGCCTGTTCTGCCCCGTGGCCTCGGGGCAGTTCAAGCTGTGCGCCTTCAGGAGCCCGCCCAGCAACGGCCACCACCCGGCCGCCAGCCCGGCTCAGCCCCAGGCGGCCTCCCCGCCGCCCGCGGCGCCGCTCGTGGCGGACAACGCGCTGCCGTGCGCCTCGCCGCTGCTGCTCTACGACCAGGCGGTGACCACCTGCCTGGTGGTGCACTCGCGGCTGTCCTGCTGGACGCCAGACACGGGCAACTGGTCCGACTGCTCGCCCATGACCTGGCAGCAGCCGGCGGACCTGGGCAACATCCCGGTGCTGCCCTCGCAGCGGCGCGTGCTGCTGGACGGCACGCCCTGCCCGCTGCCCTGGGTGGACGCCAGCGACCGCATCCTGGTCGACTGCGTCTTCAACGGCAACGTCGAGTACTGCCCCAGTCTGAACGGCACGCGCGAGTGCCGCGCCACCGACGCCGCCAGCAGCGGCGCCCAGGACGTGCTGCTGCTGTCGCAGCGGGCGACCGAGGAGGGCAGCCTCTGCGAGCTGCCCTTTGTCTTCAACGAGTCCGTCTTCCTGGACTGCTACGACGCGAACGAGGACGACGACGCCATCTACGGCGTCTGCCCCGTGCAGACGGACGACCCGCTGGAGCTGCAGTTTGAGGCGTGCGCGGCGCCGGCCAACGCCAGCGTGCGCGTGTTTGACGCGGAGCTGGCCTTCGAGGACCGGGCGCAGCCGGGCACCGCCGGGCTCTTCTGCCAGATCGCGGCCGCGCAGGGCACCGCCCAAGGCTGCGCCGACCAGCTCTCCTGCGTCCCGCTGCAGACGACGACGGGCTACGCGCAGTTCAAGGGGCTCGGCTTTTGCATCCAGACCCCCATCGGCGGCGTGTTTGACGTGTTTGCCACGTTGGAGCAAGCAGGTAAGTGGGGGGTGGGTGGATGATGTGTGAGGTGGGATGGGTGATGGGGTGCGTGGTTGCAGGGGATGTTTTTTCCTGGCTGTGATACATCGTTTTCCTGGCGGCTCCACTTCGCTCGACAACTCTTGCCAAACCTCCACCCTTCACCCCCCTCTCCACCACGCATCTTCAGGCGCGGCCCAGCCCTTTGCCTTCTTCCCGCTGACCTCCTTGGACAGCGTGGAGTCGCTGCTGGTGCCTCACTACCAGGGCGAGGCACGCAACGTGCTGGAGGAGGCGGACTTGACGTTCAACCAGACGCTCATGTGCCAGCAGAGCCTGGGAAGCGCCATCCAGCTGGACCCGGTGCCCTACGCCGTGAGTGGCTCCTTTGCGGTCAACCTCTGGGTGTCGACGGACGTGAGTGACCCGCCCGTGGGCTTGCAATGGCTTTTCACGCACACCAACGACGCGAGCGTTGCCATTGGGCTTCCCAACCAGGTAGGTGATCATTAAACAGGAGGGGGGCTTGCTTGAGCATGTGCTTGTTCATCCGTGTGTCTTTGTGTGTGCTGGGGAATCCCAGATACACAGGAGCAGGGTGCTTCAATACTCTGAAAAACATCCAATTGGCATACATGTCCCGTGATTGTCCACTCCTAAACAACTCTGCTCCCAGCAACGCTGCTGCAGGTGTTGCTCTTTCTGGCACGGAGCTCTACGGAGGAGGTCCCGCTCCTGGTGGGCATTGTCTCGGACGGGCGCGACAGGAGGAGCTACCACGATTTCATTTCGGTGCAGAGCAACGGGACGGCCTTTGCCGGGCCAGACAATGACACCGTCCTCTTCGCCGTGGACATAACAGGCATGTGCTGGTTGGTTGTTTGTCACGTTCTTGGCATGAAGCTGCGTGTGAAAATGCCCTTCTTAGACGCACACCGACCCAATTCCCTCTTTCCAGACGGGATGTGGCACATGGTGACACTGACCACTGAGGTGACGCCGGGCAGCCAGGCCGAAACGCCGGGCTACAGCCTCTACCTGGACGGAGCCTTTGTGGGCAGCGCCGCCAACGTGGCCGCCCGTTACGGCGATACTTCGCGGGTCAGTGGTGATTGAGGGTGGCGAGGTTGGTTCTGCTTGGTCACTCATCTAGGCGCCTGGGTGCCTGCCGAAATATTGGTGACAATCGTGGCCCCGGCAACAGGCGGACCATCAGGCTCTGCCCACGGAACTAATTCTTGTTCCACACCGCAATCTATCATCGCAGTTGCCGGGCGGGGACCCCACGGTGCTCAACAAGCCCATGCACTTGTGCACCAGCATCGATGACGACGGCAGCAGCATCTTCAACGGCTATGTCGCCAACCTTGCTCTCTTTTCTAATGTGCGCTCAGAGTTGGGGCGGATCGGGTGATGGTCTGTGGATAACATCATCAAGTTTGGCTCGTGCATGTAGAATTGGCGTCGGCACTTTCATTAACTTTTACTCTCCACACCGGTGCAGTCGCTGGCACCCGAAGCGATCTCGGCCCTCTACAACACGTACGTGGACCACACCTTGGACGGCCCCGGGTGACCGGCGCTCCGCATACGTATTCTTCGTGTGTACCTGTACTTATTAATGACCCTTTCCCGGTATCTGCTGGCTCCGTCAACCGCTCTGTCTCATACAGCTCATGTCCCGCGCCCGGTCGGGTTCCTTGTTACCGCTGTAAAAACCCCTGATTGGCTGACATGATGCCGAATCTGCCGATGTGGAGGTGCCGCGCCTCGCCAGCACGCTCCGAAAAGAAAACAGGGCGAGCGCGTCGCCCAAAGGGACACTCCCCAACACGATCAATCAGTGATAGCACGTCTTTTGCCGTTTACTAGGCTTCAAGCAGGGTTTACCGCCAGGCAGAGCCCGTCCGACCCCTCCCTAGGTCTTCCCCGCTGTTCGTGGAGGTCGCCCCAGTGACGAATGCCCGTGTCTATTCCTGAGCGTCAGCTATACATTGGCGGTCAATGGGTGACTCCGTGCAAGGGAGGCCGCCTCCCCGTGGTTAACCCGGCGACGGAGGAGACCATCGCCTCCATCCCGGCGGCCACGCCCGAGGATGTGCAGGCCGCTGTCGCCGCCGCAACGGCGTGCGTGGAGTCTGGAGTGTGGACCAGGAGCACGGGTGCCTTCCGCGCCAAGTACTTGCGCGCCATCGCCGAAAAGGCACGCGGGGGTCCAGCTCCTCCCTTTCGACGAAACCCTAGCCGCGATCTGGGGTGCACCTTCCGACACGTCACGGTACGTCCCTCCTCCGCAGGTGAAGGAGAGGAAGTCCTTCCTGGCCAGCCTGGAGTCCATGGACAACGGCAAGCCTCTTGCCGAGGCCGAGTGGGACGTGGTGAGTAGTAGAGAAGGGAGAGGGGGGATGAGGTGGGGGTCAGGAGATGGTAGGAGGAGGGTTGGGGAGTCAACTTGATGCCATGCATGATGTGACCTGTGCCTACTGGTGTACAATTTGTGGCCCCTCTACGTACACAAACGCACATTTAAACACACCTATGCGTATAGGATGACGTGGCCACGTGTTTCGAGTACTATGCCGACCTGGCGGAGAAGCTGGACGCGCGGCAGTACGAGCCCGTGGACCTGGGCATGGACGGCTTTGAGTGCGCGCTGCGGCGCGAGCCGCTGGGCGTGGTGGGCCTGATCACGCCCTGGAACTACCCGCTGCTGATGAGCACGTGGAAGGTGGCCCCCGCGCTGGCGGCCGGCAACGCGGCCGTGCTGAAGCCGAGCGAGGCCGCCTCGCTGACGAGCATCGAGCTGGCGGCGATCGCGCACGACGTCGGCCTGCCGGCCGGCGCCTTCAACGTGGTCACCGGCCTGGGCCGGGACGCGGGCGCGCCCCTGAGCTCGCACCCGGGCGTGGCCAAGATCGCCTTCACGGGCTCCACGGCCACGGGGCGCCACGTCTACCTCGCCGCCGCGCAGAACCTGCGCCCGGCCGTGATGGAGCTGGGCGGCAAGTCGGCGCTCATCGTCTTCGAGGACGCCGACGTCGAAAAGGCCGTGGAGTGGGCCATGTTTGGCGTGTTCTGGACCAACGGCCAGATCTGCAGCTCCACCTCGCGCCTGCTGGTGCACGAGGCCATCGCGCCCGCCTTTTACGCGCGGCTCAAGGCGCGCGCCGAGAGCATCAAGATCGGCGACCCGTTTGCGCCCGGCTGCCGCCTGGGGCCGCTGGTCAACGACCTGCAGTACGAAAAGGTCAAGGGCTACGTCCGCGCGGGGCTCGAGGACGGCGCGACGCTGCTCACGGGCGGCCAGCGCCCCGCGCACCTGCCGCGCGGCTACTTTTTGCAGCCCACCGTCTTCACGGACGTCTCCACCGAGAACCGCATCTGGCGCGAGGAGATCTTCGGCCCCGTGCTGGCCAGCCGCACCTTTGCCACCGAGGCCGAGGCCATCGCGCTGGCCAACGGCTCCGAGTTTGGACTGGCCGCGGGAATCATCAGCGCCGACGCCGCGCGCTGCCGCCGCGTGCAGGAGGCGCTGCAGGTCGGCATCTGCTGGATCAACTGCTCCCAGCCCTGCTTCTGCCAGGCGCCTTGGGGCGGCGTCAAGAACTCTGGCTTCGGACGCGAGCTGGGGCCATTTGGCTTTGAGGGCTTCCTCAGCGTCAAGCAGATCACCACCTACACCTCGCCGGACAAGTGGGACTGGTACCCAGATGCGCCCGCCTCAAGGTTGTAGGTAGGACATCATGACAGATGATGATGGTGGCTATGTGTTTGTGTGTGTGTTTGTGTGTGGGGGGAAGAATAGAAGGGAGTTTTTGCTGTGCAGAGCTTGGCAGCGCATGACTCGAGGAATTCTAGAGACAGACTTCTGGCTCCTCATTTAATTAATCACCCATGTGTCTCCTTACTCAACATACAGCAGCAGCTGAGATGACAGGAATTGGACCTCCATCGTCTGTTGAGCATGCATGCACTCTACCAATGCTGCTCAACAGCGAATGAGGCCGGCCAGCATGCTTTCTATTTCAAGAGCGGTCGTCGCACAGTCCTGCTGTGTGCACGAGACCTTGCATTTGAATTTGTACACAAGGCACACATGCAACACGTGTTTCAAGTGTCACCTTAAGAGACCGTCACACCAGGCAGAAGAACGAGCTCTTGGCGCAAAAGGCGAGGCACATGTGCAATTCTAGTTGGCCCGCAAAAGTGCCACGAGCTCCGTCTGCTCGTTCAGCTCGGCCACCTCGTCGGCGGTCTTGCCCTCCGAGTTCTTGATGGAAAGGTCCGCCTTTCCCCTGATGGTGTGTTTGAGTTGATGAAGAGGGCATGAGAGGCACGTTCTGACACAATTGCAGCTGAGTTCAGTACAGGAGAAGTAGTAAATTTGTGTGTCCCCAGAATCTGCTGGCTATCTTAAACACCCCCCCTCTCTCTTTTCCTCCCTTCTTCCACCCCTACTTGTTCACGAGGATGCGAGCCACTTCGATGTTGCCGTAGCCCGCAGCGTAGTGCAGCGCGGTGTTGTCATTGTCGTCCACAGCGTTGACGTTGGCGCCCGCATCCATCAGCGCCTGACAAGGCACATGAAGTGCGTGATGACGAGGACGAACGACAAGCTATGCTGAGCAGGAATAATATCCGCGTCACCCATGTGACCGAGCCATCAAACCTAGAATCAACCCACCCACTCCATACCTCCATGCACTCGATCTCTCCGTAGCCAGCGGCAAAGTGGAGCGGGGTGCGGCCTTCCTCGTCCTTGACGTCGGGGGACGCGCCCTCCTGTGCCAGCAGCTCCTTGAGGCCCGCCACGTCGCCTGTGGAGAAAGGAGTGATGAGCATGTGTGTGCTATGTGGCGGCATGGCTTGCAATTTTACTTTTGTCTCTCGGCAAGCAACAGTACATACCGGCGCTCGCCAGACTGATGAGGGTGGCCTCCTCCTCCTCCTCCGCCTCCTCCGCTTCCTCCTCCTCGGCGGCGGCCGCTCCAGAGGCCGCCGCGGCGGCCGGAGCGCCCTCCACGCCCGGCGCCTGCTGCCCAGCCTCTAGTTGCGCCTGCAGTGGAAATGTATTCGAGATTGGGAAGGCATGCATCTACCTAAATCTATTGAGCACCCTCCCATCTTTACCTCCTTGCCTTGAACTCGGGGTCCTTGAGGAGCTCCTGGAACTTTTTGCCGAGCTTGGACATGACCTCGGTGTCTGTCATGTACTTCATCATGGCCTCCTGGCCGCCCGACTCGATCTCCTCCAACACCGGCTTCAGCTCGTCGTCGCTCTTGAGTTCGTCCAGCTTGGACTTGAGCAGCTCGGCGTGCGCCGGGTTGGAGAAGAGGTCCATGAGCAGCGCCATCTCGGGGTCCACCGCCTGCCAGGGTTGGAGAGGGAAGAGTGAGAGCCCAATAGATTTGTATTGTTGACTAATGTGTGGATGAAATGCCACCACCCAGGGTCGAGCATGATTTCCAAAAATCCCCCCCCAACCCCTCACCCCCCCCACCATACCTGCGTCATGAGGCTCTTTCCCAGGCTCTCCGCGGCGGCCACAAACTCAGGGTTGCCCATGATGCGCTGCATGGCGCTCATGTACTTGGTGGGGTCGATGTTTGGCATGCCGCCGGGGAAGCCGCCGGGGAAGCCGCCGGGCGCAGCCGCCTCGGCCTGGGAGGGTGGGTATACATGGGATGTTTGATTCCGACAGAATACAATGGATGAATTTATTCAACACACAAAATATTTTTTTTCAATCAGATGCGAACGCGATACCGGGACAATACATGGCATCATGATGCCCATAGAGCGGCGCAGACCGTCCGCCCACCTCGCCCCCCTCCCCAAAATCCTGCTGCGCACCTCCTCGTCATTGAGGTTGAGCCCGCCCATGCCCGCCATCATGCTCTCCTGCATCTCCTTGGCAATGTCCATGAACCCAGGGTCGGAGGCAATGGCCTCTGTCATACGCTGGATCGTGGGGTCCTGCAAAGAAGGAGGAGGGGCTGCGCATGTCAGCCATCCAACAACGCTCGCTCACTCACCCGCTCTCCAACTGTGCGACGTGCATTGCCATGCACCACACCACTCCTACCTGCATCAGCTGCTGCAGAAAGTTGGGGTCTGCGGAAAAGCAACGGAAGGAGCGACGAGGCCTCAGCGAAAAGTTGCCATGCATGGCGGGCACAGCACGCGCGCAAAGACATTCGGACCACAACTCACCCATGCCCGGGAACGGGGGCATGCCCTCCATTCCAGGGAAGCCCTCCATGCCGGGAAAGCCCGCGGGGAACCCGTTGCCGCTCGCGCCGCTGCCCTGACCCGACATCGATCCCGAACGAGTCCAGGTAAAAGTCCAGGCGGAAACTTGATCACTTGCGCGATTCGACTTGAAGATTGTATGTATTGCTATCGATCAGAATGTGTGCTCTTGTCGGCGAACGAGTGCGCACAGGCACTCGGCAGGATTGCGGAGTGGCGCCGGAAGGCAGACGATTGGGATTGCCCTGCGCTTCTCAGCAGGGAGCCCGGAGGAAGAGATCTGTGCCATCCACCGGCCGAGTCCAGTTTGTTCAATCTCCGTTACAATCAGACAAAAAGGGCTTGTAATCAAGCAACATGGCCTTGTGCGGCAAAGTTAAGTAGTCACGACACAGATAATCCCAAGTCGTGCAGCGCACGACACGCAAAGATATTGTTTATCAGGTACAGACTGCACATTATCAACACTCCTAATTTCAGAATGGGAATATAGTGGGTGATGCTTGCGCTCAAGCTGGGCGTTTAAGATTCTCGCACTTCTCAACAGCCTGTCATCACAGCGTGCTGATGCGAGATCCGATCAGCAACAGCATCAGGTGCATTCGCCTGCGCGACAGACCCCTCACAATTGCTCAGTAGCCGCGCTCGCGCGCAATGTACTGGGTGGCGCCCAGCTTCTCGCCGGCATCCAGGGCCTTGAAGTTGCTGGCGATGAGGCGCGCCGCGCCGGGCCGCTGCGTCCAGGAGGAGATGTGCGGGAAGACCCTGACCTTGGGGTGCTGCCAGAAGGGCGACTCGCTGGCCAGGGGCTCGACGGGGAACACGTCCAGGACGGCCGCGTCCAGCTGGCCCTCGTCCAGGGCGGCGAGCAGGTCGGCCTCCACGACGTGGCCCCCGCGCCCGACGTTGATCACCGCGCCGCCGCGGCGCATGGCGCCGAAGAGCGGAGGCGTTGAGCACGCCCTGCGTCTCGCTGGTGATGGGCAGGAGGCAGATCACGACGTCGAGGCCGCTCGCAAAGGGGAGCAGCTCCTCGGGGCCCGCAAAGTAGCGCACGCCCGGGATGCGGTCCGCCTCGCAGCGCGCAGAGCGCGTCCAGGCCGAGACGCGGTGCCCGGTCCCCAGCAGCATCTTGGCCGTCGCCGTGCCCAAATTACCAAGGCCCAGGACGCCCACCCTCACCGAGTCGTTCTCGCGGATGACGTAATTTTCGACGCTCGAGTCCCACTTGGACTCGTGCTGCGCCGCATAGTACCGGTCACTGCGCAGAGAGGGGTTTGAGCGGGTGGTTAAGTGTTTAGTGTGCATGAAGGTGTGTAATTGTTGTTGCATAGTATACCAGGTTTCACAACATTGAGCATAATAATACCCCACCAAAAGCCCCTCTCACCATCGCCGTTGGTAGTTGAGGACGCCCCACAGGCAAAAGGTGGCCATGCGGCTGGCCATGCCGGGGTCGGTGATGCGCAGCAGGGGCAGGCGGTGCGGGATGACCGAGTCCTTGAGCATGTCGCTCGTGACCCCGGCGCCCATGGAGTGCACGACGCGCAGGCCAGGGTACTGATCCAGCAGCCCCTCTGACGGGTCAAAGCAGACGGCGTACCGCACGCGCTCTGGGCTAGGGTTCTCGGTCAGAAGCACGGCGTTCACTCCAGCGAGGCGCAGGTCATCGCGCCAGGCCTCCGAGAAGGAGGGGTCCCTCTTCTCTGCAGGGCACGACCAGCATGCGGGAAATGTGATCAGTGCGCCAATGTGCCTTGTACGTGCCCAGGTCTGCAAAACCCCTTAGGAACCCCATCGCACCCAGGCAGTGGGTCAAGAGAACCAGATAGTCATCCGGCCTGGGCAGGGGGACGGGCCTGGGTGCCTCAGTGCCGGCAGCCCGGCTCTTGTCTTCGACCATGCTCGGCGGACGCCGCCCGGGCCTGTTTGACCGGCTGGCGAGCGTCGAGTGTGGCTCGGTGCTCTGCAGGCCCAATGCCCAAACTCAATGCAATGTTTTGGGGGAAGATTGGAGAAGAAACGGGCGTGCGAGGCATGGCATTCTGCCACGTGCGTGTGGCTCACATAATAGGTCACGTTTTGCGCCGTCCGCGCGACCGATATGAAGACGGGACTGGCACGGTTGAGCCCGGACATGCGCACCGGCTGCATGTGACAAACCCATTGCTTCCTAAAAATACTTTCAAATAACCATTACAACACCATTTGCACTGCTAGGTGACATACAAACTGGCAGCAAAGATGACGTCGCGCTTGATGAGCTCAGAGGCCGTCTGCATCTGCTCAAACAGGGGCACGTTGCCCATGATGCGGGCGGCGTCGCGGAACTCGCGGCAGGTCTCGTCCAGGCGCACGATGGCGCGCACGATGGTGCCCTCCATGACGTCGGTGAGCTGGCAGATCTCGGCAAAGGGCGTGCCGCGCGCCCACTGGTGCACCACCTCGACCAGGCCGAAGCGCAGCGCCCCCGCCGCCCAGCGCTCCGGGTCGAGGTCCAGCCCCGCCGCGCGCTGGGCCTCGCCCGCCGCCACGGCCAGCGCGTGCGCGCGCGCGCGCGCGCTCCAGGGCCGGCGTCAGCGCCGCCGAGGCGTCGCCCTTCTCCTGGAACACCAGCGCCGAGAGCAGGGCCACCGCCTCCTCGGGCTCCAGGTCCGCCAGCACGCCGCCCATGACCATCTCCGTCGCCGCCATCTCGTCCCCGGAGTTGAGCTCGCAGGCCACGCGGCCCTTGAGCGTGACCATGCCGTCCGCGTCCAGGTACCCGAGCCGCCGCAGCGCCGCGCAGCGCTGCCGAAACTCCGGCAGCTGCGCCAGGCCCGCGTCCGACAGGCGCCAGGCCGCACGCGCCAGGCGCCGCGTCAGCACGTGCTCGCTGCGCACGTGCGCAAACATCTCGGGCAGCAGCGGGTCGGCCGCGATGGCCTCGCACCCCAGCAGACGCGCGAGCAGCGCGCACCGCTGCCGCGCCGCCACCGCCGCCTCTGCGCGCGAATGAGGGGAGGCTCCGGGTAAGCCTCGGGCTTGCGCCGGCGCTTGATTTCCACGCTCCTGCCCACCATTGTCAGACCAACTGCCTCCCCCCCTTTTCTTTGAGCATTTTCGGCCACGACCACCAGCATTGCAGCCAGACGCACCATATCCGAGGATTTTCAGGTCGGCCGCCGCATCCAGCAGGCCCAGGGCTCCGCCCCGATCGCGCAACTCCAGCAGCTCGCGAATGGCTCGCTCTGTCGCCGCCGCGTCGCCCCGAGCTATCGCCGCCCCGTCCACGCCCGCAAGCTTTTGTCGGAAGATGCCGGCAATGGACGCGAGCGGCACCACCGCGATCTGCACTGGAGTGCCCGCGCTCACGGTCTGATGCGGCAATCGAAGCAAGGGCGCGGCCGGGGCCGCGGGCTTAGGGGGCCGGCGCGCCGCCGCCACCGCCGCCGCCGCCACCACCGCCGCCCTTTTTCTTGCCACCACCCCCCATCAGGCCCGCCAGCCCATCGTCCTGCAGAGAAATAGGCTTGGAAGAGGGCAATGGTGGTTTTGAAGTTGCTAAAATCATAGCAGTAGATTTCTTTAGTATGGCAGGTTCTCGGCATCTTCCAAATGCACAAACCACCTCTCTACAAAGAAAAATATGTTTCCCACACCCAACGGGGATCGTTCGCTTGCCTTTTTCTTTTTCAGGACCTGCATCCCTCCGAGCGCCGGCCCCGAGGGCGGCTTGGGCTTGGGCTTGGGCGCCGCGGGCTTGGGCGCCGGCTCCTTTGGGGGCTTGGCGGGCGCGGCCGCTGGCCCGGGCGCGTGCAATCGAAGCACGACGCGCCCCGGTCCCCGATCGCGGGGCTTGCCGTCGGGGCCGGGGCCCATGCATCGCTTGCCCGACTCGTCCACCACCACAGCCCACTCCACCATCCCAGAGTCTGGGTCCTGCACCAGCACCGGGCGTCCCACAGACAGCGCCTGCGCCACAGACCTGGAGCTGGTCACCTGGCATATGATGAATGGGAAACGCAGCGTGAGAGGGTTTGGACAAGGCTTTGCATTGCCTTTATCAGTGCATGCACCTTCATATGGAGGTGCATCCACCCTTGGTGCTGCAGTCTCAATCCAAAGAGCTCTTCTTCATGGTTACTCAAGCGGACAAAAAGCTTGAACTCCGCCTCCACCCCAAACTTCAAACCTCTGCTTCGATGCTGGAGCCCAGGTCCTCTATCTCGGCGCAGATCTTGTAGTACCGCTCGAGGTCCTTGCGGGTGGTGCCGAGGGGCGAGCGCGGCCACGGCTGGGCCCGCAGGCGGCGCAGCGCGCGCTGCCCAGCCTCCAGCACCTTCATGAGCTCCGGCTCGCGCTTTTGCGCGTGAAACTCGGCAAACGAGCGCTTGAGCATGTCCTCCACCTGGAGGCGTGGGGGGGAGGCAGGGAGGGTGAGCGTGCCATACGCTGCGCAGTATTCAAAATTGGCAGGCATTCTATCGGTGCACCCCCCACCTTGACGTCCTCGACGCGCAGCAGATTCAGAATCATCGAGTACGTCAGGCGGAACTGACTCTCCAGGCGCGTAGCCGACCCTGCAGTGTGTGGTGTCGGAGGGGTGAGCGTGATGGTCGGAGCGCCCACAAGGATGCGCATGGTCGCACAACAGATCCCCAGCCCACCCACTCCAGCTCCCAATAGGTCGGCGGACCGGTGAGGAGGCGGCGGATGTCGCCTTCAGGAGGAACGGAGTCCCAGGCGGCGATGATGACTGTGCCGACCGCATCCAAGCCGCGGCGTCCCGCCCGCCCGGCCATCTGGGTGTACTCCCCCGGCAGAAGCGTCCGAAAGCTCTGCCCGTCGTGCTTGCGCAGATCCTGGAAGATCACTGTCCGGGCGGGCGCGTTGACTCCCATGGCAAACGTCTCTGTGGTTGGGGGGCATGCATATAGGGGGGCAGTGGATGCCGTGGCATGCCAGGGGACTTTGCTCACAAACATCAGGGCCCAGCCGCCGCACAGAATGCAGCAAAGCCGCCGACCAGCACACCCAGACCACCAGCATCCCGCACCCGTGGCCAATAGAACTCTGACGAGGCCCTTGCAGAACAGCAGCTCGACGACCTCCTTCACAATGGGCAGCAGCCCCGCGTGGTGGACCCCCACCCCTCGCTTGAGCATCTCCCTCACACGCTTGATCTGCGCGAGGTGTGAACGATGTTGATTGTGCCTGTTCCTAAAGCAAACGAAGCGCGCCTGCCGGCTGAAGCACGCTGGCAACGTACCTGGGGCAGCTCGCGGTCCGTCCCGCTCAGCCGCGCAAAGCACTTGTCGCAAAACAGCCGGATCTCGCTCTTCTCGCTCGCGCTGGTAAAGTCCAGAGTCTGGTGCAGAACAAGGCAAGGGAATCGCTGTCTGGGATGGAAAAATGTCTCTGTGATTGTCGACCAGCACGCAAGACACAGAGTTGCGCTCGAAGATTGCAGCCGCACTTGACAACGCTCGTCTCTGGCCCTTCTTCCCCTCCACGCCCCCCTCCCACCAACTTAAATAAAAATCCTCGGCCCTTCCACCCACGCACTCGGAAGCCGTCGACGAGGTCGTCGCACTTTCGCCGACTGAACACAAACCCCACGCAGGAGAGGAGGTCCTTCTTCTCCAGGAGCCGGATGAGCTGCAGCCACTGGCTGCGCTCCGCCTTCATCTGGGCGAGGGCCGCCGAGCCCGGGTCGGCGCCGGCCCGGCGCAGCGCCATGGCCCGCTGCGTGGCGGCGCTGGTCGGCGTCCTCCGCACTGTGTGCGGACAGAGACGGTAGGTTGGAAGGTGAAGCGAGTGGGTGACACACATGATTGTTGAGAGTCCATACCTCAGTCGCAGAGAGAGATTTGTTTGTGTGATTGCGCCAATCATCACCCAAACCCCTTTCAGTAAACCAATCAATCCCGCACCAGTCCCATTAAAAAATCAAAAAAATCACCTGCGCCCGGGGCGTTGCCGCCTCCTCGCCCCGTGGGGAGCGCCTTTTTGGCGTCTGCCCTCGTCACAGCCGCGGCCGGCTTGCCCTCTTTGGCCTCGGCCGCGCGCTGGAGGGCCTTGTACGCCAGCGGGTTGAACTCGTCGCCGCTGCAGATGGCGTGCAGCTGCCCGGCGTGGTAGATGTTGTGCTCTAATGGAACTGGGCGCCGGGTCGTGCCCGTAACGTGGATGACCTGCTGCCGCGTGCGGCCGACCCAGTCAGCAAACTCGAGCACGTTGGGCACGGTGGCCGAGAGGAGGACCAGCTTGACGTGCGGCGGCAGGAGGATGATGACCTCCTCCCAGACCACGCCGCGCTCCGTGTCGTTTACGTAATGGACCTCGTCGAAGATGACCCACTCGATGTCGCGCACGATGTCGGCGCCCTGCGAGGATCAGGGGGGGGTGCTGACTTGATTTGCAGATCACACACGCTCAGACATCATTTTGACAACAGAAAGAAAAAATTGGACCAAGTACCCGCTTCCAAAGGCGTGCAGGCAACAGACAGAGCCGCTACTGAAGTGCATGCTGCCACGCCACAACTCCCCCATCCCACCTTGTAGAGCATGCTCCGCAGGATCTCGGTCGTCATAATGAGGCACGTCGCGTCCGGATTGATCTGGACGTCCCCGGTCAGCAGCCCCACCTGCGCCGTGGGAGAATGAAAGGCGCTCTCACATCGATCCGGCAGCCACTCGCCCAGCACCTCACCCCACCCGCCACGCACGTCGAATGACTCGTGAAAGTCGCGAAACTTTTGGTTGCTGATCGTCTTGATGGGACTGGTGTAGACGGCGCGCGTGGCGTGGCGCGTGGAAAGCGCGAGCGCGTACTCGGCCACAACCGTCTTGCCCGCCGAGGTGTGCGCCGCCACAAACACGCTGTGCCCGCTCTCCATGTGCAGCACGGCCTCCTTCTGGAAGGTGTCCAGCTCAAAGGGCCACGTGCGGGCCATGGAGGGTCGTAGCACGTCCCAGCGCTCCTTCAGCTGGGAAATCGGCACCCTGGGGGATGGGGTGTGGAGACGTGATTTGGCTGGGCGAGCCGTCGCTGTGCCTTCCTTATGGGGGGGGCACAATGCGCCATGGGCATTGCAACCCTTGGCACAGGTGCGCTCGAAACAAACAAATAGATCATGATGTCCCACCAAACATATGTATAACAGCTCCTTAGATCGACAGCGCGTACCTCTTGGCCCAGCGGAGCCCCTCGCCAGCAGGCATGTCGCCTTGGTCCTCCTCCAGCCCGCCCAGCGCGGGCCGCTTGACCCAGGCCTCTTCCACCACCTCTGGGCCTAGGATCGAGCCCAATGTGCTTGTGCCTGCACGTCAAAAAGGTAAATCCAACTGGTGTGATAGAGAGCATTGGATCTCAAGTGCCCACACAAGTTCAAACCGATACTGCTGCACTAGGGTCACAGCACCCACCATCGTCGTCATCATCTTCTGTTTCTTCAACGGCGGGCTCAGGGGCTGGCTCTGCTGTGTCAGCCTTTGGCTCTTCCTCGGTCTCATCCGCCAGCCATACACCGCTGTGAATGAGAGACCAGATATTCTGAGGCATTGGCCCTGGGCCCTTCACATCTGCACCCGAGCCACCAAGGAGTCAAGGCTATGGACAGCTGACCACCTCCTTTCACACCTGAACAGGTCCTGAAGCGAGAGCTGAGGTGCCTCGTCCCCGCCAGAGTCGGTCGCCGCGGTGCTTGCAAGGGGAGGCTGTGGCGCGGTGTACAAACCACCAGTTCCCTGCTCCACGGCGGCCGGTGCACCCTGTTCACCACCACCGTCCTCTTCCATTGTTCTCCATGCGCCAAAAAAGCCGCTGCGCATCCCTGGCGGCACGGCGCGGAGGGGGCCCTGTCCATCAAGCTCGGCAAGCCACAGGCCCGTCGCCGCCTCCTGTCGAGCCGCCTTGGAGGGCGCCAGCGTTTGCTCCGCCTCCTCGAGTAGTTGCAATCCTGGATGGGAGCGGGTAGATGAAGGGTGGAATGGGCGGGCACAGAGGTGGAAACGGAAGCCACTGCATGAGCTGCACAACCGCAGCTACAAAGTAATCACTCTCCACAGTTGTAGGGCCCTCTCGAGCGCTCTCTCAGCTTACCGCCCAGTCGCTCGGGCAGAGTGAGCCCAGAGCCGTTCTGCAACCAGGGTTTGGAGCCGGAGTGCATGGCAGTGTGTTTGGGAAGGAAGTCGGCGGTCGTCGCCGGCACCTCGCGGAAGGCAGGCATCGCTGTGGCCTCTGAGTCAGCGTGCAGAACGGCCCCCGCCTCGAGCTCCAGGCTCCATTGAGGGGGCCCTGGATGCAGCCATCGCACGTCGTCCGACACATCCCCGGCCGTGGCTTCCTCCAAGATGGCATTCAACTCTGCGGCGGGTCAACGTGCGCACTGTCGAATAAAAGCGCAGTTTCCCACCCAGAGACCGTCACACCCCATCATGTCGCCACAAAGCGGACCCACAATACAGAAATACGTCACCTTGGGCCGTGACATGATAGGACGGAGAGGTGGCGAGGTCTGTGCATTCGTCCACCAGCGCCTGAAGGTCCACTTCCATCTCCTGTGGGGGCAGTGACAAAAGGGAGGCTTTGGGTGCCTACGATGCGCACAGCGCATGCACTGGCGCGGCATACAAACATGCAAAAATGACAATTATAGCGATTCATATACAATCATGTGGGGAAATTGTGGGCTTACTGGCGGGTGGAAGGCGGGCAGTCCCTGCGGAGCGGCCGGGTACCGGACGTGCACCCTCCCGCTCCGACTGGTCTCCACGCCGATGCGCGGTACTGGGATGTCCTCCATTTTGCTATCGCGACGCATCCATCGTGTCATTACTCGGCATTTGGAGGTGAAGCCGTGGGGGCTTGATGTCCAGGTGCGAGAGCTGGAGTGATCTACACCCTGATCGGCAAATACCACATTCCCGGAGCAGGTTTGTCAGTGCACGCAGGCGCTCGCCCTGCCCTGGTAACGAACTGCCGTGCATTCTTACACAAGGCTACACATCACCCAGACAGCAACCTCGCCCAAATTTGCAAATCAATAAGTTGTGCAGCGGTGCATGAGCAGGACAAAGAGGTGATGCTTGGGGCTTTCAAAGCAAGGGGCAAAAATAAGGACATTGTAGTCTCTGACGCCCAATGTCAGCTGCTGCCCCATGGCATGGAGCCACCTCATAGCATCCGCACGCCCTATTCGGACCAGAAGATGAGCTTGGAGTTCAGCTGGCCCTTTTCCAGCTTTTGCAGAGCCTCCTTCCAGTCATCAATGGAAACCTTGGTGGCCCTGCGGGATTGGGTAAAACGGGGTGCCATTGTTGGCAATCTGATTTGGTAGGACAATACACCACACTAGACCCCTTGCATATGGCAGATCATTATATTTGCGACACCAAGCATGTTATCGATCCCAATAGAAAGCGTACGGGGCGGGCTTCAGGACGCCCTGTTGGTAGAGGTCCACAATCTTGTCCACAATCTCGGCCTTTTCCTCCTTTCCATGCGGGTTCTGCACGGATCAAGGTAGTTGCGAATTTCGTGAAAATGCCAAGCAAATTGCCTCGCCACATCGATCGTGGCCATATTCCCACCACGTCCAATCGAACCCTGCCCACAACTTGCCCTTGTGAAGGAGCCGGAGACCCAGAAGCCGCGGAAGCGCAGGTCCTTGAAGATGAGCAGGGGCGGCGGGATGGCCAGCGCCTGCTTGCTCATCGCGCCATAGGTCACCATCGTGCCCCCGTGCCTGCGAAGACCAGGTAAAAGGACGATGATCTGCATGGCTTGTGCTGATTGCAACGCACCCCAAGCCTTGAGAGTGAAATTCCCCACCGCATTGACCTCCAGACAATGACGCCCCAAGACTCACTCGAGGGACTTGGCCATGGCCACCGCGGTGGGCCCTCCCACGCAGTCGAGGGCCAGCTTTGGCGCAGGCAGGCCGGAAGCCTTGAGGTCCTCTTTCAGCGCCTCGGCGGTGGTCACCAGGGTCGCGCCCAGCTCGTGAAGCTCGTCCTTAAGTTTCTGGGTCTCGGCCTCGGAGTCCCGGGCCCGGATGAGGTTGATCGACTTGAGGCCGCGGTCCTTGGCGAGCTGGATGACGTACTGTGGCGCGGCAAGCAAGGGGGTGGGCGGGTGAGCAGCTGTCGAGCAGTTTTGGTGCGATTGAGCGCAAACACTTTGCGCCCATTCCCTTACCTTGCCTACGGCGCTGTTGGCGCCATCCTGGACGACGGCGTCGCCGGGCTTGAGGTCGACAAAGGTCGTCAGCATCAGCAGCGCCGTGGGTGGGTTGATGGACATGGCGCATGCCACTTCCAGAGGGAGCGACGCGGGCACCTGGGAGCGTGAGAGTGGGCAGAGGTTTCAGTGGCTTGGCATAAACGCCGACACGAGAGCAGGAGAAATAAATGAGAAATAAATAATAATGAGCCTCGCATGCACCACCAAGGGGCATCTGTCATTTGCACCGGGCACCCGCCATTTCAGCGCGCCCCCTCACCTTGTGCCAGGCACTGGCATCGACCACGGCGTGCGTTCGCCACGTGCCCTCACAGCTCTTGACCGGAACCACGCGGTCGCCCTTTTCGATGCCAGAGACCTGCGCAGAGGTGCGGAAAGATGATGTACTGGAATTGTTCCTTGACAAGATGCAAGAAGTAAACTCCTTCGCCAAGCCTACCCCACCTCTGGGCCGACGGCCTGGACGACGCCCACGGCCTCATTGCCAGGGACGCCGGGCAGCTCCGGCCGGAGCGGGTACTTGCCCTCGACAGTGTTGATGTCTGATGGGTTGATGGGCGCCTGCACAGGCAAGCATAGGGAATGAAGGTGAGCAGAGCATCACGGGCACCCTCGGTGGCCTGGCAAGGAGCAGCCGTCGCAGATTTTTCTACACCTCAAACCCCTCTTTCTCTGCGCACGCGTCTACCGCTTGCCAGCCTCAACTAAAAAAATGACAATCGTCACCGCCCAACCTACCGCGAGGATCTTGACCAGCAGTTTTCCGGGCTTCAGCTCAGAGGCATCCGGCACCGAGTCCTCCTTGAGGCTGAGCACCTCGTGAGGCACACCCGGCTCCGCGAACACGAGAGACTTGGACATCGTCGCCATGTTGAAAGACCCAGTACGCAATCGCGCTGCAGCTTGGGAACGCACAAAGGAACGGAGCATGCGATGTCCGAGGCAGGTGTGACAAGGCCTCCTGCAGCACGGATCACCAGTGGCTGAGCTAATTCCCACGTGGCCGCGCAGTGAGGGGGCTCGGCGATAGACTGTGGACGCAGGGCTCGCTTGGGAGAGGCCGTGCCAAGCAATTGAATTGGTATCCATGATGCCGTTCGGGTTTTGAGTTCTGTCTCAATCATGGAATCTTCCACGGGTGGAGAAGGTTACGGGAAACCGTCCGACCAGGCAAGATCACTTTCTGATCCGACATGGACACATGCTGCTGCGAAGAACACCCGGTTTTGCAAGGCCGCAATGCTAAACTCTTGACATATTTCTGCATGCAAGGGGACCAACAATTTCGAAAGCTGACAAAGAATCCTGCAAGTACCCGCCTTGTGGAGTTTTGATTAAGCGTGCTCTCAAAGTTGGTGTCGGGCGTGGCGTGCCTAGCTGGTGCAGATCAATCGCCGACCTTGCGTGCAACATCCTTCCCTCAAGGGCGCTTTTCTCGTCACTGCAGCTGTCTGAAAGACACCGTTGAAGCAGTTGCGTACATTGTACATTATAGTATTAGAAACTCATCACCCGGGCCGCGTTCGGTGGTGCTCGCGATGTGAGCCCGGGCCGCACACGCACACAGCAGGGCCCCCATCCTCGCATTCCTAGGCTTTCGTTGACAACGTGCCGCGATGGCGGACGCTGCCGATACCCAGCAGCAGCAACAGCAGCTCTTTCCTCCTCCACCGGCCTTTTATCGGCTCTACCACCCGTCCGCGGATGGGTCTGCAGGGCGACCTCTCCCGCCCGCCCCTCCCCCCGCCCGTCAAGGGAGAGTACCTGGTCTTTGGCGAGCTGCACACGGTAGGATATGGGGGAATGGATTGAAGACAATGTGGTATTTGATATGCCCTGCCCAAAGTCTGGCAAAGCTCGTTGCAATGACGCAGGCGGAGGCGGGATTCCCGGCGCTCCAGGTGCCCCAGCTCTACTCTGCTGGCGCCGATGGGAGGATAGGTACGCACAGTGGCATGATATATTATAGTAGAAGGTACTGCTTTGAAAGCATCTGGGCCTCACCACACCCAGCTCCATTCATTGGGCAGATTTCCGTGGGGAGTTGCAGGCGCTACATCGGGAGCTGATCGCCTGCATCAACGACCTGTTCTCGGCCCTCGAGCTGCAGCCCTCCACGTACGCCCGCTCGGTCGAGTCTGTGGGTACGGTCGTCCGCAACATGCAGCACCTGACGCGGCTGATGAGGCCTCTCCAGGCGCGGCTGACGCTCATCGAGACCTTAAAGAAGGTGCGAGAGGCGTGGCGAGTGTCGGGGCAACCACTGCTGCGGGGCCTTGGCTCATGAAAATCTTTCTTACAAAGAACCAATTCCCTAATTATAGGAGGTCCAAGCACGTCAAGAAAGCGCGGCAGCGCTCGAGGAGCTCGTCAGAGAGTGTGACCCCAAGGAGCGGCTGGCAGACTTTCGGCAATCCCTGGCAAGTCGAGTTCGCCTCTTTGTTTGACCATGTCTGGGGAATGCATCATCATCATAAAAATGAGACGTGAGGGTTCTTCGACTTGCGCAGGAGGATCTGGTGGCCCGCCACGCAGAGGGTGCGATGGATGCGGATGGCGCCGGCCCGTCGCGGGCAGACTGAGCCTCCTGGCGCACGCATCGAAGCTGCCGGCCGCAATGCGTCCAAGGTGTCCCAACGCATGCCATGAATAGAGTGTGAAGCTCTGATGCCAGATGTGCTGACGCCCCCGCTTCAGAGGGTCGAATGGCCGACGCCCTCCCACTGCAAAAGCCCTTCTGGGGCACCTTCAAGGCCTATAACCTCAGGGTCTTGGCCAGCCTGCCATTCAAAAATTAGAATGCCGCATGATTGTCCACGGCCATATCCAAAAAAAAGGTTATTGATCGACCTGCATTCGCAAAACGGTCACTAACCAGCTGCAAACCCGCATGGGTACCCACCTGTGAATGACCCGCCGCGCTGTAATGGTTGAAAACTTCCGCCTGCGACACAGGCTTTGCTGTATCAAACAGATCTGGGGCTCGCCAAAACGCCTTCCGACGGGGCGCCACCTCCTGGGGCTCGCCTCCCAGGACCAGCAGTTGCTGACGCCTCTTCTCCACAGGCTTCTTGCTCAGGTGTCGTGTCGCCGAACCTTTTGGTTTATGACCTCCCGGCGGCCCGCCCGGCAGCAGATAGGGACCGTTTGAAGGGCGTAGCGTCTTTTTGGTAATTTCTGCATTGGATTGGCCATGTTTGGGCTGGGTCGCTTCCCCATGCAGCTGTAGAGCGCGCAGCAACTTGGAGCCCGACGCTGAGCTGCCGGGCGGGCCCTCGAACTCCGCGGGGCGACCTGGCTTGCCAACTGAGAGATGGGCCTTGAGATCCCTTTGCATAGCCAAATTGAAATAAAAAGCACAAGTGCTACGTCTCAGACGTGAAAGTCGGCCATTGCCGTCTGGCTGTCGGCTCTTTGATATTCGTACTATTTTACGGAGAGGGGTTCGCAATCCTCGGGCCGGGCATTTCGCCTGGCGCTCACATGGGTTGTTCTCAGTGCAACCACCTCAACCTAGGGCCGTCAGCCACACACATACCTCCGCCCTGTTTGCAAGAGCACTAGCTCTTTCTTTCTGAAGCGTGATTGTCTGACAAAACCTGGGAAGACCAACCATAATGCAGCTCGTTGCTGGAATCATAAAAAGTCGGCCGGAACGAGCAGCACGCATAGTTGCCAAACAACAAGCGCAAGGACACCGTTCTTTAAATAAACACATACCACAAGAACAAGGAAAACCGACAGCTGCCTGGCTACTTGTCAGGTTGGCCAGGACCGGCTTCAGCGCCCGTTTGGGGTTCACTCAAGTCTGGCGTGGGAATGCCCTCCTCCTTAAAGTCATCCTGTATCCGCTCCTTAGCCCGGTAGATTTTGGACTGGATGTAGAAAGATCCCGCCTCCTCGTTCTTCTTCATCAGCGTGTCGAACCTCTGCGGGTGTGACGGGACACCGAGTCACGATACTGGGCAATAATAATCGCACATGGGCGCAGCCGTACATGAAGCAAACGAAAAGAGCCGTGCAGCGCCCCTCACCATTACCCACCTTGCTAATCTCCTCCCACGTTGCACCGGACTCAATCCCCAATATTTGCTCGGCTTCTTGGCGGGTCATCTGCTTGCCCGCCCTGGCAGCAGCGGCCACATTCTCGGCCGTCATGCCAGACTTGCTTGCATCTGCGAGAGACAATGCGGGGTTTAGTACACGTGCATGAATAACTCACGTGAGCACGGACGTGTCGAAACATCCCGCACACCCGCGCACCCTCCAAAACCGCTTTCACTTACTAACAAGCGCTTGACGGTAAGCCTGCGTCGCCGCCCGAAACACAACGCTAGCTCCCGCCACGACCAGGTTGGCCAGAATCCTCGCTGCCTGCGTTTGGGAGATCAAATTCGACACATGGTATCGGAACGGAAGTGGGTGGGCAAGTAGGAGGGTCCAGCATGGTCGGAACCTTCGCGCACCATGACGCTTCACGGAGGACCACAGCGGGCCCAAAAGAGGTCTGCTTGGCACTCTGTATATGCAAAGGTAGTATGCCGATTATATTGTGGTAATGAGTAGAATGCGCATGCGCGGGGAGTAGGCTCATGCCACCGAAAGGAGGGTGCCGTGAGCTGGCGCCCAGCGGCGATCTCGCGTGAAGCCAGCGCCAGCCTGCCTGCCTGTGGGGTGATGGCGGGTGCTGGCACCCGTGCTCGCAGAATGCGGTCATAGGTATTTGTGCGAGCACCACGCTACTCTCGTGCACTTTACTGGTGCCTATTGCCCTGCACGATTGTCATTCATATCCGGAAAGAGCACCTTGCTGATGCGATCCAGTCATAAGCATGGCCTCCTCACAAGCCCATTTCCTGCCCGTGCGAGAGCAGTGTTATTTCACATTCTCAACAAGATCATCGTTGACGCATGTTCATGCCGGCACGCAGCACCTCATCCACAAGCAGCAGCTGGCTGGCAATCACGGGGGCGCTGCATGGTTGGGGCGTGGGTGGAAGGTTTGAAGGTTTGCCAGCACCACTCATTCAGGAGAACCCGACCAGCTTAGTCGCCAGACCGGACATATAAGCAGCAAGCCGTCTGCTACAGACTCTCACCGCACACGGTACCTACCTCTGCACGATTTGGCGCTTGACGATCAGGTTGTCGTAGATCCCGGCGGCGTGGGGATCGCAGGGCTCGCCAGACACAATGTCGAAGCCCACCGCGGCGCCTGCCTCGGCCTCCGTCTGCGGGGGTGGAACACATTGAGGCATTGACTCGGTGACCCGTGCAGCAACTCGCGGTCGATCTTGTGAGCGCTAAGAAGGTACAAGAGACGCCCTGCCGACGCCCACGCCGCTCGTCACCCGCATCACAGTCTCCTATTAACCCCCCTTAACAGTCCAGCCTACCGAGAGCTCGATGATGACGTCCTGCGGGTCAAAGCCCGAGTTTTCGGCGAGGGTCTTGGGGATGCCCAGCAGCGCCTCTGCAAAGGCGAGCACTCCCAGCTTGACACGGCCCTCTGCCTCCTTGACCGTGACTGTGCGAAGGTGGTTGGCGGCCGCGATCTCAAACGCGCCGGCGCCCGGGACGACGGCCTCGTCCTCGATCGTGTTTTTCACGGCGCGCAGGCCGTCCCGGACCGCGTCCTTGATCTGGGCGATCGTGTAGTCGTTTGGGCCCTGCGGTGTGGAGGGTGTTGTGGCGATTTGGGAGGTTGTTTTGGCGTGTCGACATGCAGCTCAACGAGGTGCACGTGCAAAGAAGGCGCGCCCACCCCACTCTCGGCCCCCTCCGCACCCAGCCACGCGCGCCACAAGGCACCCCATCCAGTCCTCCACCTCCATCTCACCTTGATCAGGATGGTGCACGAGGTCGGGTGCTGCACATCCTCGACAAAGGTGTACTTTTCCTCGCCCAGCACGTGCTCGTAGACCTTGCCCGCGCGGCCGAGGCAGTCGGGCTCCAGCTCCTCCACGCTGTTGACCACAAACCCGCCGCAGGCGAGCTGCAGGCGCTCAGCGTTGCGGCGCTTGGAGCGCCGCAGGGCCAGGATGCCCTCGCGCGCCAGCATGTCGAGCGAGGCCGGGTCGATGCCCTTTTGGTTGATCACCACAAACCCGCTCCCGCTGCCGGCCGGGCACACCTGCGGGGTGGAGATAGAGGGAAGGGAGAGAGAGGAGGGTTGAATAATGGGCTGCAGGGACTAACAGAACAGAGGCGCAAAAGGTGTCTATGAATAATCCCCCTCCCTTAAAATCCCTACCTTGCGCTTGAGGTCGATGACCTTTTGGACCTTGGCGTCGGTCACCGCGCGCTCGGCGGCGACGAGCTTCTCGCGCTGCTCCGCGGAGGAGTAGAAGAAGCCGGCGTTGACCTCGGACTTTTCGTACTCGAGCGAGATGTTGGCGTTGAGGACGAAGACGTCCTCCAGGTGGCGCGGCATGTCCGGGTGCCGCGAGCCGTGGTCCAGCACCAGCCCGCGCACCAGGCGCGTGTCCGAGTCCAGCCGGTGCCGCATGTGCATGATCTCCACCATGTGCAGGTCGATCGGCCGGTCCTCCTGCCGCACGATGCACACCGCATCCACCACAATGTCGGTCAGCTGGTCCGCCAGCGCCTCGCGCAGCTTGGTGCGCAGCGCCGAGCGCGCCAGGCACCGCAGCAGCTCCCTAGATGGGAGACAGAGGGGTGGGGGTGGGGGCACGGTGAAGGCCTGGTCGCGCATGGCGCGTACGATCAAAGCCAGGAAGCCAGCGGTGGACAAGCGAAAGACATATAAGATGGTCGACTCTCCCACACACACCTGTCGCTGACGCTGGCGGGCTCCTTGAACGTCTCCAGAAACTGAATGGTCGCCTTTTTGGCAAGCTCGTAGCCCTGCACGAGTGCGCACGCGGCGAGGTTGTGACCAGTGGTCTAGAAGATTTGGCAGTCACTTGATCCAAGGGACCGAATATCAACAAACAAAAATCCAGCCTCTCACCTCGACCACAACGCGCGGGTGCAGGCCGTCGCTGATGTACCGCTCAGCCTGCTTCATCAGCTCGCCGATGAACACCACCATGGAGGTCGTGCCATCCCTGCGGCATGTTTTGGTTGTTGGCTCGATTTAGCAACTACTATGCACCGCTGCGTGCTGGGGCGCGGTGACCTCGCGCATACTCCGTTTTCCCCAAAGCACGTGTACATGACCACCCGAGCTTGAATACACCCACGCGCGCCCTTTCGGTCTCCTCAGCCCGCGACCGAGACCCACGCACCCCGTGACATCATCCTGGGCGACCGCGGCGCGTGCAATCATGACGGCCGTGGGGTTTTGAATCTGCATCTCACGCAGCAAGACGTTGCCGTCCTTGGTCAGCTTGATGTCTGCACGGGGGCGGGCCATGCCGGCGGTCAATGGCCTGGAAACACAAAATCACACGGCACGCCCTAATCATTCTCGCCTTAAAGTCATCAGCCTCCTCACCTCCGGCGCCGCCAACCAGCATCTTGATGGTGCCCTTGGGCCCTGCAGGCATGCCACGCACCACGGCGAAAATCAGCCGGCGCAGTCCCCGGCACCCAGCCGCACGCGCTCGGACATCATCCACGCATTCCATCCCACGCATTTATGCGAATGAAATACCCTGCGTCGCCCCCGTGCCCACCGAGGTTGGTCTTCATCACGTCGTGCAGGCCCTTGGCGGCATTGATGTTCATGAACAGGGCCGCCTGGCGCCCAAGAACCTCGGCTTTGGGATTGAGTGTGCGCACGGACGACATGGCGCTGGTGCAGCGATCTCACCAAGACAGAGCCGTCGGGGCCGTGCCCACGGACCGCCGCGATTGACTGATCTCGACCAGGTCTCGCGGCGCAGCGATGGTCGATGACAAGCGGAGCGGAGTACAGGGAATAAATGGGGGCAAAGCGGTCGATGTGCGGGTCCCTTACCAATGCGTAGGCCTGGTGGGTCTCTCCGCCAGGCTGCCTTCAAACGCACCCTCCGCCCATTGGCGCCACATCGACCCGGGCACTCGCTGCGGCACACAAACACAAATATCGCGGGGCATCACAGCCAGCACCTCGCTCGACAGCAAGGGCCGGGGCTCTTCAAATGGCCAACCCACTTCTACACTTTATCAAGTTACTTTGAAATATTCCTTGCACGCACCTGGTCGGCAAGCTCTGGGCGCGGTTCGGGAACATCTGCCCGGGGATTGTCCCGGAAGCGGCACCCGAGCCGAGGCCCTGGCGCTCGCCTGGACGGGACGACAGCGCTCAACAGACACCAAGTGCCTAGCCACGACACGCTAGCGAATCGCCCGTTGCCGGTGCCCCGCCCGCGAGGGAGAGGGACATGTCGGCCCCTCCTCCATTTCCCACACAAGAGGGTGAGCCCCGTGCTAGGCCTGTCACCGGGACGCGAAGATTGACTTCTTGCAATTTATTCACCCAATCCACTTGCGCATTCTCCAGGCGGCGTTCCCCATGCCACTCCACCGGAAACGGGAGCAGGGCTGAACCTGGGCTCCCTGGTGGGTGGCCCCACCCACCAGCAACTCATGGCCATGCAGGGGCTAGCCCGGACTCCTGGCGCCGCTCCGTACGTTGCGCATTCGGTCGTGGGCGCTTACGGGATGTTTGTTAAGAGGAGCGCGTGGGTTGGCGCGCTGCAGGGTGTCGCTCCGCCTGTAGAGCAATAATTAGATTCGGGAATGCACCCCCCTTGGCTCCTTTTCCGCAGGTACATGGGGTTCCTGGGTCCCGCCCCTCCCCCCTGGAGCCCTCCTCACCCCCGGCTCGGTGCCAGGCACCAGCGGCGCCACGCCCCAGGTGGCGCAGTATTTTTCGCGCCCGGGCAGCCCCAGCTGAACGCGGCGGCCGCGGCGGCGCTGGCCTCCCCGGCCCGGCGCCAGGGTGGCCGCGCCCGGCAGGCGCTCCCGGCGGCTTCCAGCAAGCGTCACTGCAACTGCAAGAACTCGCGCTGCCTGAAGCTGTACTGCGAGTGCTTTGCGTCGGGGCGGTACTGTGACGGCTGCAACTGCGTGGGCTGCTGCAACAACCAGTCCAACGAGGGCACGCGGCAGGCGGCGGTGGAGGCCATCCTGGACCGCAACCCCAACGCCTTTCGGCCCAAGATCGCCGGCGATGTGGTGCGTGGGTGGCGGCGGACAGTACTGCGTGCGAGTCGAGGCTTGCATCTTGCCTCTGCGAGTTCACGTCCCCTGTGTTGTTGTCCGGCACCGCGTCGCAGGGCGAGGAGGGCGGCGCGCTGGGCGCGGCGCGGCACAACAAGGGCTGCAACTGCAAGAAGAGCGGGTGCCTCAAAAAGTACTGCGAGTGCTTCCAGGCGGGCATCTTCTGCTCGGCCAACTGCAAGTGCGTGGACTGCAAGAACTACGAGGGGTCGGAGGCGCGGGCCGCGGCCATCTCCCCCGGCATGCCCGCGCACCTGTCGGGTTCCCTCGCCGGCGAGGCCGCCGCGCGGGACGCCGGCGCTGCCGCGCACGCGAGCCCCCGCGGCGCTCCGGCGCGGCGCGCCCCTGCCGCCCGGGCGCCCGGCGGCGCGCCGCAGGCGCAGGCGGGCCTCTTCGGGCTGCCCTCGTCGCCCCCGGAGGCGTACCGGGCGGTGCTGGGGAGCCCCGCGCGCGCGGGCGCGGTCGCGCCCATGCCCCCCGCTCTTCATGCAGCATTTTGGCGGCGTGGTCCCGGTGCCGGGGCCCTCGCCGCAGGGCGTGGGCGTGGCGGTGACGCGCGCGCAGCGCGCCGCGGCCCTGCGCGAGGCGCTCAAGGAGGCCGTGAAGCCAGAGGTCGTGGAGAAGGTCTGCCAGCTCCTCCTCATCTCGGCGGGCGAGGCCCAGACGGCGCGCGACGGCGCAGACGGCACCAGACGGCAGCGAGGCGCCCGCCGCGGCCGCGGCCGCGGCTGACCCGGCCGCCGCGCCCTCGACCGCCGCGCCGCGGGCGGGGACGAGGCCATGGCGGATGCCCCCGGCGCCGCGGGCGGCGTCGACCTGGACGACCCCGAGACCGTGGCGGCCGTGCAGCGCCTGGGCCGGGACCTGGAAGAGGGCAGGTGGGAGCCCAGCGCTGTCTACGCCGACCAGGAGCGGCGCGTGCTCCAGGAATTTCGGGACAGTCTCCAGGCAAGCAGGGGGTTTGAGTTGAAGGAGGGGTAATCTGTGAGGCGGGCGCATGCATACTTGTTGCCTGGAGCACGTCATCTCGCATCGTCTGTTACACACACGCGCACGCATATCACCGTGCAGATGCTGTGTCGGCTCGTGCAAGGCAAGTCGGAGCGAAAGCTGCGGGACGCGCTGGTCGCCAACCCGCTGGCGGCCGTGCTCTCCCAGGCTGCCTCAGCCTCCGGGGCGCAGCAGCAGGTCAGGGGCGTGCACCCCAGCCCCGCGGCCGCATTCCCCGGCCTCCCCGCGGCGCCAGCACGACCGCAAGAGTCGCCTGGCGCGCCGCGGGACGGGCCGGCGCCCAGTCGAGGCGCTTGACGCCCGGTCGAGGCGCCCTTTCCACCCCCATCAGTACAGTGTAAGGAGAGCAAAGGCCGTGTACATGAGGCAGGAGGGGTACATGATGACGGACGTCTGGCCGCGCAGCGCCGTGCTCCTGTTCACAAACAGCTTGGCGGACGTGGCGGCGCTCCAGAGCACGGCCAGCACGCCCAGGCCTATCGACACGCTAGAGTGCCTGTGTGGGGTGGGCGATGGGGGGGATCAGACGGCTGCGCGGTGGCTGAGGGACGGTCGCGGGCGGCCGTGCAGGGGCACGCATCAGACCAGGGCAAAACCCAGGCACGCATCAGACCGGGACAAAACCCAGGCATGCATCAGACCAAGACAAAACCCAGGCACGCAGAACAGAACGGCACCGGGCCCTGGCCACGGGCGCGCGCACACGCACTTTGGGAGGAGCAGGGCCAGCAGCGAGTGCGCGACCAACGGGAGCAGGGCGTAGCCGAGCAGACAGCAGCAGGCGTAGAGGCCGAGGTCGCCGCCGTCTGGGGGCGCGCCGGTCATGCTGTTGAGCACAAACCAGATGAGCGTGGCGCTGACCACCGTCCAGCCCAGGATGTAGCCAAAGTGCAGCTTGCCCACGAGCAGGTGCGTGAAGGCCAGCAGCGACATGAACATGAGGGGGCCGCCCAGGTCCAGCGCCTCGAGGCTGTCGTGCGACAGGCGCCCCGTCAGGATGGCCCCCGTCCGCCGCACGATGGAGGTGACGTCAATCCCCAGCTCTGCACGGGGCGCGCCAGGCGCGGTGACGCTGCGGAGTGCGGCAACAAACTGCGGCAGCGGCAAGGCTGGTGACGCGGGCTCAACCAGATAAACGCCTACCTTCTAACAAGGGCGGCTCCTCCTCGTACGCGCCAAAAGAGTCGTCCACCGCCGGGCCGGCCTGGGGTCGGTAGGGCGCGGCATAGGCAGCGTCGGTGCTGTAGCTGGGCGACGGTCCCGTCACCCAGTCGAGCCCCGGCTGCGGCGCGAGCGCGGACGGCACCGGTGGTCTAAAGACCTGTGTCGGATCGGCTGCCTGGTACTGCATGGAGGGCCACACCCGCCGGCGTGGCGAATGGGCTGCCTCTGTTCAGTCGCAAGAGGGGGTGACTGGTCGACCTGCGCGTCCGACGCGACGATGTCACACAGCAAAGGAAAAAGAGGGCGGCAAACGGCGTGCAGATATGCAGAGGTCTCGTTCCATGTCGACGATTGATTCATCCTGGAAAACTGTTTTATCGCCTGTGGATCGGTTTCGATCTCGTCGACCGATCGCTGCGACCGTCCGATCTTGAAAAAGAACATTTGGGTGTCCCGGTGCCAATGAAGCAGGAGAACATGGTATTTTATCTTTTATTAATCTAAATATGGATCTCGCACAATCCAGCTCCCCTTCTCTGCCGGTGTATTTGGCTCGCCGGGAACCCGAGGAGCTGCAGCTGGTGCTGGAGCTCGAGCAAGCCCTTCATGAGCAGGTCCGAACGGGACCGCCGGCAGTGGCGCGTGGTCAGCGACGGTCCGTTTAAATAAATGCGGTATCTCCTCTCTCCCTGTAGCTGAGCAAGAGTCGAGACCGATCACGAAACGCGCAAGTGCCTGGGACCACCTCTTTCAAGCCGCCACCATCGCCATGGACCGCGAGCCCCGCCCCGGCCCCAAACCCGGAAGACAGCTCCCAAGGTACATGGAGCGGCTATTCCTTGCCATTATCATGTTTGTTTTCTCCTTTCTCGCACTCTTCTGTCCCTGGATTCGTGGTACGCGTTCAGACAGGGCAGCGCCGACCCTCACCCTTTGACAGACCTGGGCGCGCGGGAGGAGGCCCCCGAGGATGGGGATGCCTTTCCTGGCTTTGCGCTGGTAGGGACGTTTTTCCAAGCCTGACGTTCTTGGCGCAGCGCAGTTTGGGGCAAGGGCACACTGCACGGTGGGTGCCCACCACGCGAGCGCTCCTTGCCAATTCTGGGGGTTCCACAGCCTTGATTTAAGCGGCAGCGGAGATCTGCCGGCTGGCCGCTCTGAGCAAGCAAACTGTAACGAGCGGGATATCCCTTTCGGCGGCCATTCAATGAGCTCTCTCCCCACATGCCACGAGTTCATGTGGCGGCTTACGGGCAGCACACGGTCGCCCGAGTCAGCAGAGTGCGCGCCTTTGCGCCTAGGCGGAGACGCCCGAGCCTTGATGTTGCATTGGCAGGGAGCGACCCTGGGGCACTTGTTCTCGTCTGCCATCATCCTCAACCTACATATCACCCGATCTACCCTTGTAAGGCCAGTAGGGGATCACGTCACACATTCCTACCGCCGCTGAAATCAGGCTTTGTCGCGCCTCTCTAATGCCAGGGACCTTGACACGAACGCAGGAGGAGTAGGGCGACCTCTGTACAGTGTACGACTCGCGGCAAGTGTAGCTTACATTCACATGCATGCAGGGCATTGAAGCTGGGAACGGACACGGGGCAAAGGCTTTTGGAGATCGCGGGCTGCCGAAATTCTTCAGGAATGCAGGGCAGCAACTTTGTCAGGATGGGCGCTAGGATGGCAAGTTTCGGCTGAAAACGGGCATGTCCACAACAACATGGGTGTACACAGCCTCGACGGACTTCATTGTGCCCCTCACAGAATTCACAGCGTGAGGGGCCGTGAGCATGGCAGCGTGAGAAGCTAAACAGCAACGGCAATTGGGCCATGGAAAACTCCAAATACCAAAAAAAAACTGTGAGGGCAATGGTGCCGGCAACGGCGACTAGCTGCGCGGGGCCGAGGGGAAGAGAGAAAATGGTGGGGAGGACGATGGCGACGGACAGAGCGGTCAGGTATGCAATGGTGATTGCGCTGGCGCTGGTGTTTCTGACAGTAACAGCGAGGGTGTGGGAGATGGCGACGGGACCGGGGACGGCCTAGGCGCCGGTGAGGGCGACGGGACCGGGGACGGCGATGGGACCGGCGACGGCGATAGGACCGGCGACGGCGATGGAACTGGCGATGGGCTTGGCGCCGGTGAGGGCGACGGGACCGGCGCTGGCGATGGGACCCGGGACGGCCTAGGCGCCGGTGAGGGCGACGGGACCGGCGACGGCGATGGGACCGGCGACGGCGATGGAACTGGCGACGGCGACGGGACCGGGGACGGCCTAGGCGCCGGTGAGGGCGACGGGACCGGCGCTGGCGATGGGGCCGGGGATGGGCTTGGCGCCGGCGACGGCGATGGGACCGGCGATGGGCTTGGCGCCGGTGAGGGCGACGGGACCGGCGCTGGCGATGGGACTGGCGACGGCGATAGAACTGGCGACGGCGATGGAACTGGCGACGGCGATGGGACCGGCGACGGCGATGGAACTGGCGACGGCGACGGGACCGGGGATGGGCTTGGCGCCGGTGAGGGCGATGGGACCGGCGATGGGCTTGGCGCCGGTGAGGGCGACGGGACCGGCGCTGGCGATGGGACTGGCGACGGCGATAGAACTGGCGACGGCGATGGAACTGGCGACGGCGATGGGACCGGCGACGGCGATGGAGCTGGCGACGGCGACGGGACCGGGGATGGGCTTGGCGCCGGTGAGGGCGACGGGACCGGGGACGGCGATGGGACCGGTGATGGGGTTGGGACCGGTGAGGGCGACGGGACCGGCGACGGCGATGGAACTGGCGACGGCGACAGGACCGGGGATGGGCTTGGCGCCGGTGAGGGCGACGGGACCGGGGACGGCGATGGGGCCGGGGATGGTCTGGGCGCCGGTGAGGGCGACGGGACCGGCGACGGCGATGGGACCGGTGAGGGGGTTGGGACCGGTGAGGGCGACGGGACCGGCGACGGCGGTGGAACTGGCGACGGCGACGGGACCGGGGATGGGCTTGGCACCGGTGAGGGCGACGGGACCGGGGATGGGCTTGGCGCCGGTGAGGGCGACGGGATTGGCGAGGGCGGTGGACTGGGCGACGGCGAGGGCGCCGGCGAGGGCGATGGGATCGGCGAGGGCGGTGGACTCGGCGCTGGCGCTGGCGCCGGCGAGGGCGATGGCACTGGCGAGGGCGGTGGACTGGGCGGTAGGAGATGGCGCCGGAGATGGCGATGGGACCGGGATGGGGTTGGCGCCGGTGAAGGCGACGGGCCCGGGGCGAGGGCGATGGGACCGGGGATGGGCTTGGCGCCGGTGAGGGCGACGGGGCCGGGAGGGCGCTGGGACCGGCGAGGGCGGTGGAACTGGCGACGGCGACGGGGCCGGGGATGGCCTAGGCGCCGGTGAGGGGCGACGGGACCGGAGACGGCGATGGGGCCGGGGTGGGCTGGCGCCGGCGCCGGCGATGGGCCGGCGATGGGCTTGGCGGCCGGTGACGGGCGACGGGACCGGCGCGGGCGATGGGACTGGCGAGGGCGGTGGAACTGGCGACGGCGATGGAACTGGCGAGGGCGACAGGACCGGCGACGGCGGTGGAACTGGCGACGGCGGCGGGGCCGGGACGGCCTAGGCGCCGGTGAGGGCGATGGGACCGGCGATGGGCTTGGCGCCGGTGAGGGCGACGGGACCGGGGACGGCGATGGGGCCGGGGATGGGCTTGGCGCCGGTGAGGGCGACGGGACCGGAGACGGCGATGGGGCCGGGGATGGGATTGGCGCCCGGTGAGGGCGACGGGACCGGGGACGGCGATGGAAACGGGGATGGGCTTGGCGCCGGTGAGGGCGACGGGACCGGGGACGGCGCTGGGACCGGCGACGGCGATGGAACTGGCGACGGCGACGGGACCGGGGATGGCCTAGGCGCCGGTGAGGGCGACGGGACCGGAGACGGCGATGGGGCCGGGGATGGGCTTGGCGCCGGCGCCGGCGATGGGACCGGCGATGGGCTTGGCGCCGGTGAGGGCGACGGGACCGGCGCTGGCGATGGGACTGGCGACGGCGATAGAACTGGCGACGGCGATGGAACTGGCGACGGCGACAGGACCGGCGACGGCGATGGAACTGGCGACGGCGACGGGACCGGGGACGGCCTAGCCGCCGGTGAGGGCGATGGGACCGGCGATGGGCTTGGCGCCGGTGAGGGCGACGGGACCGGGGACGGCGATGGGGCCGGGGATGGGCTTGGCGCCGGTGAGGGCGACGGGACCGGCGATGGGCTTGGCGCCGGTGAGGGCGACGGGACCGGAGACGGTGATGGAACCGGCGACGGCGATGGAACTGGCGACGGCGACGGGACCGGGGCCGGCCTAGGCGTCGGTGAGGGCGACGGGACCGGAGACGGCGATAGGACCGGCGACGGCGATGGAACTGGCGACGGCGATGGAACTGGCGACGGCGACGGGACCGGGGATGGGCTTGGCGCCGGTGAGGGCGATGGGACCGGCGATGGGCTTGGCGCCGGTGAGGGCGACGGGACCGGCGACGGCGATGGGACCGGCGACGGCGATGGAATTGGCGACGGCGATGGGACCGGGGATGGGCTTGGCGCAGGTGAGGGCGACGGGGCCGGGGATGGGCTTGGCGCCGGTGAGGGCGATGGGACCGGTGACGGCAAGGGGCCCGGGGAGGGCGATGGGACCGGGGATGGGCTTGGCGCCCGGTGAGGGCGACGGGACCGGGGACGGCGATGGGACCGGCGACGGCGATGGAACTGGCGACGGCGATGGAACTGGCGACGGCGATGGGACCAGCGCCGGCGATGGAACTGGCGACGGCGATGGAACTGGCGACGGCGACGGGACCGGGGATGGGCTTGGCGCCGGTGAGGGCGATGGGACCGGCGATGGGCTTGGCGCCGGTGAGGGCGACGGGACCGGAGACGGCGATGGGACCGGCGACGGCGATGGGACCGACGACGGCGATGGAATTGGCGACGGCGATGGGACCGGGGATGGGCTTGGCGCAGGTGAGGGCGACGGGAACGGGACCGGCGATGGGACCAGCGACGGCGATGGAACTGGCGACGGCGACGGGACCGGGGCCGGCCTAGGCGCCGGTGAGGGCGACGGGACCGGGGATGGGCTTGGCGCCGGTGACGGCGATGGGACCGGGGATGGCGATGGGACCGGCGACGGCGATGGCGCCGGCGAGGGCGATGGCACTGGCGAGGGCGGTGGACTGGGCGAGGGCGATGGCGCCGGCGAGGGCGATGGGACCGGCGAGGGCGGTGGACTGGGCGACGGCGATGGCGCCGGCGAGGGCGATGGGGCCGGCGAGGGCGGTGGAACTGGGCGACGGCGATGGCGCCGGCGAGGGCGATGGGGCCGGCGAGGGCGGTGGACTGGGCGCCGGCGAGGGCGCCGGCAAGGGCGATGGGATCGGCGAGGGCGGTGGACTGGGCGATGGCGAGGGCGCCGGCGAGGGGCGATGGGATCGGCGAGGGCGGTGGACTGGGCGACGGCGATGGCGCCGGCGAGGGCGATGGCACTGGCGAGGGCGGTGGACACGGGCGATGGCGATGGCGCCGGAGAGGGCGATGGGGTCGGCGAGGGCGGTGGACTGGGCGACGGCGAGGGCGCCGGAGAGGGCCATGGCACCGGCGAGGGCGGTGGACTGGGCGCGGGCGAGGGCGCCGGCAAGGGCGATGGCACCGGCGAGGGCGGTGGACTGGGCGATGGCGATGGCGCCGGAGATGGCGATGGGGCCGGCCAGGGCGGTGGACTGGGCGACGGCGAGGGCGCCGGCGAGGGCGATGGGGCCGGCGAGGGCGGTGGACTGGGCGACGGCGATGGCGCCGGCGAGGGCGATGGGGCCGGCGAGGGCGGTGGACTGGGCGCCGGCGAGGGCGCCGGCAAGGGCGATGGGATCGGCGACGGCGGTGGACTCGGCGATGGCGACGGCGCCGGCGAGGGCGATGGGATCGGCGAGGGCGGTGGACTGGGCGACGACGATGGCGCCGGCGAGGGCGAAGGCACTGGCGAGGGCGGTGACACCGGCGATGGCGATGGCGCCGGCGAGGGCGATGGGATCGGCGAGGGCGGTGGACTGGGCGACGGCGATGGCGCCGGCGAGGGCCATGGGGCCGGCGAGGGCGGTGGACTGGGCGCCGGCGAGGGCGCCGGCAAGGGCGATGGGATCGGCGAGGGCGGTGGACTCGGGCGATGGCGATGGCGCCGGCGAGGGCGATGGGATCGGCCAGGGGCGGTGGACCGGGCGGCGGCGATGGCGCCGGCGAGGGCGATGGGGCCGGCGAGGGCGGTGGACTGGGCGACGGCGATGGCGCCGGCGAGGGCGAAGGCACTGGCGAGGGCGGTGACACCGGCGATGGCGATGGCGCCGGCGAGGGCGATGGGATCGGCGAGGGCGGTGGACTGGGCGACGGCGATGGCGCCGGCGAGGGCCATGGGGCCGGCGAGGGCGGTGGACTGGGCGCCGGCGAGGGCGCCGGCAAGGGCGATGGGATCGGCGACGGCGGTGGACTCGGCGATGGCGATGGCGCCGGCGAGGGCGATGGGATCGGCGAGGGCGGTGGACTGGGCGACGGCGATGGCGCCGGCGAGGGCGATGGGGCCGGCGAGGGCGGTGGACTGGGCGCCGGCGAGGGCGCCGGCAAGGGCGATGGGATCGGCGACGGCGGTGGACTCGGCGATGGCGATGGCGCCGGCGAGGGCCATGGGGCCGGCGAGGGCGGTGGACTGGGCGAGGGCGAGGGCGCCGGCGAGGGCGATGGGATCGGCGACGGCGGTGGACTCGGCGACGGCGATGGCGCCGGAGATGGCGATGGCACTGGCGAGGGCGGTGGACTCGGCGATGGCGATGGCGCCGGCGAGGGCGATGGGGCCGGCGACGGCGGTGGACTGGGCGATGGCGATGGCGCCGGCGAGGGCGTTGGGATCGGCGACGGCGGTGGACTCGGCGACGGTGATGGCGCCGGCGAGGGCGATGGCACTGGCGAGGGCGATGGGGCCGGCGACGGCGGTGGAATCGGCGACGGCGAGGGCGCCGGAGATGGCGATGGCACTGGCGAGGGCGGTGGACTGGGCGAGGGCGATGGCGCCGGCGAGGGCGATGGCACTGGCGAGGGCGGTGGACTGGGCGACGGCGATGGCGCCGGAGATGGCGATGGGGCCGGCGACGGCGGTGGAATCGGCGACGGCGAGGGTGCCGGCGAGGGCGATGGGGCCGGCGACGGCGGTGGACTGGGCGAAGGCGATGGCGCTGGCGAGGGCGATGGGTTCGGCGAGGGCGGTGGACTGGGCGACGGCGAGGGCGCCGGCGAGGGCGATGGGATCGGCGACGGCGGTGGACTCGGCGACGGCGATGGCGTTGGCGAGGGCGATGGCACTGGCGAGGGCGGTGGACTGGGCGACGGCGATGGCGCCGGAGATGGCGATGGGGCCGGCGACGGCGGTGGACTGGGCGACGGCGAGGGCGCCGGAGATGGCGATGGCACTGGCGAGGGCGGTGGACTGGGCGAGGGCGATGGCGCCGGCGAGGGCGATGGCACTGGCGAGGGCGGTGGACTGGGCGACGGCGATGGCGCCGGAGATGGCGATGGGGCCGGCGACGGCGGTGGAATCGGCGACGGCGAGGGTGCCGGCGAGGGCGATGGGGCCGGCGACGGCGGTGGACTGGGCGAAGGCGATGGCGCCGGCGAGGGCGATGGGTCCGGCGAGGGCGGTGGACTGGGCGACGGCGAGGGCGCCGGCGAGGGCGATGGGACCGGCGAGGGCGGTGGACTCGGCGACGGCGATGGCGCCGGCGAGGGCGATGGCACTGGCGAGGGCGGTGGACTGGGCGACGGCGATGGCGCCGGAGAGGGCGATGGGGCCGGCGACGGCGGTGGAATCGGCGACGGCGAGGGCGCTGGCGAGGGCGATGGGACTGGCGAGGGCGGTGGACTGGGCGACGGCGAGGGCGCCGGCGAGGGCGAGGGGCCGGCGACGGGCGGTGGACTCGGGCGCGGCAGGGCGCCGGCGAGGGCGATGGGATCGGCGACGGCGGTGGACTCGGCGATGGCGATGGCGCCGGCGAGGGCGATGGCACTGGCGAGGGCGGTGGACTCGGCGACGGCGAGGGCGCCGGAGATGGCGATGGCACTGGCGAGGGCGGTGGACTGGGCGACGGCGATGGCGCCGGCGAGGGCGAGGGCGCTGGCGAGGGCGGTGGACTGGCGATGGCAAGGGCGCTGGCGAGGGCGATGGGGCCGGCGAGGGCGGTGGACTGGGCGACGGCGAGGGCGCCGGAGATGGCGATGGCACAGGGGACGGCAAGGGGGACGGCGGCGGCGATGGCGATGGCAAGGGAGAGGGAGAGGGAGTGGGAGACGGGGGGCGGCGGCGACGGAGAGGGAGAGGGAGACGGCGAGGGGGATGGCGGTGGCGTTGGCGACTGCGACGGCGGCGACGGCGACGGCGACGGGGTCGGCGACGGGGACGGTGAGGGAGAGGGAGATGGGGTCGGCGAGGGGGGTGGCGGTGGCGGTGGCGATGGCGGCGGTGAGGGAGACAGCGGCGACCTGGGAGGGAGTTGAGTCGGCGACCTGGGGGGAGGGCGGAAGCGGCGACCTGGGGGGAGGGCGGAGGCGGCGGCCTGGGAGAGGGCGGAGGCGGCGACCCGGGGGGAGGGCCGCGGCGGGGATTTGGGAGAAGGCGGAGGCGGGGGCCTGGGAGAGGGCCGCGGCGGGGGGTTTGGGAGAAGGCGGAGGCGGGGCCCTGGGAGAGGGTCGCGGCGGGAGTTTGGGAGAAGGCGGAGGCGGGGACCTGGGAGAGGGTCGCGGCGGAGATTTGGGAGAGGGCCGCGGCGGGGACCTGGGAGAGGGTCGCGGCGGAGATTTGGGAGAGGGCCGCGGCGGGGACCTGGGAGAGGGTCGCGGCGGAGATTTGGGAGAGGGCCGCGGCGGCGACCTGGGAGAGGGCCTTGGCGGCGACCTGGGGGAGGGCCGCGGCGGCGACCGTTTGGGTGGTGGGGGCTGCGGTGACCGCGGGTGGATGGTGGTTTTCACCTTGACCTGAACTTGCTTGGAGAGCATGGCGGGCGTGGGTTTGTTGCCGTTGCCAGACAGTGAGATGCCCAGGTTCGAGCCCCCCTTGTTACCAGTGCCCCAGTTGTGGTTGCCCGTGTTGCCATTGCCAAAATTGCTGATCCCATTGTTGTTCAGACCAAAGTTGCGGTATCCGACGTTGTTGCGGCCCACGTTGCCGTTGCTGTCAGCGACGCACTTGGAGGCACCCTTCTGGATGCACTCCACAATGATGAGCCACTTGCAGGACGGCTGCCAGCAGGAGGTGTTGGCGCTCAGGTCGACCGCCGTGGCTGCGCCTTTGAGCACGTCCAAGGTTGCCGCCTTGTAGCCACCAGCCTTGGCGTAGCCCAGGGTCCTGTCGAGATGAAAGATGACGGGGGAGTTCAGGTAGCGTGATTATGGTCCCCAATGCAGGCTGGCATGCGCATACATGCAGTGCCAACCATGCTCCAGGTCCCCATCCGTCCGCACGCACTGGCAAAAGGCATTGCGAGAGTCTTCTCCGACCACGAAGTGGTTGGATCTGCGGAAAGGGAGGCAATGGTCAGACATTGAGTCTCGGGGGGAAATAGTGCATTTTCTAGTCGATTCTCAAGGGTGTTGCTCCCAGCGCAACCCTTACTTGGCGTCCTGGACGGCAGGCAGGGACACGAACGCGCTGGTGCAGGCGGCCCGCGAAAAAGAGTCACCAAGAGTACAATTGGCCGTGCAATCACAGCTGCTGCGATCTCGCGAGATTGGCGGGCAAGTCGACTCACTTGGGCTCTAGCTACCAACGTGGCCAGGACCGCGAGGGTTAGGCCCCACGCAGTCCATTTGGCCCTGCCCCGCATAGCTGGGACCGCCCAATTTGCTCAGTCGGAGACCTCAAAGCTTCACACTTTCAGACGGGGAAGATCGTATTGCCGAATAACATGAACTGCATCTGTGTCGGAATCCGGAGACGTATTTTACGGAACTAGGGCATCTCCGGGGGGCTGTAGCTGGATCTCCGGAGGAGTACTGCAACACCGAATCTAAACTGAGGACAGGTGCTCGTAGCGAATTGGTTTCGTACCCAGGCTTGGAAATCGGTGAGAAGCCTAAGAGGTGGCACTCGAGTTCTACATACAACTTTCTACGTAAAATTTGGAGCGCTGCTACACACTCGCGTTCGTGTGTGATAGGCCGGGGTACCATTATGGTCGGCGGATATTGGTCACCCGTGTGGCCGTTTCGGAGATTCACCAGTACGCTCTGGGCATGTTTTTGTGAGGAAGAACGACGCTTTCCCTCGCCCGGAACGAACCGAACCGCGATTGGTGGCCGATGCATCCGGACCGTTTGTGCAGAAGCTGGCACAGGGAATCCGGGGGGGCTAACATCAACGAGCCCCTCTACCCCGATTTCGCGGAGTGCATCCATCGAAGTGCGGCGAAGATTGATCAGGGTACTCGACCTACGAACCGCGTAGAGAGTTGAGGCTATGGCCATCTGGCGATCGAGGCAGGTCGACGGCGGCGAAGAGATGGCCAAAGGCATCGCAGATCTAAAAAAAGGGTCGATCGAAGGCGTTTGTCTCGGGCAAGCAGGGGGGATGCGTGAAAGGACGGCAGGACGAGCATGACTGAGGGCGGAAGGGGCATGCTGGGAGGCA